>JAUMHL010000025.1:18108105-18151030 GCA_032362345.1 Sandelia bainsii
TTAGGGAAGGTCACATTAAGTTCACCTGTAAAGGTTATAGTTCATTTTAGGTTCATCCTGAAATTTCACCCGAAAGCTGAATATCCCTAACTTTTTGTGAGTAGTGTATATGGCATCAACGTCCATTTAAACAAACCTTACTGCAAGAACTAAATACTGCACTTAAAACAGAAGAGCAGATGCAAATATATTTTTACTGCCTGCTGTGTCTGACACACAAGAAAGTGTATCATTACAGCCTTGTTATGCAACGACTTTGCAAAGTAATTTGAAACAAATTATTCAGTTTATTTTTATTTCATGTCTCAATCAAAACCTCTTTTTTTTGCTCAAAGAAAAAGACATGTTCTCAACCAGCTGTTTAGATGTCTTTATGATTACTAACATGGCTGGGAAGTTGCATCTTTTAAACAAATTATATTTCATCAAGGAAGAAACTGCTTCAAAATGATTACTCTGCACTTGACTTAATTGGGATACAGATATTGCTTTCATTATTATTAGCCTTCACAGATGGATTTTAATCATTTACAGTAATTTGTGTAACACATTTGATAATAGTAACCTGTGTAATGCAGCAGTTTGAAATTCCTCAAGCTAATTCTGTCTATTTCTTTTACTGCATTAGGAAAACAAAAATGCAGTGTTCTGCTATCAAATTATCTCACTCAGTCTGTGCCTGTGGTCTATCAAGGAGGAGTTAAATTCCTTATTTAAAGTAGATTAATGGGGAAATTTTCAGAGAGCCACAGGAGACGAGTCTGTTTGTTTTCCAAGTCCTCATGAAAATCAGTTTCTCATTCTTAACAATGTCCCTTTACTCTCTAGTGTGATTTCATGGCTTCATAAAACACACAAGAATACAGTGGAATAAAGAACCATTGTGAGACCATGAGTAAAAAAAGTCTGCTGGAGCAGAGTGGGCAAAGAAGTCGCATTAAAACTTATTTTCATTTGCTGTGTTATTTAAAAAAAATCTACTGAATCAAAAATAAAAACCAAAGTCTGAAAAGACAAAGTGGTTTAGCATTAGAAAAAACAGCATAACATTAACCACTGAATTGTTAAATGATTTCATTAGCCAGAAGGTTGATTTTTCTTGAATCCATAGTGAAGCATATTTCTTCAGCTTAAATAAACACCTAACAAAACCCCATAATTGGAGTTACACAATATCTTACAGAACACGGTGCATAACATTCAGACAATTGAGCCTGACAGAACAATAGAAATTAATTTCAGATGGTTATTTGAGAGCACCTCCTGGAAAGAGCATGAGTGACTCAAACACACCGTGGGCTGTATCCTGCCATTGGTTCGTTACCTAGTTGCTCTCTCACCTTCCAGAGTTGCCTCAGAGACTTTCATCCTTTCCACGCTTAGTGATTCATTCATGCAGGTGCTGCCAAAAAGACCTCGGGGGCAACTGACAGCCCTGCTGGATGCTAGTCTTGTGAACTAGCAACACACACATCTACTGTCCACCAAAAGCCTGGAATACACAGGATATGTAACCATGATATCTTTGAAAAACAACACCTCTGCTATAGAAATCTGTTTGACTCTTTGAGATTGTCTCATTCTTTCAGTGGCTCTCTCTCAAAATAAAAAAAACAAGGCAAGGATGCTTGCCAAGCAGCTCTGTGAGGCCGTATTTAGGCACAGTGGCACTTTGATGTAAATGCTTATGGTAGCATGCTCACAATAACAATGTTAACATACAGATGTTTACCAGATCTAGTTAGGCCAGCACGGTGGTGTAGTGGTTAGCACTGTCGCTTCACAGATAGAAGGACCTGGGTTCGATCCCCAGATTGGCCAGGTACCTTTCTGTGTGGAGTTTGCGTCTGTGTGGGTTCTCTCTGGGTAAATACAATGATCATTTTTAATACTTGGATGATAGTCATTTGTGAAGTCTGGAGCCCAAGGATATCACCATTTTCTGAGTTTCCTTCCTGGAGATGCTTTGCCAGGCCTTCACTGCTGTCACCTTCAGTTGCTGCTTGTTTGTGGGTCTTTCTGCCTTCAGTTTTGTTTTTTTTCCTTCAGTAACTGAAAAGCTGCTCTATTGGGTTGATATCAGGCAACTGACTTGGCCAATATTTCATTTCTTTGCATTCAAAAAGTCTTGAGTTGCTTTCGCAGTATGTTTAGGGTCATTATCCATCTGTATTTGGTTGAATATAAACAAAGAGTATAGACGTATACACCTCAGAATTCATCTTGCTACTTCTGTCAGCAGTCACATCATCAATAAATACCAGTGACCTTGTTCCACTGCCAGCCATATATGGCTATGCCATGACACCACATCCACCAATGTTTGACACATGGTGTGGTATGCTCAAGAATCTAGATCATGAGCTGTTCCTTTCCTTTGCCATTCTTTTTTCTTCCTGTCATTCTGATACAAGTTAATCTTGGTTTCATCAGTCCAAAGAAGCTCCAGAGTATTCTTGACTTCTGTTGATGTTGTGAAGGGGTTTTTCTTCACCAAGGAAAGGATTCTACAGTCATCCACTTCCAGGCCTTTTGCTGTTTTTAAGAATATACCCTCTAACTGTTGATTGTTGATTTGTCCACATTTTGTCCACTACATTTTTGCTATCTCTGTTATAGATTTATGTTGGTTTTTCAGCCTAATGATGGCCTCCTTCACTTGCATTGAGATCTCCTTGGACTTTATATTGGTAACTCCAGTCAGACAGAATACCAACTCAATACTTGATATTAACTCCAGACCTTTTATCTGCTTCATTTGTCTTGAAGTAACAAGGGAATTAAGTTCTTGTTAGACAATTGTCCAAATACTATTGAGCCTCTGAAAATGGAGGTACTCTGCTTAAAATGGTTGTAATTCCTAAGTGATAAATGCCATGTTTTTGTAAAACCTCCTAAAATAAATAAGTAAGACAAAAAAATGTCAACTCTGTGTCTTTATTTTACTGGTATATTATTTCTAACAAAGGTCATCATATGTTGGTAGTTGTAAGGGGACTGGAGAAAGTGTTTGTCGGTTATCTGGGATTAGCAAGAGTTTCAACATCTCTGCACCAAAGTTGTCTGTACAAACTTTCACTG
The DNA here is from genome assembly GCA_032362345.1 of Sandelia bainsii. Lineage (NCBI taxonomy): Eukaryota > Metazoa > Chordata > Actinopteri > Anabantiformes > Anabantidae > Sandelia > Sandelia bainsii. The sequence continues at coordinate 18,111,187 of JAUMHL010000025.1, forward strand.
ACTCTACCGCCTACAAAAAGTTTACTTTAGTTTTGTTCTCCGGAAGTCTTTATGTCTGTAGGTATGTTCTTTTAAAGTCATCAAATGATAATCTAGTGCATTCATCAAGATCTTTTTGTGCCTTCTTGAATGTTCTATCATCGTCTCTCAAAATATTTCACCACTCTGTGCTTCAGACAGTGTCCCATGTGTTGGAGACAGAGCCATGTCCTAGCAGAGTATCTGATGGATGAGCTCGTAACTGTTTTAAGCACTCACATGGACCCACAGAAAGAAGATGTATAACCCATCAAGCAGTCATAGAGAGAAGGGGTGGGTGGGGACGAGCAAAGAATAAAATGTGGCTCCTTTAAGAAATTCAAAAATTGATAGAGTAACTGTATATCACCTCATCCAGCCTGTCCTGCTTGCACTGTTTGCCCCTCCTCCCTCACTCTCTCTCAGCTCTCATGACCTGTCAGAAATACTCTGATCTATGGCTACTATATAATTTCTATATAACTTCCCCAACTCTTTATCCTTGACACTCAGTGGCCATTTCTTTTATTTTATTTTATTTCCTTTACTCCTTAACTGACTTCCCTTCAATTTACATTTTATTCATTCTCCACAGACAGATGCCAATTATCCCCCTTTGTGTTCTTTTCCTCCAAATTGATCAATAAAGTGTTAAATGACTCAGCTGTCTTTTCCCTTACCTTTGTGTCTCCACAGTTCTTCATCCTCCTCCTGCTCATCTTCTTCCTGGAGATTCTGTCCATCATGCTTTTCTTTATCTATCAAGATGAGGTAAGACTCCTTTATCGCTCTGATCACGTTATATCTTGTGATATTCTCCACCTGGACAAGATAATAACATGGTTGTGGAGAACACCCACTAATACCCTTCAGATGTGATATGACTACTGATGGTTCAGATATAAACTGAGACATAAAACCTTAGCAGCAAGTGTTTTGGAATTCATACAGGTAGAAAGAAAGCATGTCAGCTGGCATACAGCATAATGAAACTGTCTGCAAATCCTTTTAAATGGCTACATTTTTATTTTATCTATTTTGAATGACTTCCCCGGTGAATAAACAAGTCATGCAAGAAAAAAGAAATCCCTTCACATTTTCAGCAAAGATTGTAACAATGTAATGGAAAGACATACTAAATTTCATCCATCTTAATCTTAATTAAGGGGTTAAGGGTAGGATTATGGATATGCCATTTACAAATATCAAATAAATACCTCATTATTGGTACATGGCATTGCAAATATTATACCCTAAAGACTTATGGTAAACACTGAAAATGTGTCTTCTATTCCGAGTCCATAAAAATCTAACTTGACAATGAGTATTATCTGGACTATGTCAGATTAGCAAGATTAGTTTGGCACTGGGGGAATTAAATCCCCAAAGTAAGTCTGGGTTAATGCTATGAATGACTCAAAAGTTTTAAAATATGATCCAAGTGCAATCTAAACAATGCCTCAAGGCCCTTGAAGATTATGTACATGTTCCCCTTTGATGCAGAGCGGCTGTTGCCACAGTCAGAAGGTTGCTCAAATTGTTCACATCGTTTAAAATAGCAAATAGATTCTTAAAAGAGGCCAAACCTTTTGCAATAATACATTCAAGGTATAAAGCAAAACAACAACTGCACTTATCAAATGACTAATGTTGTAAAGTTCCTTTATCAGCTAACAATGAAATTACCATTTCAAATTCAGTATAGCGTTTAGGGCAACAATTAGAAATTCAGAAAAGAGCTCTCACTTCCCTTGAGCATAAAGTGCTTGTGTTAAATAAAATATATAACAAAGAAAAAAGCAAATTCCCATACTTGAGAAGCTAGAACCAGTGTATATTTAAGCATTTTGTTACCACCAAAACCAAAATTGTTTACAATTATTGGGTCTTGTGATTGACTAATTGACCAATTGTTCAGTATAATAGAAGGTTGCCAATTAATGACATTTAAACTGGCTTAATTTTAAGAATCTGCAGTTGTAATTTAATTTAGTGTACACTAGGGCTGGGCGATATATCGCTATTTTAAAATTATCGATATACTTCTAAATGAGATATAAAATGAGACAATATCGTAAAACTCGATAGAGCTCTTTTGCCTCTTTCCTGTTTTGTTGTCCAACAACTCAAAGACTCCCCCTCTGAACACAGCTCACAGCCCGCCCCTTCACTCCTCTTCAAGAAAGCAACGGAGAAGGAAGAAAGCAGGAGGGGCAGTGAGAAGGAGAGGAGCAGGTTGGTATATGTAGAGGCGGTGGCTCAATCATCTGGAGGTAGTTCGGATTCCAAGCATCAGAATAATGTGTTTTGTAGAGAATGCAGAAAACAAATTCTAACAAAAGGTTCAAATCTTTTTCCCCATTTACAACAGCGCCATGAGACACAGTACGAACAGTGGGTTAAAATCGCTAAAGACACGGTCGCTACCTTAATTTCGAACCGAAGCTGTCGTCGCCGACAGGTCTCTTCGGCGTTTTTAAATCACCGTAACTCTTTCACCGTTTGCGTGGTCGAAAAAAAACAATCTGTTTCTGAAAGCGGAGATTCTGCTCTTATCAGCAATATTCGGGTCATTACGTAATACAAAGCATGTGTTCACAGCAGCGCTATGAAAACGAAAGTAAGTCGCTCACATTCACACGCTTTGTATACGTTGCTGTGATAGTTCAGACTTCATATTGAACCTTCTAAATTTTGTATACGTATACATTTTGCATGTCTTATTCAGTAATAATGTGTAAAATTTCAATTCCAAAACAACTATCAGATACTGTTGAAAGAAGTAGTACTCCTGAAAAGGGGACACAAGCACATACTCACAGCAGATTTTATGACACTTTTATGACTAAAACAACAAAATAATTCCAGGAAGTCTGTTAAAATTCTAGATTTCAAAGGGTTAACAGTGGAACAAAACGGCTATATCGCCATTCAGCTTAAAAATATCGAGATAGGAGTTTTGGTCCATATCGCCCAGCCCTATATTAACACAACAAACAGTGAAAACAAAACACATAAAATAATAAATGACTTCAATCAATTTAAATATAAATCAACACATGTATGAAATAAACAAGCACAGGTTAAACAATTCAACAATATACACAAATTTATTTGACAAAATAAATACAAAATTTAAATTAAATTCAACAATGAAAATAAATCAATCAGATATAATTAAATATAAAATCATTAAGAAAACAGAAATAATAAAGAATTGAATAATATACTACTACTAGACACAAACCCCAAGATGCACAAATAACATTTCAAACAAATAGATGTTGCTGTGCCTAGAAAATTATTCTGAAAAACCTTATCTTGTTACCACCTTCTGCAAAAGTTGTGCAGTTCACTCATATCTCCACCCGAGGGAGCTGTATCCTATTAATGCTTCATAATAGTTGTTTTTACAGCCTTTTGACCCATTTAAACTGATCAGTGTAGTAAATCTTGCAAGTTGAAATACGTGACATTAAACAAATCAAAGGTTTATCAAGCTACATGTTAACACTGGCTTTGTGAGACAGTTCTGTTCAGTTGTGGCATTTTCATCTGAGCTATTCAGGGAATAAAATACTCAAAGAATGCATCAACATGAGTCTTTGAGCTGCTCCAATCAATACAGACTCTCTCACATTTTACAGCTCTGTTGTCCTTTAGTCAGTTGAACATAAGGATCCATCTGCACCTTGACTGTTTACCCAGCACATAGCACTGATTAGCAGGCCACATGCCTGGTCTCTGAGGTCACACAGTGATAATGCTCAAAGGTTGCTCAGTTTTCACTCCATGGGTCATTAACAGCTATAGGAGGAAATGTATAAACTGTCAAATAATCACTGCCAAGTCTCTTTGGTATTCAAGGCAATGGCATGTGGGCAGATAGACAAGGGCCTGGGAACTTACTGGACATGCTGTGATTGTCGTCTTTTCACTGTCTACCAACATCAGCAGAATGTTACAAAATGCAGGAAATACAGTGTCAAAGATTTATGATTCTACATGCTCTGCTGTATAGTTATGTTTTATTTACGTCCTCAGCATTATTTTAGTGTCTGTGACTGATTCAGTCAGCAGCAGTATTTCAACAACAGCAGGGCTGCTGGTACAGTGTGGCTGACTGAGTGGAAATTTTCAAGAGTCTATACTTTGCTTTCTCCCATAACTGATCCCATTTGCTGCAGACATTTTGCATTCCACTGTGTAAAGGCAGCCCAGGGGTCAGTGATTTCCTGTGCAGATCTTGGGTTTAAAGGAAATATTACACTTGGATGCTTTTACACAGGTAAATCATATCAGTAAGTAATGTCTGATGAATTCCATTGATATTTGTGGCTGTGATGTAGTCTTGTATTCTTCTTATCATTTCTTCCTCATTTTCTTAACCAGACACAACTTTTATTTCAGTTAGAGAATTCCTCATTGCCCAGAATACTTTAACCCTACTTAGGAAAACATTCAGATTACACGATAGAGCAATATATACCACGTATAAATACTTACGGAAATGTTTTTTGATTGTCTGGGAATTATACAATTAATCCTACAACTATCAATTATTTACATTATTGATTGAGCTACTGATTATTTTATTGATGTTTTGTACCTGGATAAAAGGAGGTAGAACATTCCCAGAGATATGAGAGAGATCCCGATGTGAAAGGAAACTCCCACTGCTCCATACTCCTTGAAGACTTTCTTTAGCTGCTGGGTCTTGTTGGGTTTTCCTCCCTCAGGCTCAGGCTCCACTGGCACCTTTTCAACAGCAGAAGCCTCCTTTAAATTCTGTTCATCCTGGATGATGATAGGAAAAATATCACAGAGTGAGGAGTCGAAGGGTGTAAGGAAGAGAAATCGATTAATCTATTTCTATAGGATGCAGTGGAAGAGGAAATGAATACCAAACAGGAGGTGAATTACAACTGTGGGGATCATTTCCACTGAGCATAGAAAATGACCGCTTTCACATTAGTATCCGAGAGATTTTTCAAACTGACAACAAGGTTCAAGATGGAAACATCACTTCTGTTTTAATTGTAGAAAGACTTAAACACGAGGCCTGGATTTTAAAACACAAGGCAGAAGAGGTCAAACAACAAAGTCCTTCCTCCATGTCCACTTGATGAGTTGACTTTTAGCTATTGGTATGTACTGTACTGTCCACTGAAGCCAAACAGCAGAAGGAGCGATGACACAGAAGCATGAGATCCAATATCTGTAGGTAATTTAATAGCTTTCACCTCAGCATGGTACTGACTCCTGATCCATTCTTGGTGCTAAACAGTATCTCAACACATAATTTATGAAATAGTGCAACACTGTAGAAATGTTTTTAGCTTTGAGAGAAGTCCAGAAATTTATTTTTCTTATGGTCTGCAAAGGACATTTTGTTCAAATGGAGTAAATATATATATATATATTTTTTTTTTTTCTTTTTTATATACACACACACACACACACACAAAGTTGAGTAGGTCAAGTATGTCAAACACAACTGGAACTTTTATGTACTTCCACTATTTAAATGCAGGTGAGTCAGCTGATTAAATATAGACTGCTGCTGTTTGGTTTAGGTAATTCACATTGTCATTCACCCTTTCACACAATACACAGTCACTCCCTCACACACAAAGAGCCTCTCATAAGTGTACAAACACAAATTACTCTGTTTGTGACCTCCAGACACACCATTCTCCAAGATGAACGAGCACCGAACACAATTGAGTCATCTGCAATGTAGCAGGGAACAGGCAGATGACTCCAGTGTGTGCTGGAAGTAAAACAGTTTAGTGAACTCTACCACACAACGGCAACATGCCCACCACAGCAGTCGATGACACAGCAATGACTGTGGAGATGATGTGACTCTCAGCAAGTCAGCAAGCGCAAACTTAGAAGCAAGAAAAGCTACTGGATGTAAATAAACTCAAACTTTAACCACACTAAAGCCTTGGGGCTCAGTTTTTACGGGTGTAATCATACGTAATGTAGTAGAACATGTGCAACAGGTATCAGAGTTACATGTAAGTTAAGTAAAGTGTAAAAAGTCATGATCAAGGCTGCATGGACGACCTTTACAAAATAATAACTACATTTTATATAAAATAAAAATAATACTTTCCAGAGTATTTTGAACATCTGCTGCACTGCAACATCAATCATTTAGTCAGTGTTGTGACACTGTACTCTTAATGTGTAATCTGTGTTACACAGGTTTACTACAGGTTTACAAGCAATCTACACCTTCCCAGGCGATAAGCTCCACCCATTTCAGGTTAAACTGCAGGTTATGACTAAACATACTGGGTGAGAAATTATTACAGTTTCAGCTGCTGATTTTGAACTTTTGTTCTCTTTGCTAATGGCTAATGTGTCCAGCACTTCCGTTTGTAGCAAAGTCATTCAGATATCCCTGCTGCTAAGAGGAGAAACAATCCTTCACTGAGAAAACAGGAAATAGCTTGGGCCTGTATGGAAATAATGTATTTTTAGACAAAATACTGACATAGTGCCCACGTAGCTGACAGAGCTTAAATAGAAATAATACCAACCAACAGTGACCTCAATGAGTTTATCAGTGTTAAATGTGGGCTCGTGAGAAATGTGTCTATAAACTTACTTTCCCTGATAATAGGTCTACATCAGAACTTAACAGATACAAGAATCCAGAAAACATAACAGCTATGGTGATAGAAAGCATTAAAAAAGCATAAAAGTAACTTTATCTGTTACAAAAATAGAAAGTAATCAATTGGATACATTACAAGCAACATGCTACTTATTTATAAAATCAAATAGTGGTTTTGCATAAACAGCTTCTTCAAGATGTGGGACTAAAGGTGTAAAGCAGTGTAATGTAAACTATATATTGTATCTATAACTGTGTGTTTGTTGTATTTGATTGCCATTGATTTTAAGCTTGATCGTTTCATTTGTAATTTATATGTTTAAGAGCTCAGAGTGTTTGTTTCATTCACATGTGCAGTAAGTCCATCGTACGTTTATATCTAGTTTAAATCACGAAAGCATCTCATTGGTGTGAAAGTCTTCGACATGTTTGTACGTGTAATATATTCAGTTGTAAAGAGCAGAAATCATTTATATCCATCTGGAGATATCAATGATTCATTAATTAATTTACCTTACTAATTTTGTGATTAAAAAATATTAACTGACGCTGCAGAAGATGAGGAAGACGTGTGGTACGAGAAACTGTACTGCAGTTTGCTGCACCTGTAATATCACTTGGTGGTGCCTCTCACGGTTTAATGACATGTATTGTAGTTACACACATTTGTAAGAGCTGCAAAGATTATAAAACAAACATCTCATTGCCATCATGGCTCTCTGTGCTCACTGTGGAAGTCATGTGGATGAAAACTGTGGCAGTAAAGGAATAGTTCAGGATTTCTCAAGCTACTTCCTTGCCACTAAAACTGTTCCCGCTTCCCTTCAGTGCCACTGAATGTTTTCGCCCAGGATGCAACTACACTGTTAGAAAAGAGGGTCACAAAAAGAGTGAAAGATCTTGTTCCCCTGAGTGGCTGGCAAAGAGCCATCAGGGGAACAAAAGAGAAAGTGAAATTTGTCTTCAGTACACTGTAACTTTGAAAGACACTGACTTGATTTAGCTTTGTGGGACTGCAGAAGATTCATTTAAGTCTCGGGTGGACTCGGGTGAACGTCATTTTTGCACAAAACAAGATCTGTACATGGTGCCCTCATTTTATAAAGTGTAGTGGCATCGTAAGAAATATTTCAACCTATGCACCTCAACGTTGCATTAAAACCAGGTTGAAAAAATCCTGAACTATTCCTTTAAGTTGTCTGTCCAGTTAGCTAGTTAATGCTGTCTGAAGCTTGGTGAGCATGGCCCATGAGGTGTCATGATAGTATCTATGCATGTTTTCAGCATCTGTAATAACGTTAGCTACAGGTAATAACACATAAGGGTCTCCTGTCATTAATTGTAAATATAATCTCATAAAGTGAAACCTGTGTTCACTGTGGGGAAGACTGGATTAATCTGTTTCAGGCTGTGTTTTAATTATCACATACTGAATGTCCAGCACATTTAGTCTGATAAAATGTAGTTTCTCTGCTGAAGCCTGGACGTTGTGCAGCATGCTATGTTTAATAATTTGCATTTTAATTGGCTAATCACCAAATAGTGAACGATAGGAGTGGCAACTCCTTAATTTTAAACAGTCATTATTTTATGTTGTTTAATTTATAATTAAAGTAATTTGGCATTTACTTAACGTGATCTTTAAATTACTTCTTTTTTATTTTATGGCAAACATAGATAATATGGTGGTGTAAGTTATTTTATTATAGAAAAAACAGCAATGTATTTCATAAACTAAGCCTTTATGCTACACTGATATTCTGCTTGCTTAAAACAGTCTTCCTTTGTGGGTCAGAGTCACATAATAAATCAAGAGGAAACGAAGACGATGAAGAAGGGAACAGTGGAAAACAAATTTTTTTTTTTCGCTTTGTAGTCATTTGTCTTGCTAAATTTTGGCTGAAGCCCACTGGATGAAGCCACGGTCCTGGTGACGTATTCACTAGCCTGTCAACAATGGACAATAGGAAGGCCAGAGTGGGCGAGAGAGCAGGCCTTTGCTTTTCAGAGGCGATCCAGGCCGAGCTTAAAGTAAAGGCAGGCAGCAGCATGGGAGGGTCATGTGAGCGAGCGGCCAAAAGGAGTTGTTCCAGGGAGGGTGTATAGGAGGGGAACAGTGGGACTGCTGTGTCTGATAACAGCTTTTCAGAGGCATGAAAACACATGCAGACAGAGGCAGAGGCACAATAGTATGAAAACAGGCTCACATGCAAACACGCACACAAACAGAGCGGGAGGGAAACTGTAACTGTATCTTACTGGCTGAAATACTGTAAAGCAGTACCTGTATGCAGTGTCTGCTGAAAGCTAAAATCTAATATCTGATATAAAACATAAAATGTTTTTGAAGTGGAAGAACCACATTTTTTTTTTAAAATCTTTTAGTTATGGTTTCTGACCAGATTTATGTATAGAGCAGGTTAAAGCTTCAGTATCCATATTTACGATCTGCCTTTATGGACAGCTTTGTTGACCATCACTTTGGTCCAGCTGTTTGTGTATGCCATCAAATGTGGTACAAATAATTAATGGTGCCCAAGTAATGTCTTTATGATGGTCAGACTTTTCCTCTAGTGACACCACCACGTGGAATTTGTATTTTTTCAATGTTGTGGTTTGTAATCATCACACATCTTCTAAGCTAATGACATCCTTCAATACTTTTATTTGGGCTAATGTTGGGATGCTAGAGATGACAAACTGTGGTGCTGAACATTAGAAACATTATCGTTGTCTAAGAGAATTATGTAATTCAGAGTAACCCTCCTACCTTGGAAGAGAACACTGTACATAATACATATATAGAGTAGTGTTTGTTGAACAACTCACTGCAGGTCAAGTTCACATTTTTATCTACTGCTCTTTCACAACAACCCTGGGTCTGACTCACCACTAGAAGAGCACATGTCCATCAGCTGATTATATTTACATCTTAGTCATATTTAATGGGGTTTGTGTCAAATGCCTGATGCTTACTGTGACTACTGTGAGTTTAGACTGTTCCAGTCTGAACAGGTGTCTGAGCCTGCTGAACTGTGACTCAGCATGTGCTCTCTTGGCTCGGAAAATAACATTTCTGCTTGTTCTGATTTCATTTGAGAAGGCAGATCAATTATTTATAGACTAGTGTGAGTTCCCTGCAAATGCGGACAGCCCACATAGCTGTGCGCGTCATGCGTTGTTACTCAACAGCGCATGACGCATGATTACCAGAGAAAACCGAGCAAACAGGCGGTTCTGCATAATTTATAGTTTTGAGTTCACTCCTGATACCACCTGGACCCAGAGGCCCAGAGGCGTGCTCCTCCACCAGTTGAACACAGTCGATTTGTGGACATAAACTTGTACCTGTGTGCTCTTGTTGGTCACTCGGGGTTAGACAAACAGTGCAGTGCAGAGGAATAGTTTTATTTACCCCTTTGTTGTTGTCAGTCGTGTGCTCTTCGCTCTTCTTGGTACCTGCAGCTGTTGATGAAGCTCTGAGCTGCATAGTCCTGGTGGAGTAACTGGAAACTCCCCAGTTACCTTTAAACAAAACATAACCCACCCTCTCTCCCCTGCTGATATGGCGCCTTTTTGCACCAACAAGCGGCTGCCTAATAATATCTAAATAACAGCTTTCAGTTTGTGCGTTTTTGGAGAGATGTGCAGCAATAGTATTAACACAGTCCAAGTGTCGCCACTCAGCGATTACGAAACCAGACGACGAGTCCCATTTCTGAAAAGGCTGCGGGTCCAGACGTTGCTTCCCCAGGTGCACAAGCGTTGAATCGACGCCGCCGACAGACGCACAGAAAAACCGGTCCCACTGAGACGCGTGGTCTTTGCGTAATGACAAAGTCAAGTCCCTCTGTCTGTTTGCTGTGACTTGCACCAGAAACGAGCCCGGTGACTTGAAAGCCTGATCCAGAGCCGCTGCAGACAGTCTCCCCGTGCGACACAAAAACATTATCGTCGACGTCCTTCAGATGACCTTCATGTATCCTAGAAAGTCATATAACGCGAGTTAATCGTTCAGAACTTGTAATTAGGTCTGAGAGTAGCTGTAAACATGCTGCCCTGTGCCCTTCTGCCTCCCTCCGGTCCTCTGACCGATTATCACCGACAGCCAATGAGGGCTGACGCGCAAAGGCAGGAGGGGAGGGGGTATTTAAAGGTGTAACCGTGTTTATTCTTACAGTTGAGTTCACGATAGATGTGACAGGAGACATCACGGAGTTTGGGTAACTGAGCCCTGTACACGTGTTTTCAAAGCTAGACTGATGTTTATAAAGTAGGCTATATTGTAAGCTGCTATTTTGATGAATAAAATGTATTCTGCAAAAGTCCTGACAGGGAACTCGCCAGTTAAAATGTGTAAAATGGTTTTAAAACCTTTGTCTGGTTTTATCCTGTTATTTTACTTATGCCCTCGAGGCAAAAGAAATACATCAACTAAATAATTACTTAACTATTGAATAGATTTTTTTTTTTTTACATAATAGTGGAAGGTGAATATCCTACTGATTTCTTTGGAAACTAGTCGATTGATTGAAAATATTCTCACAGAATTGGATTGTAATGTCTACTGCGTCAATTTGACTTCTTGAAAATTATTTTAAATATTGTTATGTGTACTGCATACTTATTGTGTGTTGATTTGTTGTTTGTTTGTTTGTTTGTTTGTTTTTGTCCTTACTGATTTTGGCCATTGTCTTTGCCTGTGATGTGTGTTAATGGTTGCATGCAAGCCAAAATGTGTAATAATAATGCTTAATAGGTAGCACAAAAACAACTTTTGTGTACAACTTATCTATGTTTTTTGTACAGATTTATATAGTCTTTACATCACTTGACAGTATGTATTGTCATGTTGTCCAGCCCAAATACAGAGCATGCTGATTTTCACTGTTGGCAGTTATGTTTGGGGATGTTACGGAGAGATAAGGCTTCAGCCAGCAGATCGAAGAGAAAAGACACCAAATGTAACTTTAACAGTAACTGTTTGAGCTATGCTTTAGTGGAGGCCACAGGCGTTTTTCTTTCTTCTTCCTCATCTTTGTCTTCTCTACCTTTGTGTCTCATAAAAATTTGCATGCCTGTGCAAGACCAGATAGAAGTGCAGTCAAATGCCTAACCTAAAAAGGAAGTGGTGGGAAAGCACAAGATCAAAAATGTAACTATACATTTGCTTTAATGTGGGAAAAAATAGCATAGTTCCTTAAATATTTCATTGTTGTGAATCATGTCTATGGTCAATGTTGCATTATGTGATAAACACAATCTTCTTTTGGGTGTGTAAGAGAGTAATTGTTCCTGTTCTTTTCTGTTTGCATGTTTTTCTTAGACATAAAAAGGGTAACTGCATATATGTACAAAATGAAAGGCAGAGGAAAAAGGAGTGAGAGTGAGTAGGAGGTGAGATAAAGAAGTGGGTGGGATGTTTGGGCAGGAAGCCATGAAAAACGGCCGACAGTCTGTACAGCAAGCTAATCTTTGTGGTTTCATGATAAAACTTGTCACTGTATTTGCTGAGAATGAAACGTTTATTTGCCAGTAGGGGACAGCGCTGAATACAAATGTTAAAAGGGGACATTTCTACATCTGAGCATGAGACAGATTTAAGTGTGAACTCAGCCTCCCACAGATAGAAATGGGGAAAGAAGTTCACCCGAGTCTCCCGAGACAACACACCCACAACGAGAATGAAATGGAAAAGTTGATGTGAACATATTCCCCAGTAATATTTTATATTTTAGGTCAGAATTCATAGCTTTCTAAAATAATGAATGTGTCAGACAGAGATTACAGATTAGTGATGCCCATATTTTATCGTTGCTTACTGCTTAGTAAACATTGATTTGGTCATATCATCATGTCAGAAGATGTTTACACATCTTAAAGCTGGTCTGATTTAGGTTGAAAAGCGAAGGAGAGGTGAAAAAGAAAACATTTCTGTCAACTTATCCACATTTATTTTTGTTTTCCTTGTCTAATATTTAATAATTAAGTAGCCTTCAAAATATACAACTTAAGAGGAAAAACTACCATGTTCGAACTGTTTCCAATTTATGGCTGAGTGAGAATTGGTTCATTATAAAGTTTTTGGGCACCACTGTGCCAATGTATGTAACCTACACTTTCACTTTTCAACTAAATTTAGCCACGTCAATTTGGTGGTTTCTCGCTCGGGGGCTGAAATGAGTCATTCAGCTTTCAAGATGACTCAGACTCTGAGTAACACGTGTGATCTCTGGGGCAGATGCACTCGCTTTTTTTTTTAAACAACACAGCGCTTTTAACTCATCACTTCACTCAGTGTTAATGGACACAGTCTTTGTGAAGCATAAATTGTATTTTAGTGTATTAGCCAAAGTATCAGCTCATCTTTATGGTAATTTCTGAAGCTGTAGTTTATAACTTTCAACAGAATTGGAGAGGGTAAGGGTGTGGCTGCAGGTCATGTGACCTTGTAACATGTCCTGGTTATTTTGTCCACCATTCTGTAGACTGTTTCCATTTAAACAATGAATACATCAGTGCAGTGTTTCTCATTTCATAAACTGACATATCCTTTTAACTGCAGATCACAGAGTATTGCACCATCCAACTAAAGACACAGAGGGAGGAGGACGTACTAAGAAACCACACTGTCAAATTTACAGGTGACAGTTTGCTTTTGAAGTGAGGAAGTGTTGCAGCTGCGTTGAGGCACACTGAAAACCAGTCAGTCTGGTTTGTTAAAACCAGTGTGACTGTTTGTGGACTGTAAGTCTGTAAGATTGCACGTGCAGTTGTGTGCTTCCACCAGCCAGTCAAGTTGCAGCTTACGTGCATATATGCACAGACTCATATTCTCATCAGTTCATCCATGAGTCCAAGTGGACATTTGTGCCAGATGTAATGAAATTTCCTCAAGGCGTTTCTGAGATAGTGCATTCATGAGAATGGGACAGAAGGATGGAGATGGACATGAGGTGACAATGATCTTTGACCACACCAAAATCTAATCAGTTTATCCTATTGTCCAAGAGGATATTTGTGCCAATTTTGAAGAAATTCCCTTAAGTGAGATATCATGTTCAAGAGAATGGGATGGAGAGACAATCTCAAATTTTGAATTGCCTCTGGTCACAGCTGTTGCCAGTGCAGAAGCATAATGAAATGCACCTTTTCTTCAGTGCAACACACTGGGGTGCTTCGATGCCACAGACAAACTTGGTCTGCTCTTGGTATGATAAGTAGCTTATGATGACACATTTTGCTTTGTAATCATCTTTACTAAATCAGTTCACTGACAAAAAGTATTTTCCTCAATACAAAATCAATGAAAAAAGAGCTGATATAACATAATGAATATACAGTTTACAGTTGAAAGACAGTTGTTGAGAGATTTCAGTCTGGTCCAAGGTAGTGGACCAACTGACATAAAGTTAAGATGGTTAGATCTATGCCTCTAGCGTGGCTATAAATCATTTCTGTGATAATGACCGCCACCGTATCAACCAGCCTTAATTAAATAATGTAAATAGTTTTTTTCCTGACATGCTGTGTGCATGTGTCGGACGCACAGACATCACTTGGTTCTTAGACTTCTTAAATTCAAGTCAAAAACAATGCTGAAGCCCTGTTTAAGTCCAACAGATCCTGGGAACCGGGCAGACGTTCTGACCCACTGAGCCATTCCTCTGTTTATCTGTTCTTTTTGTAAAGCTCTTCTATCAGGCTTCTAACAAATTGGCAGGATGGTAAATAGCTGTGGCCTCCTCCAGCACAGGCCTGTCTCCCACCCTTTATTTGCATGTCTCCTTTCGACCACTGCACACGTCCCTTCTTCCATTGCATTGTCAGTGTCCAAGGAACACCTGGCATTGATTAATTTTCCTACTTTATCCTCTGTACTATAAAGTGTTTCTCTGTGCCTCATGTATGCATCCAGCAGATTGGTCAGTACTTGTTAGTATGCTCTTTCTGGCACTGATCCACTTCGCCCTTCAGTGAAGAGGACTGAAGGACTGGGAGTAGAGCCAGCTGGCCTTCACTCAGTATAGCTCAGGCACAATGGCAAAGCCAGGCCACGAAGAGGAGGTTAATGCAGTCTGGATCGTGTTTCCAGCCCCATTGTCCTCCTCTCTGTCTATATGCATTGGACATACTGACTGTGCCACTGGGAGCATCAGATGAAAAGGGTGATTTCTTTTAACAACCGCTGAAGACACAATGAGAAATGTTTGACAAATCAGTACGTATTTGTACCGCAGGACTGTTTCAAATCACTGAGTTGACATAGTAGTCAGTGGGTGCTGTTTAATGACAGTACAATGTACTCTAATTACTGATAAGTTTCTGTTTATAAAACATATCTCTGCCAATGGGCCACTCTCGTAAAATCAACAGTAATGAAACAGTGACAAGCTATATAGGCAGGAGAGTCTGAAAGTGGAAAGAGCATAAAACGCTAAATGGCTGTAAAAAGAAAAATATGCAGGTTAAAAAATACCTGAACTGTTGCTCAGACTATACTTTAAGAAGTCCAAAAACAGTGTTTTCTAAACTGTCTTTTTTACTTGTTTCTCTAACTGAGCTTCTGTCTGAGCAGTAACTGCTGGGTGCAGCCTGTAGAAATATTGAAGTCTGTGGCTCCCAGAGCTGCTGAATGACAGGAAGTTCAGAAACACAGAGCAAGGGGGAAAACAGTAAATCACTGAAGGAAGCAGCTGAAGCTGGGCCAAGACCCTGACAGCCGTGTGGTGAAGGACAGTCCGGCCTGTCACAGAACTGAAAGGAGATGTAGAAAGAGGCCAGAGAAAGACGTCTCAGGGTTAAATACACTGCATGCCCTATGATGGCTATTAGCAAATGTGCGTTCAGTAAAGGCATCTGACTTTAGCAGTTGCTTAATTTTTCTCAACATGAAATGACACGTCCCCGTTTGAAGGTGTTATTCATGTGTCTGACCAGAAACTATGCATGTGCTGTAGTTTATTAAATTTCTTCCCAGGGCTGTAGAACACCTCCTTGAATAAATCTGTCAGAAACCCATGGTACCTTTTCACTGTAAACCACAAAAAAAGCTTTAGTAATTCAGAACAGATGTTGTAAAATTCTCAAAATATACACAATTTATTCAAAATATGTTAATGCAACCATCAATATATTCCAGTAATTACAAAATCAGTAGTTTTTCCTCTTTATAACCTTATCCTTATAGACCATAAGGCTTGTAATCACACATGAGCCTTGATCTATACAAAAAAAAAAAACACAGGCAAATGTCCCTTTTTTTCTAATACTGACAGGTCACAGTTCAAAATTCAGTTTGACTGACTTTTATTACTAATGAAGCAGATCTGAAATTGAAAGTTGAATGAAGCAGCCGAAACAGATGTGAATTTCAGCTGACTCATAACAAGATTATGTCACTGTCTTGGGCACTTCTTAAAAGGGAAGGAAGAAAGAAGGAACCAGAAATAGTGGAAATAGTCATCTCTTTGACTTATTTGATACTTCCTCATATCGACTTGAAAAACAAACTGCTTTATGTGAGATTGTGACACACAAACCAAGCTTTGCAGAAATAATTGCACAGAAAAATTCCACCACACTGGCCACTGAACAGCAGGAAGGAAACACTGAAGATGATGACACCTGGATGCACTTCACTTTCCAGGCAGATTTTAGACTGCTGGACTCTTCATCGATGTGGGATATTGTATTGTCCTTTTGTTCCTCAGCACAGACATGTAAATGCAGGTAGCGGGATACTAATACAAACATATTTACAAACATCTGTACAAATATTTGACACTGTACAGTTGATGGGGGGGGGTACAGTGGTAGTGGTGTTGTGGATGATAACATTTGAAAGGGTTATTAAAATCAAACAAGTCTCTATATGGTAAAGAACGCCTTACCCAAAGCTTTTAAACGTCTTTATAAGTTGTTGTTTTTTTAATCATGGAACACTCTTTGTTACTCACAAGGAGATAAAAGAAGTTGTTTCACATTGAAGAAATAGTTCACAACATTTTGAGAACTTCTGTCATTTGCTTTCTAGCAGGGAGTTAAATGAGGAGATCAATACCACTCTCATATTTGTCTGTTTAACATGAAGCTGGAGCAGGCGGCCTATTACCTTTTAGCTTAGCTTAGTCCAAAGACTAGAAACAGGGCAAATGTTGTATCTTTTGTGCTGCTGTATAGAGAGGACACTTCTACTGATGCTGCATGCAGGACTACTTCCTGTTGCTTACTGGACTCTCTGCTGCTGTCAGGAAATTGTCTGGTGCATATCTGACACATTGGTTTTGTGTAAATTAAGCAAATTAAATATGAGGTGTTTGTTGCTTGACTTGTTACCTGTGGACAGAATCTGACTCCACTGTTGAAGCTAAGCTACATGTTTACAGCATTGCACAGACACTAGAGCGGCATCGAACTTGTCATGTAACTATTGGCAAGAAGCAAATATGCATATTTCCCAAAACAATTAACTATTGTAGTACTTTTTTGTATATTTTGTGTTGAACCCATGATGCATCACAGGACACCTGAAATAATTCTGTGGGTTTATAACAAAGGGTGGATAAACAAATGTCAGTTTATAAAAGAAAAAATAGGCAAGAGTCTGAGTTTATCTTCAGTAAACTGATACTATCTTACAGTAATTTGTTAAGTAACAATTCCTGTTAATAAGACAAATACAGTGAATGGAAGAAAATAAAGCCACACAATGGCCACCAGAAAAAAAATAACACAAAAACAAATACAAACAAATAACACTGTTATTTGTAGTGACACAAATTTTAATCCATCCTATAGGATGGTTGTTTGTGTTTTTAATAGATAGCAGACAGTAACCCTTAGTTCACTTAATCTGATTTTCCATGTCAAGAAGGTGCTTTGCTGGAAGCTTCTCTAGTTCATCTTATATTCATTCACACTCTCCGCACAACATCCAAATAATAAATACACTCAACTTACGGAAACAAAACATTTTTTACACATTTCATAAATAAAAAAAAGTAAAAAAAAAAAAACGTACAGTAACTTCCAACCATGTTTGCTTAAATTTAAAGAGTGAGCACAGAGTGGATTATGCATAAAACAGAGCATGATGGTTTGATAAGAGAGGACGCTACGGTGAAGTACAGTTGACAGAAAGTAATGAGAGTGATACACTAGTGCAGTACTAAACTCTTTCCTGTCTTGCAGTAGAAGTACACTTCCTGAATATTTATCGCTGTTTTATGGCATTCCTTCCCTTTACTTATGCAGGCAGCATTTCAACATGATGTCAGAAGAGATGTTGCATCTCTTTCTTTTTCCTACGTTTAGCTGTGTGATAACGTGATGTAATACAATACATCTGTCACTCTACGACGGCCTTCCTGCACAGTTTGAATATGACAAGAACATGGCATGAAAGCAGAAGGAAATGTTAATTACATGATAACCATCCATTTCTACAGTAAAAAAAAAAGAAAAAAAAAAAGCCATTCTCCATCTTCATCTCTGAGGGCAGGACATGCAGTACCTTGAAATCATCCTTTCCAGGGGAAAAGTAAAGAAAAAACAGTTCACACTTTCATTCTTAAAGGTGCACAGGAAAAGAGAAACAACTTTTTGCACTCTTTGTATCCACTGGGCATGTCTTGTAAAGACACTCCATATATGAAAAGGAATGAGGAAAAACAGTGGTGCTGCTCAGTTCCTTTCCCTGCGTCTGCTACACTCGCCTCCATCAGGGGGAAGGTTTCTCTAATTGTAGCAGGAGTCACACGTTTCTACACCTTCTTCCAGCCACCCATCTTCTTAGGAGAAGGGGAAGAATAGAAGGTTAAGATGGAAAAACTTCTTCTTCCTCTCCTCCCTCTTTCAACACATTCCTTGCATCCCTCTCTCTGTGCAACCGTTTCACATGACTACAGCGCTACGACACACAGCAGCAGGTCCGCGCCTTTGGCTGCTCTTCTTCTATTGGCTGTTTCAGTTTGAGGAGGGGTGGGTCACCGCTGGCTGGCGTGTAGTAAACCGCGCTGCCATTGGAGGAGACCAGTGGCATGCGGGGATCCTCGGAGTAGGTTTTGGCATCAGCGAACGTGTCTGTGGAGCCGTTACCTAAGTGACCGTTGAACAAAGGGTGATTCAACAGTTTGGAGGCGGCTCTCTGTTTCTTGAGCTCTGACAGAGTCTGAGCGCGCTCTCTTGGCCAGGCTTCCTCCTGGGTGGCCTGGGCCTGGGTGGAGACAACTCCGCCTTTATCAGGCAATGGTGTGCTGCCATTAAAGGGTGGCTGTGGTGGCAAGGACGTTGTCGTGGAGATGAGACCATTTGATTTGCTGCTGCCATCTTTGAGGATGGTGGGCAACTTGGGTTTGTCTGGCAGCTCCACATCTACAACTGGCTTGACCTGCAGAACATCAATAAGGATTACCTTAATACCTCTATAAGGCTTCTCTTTTAGATAATTAAATACATGTAGAGCTCTGTGCAGGGTTGATCTTATATCTTTGATCTGGTGCCCAAGTTATCAACCTCAAATATAATGAGATGTAGAGCCAATTTATTTGATACATGAAGAAGAGAATGTGGAAAATGTACCCTCAGACACTTGTCCCAGGAGTTATATCGTAACAAAAAGCTGAAATTCTTGGCATTTTGACACAACCTGCCTCAGTCTCATACTCTTTACGACACAAAGCCTTGTCAGATCATGGTTTCCCACGTGTCTCTGAAAACCTTCTGTAATCTGCAGATAATATGCCTCACCTTGCTGCAGTCAGTGTAATAAGGCTAAATATAGTGACTGGATAATTAGAGCAAGACAAAAATTAGTTCCAGAGGAAAAAGAATCAACTGTAGCACTCATCACTTCAAATACAATGAAGACATTGTTGCATTCATCTGTATCGACACTATTGTATTGCAGTTTTTTTCCATCGTGGGTTTCTTCCTGTATGATGATATGTTCCTGAGTGCTTGAGGAAGTTCTTGTTCCTTAACTCTTATACACCTACACCAAGTAAGACATTTAAGCTGACTGAGTTATATTTCTGCTATTAATTTTCCTTGTATCTGTGCTTAAGGTATTGATGTGATCTTTATGTTGCAAGGCCATTGTTGCAAGAATTTGTACAATTATGCCACCAGGACAAAAAAAAAAGAAAGACTTTGTACCAAATGTCATGTATGCAACAGTTTACCTAATTCTAAACAAGAAAAAAACAACAAGGCTTACATTAATCACTTTGCTATTCTCCTGATCTGACTCCTTTTCCTTCTCGTCCTCCTCCTCCCTTCCTCCCCTCCAAACGATGGCCTCAGTCTCATACTCTTTACGACACAAGTTGTGTCTATCTGACATGCTGGCTCGCCGCACCACTTTTCTGTAGACACAGGTGGAGATCACAATAAGACACATGCCTCCAAAAATGAACCCTTTTCTACACAACATACATTACATAAAAATGTAAACATTAATTTAAATATAATAATACTCCTTTCTATATTACTGTGTCTTATGTAAAATCTTTAGTGCCACTCATTGTAATTTTATGGGTTAAGGGAGCTACGCATCTCCCATGTCTCTTTCAAAAAATGAAACGAAAAACTGTGGCAAACACCAGTTGTAGTGGCACTTAAAACACCAGCAGATGTCAGCACTTACCCACGACTGCCTGCACTGGACGTTCGCCTACACAGTGATGTCTTGTGTTTGAGCTGGGACTTCATGATAATGTCGTGTTTGTGTTTCAGATCCAGCAGGATGGCTCTGAACTCCTCATCCTCGCACAGATCTTATGGAAAATAAAAACTGCGTATGTTAGCTCCTTTCAAATTAAAGTGTTCGTTGTGCCTTATTACATTATTACAAATACATGAACAAACCTGGATTTTAAAATCAAGTTGTTCTTAACAAGGCTGAAATGGCTGTTGGCTGTAGAGACAGACTCTTAAAAATGTACCTTCTTTGTCACTGCTGCCAAGAATCTTAATACATTAATAAGAAAGTAAAATAACAATACAAACAAAACAAAAAAAGGATCTAAATCAGCATCAAGTGTGAATTAACCCTTCGTGTTCAAGCTGCATTGACTAAACAAGGTGGAAATAAGACCCTGCTGAGGCCAAATGTGTTGTCATAATTCTCCACCAGGTGTATTGATAAGAGTGTTGAGGTGTCAATATACCAATGGGAGTCTCCTCTAGGAAAGTCTTGGCATTGAGACTCGCTCCATGCGACACCAACAGCTCTGCCACATGCATCTGAAACAACAACAGTAGCTAATTGTGTTAATGGTTTCAGAAACATTTTTGTGTGCTTATCTGCTTCCTGTTGTTTACATTACCTGACCCCAGCACGCTGCTGCATGAAGAGGCTGCCATCCATCTGAATCTCTCAGGTCCATGCGAGCGCCCCCCTCCAGCAACAGCTCTGCAGCCTGCACGTAGCCATTTGCTGCTGCGATGTGGAGCTACAAGGGCAGAGGAGGAACAATGATTGGATTTTTCCAGTGCACAGGGTTTTCTATAAATGTGCACTGTGCATAATATTCAGTGTGGAGTTTCACACTAAAGCCACAATTTAAATGCCAGGTTGCTGAACCGTATAAGAGATCACATTAAACCCTGCGAAATCTACACCAGAAATTAACTTGCTTCCAAGTCAAGTCTGTCACTGGGCACCTTTTTCTAAATAATGTTTTGACAAATTAGGTGCACAAAATTGTACAAACATGGTCTGCCATCATTTCAAGGATGATGGTTGCTTTGTCAATAACCTTAGATCCCACTCAAACTCTGGCTTGTGGGGATGAATAACATCTTGGTGTGAATGTAAGGGGCCTGAAATAATAAGCAAGTTAGACAGATTTCTCTCCCTGAGCAGGATTTGGGTGTGAGCAACTGGTGATGTTATTTTCTGGATTTGAAGATGATGCATTCTGTATCATCAAATGTGTTACACACAGGAGTGTTATACTGGAGAAAGAGAAAAGCACAAAGCATCCAACATTATTGGCCATTACAGAGAAGTTAGAGTGTGCTGTAACCGGCAGAGGACAATCACAGCTTTGTGCACAGAGGAGGTTTAGACTTGATGCACTTAGCAGAATTAATGCTTCTATAGTAGGAAGCACAGAGAAAGAAAAAGTCCAAAAGACATAGTGACTTAAAAGAAAAACTACTTAATTGATGGAAAGATTGACACACAGTAAAAGATCATTTCTGCAGCAATTTTTGCACAATATTTTTTGTAAAAAAAAAAGAAGTTTTTAACAATTATTCAGTGTTATTAGCTTGTTGGTCACCAAAAGTATACTGTATTTTACAAGCCACTTTTTCTGCAATAGATTCAGGCACATCCGTTATGTCAATGTCGATGGCTTCCTGATCTGAGATCTGAGTACCTGGCTTGTTTAAGTAGATGTTTATCTGAGGTGCTAGATACTTCCTAGAGTTCAGCTCTGGTGTTGAGGATGACTGGGATTCACTGATTCAGGGCAAAGTTTATTAATTTTGTTCTCAAAAGCAGATTGCTGTAATATTTGACTAAACACAGGTTTGAAAATGAATCAAATGTGGGGGTGTGAAGAGAAGTGATCTTACCACACCTCTGTAGCCCACTCCTGGTCTCTGCTTGAGGTTAGTAGCTCCAAGTTACATTAGTCTCTATTATGAATGAACTGTTAGGGGTTGAGCTGTACTGTGGTTTATATAAGCTCAATAATCCACAATCACACTAGTAGCTCTGTGAGATGGGTTCACTTAGTTCTGAGGAACCAAGACCTCCAAATTCACTTGAGTCTATTCAGGTTGGGTAGGGTCTCATATCTAAGCAAGCACAATATTTATGCAATTGTACAGTATGTTACTGTAAATGACAGTTTTGCAATTAAAATGAATTAAATATCTATCTATCTATCTATCTGTGGCTACATAATGTTTTTGCAGCCCAAGTTGCCCCTGGTGTGTGTTCCTGACACGTTGACTAAAAGCATCTGCCGAATGACTAAATCTAAATGTAGCATACTCATATACTGTACATCAGTTCGTATATCTCAATAGGGCTGATTCAACATTCTGGAAGGAAATACAGCTAGATAAAAACTTGAACCATCACCAAAGTTTTTATAAATGCTGATGTAGTTATAACATAGACTATGAATGTCTGTACCATATTTAGCACTAATCCCTCCAAAAGTTATCAAGACCTTTCATACAAAACCAAAAATGTCAACCTCAGGATTGCAAAGGAAAGGTTAGGGGATTACCAAAGTTATTGTGGAAATATTTTAGAATCTGAATCACAAAGGCCAAAAAAATCACGTTTCATAATGTCGACATGTTCCCTGTGTTTGAAGTGGTTTCCTCAGATCATTTCAGTCTTTCTACACATCACTGAAATCCTCTCTAGCATGTACCCTGCCCCTTGCCCAAAGCATGCTGGGGGCTAGGCTCTGTCTTCTTTAAGGTCTGCTCACAGTGTAGAGACATGCAGGGTAGCTGAGAGTATTTGGTTCTATACGTTAGAACTTTGGGACTTAAGACCTGTCCAGAGTGTACCGTGCATGTCATTCAAGACACGTGCAAGCAGGAGCAGGGTCCAGTTATGTTATTATGTTACAGTTTTTAATGCAGTTTAATCATTTAGTTAATACCTTATTTGGTGTGAGTTTATCACATTCACATAATACAGATTGAACTTACTTATTTTCTCTCTTTGTCTGTGTTATACTTGGTGTTCTTGCTTTTTCTTTGCATGATTTAAATTAAATATATCAAATATATAATATATTAAATATATATTTTCACTTAGCAAGTATTCACTGTCTCTCTTCTGAGGGTTTGAGCCTCCACACAAGAAGGAAAATCACTGTTCCTGCACATCATTCTAAGGGCGCCAAATGTATTCCAGTAGAAAACAAAAGATTAACTTATATAACGTCCTACCAGTTCCAGGTCTTCTTGTCTTTGTCAGAGATTTTAATAAGGCATGCTCTAGTTTGCTTCATCATGCTTGAATGAAGATTAGCAGGGCGCATAGAGCAGGGGGACAAGCAGCTCCATCAGACAATCTGTGGTACGACTTTAAAGCGTAACAGGGTTGTTTTGGGCTACTACCATGTAACATCCCCTGTCTATTGTCATCCAGTGGTCTGTCACTGTGTGTAGCTAAATACTTCATTAAGGCATCTGTCATGATATGCTCCATTCAGGAAATTATATGCTAACGTTTTATGTGTACTACTTGACTTTTTAATGCATCAGTGTTCTTATCCATTAAGTGACCAATTTCATGGGTACACCTCCCTTTTTTCCCCACAGAGGAACGTGAGGTATGAGATTTGGGATGGGTGCATGTTGGCTGCTGTAGGAATATTCAAATAAGTCTCATAAATGATTAACCGCAAATTTTAGAATTTGAATTATTCATTGCAATTTTCTTTGTACGTATGTTAACTGATAGTGTGCAAAGAAAATCTGTCAACCCATAAGAATATTTCTTATTTGCCAACGTGCAGCTCGCTGCACTTGTGCTACTTTTTTGGTTAGTGCTCATTATAACACAGGCATCTTCATATTCTTTGATTTTTTATTTATTTTGAGTCATATTTGTTAATTTATGAATCACCATGTGTTAAGTTTTTATCTTTTATTGCAGTTTCAATCATTTATTATTAACAGATATCTTTTCTGTAATTGCACACTTTTGCTTATTTATCAGTCTCATGGTGAATTGTATTTAATTTTAGATAGTTGTGACTGTCTTAGCAGTTATGAAGCCACAAATTTTGATTTTAAGTAAGTTTCCAATTTGATCTTGCATCAATTTATGCACTCTTTGATTAAATGTTTCTTTTGATTCTTTGATTTGTCATAACATAAAATGGGGTATATACATATATATAT
Organism: Sandelia bainsii; assembly: GCA_032362345.1. Lineage (NCBI taxonomy): Eukaryota > Metazoa > Chordata > Actinopteri > Anabantiformes > Anabantidae > Sandelia > Sandelia bainsii. The sequence goes on from JAUMHL010000025.1 coordinate 18,135,728, forward strand.
TTTGCAGGTGTATTCAGTGCTCATGAAGTGATCACTTTTATATCTGCAGAGCATTTTGAATAAGTCTCTAAATCTCTGCTTAGCTTTGGTTTTACAGCTTTGTGAGTCAGTCAGACCCCATTATAATTAAAAGGTGGTTCTCTAATAAAAGAAGTCCTCTGAATATTTACATTTAAACATGTCCTTTTTCCTCTTATTGCCTGACCTGTGAGGAAGGATAATCTGTTAAGAGCTGCATGCTTCTGTGCAGCACTTTAACGGAAATCATACCTTTAGCACATTGCACTCTTGTAATGACTTACTCTGCTGCTTAGGAAGTAGCTGTGAAGTTACACATACTCACTTCTAGCACTATAGCTGCCAGCTCAGTACTTGAAAAAAATGAGTACAGTTTTTGGAAAAAATAAAATAAAAAAGCAGACAGGTTGTTTACTAAATACCATTTGGTTTGGTTTATGCTTGATCATCGTGGTCATTTTCAAGCAGCCTCTGCTGGAAGACATTCACAGTGTCAACAATGTTGTTGCTCATATGAAAAGTGACAGAAATAGCTGTGAAGAATGGAAAATAAGAACTAGAGCGAAGATTAAACTCTGGCTTTTTTTCTCACCTCAGGTAAAGTTGGTGCAAATGTCAGCTTGTTGGTTTTGTGGGTTTCCAAAGCTCTTTGACCATTTGACAAGCACCTCTATCAGTGTATATGTGCACGTAATGGAGTGAAAGTCTGAATAAAGCGCATGCCCTGCTACTACGGGTCACTTGTGGTGCAATGGTGTGCGACACACAGTGCAACTTTGACTGACATGATGGTTACTAACTAGGTGGGACCTACTACAGTTTTAAATGAAAATCTTTATAGTTATTTTCTAAAACCTGTTTTTGTCAAATGTGCAAAAAAAAGTTTTTAAAATTGCATCTAGTTACTCTGATTAACTGTGCATCTCTCACAAACTCTGAGTTGGATAGACACAGAGAGTCTCGTACCAGTGTGGCTCCCCGAGAGTCCTGCTGGTTGACCTCTTCTCCCTGTTTCAGCAGTTCCTGAATGTCTCCCAGCATCCTCCTTTCTGTTGATGCTCGTGTCTCGTTGATCATCTCCTGGGTGATGCCTGTCAAACACACCAAAAGGAGAATGTTAATCATTGGGTGTTGTCCGACTGTTTTGTTTTTCCCTGCCAGCCTTATACACAACTGCAGCATGCTGTGTGTTGACAGGACAAGTTTATTACTTACATGAGCCACATCGAGGGCACAGAGCAGGGACACAACATAACGCTGGTAGATAAAACTAACTTTTAAAATGATATGTGGAGACAAAGTTTCATTTTCTGGATTGACAGCAACACATTTTTTAAATTACACTGGAGGTGTTCTATAAGCAATGGTTTATGGTTTCCCCCAATGTAAGCTTGTCAGCAGATGTAGGAGAAGGTTTCAAGGAAAGTAGAAATATGTTTTTTCATATGACAGCAGCACTGTGACTTGGGTAGAAGTGATCTACAACAAGAGCCAAACGACATGAGTAATCAATTCTGAATTAAAAAATAATTTTTGCTTAGTTTGGTTATTTAAAAACAAAAAACAGAAAACAATTTAACTTGTTCTCAACTTTCCTGGCACTTGTTTCTTGAGAAATGCGTACACTACTTTTAAGATCAACACAGAACTGCTGAAACTGAAAAAGATTTATACTTTGAATATTTGAAAGAAATTGTCATTTTGTCTGGCTGGCAAACGGTAGTTTACTTTCATGAAGGCCTCTCTTCCATCTTTTGGTGAAGAGTTTTGTGGTGTTTGGCCCAGTTGACGCTCAGGTGATTCTGTCTGTCACAACCACTCTAAATTCCTCCTTTAATCCATCGCTCTGCTGCCAGGTAAGACTCAATACTGTGACCACCGCATGTCCGCAAAGAACTTATCCTCTCACAGCTCAGCAGTAAGGTGCTGTTGTGTCCAGCATATTTGAAGAAATGTCAGCCTAACAAACAGCCTGTCAGTCACTGTGATTCTTATATTCTTGCAGTATGTGACTGAATATGTAAGTTACTGTAAAGATGAGTGAGATGCATGAGGTACAAAAAGTGTTGTTTATGGAAATAATAATAATAATGTCTTTGTTGAAGAGAAATACATTTTAATTGTCACCAGAAATAAAACAAAACACAACGAGCATGGAAGGCAATCCCCTGAAACTCATCACTCATACTTGAAATACTAATCTAAACAGACGGGCACATACGTTGTTATTATTGTCACAATATTAGTCCTACCACCTTTGTTGCAGCACCAATTTATAAATTGAACCTGGCAAAGTCAAGCTAAAGCAGTAGATAGCTTGAGAGGGAGGCTGTGACAGAGGGTGCAACAAGCCAGAGTCGAACAGGGGGACGTTGCAGTTACATGCCCTCAAACCATTAGGTTACCAGTGTGCTCCATCCAACCTGACATTTTAAAGTCAAACTACTGTTTCGGTGCCATACTCTCATCTCAGCTGTGGCCAATGATTGTGATGGAGGCACTGGAAAAGGGTAATGAGGTTAACTGGTATTTCTCTCTGAATTCACAATCAGAATCACAGCAGGAGGATTTTACAAGATGCTGACTTAAATGAAATGCATCCCTCCAGCAACCATTTTCTTCTATGTTTCTGCAAGCAACAGTCTCTCTGGTACAAATGCTTTGTTTCTGTCATATGTATTTAGGTACAGTGATGCCCTACAGCTGCAAAAATTACCCCAAGGAATTAAAAGAAAAGTATAAAATGCAGAAAACATACATTCCTGTCATATTATAACAAATGCGGTACATAGAAAAACTGTCACTATAATGTCAAATAAATAACCAGATATGAGCCATTCTTAAACTAAAACACAAAATTAATTCTGGGGTCTACAAAGGAACAAACATGGTCTGTGGAACAAAACCAATATATAACTCTTAATCAACTGTGGCCAGCTTGTCACACTGGATGTCTGGCATGGGTTTGTTTTTTTTGCCATTTCAGAACTGTGTCCTGCAATATGTGAAGACCGACTTGTGATGACTGCATAGTTGTGGTTAAAAGCACACTTGAAAACACTTAATGTCACAGCTCCCATCAGGATTTACTGTATCTTGACAATCCACCACAGCCAATGTCAGAAGCAGTTCTGCAAATGGCCACTAGAAGCTTATTTCAAAACCTCTCAGACGGCAAATTATTAAATTACAATAAATACAAAATTTTCTCCTAAAATATACTCATTGTCTCTGTTAAGATTTTACTTGTTAACTTTCTTTTAGGAGTGTTTGCTTGATTGACTGTTGCATTGTTATTTGGCACTCATTCATCCCTTCTTGTCTTTCCCCAGATTTCATTCCCTTTTTGGTCGACATTGTAGCTCCAGGAAATGTTGACACAGTCTACATTAGTAGTGAGCAGTAAACCCTAAATCAAGCTACTGCACAACTAATATATGTTTTCATTCTTGACTCATCTATTGATTTTTTCCTATTGGCCATTTAGTCAATAAAATGTCAGTAAATTGAGAAAAATGTTCATCACAGTTTCCTGCAAATCTCTGTAAATGCCTTACTTTGCCTAATAAACAGTCCAGTCCAAGATCAAACAGATAAAAGACAGGGCTTTGTGGACAGACTATTTCAGCTGCAGCTGGTAATATTACTATTTCCATGAGCTACAGAGGGCTGTTTTCCTTGACCAACAGTTCAGAACTTAAAGATCCTGAAATAAAGAAATCCTCACGTTTGAAGAACTGGCACCTGAAAACATTTGGGAATTACTTGAGCAATTAATAGACCATTTAAATTCTGTGGGGTGTTTTCACCAGTGCTATGTCTGTGATTTTAACTGGCATCCTTCTTCCCTGAATCAATCTCCAGCATGGTTTAAATTTCACTCTGGATAAAAAATGATATTGTTCAGCCTGTTGGTTTGTCTAGTCTGCATTCCCCACCCTATTTCACCAGTCAGACATTTTCAGTTGGACCCAGATAGACATTTTCCCCTTATCACTGCGGCTCATCACAGATGAACTCCCCTCTGAAGGGGGAGGATCAAGAGAGAGTCAGATCAGTCCATGCTGCATATAAAGTGCTGTGTGTGTGTGTGTGTGTGTGAGAGAAAGAGGAGGAAGAGAGAGCATGTGGTTTCTCTGGAGAGAGTCTTATCCAGCATTACAGTGCTGAGAACATTATGGGAGCAATTAGCAGAGCCTCGCTCCCTTTGATCGGCTTAATAATCATTCTTCTCACCTACTGTATCATTATCTGCATTCTGTGGCTCCAGAGACCCTATTGTAAACTGAGAAGTTCATTTTCAACTGTCTGCTTTCCCTCGTCTGCGTTTCCAGTTTTGTCTCTCATTCAGGATGCAGCCCACACAGTGGATGTCAGGAGCAATATTTGCACTGTTAAAACTATCAAAATCATTAACCTTGCACTTGCACTTGTTTACAATACAGTACTTATCATGATAGGGATTTTCTGATCTTGAACATTCAGGATGCACTCCAGCACCATCCTGCTTCCACACAGCCTTGTTCTTGTTGTTTACCACTGAGCAGCTCCACTGAATCATTTGGGATTTAGTGTGATGCACCTTGACCAAGGAAAATTTCTGTATTTTTAAACGTTCTTGTTGGCTGGTAAATCGACCCACAGCCTCATAAATGTGAGCAAATTAGTGCTATTGCTAATTATTATTACACAACTGCTAATGTGGCGTAAATGGAACTGAGACAAGCACTGAAATCATTTATGTAAATTTTGTGTATTTGGAAAGTTTTAGGAGGGCTGTTTGCCTTGTTGTAGTTTTTTTTGCTGGAGTCAGCATTTCATGAAAGTCTGCCACAGAGGTGAAGAGGTTGAAGTTAGTATAGTCAGAACATACAAGAGCCTTTGGTAGCTCTTTACTTTACAGTTTGTAATAATAGGGTAATATTTTGGAAATAAGACGGTAATAATGGTGTAATAACAGATGTGCACAGGTCATTTTTTGCAAGTCCAAGTCGAATTTCAAGTCGTTGAGCTCAAGTCTCAAGTAATATTTTGTTGTTTACTGCATGGCATCCAGACTGCTTAGAACAGTGCATTTCTCAGTAATTCAAACTACCTATTGCTATATCATCACTCCTTTATACACATACAGTATCAGACATGTTTGTTATATGATCATTTTAAACAGGCAATTACATTTTTATTGTTTTTTTTATTTTTTGTGATTAGGGTTTGGTGAAACAGTTTTTTAGACAGTTAATAGTTATAGAAACAATTACAAAAATGATTGGCGGACCTGTTTAAATGATGGCATTTTTATGCTATTAAAATTTTTCTCTACTAACGCTGGAGCATCACATTACCAAATGCCTACATTGGTAATTGAACTATAATGCAAAAATAAAAATTCAATCAAAAATAAATCATGAGGCACTGATAAAATGTTAAGAAAGCTGGAAAGGATGCACTGGATTGCAGAGCCACGGAAATCTTATGTCTTCCATATGACAAGCAGACGTTTGGTGTGTAGAGGTGTGCGTGATTCCTTTGTAGCATCGTTTATCATTCACACCTGATTTAATCAAGGTAAATATGGATAGATTTGCATAAGCGCTATGGCACATGTGCCCTGCTGCGTTCAGAAGGAGAAGCATGGTATCAAGCTGTATCAAGATCAATCAGATTTGTAAATGAATACAGACCGCTGTACCAGAGTTCTTGCTTTTTCATTACAATCAATTTAGATGAATCAATATTTTTAAAAGCAAACACATCTATTTACAGGGGGACTGTTGTTTATTTGGGCAACATTTTAAGCAACAGCCCATTTGTTATCTCTCTGCAGCTGCAGTTCTTGTGGATAAAAATCACTAAACTGTGAAACCATGAGCTCACTTTCCACTGCTGTATCGGAACAAACCTCACCCGTCTGTTCACGTTCTGCGGCCTGTGCACTGTTGGCGTTGCACTTGTAATCAAGATGCGCTGACATGCGAAGGTAATTTCAAAGTCAGGAAACTGTTGTAACTAGTAGTAAATTAAGAATCCTAACTGAGTCTTGTCTCTCTTCTCTTGCTTGCTCTTTCTTTCATTAAAAGAACCGATCAGAATCGGTAACATTCATATTTACTTACATTTTATGCTTTACCAAGAGCCCGTGTTAACCACATTAATCATTTATTTTTTAATGTCGATTTTAAACCCTCTAACTCTAACCCATCGAGCATCATGCTGTTTATTTGAATTTATAATTTTGTTTGCTCATATTGATAAAGTGCATGCCAGCGCTGTGTTGCCGCTTCAGAAAAAGACGTGGTTCTACATCCTTAGCACAGCAACACTGACAACTCACTTTGCACTGCTTTACCTGAAATGATCTCACACCTGTTTGTTCCTCTTATCTGTGCACCATAGGCTGCACATAAACAGACAGGCAAGGTTTATCTCAAGGTCGGGAACGTCTCGTTGGTCATTATAATCAGTAATTAGAGGCTTTGTCTCTCTGATTGGGCTTTCTGCTCTCTATTATTCACTAAAATAATCTATGCGTTATATCAATGCATATATTGGCAACAATCAGCAAACCTAAGTGATTCTCAAAAATCAGATCTAACTGGGTAATTATTATCAGTTAGATCTGAATTCAGTTAGATCTGAATTATTATCAGATCTAACTGGGTAATTATTTAAATAATAAGTGTTGTTATAGTGTTATAAAGTAAGATCATGGTAATTATCAAAGTACTAAACAGGTAATAGGTAGTAGTTTGAACAATGGGTATATCTAGGTAATAGTAGGTCAGAAACACATGGGTATTAGTGTGCTACAGTGGTTACATGGAAACACACATGGTAGTTTCTGTGCAATAACAGCTGTGAAATGCACAACTTCCTGTTTCTACTTTATTTCATGGTAATATCACCTTACAATGTGAGCTTACAGGTTTACAGTACCAAATACATTAAAATATGGTTTTATTTAATATTAATGACAAAAAACATGAAGACACAGAAACCTCAGGATCACGCTGGACTATTTCATGACTGGGAGCAGTAACTTCCGGCACTTTTTGTTGACCGTCTGGCATCTGCTCCCTCCCAAGAAATAGCCTGGTACACAGCCCCAGATAAAACAGCTAATTGTGGCTTTTACACTCAAGTATTTTTGCACTTTTCACAAACAGAAAACATTCTATGTCCTCCATTTTGTACACAACTGCATGTCTGTCGGTCCATCCCAGAGAAGGGATCAATCTTGAGTAGATCTTCCTGGGGTTTATTTAATTCTTTTGAGGGAGGACTTGAGGATATAAGGACAGAGGATGCTGTATGTTGTACTGACTGTGATTTTTCATATTGGGCTACAGTATATAATGAAAAATGTATTGACTTTACTAACACACAGAAAAACTATTTCTTTAACTTTAAAAAATTAACTGTTTAACTACATTTCAGCAGTCCATCTGGACATTTATACTACTAGTATTTGTATAAAGTCAAATTTCCCGCCAACACGTTTTGCTGCTTTGTTGCCAACTGTGTGCACACGCGCTTGCCTGTAGATGTAAATATTTACTATAAAACAAAAACAAAACAAGAGCTTCTGTTACAGCAGTTGAGTGTAAATGAAGCTGTCTATCACTTTGACTCTCTTTGTGTCAGCCTTTCTTTGTATCACACGCAGAAATGCAAACACATCAAAACAGTGAAAGTTTCCCCACTTCAGCACCGATCTCTCTGAACTCTTTCTCAGTCATGTCACACAGACAAACCATACCGACTGTGGATGTTTACAGTGACACACCCTGAATAGACAGTAATACAATCTCACTCAAGAGTCAGACAGCTCAGAATTTCCCTGTGGGAGACTAAGTGATTTCAGAGGTCACAACCCCACTGTCATCTTCCTTGGCAAACTGTTCCTGTGGTTAAAATACTTCATAACTGCAAGAAACTTCAAACAAACTATGTAACTTGTTTTACTATGAAAATGCTTCAAAACTGCACCTCTACACATTCAAAAAATGTGTAGAGGTGCAGTCAAAGACTCCAATGACAAAGACAGTCACTTCTATATGTTTTAGAATGGCATCCATCGGAGAGTTTCAAGGTAAAAGCCACTGCTGACCACAAGGAACACAAAGGTTTGCCTCATATTTGCCAAGAAAACATGTTGATTATGCCCAAGTGTTAGGCTTTTTGTAAGGTGTGTGTCCTGTTACATCTGGCATAAAACTAACACAGCATTTCATAAACATCATACTAACAGTCAAACATGGTGGTGGTAGTGGTGATAGTCTGGGGCTGCTTTAAAGTAAAGTAAATCAGTGACTCGAGGATTCAACATATGACTAAGATATTAAGAGGTAAAGTTGCTGTTGTTGTTATTATAAAATGTTTATGTACCAGAATGAAAAGCTTGACAGGATTAGCACCATTTCTCGTACCATGTACGAGAAATGTAACAGGGGCCTGTAATGGTACATTAGTAGAGGTGCAAGTAAGAGCAAACTGAAAACTTATTGTCAACAGAAAACATCAGCATAAAGATTCTGTTTTAGGACTCCAGTGTCCGATACTTTACCTCTGTTGGCCATAGCCGTCTCAATGATGTCCAGTGTTGGGTCATCTTCACATAGGTCATAGGGCATGTTCCCATCAGAGTTGACCGCCAGCAGGTCTGCACCACTGTGGGACACATGAAGATAAATAATTAAATCTGGAATATTAATTCTCAGAGGTTAATAAATGTTGTAAATGCACAATGTGCATGGCTAACTTGAGGTCTATACAACTACATACTGTAACTATAAGAGGAAAAGTATATTATACTTAATATATTATAATATAATATACTTATTTATATTAAATATCCTAATTTAATATACTTAATGGTGCCATCTGTGATTCAAATGCACTCATAAGGGTAAAATTTGATAGATTTGTTCAATCTAATTTTGTGATGTTTCTTTCTGAAATCAGTAATGTTTTTAATTGTGGTAAAACAGATTGCATTTCACATGTGAAACTCAAAAAAAGAAGGCTGAAAACCCCTGATCTATAACTCAAAGTCTTGGACGGGAGTGTCAAAATAAATCTCAGTTAAAGCTCTAATTGATGATACTAATTAAATTCCTTCAGTCCAGGACAAGTTGCCCTGCATTATTTCACAGTTTTTAATTACTGTGGATAATAGGACCAAGCAATATGATGAGTGGCCTGACAAGTTCTGTATGTCATCAGACTACAGATGTGTCTCGTGTTGTTTCAGGCTCTAAATCATCCCTGCATGTCCACAGGAAGAATAAAAATCCACGTGTTGACATACACTATCTTTATTTGTCTCCATCTGTGCACGCTTCTTTGTGTGTGCACCTGTCTTCCTGTTATGTCAGCAAATCTAATTAAATTCTAATCTGTCTAATAAAGGTAAAATTTAATATGTCTAGAATTTATGAGATCACATTACTCAATTTTTACCATATATACAGTTGTTTATTTAAATTAATTACATATTGTAAATTGTGTATCAAAGACTGCTAATAATAATCTGTGCCATCTGTCAGTCATCATATGGCTTGATGCTGGGAGATGATTTAATCTTATTGTTGATCAACTATCATGTTACTGTTTTACCAAACTGAGGTTTCTAAATAAATGAACCAGACTTGGCAGTTTCATTACTGCTGGATGCATTACCATCAATTTCTGCTTCTCTGGGTTGGATCCTTTGTTGGTTTTGGAGCAGAAAATCCTCATTTCTCTTGCCCAGAACTCAATTAAAAATAATTCATAGGTTCCTCCAAATTGCCTACTGTGGCCCACTGTGGAGAGCGGTTGCTTTTATACCTGAGTAACTGACAGCACAACAAAAAATATGCCTGTTAATTTCATATTTGTAGTGTGTGTACTGTGGTAAAGTGAAATTGTTAAGGAAGTGGTAAGCTCTGCCCAACCCTCCATCTGTGGATAGTGACCGAGTCCAATGCATAAATGTAAACTTTAAACTAACTTCAGCTTTCTCATATATCTGAATGTGACTGGTTCGGTTGTCTGAACTGCATCAAACAGATCCTGACACATCTCATCTTGTTATGAATGTATTTACAATCCCTGTTAAATATAAGGCCCTTGCTGTAGGATGTTCACGTCTCTTTGAAGTCTGATAAACCTATTATTATATGAAATAAGCAGCGGAAATAAGCAAATAGCAGCGGTGTTCTTAATTTCAAGTGAGGCAGGAAGCGTCATATAAAACACTGTAGGAAACGCTAGAGTAGTGTATTTATATGACTTACTGGACGATGAGCATCTTCACCAGTCCTGCATGGCCACAGGTCGCAGCAGCATGAAGCGGCGTCCACAGCTCGTTGTCCTGAGCATTCACACTGGCTCCTCGGTCCAGGAGGATCTTCACCATCTCCTCATAGTTATCGATACAACACTGTAAGGAGACAGTGGACAGGGAAAGAGGGAGAAGATGAAGAGAAGAAACTTGTTTAATTTTTGATAGTGTAATCCCTGCTGGTGTGAAATCTTGTAGCTGTGGAACAGACTGAAAACAAAGAGAGCGATAAAGGAAATGTAGGAAGAAGGAAAGAAATAGGAAAGGAGGTAGGAGTAGGGAAAGTGGGACTGAGTGATCTGGACAAGGGGGCAGGAAGAGAAAACAGAGTGTAAGAAACTAAGGAGACACAGAATGAAAAGGATTGGGTACAGAAGAACAAGAGAGGGAGAAAAGTTTGCAGGACAGGTGTCTATCTGCTGTTTATAACCTGATCAATTAACGTGACAAACTCAGCCAGACTGCAATCATAGCAAGAAAAGGATGAGAAGAGCCTAACTTGTTAACAGCTCCACAGAAAAACAAGAAGTCCATCAAGATGTTAAACTGCATCTTATTTAAAAGTATAGTCTTTTAAAAGCATACTGCAGGACGCGAGACTGAGAACACTTAAAGCCAATTTGGACACAGTCACTCTGACATCTCAGCCATTGTGTGGGTTGTTCCCTGGATCCGAGACAAAACTGGAAATGCACCCATAATTCACACCCATCCACAGAGACAGCGAGACAAAGACATAGACGGACAAAGTATTTTCCTTGTTAAACTGGGAGTGATTATAGGGTGGGGAGGAAGGAGAATGTTCCATCCTCTAAACAAACTGCTGTCAGCAACAGCAGTTTTCTCCATCAGAACTAATTGGTGTGAGTATGGCAGTGCCATGCCACTGAACAAAGCCGTGACAGAGAAAACAGCAGACAGAGAGAGAAACAGAGACCGCATGGAACAGAATGATTTTAGGAAATGGGATTACTTTGTCACCGAAAGAGGGACAGCTATAATCTGACATGTCAAGGATTCAGAACAAAAGCCTTGTTTCTGAGGGAGGAATCTCCACAGCCTAGCTAATAGATAAAGTTGCGAGTTTGAATGTGGCTCACGTACCGATACCTCCCATCACTCTAGTCTAGATCACATTAAAGCAGAACTGTCACAGAAATCCTTGTTTCCAGAAACGGCTGCACATTCTCACTAAACAGCACCTTCACCTTTGTGAGAAGCTGCTCAAGAGTTGTCAATTCTCTACTCTGTTTTGAAATGAAAATGAGATGTGCTGAAGGAATCTGATAAAGTGACTGTTGTTAATCCCACTATGAAGCCTGAATATACCTTATGTAGGCATATGTATAAACAAATAAGGACAATTAGATAAATTATAGGATTAAAAAAACATTAAATTAGAGATGCAGTGGTAGTGAGAGATGGACTTCTTCTGAAGGACTCCTTTTCTCAAAAAGAACGTTTCACCTTTCTGTGAATTTTCCACCACATTATACATGCTCCCCATATAGACCTTGAGGTGCAGAGAGTTTTTTTTTTTTGTCACAGATTTACATAAAGTGTAAGCTGATTTGCAATCTCTAGAGGTTTCCGGTATCTCAGAGCAAGAGTGAGAGCAAGTCAGACAGTAATACTGAGAGCAGCAAATACAAATATAAACCAACAGGATGGAAATGCCGAGAAAAAGAAGGGGAGGGCAGATTAGAAGACAGACAAAAGTCACTTTGGAAAATGTAAGCAACAACAGACTACTGAAAAGAGTTCTTCAGAGTCCTGTAGTAGTCCCAGCTTTCAAGTGATTTTAGAACAATTAACAGCACCAGTAACGGACCACTATTAACAAATAAACTTGAACCATGTTTTCAACACAGTAGTAATATTCTGGCAAACGATAAAAGTTTAAAACTTTTCAAACAACATATATCTCTATTTTATTGTATAATTAAACCTTCAGGTGCTGAGCACAGAATCACTCTCTCTCCTCAATCACTTGTTCATTATCTCTAACAACAATAAAAAACAGACCATAGACCACAATGACGTAAAGAGAAAATTAGTTGCGCTCATTCTCTGGAGTTTTGTAGCCTTGGCTGCCAAACCTTCACAGATAAGGAGGCTCTGATAGGAGTTTGAGGGAGTACATAAATTAATATACAACCCAAGAGGGGAAATGAAATTACTGCACAGATGCAGAGGATAGATAGCAGGAAGACAGATAAGAGGTGAAATATACGGCACGCACAGAAGACAAACGCTGATTGACTGGAAACTGGCTGACAAACACATCCAGTGACATTTTAGGTGAAGCAGAAAAGAAAAAAAGATTTAAAACCTTTTTACATTCGCGTCTCAAATTTTCACACAAAGATGATGATGATGGTGATGATGAAGTGATGTCAAAAGAGCAGCAAAGACAACAGATTCTCATTCAAGATCATGAGTCACACACTTTGTAATTTTACCATGTGTGTCAGGATGTATAAAGATATTAAATTGGCAAATTGTATATCTTGTTACATGGATATTCAGAGCAAAGGGAAGTTATGGATTTTGTTTTATGTTGGAATCTGGTAATTGGCAAACTCAAAGACATAATTCAGGAAAAATGAGCAGCCTCAAAACAACAAGAGTCTTACACAAGCTTGTCAAAGGCATTCGATACACTGATGGATTAGCTCACATCTGAAGCTCCAGCATGTAGCAGTGGCATGACAGATGTCAGAAAAACCTACACACCAGCTAACAACCAGGCTAATCTCCTAATGCCTTTTAGAATAAACCTACATACTCCAGCCCACAGCTCACTAGTAGGCTAATCTCTTCGACTTCTCATACTTGCACCCACGAGCTAACTAGCCACTAAACTAAACTCAGCCTCCCCCTGTAGATCTGCTGTATACAACCTCCACCCTCTTGTCTTGGCAACAAGACAGCGAAGCTAGCACGGAAATAATGTGTCTTTCATGAAAACTATTCACACAACGATGGGAGTGTGGCTCATACAAAGGAACGGATTATGCTAGAGTAGCAAGAAAACAACAGCAACAGTCTTTCCGGGATCCACCAGTGGGCTGAGAGGACCGTGCTTCGGGTTGAGGAGCAAAATGACAAGGAAATAAGGCTGAGATTTGAACTGAATGGATAAAATTTGATCAGGGTTAGTGCCAAGAAGGCTGGCAGTGAAACAGAAATTCTGAGTTATTAAAGCGAGCAAGACTAGGACCAGGTGGTTTAGAGAACAGCTGAGACTGCAGAAGGTTATAGGTTAAAAGGGGCTTTAAATTTGACCAGAGCTGAAGGACAAGTGTAAATCATGAAGTTAAGATGCCAAGTTCTATGCTGTGACGTAGTGAAGTATAGTGTGCATGCTTTTATTGATTATTACTGGGCTCCGTCTGAATTTAAACTACTGTTGCAAGTAATTTACTTTCTTTTTTCCCCCCCTCCTGTCACTCTCGATGGTATGCTGTCTAACAGGGCATCAAGAGAGTGGCTAGGGTGTAAATTTCCCTGATTATTACTGTAAGATCATGGTACAGAGAATCTGGTGGGTCTGAGTCCTCAAAGCCTGAAGTAATGAAGACGTGAATGACATGATGAAAAGTCTCAACCCACACAGAAACGCAGACTCACAACTTCACAGCTCAACATGATCAAATCTGCAGACGAGCATTACTGTACAAGTTAAAAGCTGCCTCAATCATCTCTGCATTAATATCTGAGTGGCTGAATCACTCAAGTAAATGTTTTTAAATGTGTCTTCAGCAGTCTGTTGATGTTCTGGCTCGTCGTGCTCACTCAAAGACATCAAGGTCCTGAAGCAAAACACAATAACTCACGAGTGAGACAACAACTGTGAATCAACCAATTACAATCCTCCTCATTTTTTTTGTTCTTCACAGACGACATTTGGGTTTGGGATCACAAGATGAGATGAAGGCTCAGAATTTCAGCTTTTATTTGATAGTTTTTACACCTTGATACAGTACAAGACACAGAACATAGCACCTTTTGTATCAAAAAACGAACCAAACAAAAGTACTGGAACAGACAGTTTTCAAATAAATAAAACTCCATATTTGTTTGCAATAACTGCATCAAGCCTGTGACTCACTGACACCACCAAACTGTTGGTTTCTTCTTTTGAAATGCGTTTCCGGGCTTTACTTTACATACTTGTGAAGTTAGAGGCAAAACAAGTGGAAGATTTGACAACAGCGGAATAAATAAGAATCGATAAGATCACTTTAAAGGGCATGTCAAGCACCTTTTGAAAAATAATATTAAATAATAAGTATCGGTATTTTAAAATCTAGGTTCATGTTAAAATGTATGTCTGTGAAGAAAAATACATGCTCCATTGTTCTGCTTCTATAAACAAAGACCCAGAACATTTTGACAAAAGGATGTTTTTGTATTATTTTCAATTCAACGATGCACAAAGGCTGAATTCACTGAAAACATTTTAGCTACTTACTTAGATATTGTTAATGTTGTAAATGACCATCGTAGGTGGAAAGGGATGGTTTTTTTGGGCGTACAGAGGCCCATTATCAGATAACATTAGTCTTGTGTTCCAGTGACATGTTGTGTTTGCTAATGTGAGTTTATCAATTTAAAAGGCTAATTGATTAGAAAAACCTTTTACAATTATGTTAGCACAGCTGAATTTTTAAGTGACCCCAAACACTCGAACAATAGCATGGATATACATCATATATAAGCGGAAATTCTTTCATCTCACACAGGAGAAACTAAACTACATTACTGGTTAAACTTTTTCCTAAATTACACCCATCTTAACAAAATGTATGATTTCATGTGATATAAAATTGTTTTGTTTTTTTATATATATATAAATATATAAGCTTCCGCTTCTCTTCTCTCCTCTCCTCCTTCTCTCTCTCTGTCCACTCTTATGCCATCATTGCATGTTATTAACTTTGTTTCTTCTCTCTCCC
>JAUMHL010000025.1:18151130-18166399 GCA_032362345.1 Sandelia bainsii
AATATTCTGTATATATTTATATTCTGTGTAAGGTCTTAAACCTTACACTGTAAAGTGCCTTGAGATGACTTATGTTGGCACTATATAAATAAAGTTGAATTGAATTGAATAGTGTATTTGTTTTCTTCAGAAAAACTTCTCTATATCAAAAATTACAAGAGGCTGCAAAGGCTGGTGGTATGGGTATAAATACAGGTGAGAAAAATAAATCTGATCCAGGAAGAGTTATTATAGAGGATTAATTTGTTATTTCTTTAAGACTTATTTAGAACTGTGGGTAATAAATTGTTTAGTACGCTTGAAACTAACTAGGACGTACAACCGTGTTGCACTCAGCTGTAAACATACAGAGTGCCAGAAGAAGTAATTACACAAAGACTCAGAGAGACTCTCTAATCCTGCAATCCTTCGCCACCTCCAACAACCTTGCCAATCACGCCTTGAAGTGGGCGTACTTGTAAAAGTGAATCTAAGTTTACCCACAGTCACACAAAAACACACATTGTAAATGCCTTTTGTTCAATGCCTTGTCTTTGAACAACAGGCCTTAACATCATCCTAATGTGATCTATCCAGCTAACTATGGAAAATTACACATCTCTATCAGAACTAAAGCTACCAAAGTGCTTTCATGAAGCTTCTCAAGGGCTGACATAGTAAATCTAAGTGTGTGTGTGTGTGTGTGTTCTGGCACATACACTGCCCGTGCAAGCCATCTATTGATTAATGTCTCACATCAGTGAGGTGAAGCCAACCCTAGATAGGTGTGACATCTCATTTAGAAAAACATCGCCACCACTTCCCTTCATTTATATCACCATCTGCCATATTATGTGTAAGCATGTATCCCCATGATCATGTGTTTCACACTCATATCTCTTTTCTCAGCGTCTATCTTTCCGTCTGTTTCTGCATTGTGTCCCCATCTGCCTGTGTGGTATAGTCGTATTTGTTCAGTTGTAGCAGAAGGTCTCATCTTGAAGGCACTGCAGGCTGACCCATCCAAATAGCAGATTATCGGGTACACACACATTCCAAGCCGAAAGGTCAATCTGATCTCTTGGAAGCCAGCGGCTTTTAAAACACCAACCACACCAGTGGTGACTGATGGACTTCAATTTTCTCTTCCCCTGTTCATTTCTTTGCCTCCCAGCATGAGCCTGAATATTAGGCTTTGAGCAGCTGAGAAGTAAAGAGAGATGCTGTGTTTGCTGAGGCAGAGAGAAAAGAGGCAAAGAAGGAGAGAGGAGATAAACTGTCTCTCTACAACTGTAGAGAGATGAATATGAGATGAGAATAAACAATACATGAGCGTCACATCCTTTTAAAAGATGTCATTTTTCAAGAAAGCGCAGTGAAATTTCGTTTTATTTTACATTAAAATGTGACTCCACTTGAGGAGGTTATGAAAAATCTCTCGTTTACACTTTCTCTGCCCCCGAAGATGCCATCCAGACCTTCATGTGGGTTTAGGGATCACAGTAAAATTCAGAGTTTACTCTTTGACAACAAAATGATGAGATATTTGATTGTGTTTACAGGTTTACAGCACCTCCCACCTGTAGCAGGTGAATCAGCACTATCGGCAACTGCAGCAGTTTCATGGACAGTAGCAATCAAAATCCTTTCTGCCCGGTGTGTCTAAAAAAAATCTTCTAAAGCTGAGTTCTGGATCGCATAAGTAATCCAAGTGAAAGGAATAAAAGACAAAAAAGTTCAAATCAAAGGTTGGTTGATTTGTGACCAAATGAGACATGTAATGATTCATTATTTAAACAGGCAACTGAAGTAGTTATAGGTCTGGAAGTCTTGATTGTCATGGTAATAATGGATCTAATTAGCAAGTGAAATTAGGCCTAATTTCTTCTATAAATTTCCTACATACAAAATTGGCTAATTTCTCCAATAGTTAACTCATTTTCTCAAAATGAAAAGTCATTTTTTCAGTATCAGACATCCTGCACAAGGCCTTTAAATCCTGGCCTTGCAAAGTAATTACACCAGAAAATGACTAATTATATTTCATCAAAAAATGAAATGGTGACAGTAAAGTAAGACTTACACAGTATTTTTTTTAAATAAGATAATTGTCATGCTTCCACAGTCAAAACAAGTGGCATAAATGTGTGGAAGACTTAACACCTGAATAAACTCAACAATCCATAAAAACATGCAGTGCGGGTCAAGCAACTAGTTTATACAGTATCAGAATTTGTTGAAATTTAGCTTTAGTGAAGAAAAACTATGTGTATCAAAATCGTACAAAAGGCAAGTTCAGTTTTTCTGTTTCTATAAACAATAACCCACAGAAACAAAATGATGTTTTATAAATGGACAATGCACAGAGGTCAAATTTGCTGAAAACATTTTAGTAAGTTACTGAGAGATTGCGGAAAAACAAATCAAAACTAAATTGTGATCTTGTGTAAATGCTGTTCCTTTCTGTGCTTGTTCTGCTACATGGTGCATAATTTATTGGATATTTTGTACATAACCTTCTAAATGTCACATTTGGTTACCCAAGGTAATCATAATTTAAACTGCATTTAAACCGTCATCAAAACAACATTTAAAGAAAATTCAATTTAGGATGTACAAGGACGTCTGAAAATACTCAGTACATTATTTTTTATTTCCTCTTGCCCACAGGAAGCCAGTGTAGCTCCAAACACACTGTGACTCTCAATAAGTGGCTATGGATTAAGAATTTATTTCTCTATTTACTATCTCACTTTGATAAGCTACAGCAACAAAATCTCTGTATTACAGGAACAAACAACTTATGGAAAGATCGTGCCTATAACTCTTGGGAAACCAGCAACCACATAAAAGTCATGTTTGTTGTCTTTCAGTGCGTCCTGGGTGCACGGAAACCAGAGATGGTAGATCAAATTGGGGGCATAACAAGCGTGCACACACATATGTACACATCTTCTCATGCATCGAATGAATTAAACATACGGTTTACTTTATAAGAGATGCAGGCGAACTCAGTTGTGTTCTGGATTTAGTCCTTAACAACTAGCTGAACCATATAGGACTTTTTTTGTGGAGCATTGGGCATCTTTGGCCAAACTTATAAAAGTTCAGCACCAAATGCTTAGCCTGTGGTTGAGGGGGCACAGTAACTCATTTGGGGGGTATGAGCTGGAAGATGCAGATGCAGTCCTTGGTGTACACTCTTAGTAGATCAGCTGCAGGTGTTATTCTGTATTTACTTATAGTCTGTAAAGTCTTAAACCTTACAATGTAAAGTGCCTCGACATGACTTCTGTTGTGATTTGGCGCTATATAAATAAAACTGAATTGAATTGAATTGAATTATCAAGTTTACGTGCAATTAAGTACACATACACCTTTAGTAAATCAGGGCCTTGGTAGTTTGTTGATGTTAGCATGTTACTAACAATCTGTCTGACTATTTTCAGCATCTTCATTTTAAGATAAGACACTGACTAATCTTTGGTATCCAAGCTTAAAAAAGTTTTTTCTCTTGAATGTGGTTGAGAGAGACACATCAGAGAACCCAAACAGAGAGAAAGAAAGAAGAACAAACACAGTTAGAGAGAGAGTCAGACAATCTTACCTGATGCAGGGCAGTGAGACCATCTTCATTGCAGAGGTCTGGACTCACATTGTTCTTCAGCAGGTAACGAACTGGTGGAAAGAAAGATGAAGAAACATAAATGAATGGGTCATTTTTCTATTTAAATACTGTTGACACGGCTGTTCAACATTACAGAAAGAATGAGTTGCTCTGGTTGCTGCAAAAAAGACAATAGATGCAAGAGAAAAGGACCATGAAATTTTATACAACCCAATTCCTCTTAATTCCTCCTCTGCTCACACAGCCTACAGGTGCACCTCAACTTAACCTTTTGTTACCCAGTGACATCACCAATCAATCTGAAATCCATTAATCATATAGCATCACTGTGATACAGTCTCAATCTCTCAAGTGATCTCCTGCCAGGATGTTACCCAACTGACCTTGGAAATGTGAATGAATGATAGGTGAGGGGTGAGACGAGGTAGGGAGTGTTGGTGATAAAGGGATGATGTAATGATGCTCGGGATTACACCGTTTGTCTGCCTCATGGTTCAAACAGATAAACCCCCCCGCCCAGATCCTAATACACAAACAGCAATCACAGTCTGCACACTGGACAGCTGCCTGACTGCTAAAACTGCTAAACCTGCTTCTCTGAGCAGGAAGCCACAGTGGCACATGGGATTCATCTCCATGTCATTATTATTCCATTTTTGGCAGTGCTGTCATCTGCCTTTATTATGCCGAGAAGATAAAGCCGCTCAGCACTGAAAGGGAGACGAGAAAGATTTGGGATGATAATTATCACATCTGTCTTTGAAACAGAAAAATGAACATGAGGTAGATATACAGCCAAAACAATGTGAATGTTGTATCCTGCAATTTCATATCTTTACAACAAATTTAGCAAATAACTATATGTGTTTACTGGTAATATGACACAAGTAGTTACTGCTGTTCATAATGATGATGTAACAAAAAGAAAAACACTTCTTCCCAGTGACTCTGCACACTAGCAGTGCATCCATGAATACAACATCAATAAGAGACATTCCCCTGTTACAGTGACCAAGATCCATTACCACGTACACAGACAGCTCAGTTTGGTATTAACACTGGCTTAAAAAATCCCGAACCCACAGCTTTAACGCTACAGCTGCAGAAACTCAGAAACAAACATGATGGCAATAGTAGGGCTTGGTTGGGAAAAAAATTGGTTGACATTTTGAACTACTGGTGCTGGGAAGACAAATACATATCTCAAGAGACACCTCAATGTGGACTAACATAACATTAAGATGGATGAGAAAGAGAGCATGCTCTACCCACACCCCCAGTAGAGAATACACCATTGTAAAAAAATACATATATGGGTGCTAATACATGTACACACTTGCTTAAACTGTATTATCCATCTAGATAGCCCTTTATTTTTCCTGCATGCAGTGTTGGACTACCTGTAAGCACCTTTTGTATGAGAATGTTGATGACAGATAATGAACCTCCTGTGTCTTGGCAGATATCTTCCCAAATTAAGAACAGTTTGAATTCTAAGAGGATGAAAACTGAACAGTAGAAAGGTTCATATCTATGCACAGTGACTGTGGAAGTATTCTTTGAAGGTAGGTGTTCAATATGGAATGACAATGTGCACTGTGGAAAAATGTGGCTAAGAGAGTTTTTTTTTTGGGTTCACCAATATGGTATGGTGCCGCTTCCTGAATCCTGCAAGTCTTACACCTCTATTGACAAGACAGTGAACCCTGAACCCTTAGTGCCTTAAATGCAGCTGCCTGTCCACAAGAATGTCTCCAGGAGTTGTTATAAAGTATCAGGTTTTTATTATTACTATTATTAATAGCATCACTGCAAACATGCCACTGTCATATTTCAGTTCTTCAGAATTAACAGAGTATTATCATAATCATCTAACACAAGAACAAGAACCCAGCAGCAGTCCAACATCAGCTGCATTTAAAAGTCAAGGCCACCAAACCAAAACCAAACAAAATGAGCTGCTGCAGCTGCCAAAACTGATGGTTCACTGTTCATGAACCTGTAAGAGGTGAATAGAAAGAGTGAAATATTACAGTGAGTGCTGAGAGAATTGGACTCAAGGTTATACAGTGCAAGCTCAGTCTGACTGCATCCAATAAATATCACATGGCATCTCTGCTCTCCTCTGTGTATTTGGAGAGCAGTGTTAAGCATTAACAGTGTACAACCTGGATTGTAAACAACATGTCTCTGAGGAACTTTATTGCTAACTTCACATTTGCAGCTGACATAAGCTGAATCCTCCATGATTTTCTTATAATTAGATGGAGAAGAGTTTTTTTATTGCACAATCTTCAGGGGCTCTTCAAAATGGCATGTTTACTCACACACATGAGGGGCTCATGCTAGAATTTAAATTGGCTTGAAAAGTGCATTTAAATTAAACTATTTAAGAGGATGCATCATGTCTAGTCACACAGTTTTACTTAAAAGTTTTTATACCATGTCATTTGTTGTGATGCGAAAGTCAGACAAGTTGTGTCTTAATTTACACAATCACCTGTTCCAAATTCACAACAGATTGAACCATTTTTTTGATAAAACAGCTCTCAAGGTGTAATGAGAGAAGGGATGACAAAAGGTCAGGAAGGATTTTTATTGACTTTTCAAAGTAGGCACCTTTTTTTCTTCCCTCATATGCTGGGATGTCAGAGTTCAGCGACAGCAGAGCAGCACAGCAGCAAAATCAGATGGAGAATCAGATTAAAAAACATCTCCAGACCCCTTTTATAACACATTTTCTATCTCTATATTTAAATTCAGTATGTGCTGCTTTTAATATTTTATTCATGTGCTGTGAGGAGGCATCCACTGGAAGACTTATTACAGCCAAGTCATCAGCCTCTTGTGTGTCAACCTGCACTACAGCTGCAGGAGCTTCAGCCTCCACCTCAGAAGAACACGCACACATAGACACGGTCACGGGCTCAACATCAGATACTACAATGTTTGCTGGCACATGTTAGTGACAGACTTGTGTCTGCAAACACATATGTTCACATGTGAAAGACAACATATCACAACAAAGTGAGCACAGAATATGTCTTCACATACACAGAATCATATAGGTGCATCTTTCTAATCCTTCATTATTTCCAAGAAGCATAAAGTATATGGATAAAGGTTTATAAGACAAAAACCCTCTGCAGAGAAAATTAACAGTTTCTACTACTTTCTGCTTATCTGTACCTTATCTTATATTTCAGGTTATCATGAAATAATTTCCTCTTTTATGGAGACAGACTTGACAAGTCTGGAGGTGACTGTATGATTTCTACAGACTGGTACAAAACATAATATCCTGTTGTTCTGTTTCTTTTGATTGCCTCTTGTTTTTGACAGACATTGTACACAAAACTTTCTTCCTACCAGCAGGGCACAGAACAAGCAAGAGAGTTAGAGGATCTGAAGTGGATATACAACAGCGGATGTTTTCCACTATATTAAAACAACTCTCCACATGATGCACACAATCATTCCTCCTACTGTTTAAGATGTCAGCTTTAGCAAGAACGTGTCCATCATTGAAAACACTGATTCTAATCAAAGACATCAGTTAATGTCACTTTTTATTCAAAACGTGTTCCTTAAAAGCTGTATCAAGACAGCAGGCCCTTCAAGCTTTGGAGTTTTTAAAAATGCTCAAGCAGTATAAAGAGATGTCAGGCATTTAAAGAGTTTGGAGCCAAAACCATAAACACAAGAGCATAAGTGAAAAGTTAATTAACAGACAAGAAAGGACACAATGGATCAACTTTAAGACAAAGAAAAACTCAGCAAGTGGTGGCAGCGTCACTACAAAAGGCACACTGCTCCGCAAGTTCAACTTCAAGTCAGACTAAGACAAAACCAATCAAGTAATGTGCAAATAATCTCGTGGTTTGGAAAACATAACTGTGAATAAAGCAAAAACATAATTTTCCAATAGCTTCTGATCATTTAACAATAATGTAGTTTCTGATGCAATCTACAAGCAAAATTATATTTTGAAATAGTCAACACCAGCACTAGATAAACACTACCCTGTCACTGCTGCCGCTGAAACACCCTGCAACTAATTTCTATTAAATAATGACTGGTGTTACGTAGCACTGTTGTGGTATGGGTGGGTACACGCATGTACATGAAGCTACAATTACACCTGAATGCAGGTCTTTGAATAGAAATGGCCGTGTGCACGTCATTGTGATTGCATGCATGTTATTTCTCATTCACTCAGCAGCCCCTTTTGTGTGTATGCTACATTCTCTGTCCCATTGCTTGAGACTGGAAAAGTAAAATTATTTATTTTTAAAATATATGCTGGATACTGCAGGCAGCAACTGCTACCAAACAGCATGATATTTGACTGGTTTTCAGGCAGTCAGGCACTATAATATATGCATAGGGGGTGAATTGCCTTCTCTGTGAGAGAGGGTGGCCACTGATGCATTAGTTAAGATGAAATGGATCTGGGTTATGGTGTGTGATGCATCTGATGATGTGAAGTAAAGACAAGATAAGACAGAGAGATGTGTAAACAGCAACAGGAAAAACAGAGAGATGGCTCAATTTGAAAAATACACTTAACATAGTTGTGTTCTTAATATTTATGAATGTTTCTGTTTGTTTGTTTCTACTCTGTTTTAATGCATATTTTATGTTGTGGTTTGTTATTTGATTTTTTCATGTCTGGGTGAAATATTTGGTTTTTGTTGTCTTTGTCTGAACCAATTTGTGCAAACAGCGTTCAATGAAGTGCTTATGAAATTCAATTTATCTACCTTTTATGCAGTATACTCGAGTTACAATATGGAGTTTGTGTGTGTACATGAGCATAGACATAAAGTGTGTAAATGACATTGCAAGATTGTTTGAAAAAAGACTCCCTTATTATCTCACAATCTGCCATATGGAGATACACTAACAAACTGGATCAATACTGAGGGAAATTCAGACTCAATTTTTCTGTTAAAAAATCTAAAATGTTTTTTATTTGTTTAAAATGGAAAAAGAATAAACACATTATCATACAGAGAAACAAACTGCATGTTCTCAGTAAATCTAATATTTCTTTCTGCAAACCTTATTCTACAGAAATGTAGTCAGAGCCTTTATGTTATTTAATGTATTTATGCTGCCGTATTCCCAATTTCAAACAACAAAATGTTTCACTTTTGCATGATCTGAATCAATTAGCATGAATAGTGACAAACAAAGTGGAATTTCACCCCTTTTTGTTTGTATTTATCCTGTTGTGCATTTAGAGTATGTACTGTTATACAATGTGTGTATGTATAAGAGTTATGTGTGATGAGGTGACAAGATTCTATGATATCAAAACCTGTCATTAAAATATCCAGGGGCAAAGCTCTAAGAGGTTATCTGTCACTCACATAAACCCACACAATAACAAGTTCAAACATAATCCCAGCCGGCTGAGCATTTGATGGCTGAAACAATTTGTCTTCTGGGATTTAAAAACAGACAGCACACATCAACATCCGAAACCACAAACAAACAAAATACTTTTAGAGACACTGTGCTGTAATTTACATAACATTCTGGACACATTAGCTTACACAAGAGAGAAACAAAATGATGTCAAAACCTCATAAATGAGACTTTATAATTACAATTACAAACACTGTTAAAATACCAACTAGCAGCTGAAATCAGTTTCAGCAGAGGTGCAGCAATAAACATTTTACAAAACAATTTTAATCAATTAAAGCTCCATAAAAAGGAGAAAAAAATGATGAAAGTTGACCAGAACTAACTAAGTCTTTTCACTACCAAATGCATTTTCACACTGTAAAATGTCAGGGGATTGTTTCGTCCAATGAGCAGTCCAAGCAACAAAGATGTTCAATTTAAAAGAAATATATAAAAACTAAGAAAATCTGAATCACAACCAATCATGAATAATAACCAACATTCCTGGTTGATAAAAATCTCAAACTCAGAATAACAATATTTTCTGTTGACTGACTAACCGATTGAACATAACTTTCATTTGGCAAAAACACTGCAAAATGATTTCATATGTCAAGCAGTCGGCAGCAGAAACAAAACAATTGGGACAAGATAAACATTTATCAGCAGGATAGTGAAGTGACTTACAGCATAGCAAGTGCCATTTACTTTCAAAAACGCCTGTCAAAACAGCAGCGATGCAATAAAATCACTTGCTGTGTCGCACTAGTGGAAGTGATTAAACGGTGATTAAATATTGTACTCAAGTACAACAGTTAAAAGTTTAGCAAAATTCTCTCTTTTGGGAAGCTGGAACCTGCTAATGTTTGGAAATGGTGTTTCAAAAGCAACTAAAAAGAATTTGCAACAAATTAAAAAAATTGTTGATTAATTTTATGCCAATTACCTAATTGGCAAACTAATTGTTGCAACTCTATTTGCAATAGTGATTTTGTTTACAGGAAAATGTGGAGGCAAAACATTGTTATAGATTATGCAGACAAATACTGTGTTTCTAAAGGATGCAGAGAAGAAGAAAAGACAGTAAAGTACAGTAGGAACACGCACCATGAATGTGATTTCTCTCAGTCTATACCACAACCCTGTGGGTTTAAGCAAACATGAGCAAACACAAAAATCTTTTTTTTTTTTTTTTTAAAAAAGGAAAAGCAATGCATCAAAGGATCACCATGGTGATTATCTACAATACCACCCCACAAGCCAGTAACACAACAGTGCAGAAATCTCATGCATGTCTTCCTGGGCAGATCCCATGAATTCCCATGGAGGGAGGAGATGTAGCTGGACGAGATGCTTCCCAAAAGATAAAAGATACATCAACAAACAACAGCACAGGAAGAGAATCCCACCCTTCCTTCCTGTTATCTTACAGTGCCTCGACAATATTGTGTGCGTGTGTTTGATTGTGTGTTAGAGATGGAAACAAATCCCAAGTGAATCGACTCAGACTATATGAGTTATTTAGGTCGTAACTTCCCTGAAAACTGATGAGTGATAAGTTTTTCACAAACCAGGGTCATGAATACTAACATAATGTTTCTATAGTTTTCTATGGCTGCTGTTATTAAATCTGTAAATACTCTGCTAGAATACGCAAACATATTAACATTCACTTGTTCATTATAGTTTTGGAGATAGAACAGATTAAGGTTCTGATTTGTTTATTTAATCTTTGCAAAGTATCCCCTTTGCTTAACTGCCTTTATGTACTGTACTTGTATGTATCTGTGCAAAGTACACTGCGTTAACCACATATTAAACAGCCCAGTCAGGATTGATTGTACTCTACTCTTGAGTTACAAATGGGAGTGAATTTGAAGTACAGTTCTGCACCTTATATTTATTAAGCAGCTCTGCTCAGGGCAAACTTCACTCTATTTTCACTTATTATCAAATTTGAGAGGATTACGGTGCTTGTTCCATGATCACCTCAACAGATTTTCTTAGTCATGCTAGCAGAGAGGCTCTGGGGATGGACTAGACTGAAATATTTCAGAAACTATCACATGGAATAAATAAAATTAGCCCTAATCCAACATTCATGGCCCCTTTACTTTCCTTTTAACCCCAAATCATAACTTTTTCTTAATTAGCCTTGTAATCAGGATTAATTACTCTGACAGAAAATGTACACAATAAAAAGTGAATAAAAATTATTCCCAATCCACCTTAAGTTCATTTGATGCATACAAAACCAACATGACAACTGCACACTACATCACGTAATTAGCTGCTTAATTACACTTGGCTTAAAAAATGTGATCAAAAGAAAAAAATCAATAACTTTGAATCTGTGATTGTTTCAGTAACAAACAAAAAAAAACATTTCCAGCTTCTGAAACATCAGAACTTACTGTTTGTCTTTTTCATATGTGACTGTAAACTGAATACAGTTTGTCTTTGGACAGTTATAGTATTTAGATTAAATTTAAGACATCATCACAGGTTCTGCAACATTCTTCTGCATGTTCCACTATTTTTGACATTTCATAGCAGATTATGACAAGATATCTTTCATGGAAATTTTAGTTTGAACTGGAAACTAAAGGGTGAATTTCAGAAATAATGGTTTCTGCTGTCATAGCAGCACACACAAGTCGATCTGATCACATTGTAAAATTGAGCCTCTTGTAAAAGTACTATAACTTTCCAATGTTGCAGCTACACAGATTATGATTTTTCTTTCTGACATTTTTGGATTCACTTTTATGTGCATACTTATTCCTGTACAGGAAATCCCTGACAGATAATTGATGAGCCTCATATTAAAGCTTACTGCGTGCGCAAATGCTCTGATCTACAAGATCCAAACCTCAAGCTGACATACAATAACAAACAGTGCATACCTACTACTACGTCCAAAATGAATATTTTCTTTGCCAAGAGAGTACAGTCCAGTTAATACCATAGATGTTATTTTTGTCAGGACTTATCTCATGCTGGCTCAAAACGATCCCCTTGTAGCCTCATATCTCACAGCTAATGACTGATAACAGGGAATCGCCAGTGAAGTGAGGATCAAGCAGACTTCGATATGACATGAAGTTCAGGTCCAAGTGGAGAATTGATTTTCTTTCAGAATTATCTGTTTGCTATAAGGTATACTGTATTTGTTGTGACTGCAAATCCCTTAAATCACACAAAATGTCGATATCTGTGAGAGAATGGTTTATGTTACATAACCTAAAATGCCACTATGGTTTATAATCTGTCTGAAACGGTGATGGACTTGTGAGGGAGCAGATTCTAACACACTGCACTGAGCTAACACCCACTCATGTCTATCCCCACCTGGGAGAATCCATCATCTTAGGTTTATATTCCACTTGTAAAATGGAAGCCATTTTAGCCAAATAAAATAAAATAAAACCAAGCACCAGGGATGCATATGTTTCTTTTTCCTTTCACTAATGTCAGCGATGCTTTTATTCTTATCAAGGTTAACAACCTTGAGCCATTTCAATGTATAAAAAAACACACACAATAGTTTCCATTATGTAACTTTTCTTCAAGCTAGATGTAAACAAATGGTTGGATTACAAGCTCCAACAAAGGCTCAGGTGCTAGCCATGTTTTAGAAATTATGTTTGATGAGTTTTATGAATGTTCAACTGGACATTTATAAAAAATATCAAAATAACTCATAACAAATGTCTTAATTAAACTGATGAATATGAACTTTAATCTGTATCTAATGTATCTATATACTATATATTAAAGAAACAAAGATTAGTTAATGTTATCAAATTCCAGTATGATGTTTTACAGTGTAACAACAATTTCATGTTTTTTAAAGTTTGCAACGCTCAGGTAACTGATAGAAATACTGCTAGTATTCATATCTTTCCTCATTAAGTTTTGCCATGACCCCAATTTCATTCATTTTTTCTCTAATTTACTGCAAATTGAAAAGACTGATACAATAAACACACTCATCAGTGTACATCAGCGCTCACAAATTAGGTACTTTAACGTTAGAGCAACCAAACATAACCCTAAACATATCAATAATGCAGCAGTTTTCAGAAAACAATTTTGTTCTAAATATTCTTCAGGCAAGGTAGCATTTCTGTCCTCCTGTCGGCTGTGCAGAAAGTAGGCCACTCGGCACGTCCATAAGTAGCAGCAGAATGACATTGGTTTTAGTAGGACATTAGGAGAGATCACTGATAAAATTAGCATTCCACTGTGTTATAATTATCCGCCACATGATAAGCTATTAAAGGACTTTAATTGTATCTTACACTGCTTTAACAGATGTAGTTTGATAGCACAGCAGGGAAAGCATTCAGAAGACACAATAAACGGGACTGGGCAGGTGTTCTCTGTGTCAGTGTGAACAAATTAAGCCAGAAACATAATAATCAAAACATATTCGATGTGGAGAGAAAACTGGTATTCACTATGTAAACTAAACACAGTTCAGGCACTCTTAAATTTAACAGTAATTAACAGACAAATCTTCCTGGTGGCAAACTGACATTGTGGACACAGACACATCCCAAACTATTCTGATTGACTCCAAGTCCCTAAACCCCCCTCTCAAATAATGGAGCCTTTTCACTGTTTATTTCCATATAACACTCCCAACAGTGACTGGGTTTCTCTCTCTACTCTTAACGTAGCATATTTAAACTAATTAAGGCAAAGATGACTCATAAGATGGCCGATAAGCCTCATTTTCTTGGTAGTAATAAATACAGACATTGTGACTGTGTGTATGTAAACAAGTCTGAGAAGCCACAGCCATGCTAGCAGCTCCGAGAGGCCATACAGCGACGATTTTCTGCTAACCCATTGTACAGATGTTCAAATATTTCACAGAATAATTCAAAAGGTTCACCGTTAGCCCAAGAGAAACTTCAATGTTTCAACTTTTACTGACATCTGCTGTGGCAGACCTCATACTGTGTGATGTACTGAGAGAGGAACCAAGCCAGGCTTCATAATCAGTCATATCAGTGCAAAGTCACATCACATGAGATCCAGAGATAGATGGAGAGGCAAAACACATTTTAAAAAAAACATACATTTTACTAAGCATTTCAATTAATAGTCTAACCCTCTCTTCCTGAATTCAAGCTATTCTAAACTACCACATCAGCTCCTATAATTTACAACAGCTTCCTGCAATTTTATGTTATATTACATATGTCTTCCTGATATAACCAAGAAATACTGTGTCCTATTTGTAAAGCTATATACAGCATTTCATTTTAAAGATGTGTTCTCAAGTCTGGACTTGATTATGATCTACAGGAGTAAAATAAAGGGAAAAAAAATGTGACAGATTTACAGACAAACATCATTTTAGACCGTCTCAGTAAAACTCTGGATTATGCAGCACTGCCCTATCCAATTAGCTCCAGCATCCTTTCTAAAAGCATCCTGGAGCTTGCTTCCTGTATCCGACACGGATTGTTTGCTGCTCCTGCTCGTTGGGTTTGATTTACGAATTAATTTCTAAACTCTAAGCTCACTCAATTACTGACTGTTAGACACAGAGTGTCTTAAGAGTTAAATCAGACGCTTGCATTACTCAATCACTTGTTTTAAAACTCCTGCTAACTGTGTATTATCTTGTTTTCTTAGCTCCGCTAGCTTGTTCTACTGATAGCTATGGCTTCTCTGTCTCCCTCTGTCTCTCCTTCTCTGTCCTGCTCAGTTTGCCACATGTTTAGTTTCTCCTCTGCCTCCTTTAGCGGTAATGGTATCTGTAACAAATGTAGCTTATTTGTAGCTTAGCTTAGGCGAGGTTGGCCGAATTGGAAACTCGGCTCCGCACCATGGAAAACAAACCAGATAGTCAGGTCCCGGTTGCCGGTGCGGAACCACCTAGCATAGCTCAGGTTAGCGGTCTCCCGGTAGTCCCACAGCAGCTGGGAAATCAGGCCCGCTGGTTGACGGTCCGGAGGGGGCATAGTCAGAAACCCTCACCCAAGGTTCACCACCAGCCTGTTCACGTTTCCAATAAGTTTTCTCCACTCAGCGACACACCCGCTGAGAAACCCACTCTAGTTATTGGCAGCTCCATAGTCAGGAATGTGAAGAGCGGGCGACATCGAGTCCTATTTAAAACTCCTGTCTAAGGATAAACGTAAGTACAGTAAGCGCTCCACAAATTCAGATGAATCTTGCTTAGCCTGGAAAGACAGTTTAATAACGTATAAAAAAGCCCTCCGTAAAG
>JAUMHL010000025.1:18166800-18185687 GCA_032362345.1 Sandelia bainsii
TTGAGCCTGGTTCTGCTGGAGGTTTCTTCCGTTAAAGGGAGTTTTTCCTCTCCACTAAGTGCTTGCTCAAGTGGGACAGTTGGGTTTTCCACATTATTCTGTATATATTTATATTCTGTAAGGTCTTAAACCTCACAATGTAAAGTGCCTCGAGATGACTTTAGTTGTGATTTGGCGCTATATAAATAAAACTGAATTGAATTGAATCCCACAGTCTCCCACATACTATCCCATAAAGCAAGAGCGGCAGTAATGATGATGCACAATTTGTGCCTTTGCAGCTGAGCAGCTCTGGGCCATAGCTGCCTGGACCTCTGTCTGCCTCAGTTACCATGGAAATAGGAGTTAACTTGAGAGTCAGGGTTCTCCCCAGAGATTTGACTGATGTGGAAGAGGGGAGGAGAGGGAGAAGGAGATGTCAGTGAGCTTGTTGGCAAACTACTGCTTAGCGTAACATGGTTCAATAAAGACTGCATTTAAACCAGCAAATGATAATAGTGTCTTCTGTGTTAGCAGTCTGAAATGAAATGCATCAGAAAGAATATAAGGCTGCAGTGAAAGAAGAAGCACAGTCAGCTCAATAAATGACCCTTTGTTGCTGTGTGACAGTTACACGGCCAAGAAAACATGTTCAATTATGAAGCTAAATAAGCCAAAATTCTGATAATTCCACAGTCCAGTGCACAAACTGACACAATATCACAAAGATTCATACTTCACACAACATTGTACATACTAGTTCAACCAACAAAGCCGCTTTCACTTTTGTATTTGTACTTTTTTTTTCCAGAACTGTTAATCCTAAATGATGTCACATGACCAGGATGAGTCAGTCCCCTCTGCACAGGCACATGAACTAGTATGGCAGGGAGGAGACAGCAGTGCCAGGGTGTACTAGGCAGAGCAGCAACGCCTGGAGGAGCCGAGTCTGACAAGCCCATAGAGGAATGTTATTTAGAGAGACAGAGCAAGAGAAGGGCAGCAAAAGAGATTGACAGAGCAGAGATAAATAGAGCTGTGTTGACCTGAAGGCTGCCTGAGGCTCCATGAAAACGGCCCTAATTACAAAGGGTTGACAGGAAAGAAAAGACAGGAGAAAATGCCTGAATCTCACAAACTAGCAGTGGCGATGGTGAGGATGATAGCCTGTAAAAAACAGGTTCTTGACTGATATCAAGAGAGTTAGACTAGTACTTCCTAATCACAGAAGCATTTGATAGATGCCTCCTGCATGAGGATACATTTTTAACCCAGTCATTGTCGCAGCTCCGCTCAGAGCATGAAATGCCAAATCCCACTACAGTAATCAACTGCTCAGAAATGTCACAGAAAATCAACGGCGACAGAACAAGAGGAAGACACAAAAATGCAAAGAGATGGTTGTGAAGGAGCCTTGATATGGACTTGAAGTGAAGCAGCATAATTTCTGTCACCAGCAAAGATGCAGCACAGTAAAAAATGGTCGCATTCATTCCCACGAATGACTAAATTACTAAGGTATCCAAAAAATTCCATTTGGCATTTATAACGGTGGGCAGATTTTATTCAGTCAATGCAGATTTTTGCCTAATAGATTTCACTGAGATCATTTCATTCTTTGGACAATGGTCAAATTACGTCTTTCTTAGGTGTTAAATTATGTCCTGCACTTCTCAGACTGCAATAGCATGATTGCACATACTTGTGTCCTAACACACGGCTCACCCTCGTTTTAATATGTGTTACAACACATAATGAAAAACAGAGCAGCCAGCTTACACTGCGGTTCTCAAAGGTCAGAGGTCACATCAGCTTAGTAAACAACCTCCTGCTATGGATCACCAGTTAGTGCTGAACAACAAAATGTCCTGAACTAAAATCCTTTACAAAAGATTTACTTTGTAAAAGGACTTGCATGAAAGTTGATTAAATGGTTGTGTTACTAGATACATGGCTGTGCACAGTGAACAGTTAAGCCATAAAACTCATCAGACATTTTAAGGAGGTATAGAAGGCTTTGTAACCAGGATAAGGGACACAGTACACTTTTAAATCTGAAATGAGTCCCTGAATATCTTGTCACATCAAAGCTCTTTATTTCAAATACGATGTTTTACAGCATTTGAAATGAGTTGCGCATTAACAAAATCCAGGTGGATTTTACTGGGTGGAAAAGCTGGCTCAAAAGTCCATCCTTTTAATGTGTGTGAATGCACATCTTTTGAAATATACCAGTTCTCTTTCGTCTTGATCTAAGATGATCAATTCAACCCAACACGAATAGCAGCAGCGCCGAGTGACCTACTGCACATTATCACTAAACAACTCAGTTTATCTGTCATAGCATGACACTGAGTTCATGTGCTCTCTCATCTTGACAATTAAAAAAAAAAGAGTTAATGAGACATGGGGTTCTCTATGACAATTAAACCATTAATTATAATTAAATAACATAACACATTTTTCCCCCCAAAGAGAATGAAGTTCCTTCATCCAACCATTTTTCAACAAGAAAAAATTGTATGATTTACTAAGATCCCAATAGTGAGCAGTACATTGTGTGCAAATTGCGTGCTAAGTTTTGTTCATGTCGTTTTTGCAGGTGTTATCAAGTTTTCAAGCCATTAAATACAACCTTTAGTAAATCAGGGCCTTAGTGTATCAGTGATGATCAAACTTTTTTTTTTAAATAACAACATGAAGAGCTGAGATTTTGTGGGGCTGGAACAGGCGTGCACCATGTTTATGACGACTATCCTTTTTCTCCACAAATTATTGCACCAAATTTAACTGCATTTCCACACCGAGTTCTGATGAAAAAGGCTGTCTTTAGTGTTATTACAGGGTTACAGTCCACAGCCTTGCTAGGATCTCTGTGACACTACTTTGACCAAAATGTTTATAGTGACAATATTAACATGTAGATATTAGGCAGGTTTAATATTTATGCTAACATCTGGTAATAAGAAGTAAACAACTGAGCTACAGATTAAAGGGACTCATTAGTTTTGCAGGTATTTGGTCATAAACTAAAGTACTGAACAACTTCTCTCTCTTTCACAAAGAGAGAAGGTCACTGACTGTAAAGATTCAACCCAAAGGTCTTACTGTCAGTTTTAGCTTTTCATTTTAATTTGCTATCAAACTCCATGTGGGGAGTTGTTTAAATCGCCTCACAGGCATTTGAAACCAAGTAAAAGGTTAACTAACTTACAAGATGTTAGTGTGTTTCCTCCTATAGATTGTTCTGAGTTAGAAAGAACTAAAGAACGTGAGAGAAAGAGGCAGAAGAGACAGCTCTGTCAAAGGTCAGTGTTGTTTTGGGAACTATACATTTGGTGTGATGCATTTTGTTTATGTTGCCCTCATCTCCTTCTCATTCTGTTCTTGTGTGTCTTTTTAATACCACACTGTTGCTGCCATATGCCTGGGAGCAGCTAAGCCTATCTAAGGCCTCTGAGGGGAAGGCCTTAGTACTCTAATAAGGCAACAGGAGAAGACAAAAGCTCCTCTGAGACCTAATTTGCACACAAATAACTAGAAAGAGAAAAAAAAGGAGACAAAACCACATGTGAATTCTAGTTGCAGGAGTCGTTATTCACCGCTAGAGTATTTTACAATTGTGAAATGCAGAGCTGCTCCTCCTCTGAACTGTCATGGTGATGATATGGCAGAAAAAAGGTGGTGAACCGAAAGCAAAAAGCCACATGGACAAAAATGGAGTATGTATTTTAAGTGTGGCTCCACCAACATCAAGATAAAAGTTATGATTTTCAGTGGTGAATAAGTGGTAATTAGTGCACTGGGTGTTGCCATGTGAGTGAGTGAATAAATCGAGTCTAGGGTTGAGAAACACACAGAGCTATAAAACACTGACTGGGTTCAAGAAGGGCGCCAACACAACTGATTCTGTTAATGCTGCTAATCACATTATCACAGTTTTACAACAAATCACCACCAAAAGTCACAAGTCCATTGCGACACTATGGATCAATCGCAATTTGCGAGTTAAATACTTTGTTCTTTTTATTTTGCCCTGATGCCCTTGCATTTTACACATTTTACATTATATTTTAAATTATTTAGGTTGGGCTCACTATAAACTTTTGTTATGCTTACCTGAAATGTCAGCCAACAGCTGCAGCAAAATTATTTTCAATATGTCACAATAATACATGACATTGTGTCCCTTTGCAGGCATCTGTTTATTTACCCCATTCTTTAAAGTTTTGTCCCTTGGAGCAGCGATCTTTTTGCATTATTTGCCTATATGCTACAAAACATCCTTATTTTACAGTAGCATGCTTTAAGTTTTGTTTTGGAACTTTGTGAACATACACATCCGACTAATAAACAACTGAAAATAGAAAACTAAAAATTCTCAGCAGTATTTTTTCTCACTTGTTACATGTCAGATCTAACCTAAGAGCAGTGTAAAGCATTTTAAGATACTACTTTACACAATCAGAACTAATGCTGGATTAAAGGGGCTGTGTCCAACTACTTTTTTCGAACTATTTGAAACAGACATCTTCATTGGTCAACTGTGTGGAGGTGAGAAATTGTGCCATTTTTTAACTCCACTGTTAAACTCAGTTTCATTGCAAAACGATTCATGTCACTGTATGAGTGCTACACTATGGATATCTTCCGGGAGAAACTGCCTGAAAATATTTCTGTATTTCAACAGCCACTGCATCTTTCTCTGTGACTGCAGGCTTTTCACTCAACCTTAAAGAGTGGCCAGTCAGAAAAGCTATGAAGCTACGAACACTTTTGCCTTTGGAAGTGGAATGAACCAGCTCTTTTCTGTCTATAGCCTGACCCTTTCAATATACACTTTTGCACAAAGACAGCAGAGCCTGCCTCATCGGGGAACAGCTTGGGGTTAAGTGTCTTGTTCAAGGACACTTTGAAAATCAGATAGGGTTACTGAACGACCTGATCATCCATGCTACTTTCACCCACTTACAGTCAGCTAATCAGTGGAATGATTTGATTGCCACCAGACAGCACCACCTTTGCTTAATGCGTTGATGGTGTTATCAGTGTTCATTTTTTTATTGCACCCAACATTATAGCTCACAGAAATTGTTCAAGGTATTTCTCTTTTCCACAGAGACTCTTGTTGAAAGTTTCATCATATCTGAGTTTTATCAGATAACACAGCTGTGTGAAGAGAAAATGTCAGGTCAGTTTATAGTATGTGATTGTGGCCTTTCTGACCCCACTGGTTGCTCTTCTGCATGATAGCAGCTCTCTGGAGAGGAGAAAGCCTATCAGTCTCAAGAACCAGAGAGCTGCAGAGACAAATGCTAAGGTGCTTTACAGTAATTTCACAGCTATCCACCCTCATCACTGTGAGGGGGCAGAGGGTTCAGGACACTGGCAGCCAGAGGGTGAAGAAATGGGATCGGACATAGGCTTCAAGCTACTATTCTCTCCTTTCTTATCCCTTCTTACCCAAGGTTCTCTGGTTAACAGACAAGCACACACACAGACACACTTTTTCTACAACTGGAGCCCACATTGAAAAGTTTATTTACATCTCAAATGTTCATATGAACGTTCCCTCCCTGTCACCCCACATAAAGCTCAGCTCAAGTTCACACTGTGTCCCCTGCAACTTTACTATATCTGCATCTATTTCAGTGAGGAAGTTATAATGACAGTGACATTGTAGTTCAGAGAGGAAAGAAAACATACACACACCCACATGTACACACACACACACACACACACACAACACACACAGTAAAGACACAGTTCCAAAAACAGAATCCAGCGTTCAAGATAGAGTAAAGCTTACAAAGCATATAAAACCCAGCAGATACTCCATCTAGCAATAACCACATACACACACACATTTCAGCGCGTGCTCACACACATGCCTTCAGGTCAACAAAATGATGCTCTGAGTGTAACCGCAGAGAGGAAAAAAAAAGAACAGCAAAAGAATCACAGGAAGCAACTGACTCACTCAACCAATCAGTGATACAACAGGGGTTATTCTGGCCAATCCAACCTCTCATCTTATGATGGCCTCCAGGCCGAGGGAGTCAGCCTCAGGTCAAAGTCAATCTCAGTCATAAAACACGAGCTGACCGGTGGCTTCTTTCATTTTCTGTCCCAATCTGTAGCTTTCCACTCCTGGGTTTGTTTTACCAGTTGCTGCCCCACAGATGAGGAGTTTAAATGTTTTGGTTTTTGTTTTTAAACCAATCATCTTCATGTAAATGATGCATTCTAATCTCTTTCCTCTTTTTACACAACCTTCTTAAAGGTAACTGAACAAGAGAATATATGGCATTGTCAAACAGTATTTTTGTAAAAGCAGCCCAGAGCATGTGAACAGTGAGCTGGAGCAGCATGGCGTGTGGAGTCATGACGCTTGATAGAGCATTTGGGAACCAGAGGGAAAGGAGAGGAGATTATCAGGCTCCTGAGCCAGCCAGCTGCCACTGAAGCTGTGTGGGCAACACTACATCCTGTCTCCCTTTCTTTTTTATCTCTCTGCCTCTTTCATGGTCACCCTCATTAAACAGTACTGATGGCAAATGTTACTGTGCCCGGGCACCGTTAGCAGTAAGTGGAACTGATAAAGCTGCTGGACATCAGTGATGCACAAAACACAGCAAAGAAATCTGCTCTCAATGTGCTAAAAAGGGGTGGTACATTTATTTAGATGTTTCTAAAGTACATGAAATATAAATGCCATGCTGAACACTAACAATTTAATATAAGTTTATTATTTATATTATCACAAAAACGTTTGAAACCTACTTTATTACTGATAACATTCTTAAGGTTAAGTAATAATGGGAGGAAATTACAGAATTTGTTTAATTCACATAAAGTTCATTATTACATAATTGTGAAATATAATTGATAGTATATGATATGCATTTTTAAATATGTTAAGATATACAGTATATGAAAGTATTTCCATAAAAACAAGTTATGTACAGGTACACTTCTGCTTGCACTTCTTCAAAGCTGTATTTAGACACAGCAGTAAAGCTAATGTATGCTAACATGCTTACAACAACAATGGCAACATATTGGATTTTGTCAACGAGTGTGATGCTTACTATGTTCATCTTAATTCAGTTAATGCAAATAAAAGCAAATGTTTGCTTACTAGCACCAAACACCAAGTACAGAAGAGACTGACTGGATTGTATGTGGTTTTATAGATATTTGGTCATGAAGTGACATATTATGTTATACAAATTAAACTTTGATCAATGAGAGCAGAACAGGGCAACACCAAAGTTATTACAATTCATCCTGAGGAGAACATAAACATGTGTGTCCTTCACGATAAAATTCACACAACAACTGAAAGTGTTGCTTAATCAAGAAAAACAATTTTAAAAAATGGCCTTCAAAAATCATACAAAGATTTTTTTGTTTTGCTGAAAAGCTAATTTATCTTTATATTTAAAAAAAAAATCAACCAACGACTAAACAGAGTGAAGTTTATGCACTGGGATCAGTTTATTAGTTCCTGTATTTGTGTGCCTGCTCAAAACTGGATAAACAGCAGAAAAAGCTGCCCTGTGACACAAATGCCATTACACACCAACTCCTTGACCATTTAACAATAATAATCTGACGTTAAATGTGCATATTGCTTTAACATACTGAGTCTAATGCTAATCACTGTTGGAAACTGTTGTAGATAATAACAAATCATCCTTGAATGAGAGAATACATAATTGTTAAATACACAGTTCCTGGAACTGACAGTAAATGAGTAGATGCTGCATATTCCCGGTCATCTCATGTGGTTTTTCAGATCAACCTAAAAGACTTGCATGATCACCAACAGCCACAGCATCCTGGTTCAAAGTCTAAGTGGCTAAAGACTCTTTCTGGGAACAGCACAGCAGTGTACAACAAAAACCTTTTAATGCCGTTCCAACTATTTTCAAAACGTTTCACACAACAACACCTCTGTCTGCTGTATGTGTAATGAAGCAGCCGCAGAATCAACAACAGCAGCAACATAACTGATGAGATAGCTTTTCCTTTTCACCCAGTTACATTACATCTTTGTATCACCTGCTAGTTTTATCAAATCCTTATTAGCCTGATGGTGAAAATCCAACAGGCCATCCGACAAATCCCAAGACCGCCACTCAGCCTCACCACAGTTGGAGGTTACACACATCAGCCTTTTATCATTCCTGCATCACTGACACACTGTTAGTGCCACAGGATTGTGGTACTGTTTGTACTGGAAGAAAACAATTATTATTTCTAAATAGGGGAGCACCATCCGTAGAAATTTTAATTAAAAGACTGGCAGAGTTTCATCTCAGTGTGACAACTCCATTATTTCCCGATGATAAATCAGTCTCCTAGCAGAACAAATTCAGTTCATATGGAGTGACTTCCACTGGCAGTTTAAGTGGGCAGGCCCAGCTAATCGTTTTCCTGACCTTGGCATTTTGATATCCAGCTGAAGTAGTGAGGTGAGGCAGAAATTAAAGCAATTATTCAAATCTGGCGTCACTGAGCTTTATGGTGGGTTTCACTCTGAGCTCATGAACAAAACCCAGCATATATTTTTAGATAGCTACCATATTACAATGAGAATAAATCCACTGTAGTTGCATTTTTGTGCCCATTGGTCGTGTGTTAAATACACTTGTGTAGCTCATGTCCTCATTTTAAATACACTGAGTACAATTCCCCTAAACCTAAAATATTCTTTGCTGCTTTTACCTTCGTCTGGATCATTCCTGGCCGATGCCTCAAGGAGCGCCACGCTGGCGGCAAACGACACATGCTTCTTGTACTCTGTTTGCTGGAGATTGTTGGTGTTGCGTCCCTTCTTATCTGCCTTTCGCTTCTTGTTCTGCATCTCCTTCTCATACACAGCCCATCTCTTCAGCTGCTGTGTACGCCTCTTTTGGGCCGCTCGCAGTCTCTCCAGACTGGGCACCTTGTCCAGCTGCTGCAGCTCCTGGATCAGCTCCAGATGGCTGGCCATGATGCCAGTGGACGGGACGGCAGAAGTGGATGATGGTGAAGGGGTGAAGTGGAGGGGGGTATGTGTGTGATTCTAGCGAGGGATTGCCCTTCGGCCCTGGCCTTCTCCCATCATCGTCATCATCATCCCTTCAGCAGCAGTAAACTGTGAAGAAACAAAAATATAGAAGCTGAAAAACAAACTGTTGCTACCCCTAATTTTAATAAATACGTCAGTAGATACAGTAAAGTGCGGAAGAAGTCTGTTGCTGTGTCACACTTCTAATAACTTTGACAGACAAAGTGAGCATGGTCTGATACCCCACAGAGTGCACAGAGATGCATTTTGGTGGCCTAGTTTGAGAGACCCAAGTTCAAGCTACCACGCAAGCAACTGTTTTCTTTAGACTGCACTGTGAAGCCAAAAGGTAAATAAAATAATATTTCTGTTCCATAAACTGTTTGAGGATGACATCGAACAGAAACAAAAATGAAAGCAATACTTTTTTGTCTGCTCCATTACCTCCCATTAATTTGCATGTTTTTCAAATCATCAAGATGATGCAGTTTGGAGCTCAGGTAAGGGAACAAATGCAGACCAATTTCGCAATTTGTACCTAAATGACTGAGGATGACATGCAGTCTCAATTTTTCCATTTGCTTTGTGAGCCGTTATAGACATTTATCTACCATCCTCCAAGGTTAACCACTTCCTGAACAAGTAGACATCAGTATGATGAGAAACTGATAAAAAAAAAAAAGTGCAATGTTAGTGAGCTAAAGCGGGGATTTTACATGTCATCGCTGCTTTGATGTAGCCTGCGTTATTCTAAACATGAACAAAAAGTTATTTTGTCTCCCTGAAAACTGAAAGCTTCACTGTCAGTGAGACAAACTTGAGTTTCCTGACATTCTTAAACATCAACCAAGACAGCAGCAAACGGTATGTTCCGTGACTCTATCAAAAAATCTTTAAATAAAGACCAGAGGGGGAAGGACTAACACTGAATATAACCGGTCAAAAGCAGAACCATACACATTTACAAACCTTAACAGCGTTACACACAGTACATGCAGACTAAATGCGAACTTACAGGATTTTGTGGTGTATGTGCATGAGTTCAGAAAGACCACTTCCTTTGAACAGCACAATTAACAATGTACGGACATCTTAACACTGCAGCCAGAAAACATTCTCCTGGTAAAAATTCAGCCCTTTCTAATCACTTAACACACACAAAACACCAAATATCTGGATGACTGAGAATCTTCACCGACACAAGACGCCAAACAAATCAAATTACACTTTAGGACTTCCACACATTTAAATACAAAATATGCATGTTTTATGCTTGAAACATGTTCTTACTTACTGTTACACACACGCTGATATTTCCCATGTCTGCAACCCGTCCCTAATAAAAACCCTGGAGTCCAGCAGCTGCCTAAAAAGCTGCCTAAAAAGGCTCCACAGTGCAAGATGCCGCGACATATAGACAGTCTGTCACCAAACTTACACCACATTTCCTGTGATGATCTACGACACCTACTCAACTGCTAAAACGTGGACAGGAAACAGCAGTATAATCACTTCCTACAGCTTCGCTCTCAGTCCTCAGTTTGCCAGCGCAGCATGTGTCTGTTTATGTGCAAGTCAATAGATGTCGCATTCTCACTTAGCAGCCATGTGAGTAACTAAAAAAGACACCCAGACAAACAAATGCAACAAAAACCTTCCACACAGTTGACGCTCAAACCTAAATCATTAAAAGTTTCCAGCAAAAAAAATGTGAGTGCACATCCTTGACTATCCCCGTCTAAGTACATAAAACCTATTTAGACACAAGCTGAGAGAGCTCTGTAGAAACATCAAATTGGTTCAGAGTAAATGAATTGTAAAGAGCAGGTCGGGATCCAAAGGTCGAGCACAAGAGGATTAGCAGCATGGTGTTGAATTATTCTGGAGGAATTTCAAACTAAAGCTGTCATTAATTTTTTTTCCGCCTGCAAGTGTTTCAAGAAGGACAGGCGGCTGACGCAGACATACAGACACAACAGTCACAGCAACAAGTCCTCCAACCTTAACGCTCATATAGGTAATTTCTCCCAACCTTCTCATGCAACTCATGCGTATTTGTTGTAATCGTGCCCCCACATTTGGAGACAGACATCTCTTGAAACTGCACCCATTTTGGTGTCAGGCGCCAAAATAGTGTGCCTGTTGTCTCATTCAATAGCACCCAAATGGCAGATTGTTTTTACCTTAAACAGTCAAAAACACTGGACATCAACTGTGGATTAGGCACAAACACATCTGGATTAGGTTTAGGCACTAAACAAACATGGCTACAGTTTTACAAAATTTATGTTGGCTTTCAAAATTATAGCTTCCTTAACTTCACATGATCTCACATCAAATGGATAAAAACAAAAATTCAATTTTTTAAAATTTGTGTGTTATTTTTTTTTTTAAATGCTGTAAAAATCAACCACAATTAACATAACGCATTTCATATGACTATTATTTAATAACATATGCACCAACAGTGTTGTCTTGCAGGCAACATTACAGATAAACAATATTACTTTTTAAACAAGCAATAAATGTGGTTACCTGTATAGTTATCATTTCCAAGGTAATATTTTTTCTAAAATCTTTACTCTGAAAACACCATTAGTTATCTCCAGAATAGAGTAAGATTAACCTCAAATGAGGTCATAAACAATGTTTTGTCAGTATCACCTGCTCCTGACACACTGTTCCTACTGATAGAGGCACATCCATTTAAGTAATGACATGAAACAGACCCTTCAGCTCATCTTAATGCACCATCAGTGCTAAAACAGCTATTGCACTGTGCTGGGTAGATAGACAACGTGCTTAGGTGATGTGTATAACTGAGGGAAAGGTTGTAAACAAGGCTCCTGTGAATGTGTCTATCCATTATATGTTTAATTTTAATCTTAGAATTCTTTGATTTATAGGAGCTGACTTCAGTAAAGGAAGTGAATCAAGACGATCAAACACATGCATGAACCCACAGTGGTGGCTCCACACAACTGAAAACTGCAGGTGAGTTACAAATGAAAACCCAAAACAATAAAAAAGAATTTTCTGATTGGCAGTTGCTCAATAAAATTTAAAATGTTGCAGTTTAAGAATAATATTTGCAATAATACAATCTGATGTGCAGTAATATATAGAAAATACAAGCTACACTACATTGCCAAAAGTATTGGTACACCCCTCCACTGCGACTGCGAGCCAGGCCTTCTCGTCCGAGATCAGTGGCTGACCTCATAAATGCTCTCCTGGAAGAATGGTCAAATATTCCCTGCCCTGCCAAACACTTCTAAACCTTATGGACATCCTTCCCAGAAGAGTTGAAGCCATTAAAGTTCATGTCAGTGTAAAAGTAAGCGTCCCAATACTTACTTGGCAATGTAGCGCATAATTGTTCCTTATGTTTGTACGTTAGATTATCAGATTGTTTGTATGATTACAATTTATTAAACATTGCTAAAAAGAATCAGTTAATAAACAAGGCTGTTTGCAATGATCTAAGTAACATCATTGTATCACCAAATTGTCCCACAGGGAAGTTTTAACCGATATCACAGTGGCAGACATACCTGCAACACACAGTGGAGTAAATCCAGTCAATGAATCACTACAACCCCAGCTGCTGACATCTGTTAAACATTTTATATGAAATGCTTTACTTTACTACATGCTGGATGTTTCTTCTGATGCACCATGAACAGACACAGACAATTTTACCCCTCTCTCTCTCTCTCGTTTCTTCTGAGATGTGACTGCAGCAGGCAAACTGAATTAACTTCAGACAAGATGTGTGACAAACAAGGAACGTCCACTGTTTTCTTTAGCTGTCTTTGATGGTCAATGGCATTAGCGCTGGGAATATGAAACCCAGGAGCTACTGGTGATCAAATCAGGGGAATCAAAGCAGAGGTAATGCTATTACTCATACACAAGCACACACAGGCACACAGGTGACAGTCAGGAACAAACAAATAAAGCAAGTACTAAAAAGAAAGAAAAAAAACAACAGACCCACACACACACACTAACATCTGCAGTAATCAACAACTGATAACCTAATTGATTTAATCATCCAGTTTTCACAACTGTTCTTTCAAAGATGGAGTCACAGTGTTGACAGATTCAAAGTCCTGATGAGAGAAACTCTGAACTGAAAAAATTATACTATTACACTACACAATTACTTTATATATTCCACTACAAATTCCCTCAAGGGGCTGTACACTGTACAACACCCTCTATCCTTAACCCAGTATATAAAAATAGAAAAAATAAAACGGCTCACTATTACAATGTCACTGAGCTTAAACTGACATATTTACTTCACATATCTAGCAACCATTCTAAAA
The DNA here is from genome assembly GCA_032362345.1 of Sandelia bainsii. Taxonomy (NCBI): domain Eukaryota; kingdom Metazoa; phylum Chordata; class Actinopteri; order Anabantiformes; family Anabantidae; genus Sandelia; species Sandelia bainsii. Next base: position 18,180,172 of record JAUMHL010000025.1, read on the forward strand.
CCAAAACAATTCATTTACAATATCAGACAGTAAATGCACAGAAAAGCATAAAACCTTCACATTTGAGATATTGGATGCGAAGAATATTTGGTACATTTTCTTAATAAATAACAGCCATGGTAATAAGTGTCATGCATGCACAGCAGTTGGTGCCCAAGACGATTTTGTTGCTGAACTTTAGTTGCTGCCCTACTTTATTTGAACTTTGTGATTAACTACTTGATTATGGCCCACTCATGGAAAATAAAAATCATCTGGTGGAGAAGATGCTGCCAAAATAACTCTTTCAAAGAATACCACAGATTTTTTAACAGATATCTATTTTCCTATCCTCCCACGAGCACCAGAATGCCCCCCAAAAACAGCGCCTGAGCAAACACAGCAGTTTCACCGTTACTAAAATGCCAGCTTAAGCTTTCATCATGTATTATTCTGTACCGATACTGGAAGGTTTAACGAGTTTTAATTTGACTAATGACTCTCAGAGATGAGACAAATCCTGATGATATGTAGTCATTAACAACAGGTGAACGAAAAAAATGACACTACAGTTACTGAACAGTTTAAGACAGACCTTACCCATTAAAAGCTTCAGTAGTGCATGAAAAAGGCGCAGTGCTATTCTAGTTTGATGTACTTGATATGATGCCCTAGCGGGAGGCAGAAGACAATCTCAAGATATGTAAAACTGTGGGCAACTATAAGCCCTCTGGTGATGTCACAGCCGGTCCCGGGGCCAAGGCAGCAAATCACAGATTGACCTCAATCAGCTCTCTGGCTTCAGATAAGAATGTTACACTGCTCTCACACTTTGCATTTCACATTTGTATGGAAAATATGCAGCCTAAATTTTACAATTATTTGAAAATGCAGCTCAGACAATAAACACAAAGCAGCAACGGCTGCTACAACTGACGGAAACTATCCCCAAAGCAAACCACCAACACACCACAACAATAACTAACAATTCTGCCTCCAGCGTTGTCTCAGTTTTTAATTCAGGTTGCAGTTTTCATAATTGCCAGCTGCCTCTGTATCACAAAACCACTGCTCATAACATAACAAAAATGCAAACCATGCCATTCACACTCTTGAATAAAATAAGGGTCTGGGCTGTTCTTCAAAAGAAAGCTCAAAAGCATCTCTCCGAGTCACCCCATAACTGAGTTCTTTGTTAAAAGTCTTCTGCTGCTGACCTACCAGACTCGAACATTAAGAAAATGGATATTATAAAAAGGCAGAGGCATAACTCTGTAAGTACAATATGCTATGAAAAGAATCAGGCCACATTTTCCAAGGTAAATAGCTCAACAATGAATTGTTACTAGCTTGGAGCCACTTACTATCTCACTGGGCTACAGCAGGGAGAAGATGGAGAAAAGAGAGGAGCTTAAACATTTTGCCTGTCATGACCACCTGACAGTTCAGTACAAAGGCTCTTTCACATTCAGGTTATTATGATCCATTTTCTCCTTTTCATCACAGACAATTCTAATGCTGCCATGTGTGTTATCCTGTGTTAACATGTGTGTTAGACCAAAAAAAAAAGAAATCAATCTGGACGTTTTACTAGTCCTCACTCAATTAAAGAAGCTGTTAGAGTAGAACAACATGTACATTTACTGTTGGTTAGGAAAATAATGCTAAATTATAGCATCACAATAGTGTGTGTGTGTGTGTTGTAGTGCAGTTCTGACATCAGCTTTAATTCACTAATATCTCCACAAATCGTGTGGATTGAGGTCATTCTGGATTCATCGTCATTATTAAAGTGATTTAGCGCAGAGGGCATTATACTATGTAAACATACTGTATACTGTAGATACACTGTGGCTTCAGACACTATTCAGACCTCTTCACTTCACCCATCAGTCTACACTCAAAGCACATAGCGGCAAAGCAAAACTTGTATTTTACAATTTTTCAAAAGACCCATTTCCCATTTATTAAAGTATTCAGACCCTTTATATACTACGTTGTAGAGGTTCCTTTGACAGCTATTACAACCTGTCCTTCCACAATGCTTGAAGGCAATGCAACATAAGTAGTTTTCCACCCATTTCTTACAATTTGAATATGCATTTGAATGATTTTCAACTTTGAGGCAGAATTCAGTCACTCGTGTAAAGTATCTTTGTCTGCGTGACAACAGAAACTGTGTTCTTATAGACAGAATACACGAAAACAAACAGATGTAAATCTCAGAATGAGACAGCGGTCAAATACCAAAAGGCTTTTAAATCTTCTGAAGGAGTAGACTAAACTTTACTCATTATTTTCTTTTATCCGATTTATTCAAAGAGATGAGAATATGACGTCAGGAAACATAAATTAAACATAAAACTTAAATGGATGTTGACTGACTACAAAAGAGTGTTCTCCATGGCTGACAGGAACAGGGTGGAGGTCAAAAGGTTTTAAAGTTAAACAATGTTTTGTCTATTCAACAGCTAATCAGACTTTAATAATACACCAAAATGAAGGCCAAATCTCTTTAAAGACTTCCCATTTAAACATTTTATTACATTGTTAACGTCTAATATCTTTACAAATTTCTCCATAATGTTTTACAGATACGCTTTTCATAGCTAAAATTCTAATTTTCCTCTGAAACTGATAATCTTACTTCACCTGTTTAACTCCTGACTGCAGTAAAGTTTCACAGGTGCTCTCTCAGCTATAACATCACCAGTTGGAGCAAGTTGCCAAAATAAGAAAACTCCACCCACTGAGGCTGTGACCCCGTCAATCAGCGGCGCACCATGAAGAGGGCTGAGCATTGGATCGCAAAAACACAGAGCGAATCTTGTGCCAAGGTCCTCAGTCTTGATTAGAAACCCAACAGAAAATCATAAAACAAGACTAGTCTTAACTATTACCTGATTTAAGTTATTTCTCAAGCAAAAAGAAACAGTTTATAAATGAAAATAGAAATCGTTCAAGAGTCACACTGTGACTGAAACTAATAATTATTTTTAACCACACAATCATTAAAATGTTTACTACACAGTGCAGTTTCATGTTTTGAGTGACAAACAGAGTAAATCCTAAGGATGCTCAGTTTGCATTGACAGAAAAGTGGACAATAATCACTTTTTAAAAGTTGGTTCTACAAAATGTTTTGCTTAAAAAGTGACACAAATGCACACACACACGCTGCACTTTGCATCACCAATAATCTCCATATCAGTGCATGACATTTAGCAACAAGGAGGCGTGTGCTGTGTCAGGATGCTCCGCATGGAGATACAGTAGCAGCAGTGTCACACACAATGGGCCAGTGTGTCGGACTGTGTCAGTCTCTTTGTTTTTATTTACATGTGTCATGTGACTTGTACAAACCCCTCTGTCATGAGAAAGAGTATAGTATACACTGTTCACATGTCCACTTGTGAAACTGTGGCCTCAGCAGAAGAACATAAACCAGTGTCCCTCCACTGTGCCCCCTCCCATCACCATCCGGACCCCCCTGCACCATCCTAACCCACTGTACCCCGTCCCAAATCTCTGAGACCCTGCGTTCCAGGCAAATGTTTCCACTTATTCATTTAATCACCTACTAATACTAAAAGTGGACCAAAGTCGACCAAAACCATCCAGTCACGTAGTAGCAGGAGTTACAGCTGTTGCACAAGTGACACAGGCCATCATTTACTGCACATACAAGAACGTCACTTCCAGAAACTCCAAGGTTCTTAATGTTCTGACTTGTTTTCATGATTGTGAAACATACTGCAGGAGACACTTTCACTGTCAATTACCGTAAAATGTAAGAAATTTATTAAAGAATTTCTTCATGGCCCTGATGTGAAATAGAGTATTTAAGTGCTGTGTGAGGCTGCTCTTTCAGTCTCTGTTAACTTTTTACGCCACTTTTGCAAGACTACAATGGGATTATTTTGCAAAGACATTTGCACTGAAAGAGCTCGATCCAATTTTATGTTTGAAATTAGCAATATAGCCTCTTGGGTGGAAATGAAATGACTTTTATATTTCATGATTTATCTTAATCTTAATCTTTTGCAAAGGGAAGACCTGGTCTGATTTCATTACCGAGTCTTATGAAAGTGTTAAGGACATCAGAGGTGAAACCACATCTATAACAGACTTTACAGTACACTGAGTCACTGGTGCTGGTAGAGGTGACGGACTCAATCTAGATGACACTATGAAAAGAGAAATCATTGCTCAGTTGACTAGTTGTACATCAGCTATGACTGTGAAAAACAAACAAAATACCAGTGCCTACACACGTTTTTAACAGGTCTGCCTATGCCATGGATGGGAACAAATACGGGCAGGAAACAGGAGCAGAGGCCTCCAGTTTAGTCAGATTATTTAAACCACTTTACTTGGAGGTAAATTCAACATTGAATGCACCTGAAATATTTAAAAATTGTGAGCATTTGATTCTGCCACAGATAGTTTAGGGAATGATTTTATTCTCAGATTCCAGCATTCAATTTGCAATTATATATATATATATATATATATTATAATAACGGATATAAATGATGGTCAAAGCTATGGAAGAAAGATACAAGACAGTGGTTGCAACTCTCAAAAGTTATTTCACAGCATTTTTTAGAAACTTAACTTTTGCCCTGAAGTCCTTCCACTAGCAATTATCTGGGGCTCTGTCATTATTTTTGTATATTAGAATATTTATTCAATAATGACTCAAAGCAGAAAGCAATTAAAACAGGAAGCAGTTGGTTTCGAGTGTTACACTTAGATTTGACACCTGACCTTTCTGACAACTGCAGCCATTAGCTGAAACACAACCCCTGGCGATGTCAAACTGAAGTCACTGAAGTCAAACGGACAGAGCACAGGTCTGTTTGGAGAGAACAGACCAGACACAATGCACTCTGTAGGCAGTTCATTAGACGCACCAAACTAAACCTAATGCAGTCTAACACATTACCCCTGCAACTAATCCTCTCTTTATGAAGGTGATAATGTTCAGGGTCTGTTGTAATGTAACGTGCTGTTGTTGAATGTATTGTGTTTTACTGACAGGTGTTTCTATTATTTTGTTCACTCTGTCTATATCAATGAGGCTGAGGCAAATAACAGAAACAGCTTCTTGTATAATTCAGTACAGCTGAATAGAGTATTTACTGCAGGACTGTTGTATTAGATTGTTTTTGTCTTAGCTCTGTGTATCTAATAAACTTAAAACACTCACTCCGCTTTGAGCTTTAACTACTGACGCAGGATTATCCATATATGCCCTGGATTTGAATTCTGTCATATCTTTTGATCTTTTTTGTATTAATACTGCAGTACTATAAACGTCAGTCTAATACATGTTCATTTAAAAGCCATCTAATACCTATAAAACATGATTTACATATTGCATTAATGCTATATCACGTACATACCCTTTTCACAACTTATGTATTCTGTATGTTAATCTACCTCTAGCTGTATATTTACAGTTGTGCTCAAAAGTTTACATACCCTGGCAGAATTTGTGATTTTTTGGCCATTTTTCAGAGAATATAAATGAT
>JAUMHL010000025.1:18185787-18208050 GCA_032362345.1 Sandelia bainsii
CATTCATATTCTCTGAAAAATGGCCAAAAAATCACAAATTCTGCCAGGGTATGTAAACTTTTGAGCACAACTGTATATCATTTGGACTGTTTTATGTATTTCTCCCAAAGCATGATATTTTCTACTCTAGCATGGGTGTGGAAAAATACTTGTGAGAAAATGGGATTCTGTTAATATCAATTTGGATTCACTTAAAAATCAGTATTTAGTTTTGCACAGCACAGTTGTAGCACACACAACACTTTGAGTTTCAAAATCGTTATTATTTTGGACATTTAGTTCATAGAAATATGTCTTGTATGTTCTTTTCTCATGTGTCAGTGTTTTATGTTTTGTTACGTTATCGGCATCTGTCTCTGTCTCCTCACTATGAACAGCAGGAGTCTTCCTCAGTGGCACAGGAGAGCAGACAAGTGGAAAGAAAAATCAGAGCAGCAGCTGCTGCTGTGTGTAAACAGATAAATAACAGAACAGCCTTTCACTGGGCCATGGAGCTCCTCACAGACAAACGCACACATTTGATTTAAGACATGAATCTTAAATTTTGAAGAACATGCTATGTAGATGTTTTCAGTCAAAGGAGGCAACAGGTGGCTACTTGCTACTTGTGCTATTTTAAATGAACAGCTATGAGTTGTGGTGCTTTAGGTAAATCTTAAAGTTAAGTTTCAAGGTACAAATACCTAATTCAGTCCCTACAGGATTTTGTGGGCATTTTTTGGGATTGTTTAAGCTTAAAATGCCTGATTTCACAGCAGCTTTTTAAAAACATTGTTATTGCATGTCGAAGTGTTTTGTTGTTTTTTTGTGGGGGGTTTTGCACTTAAATTGTGGGAACAAGTGAAAACAGCTAAAATAATGACAATTATTTTTCAACAAGTTTAGAGATGAGGACTTTAATTCCTGTATTATTTTCTCTCTCACACCCACACACAAAGTTTATCATGTACACAGGTAAGCATGTTTCCATACACTACACTAACATCACCACTAACAATGCTTCTTTAATCTAACTCACCTTTATTCTTTCAGCACTTGTAATAGATTTACTACCACTGATAAGAATGTCACAGTGATTTGTCTTGGCTGTTGTCCCCACATTTCAGCAATTTTCCAGGCTTGTTTTGTGATAGAAAAGTATTTCATCAATGACTTTCATTTGTGTTCCACCACAACGTTGCAGGCGGTGTAAAACAGTTTACTCCCACTTTCGTGCAGAACATCACTGAACTGCCCTGCACAGTCTTTAGCAGTAACATCTGCAGACATCCCACCTCTCCCAGACGTTCCAGGAAGCTCCTGCACTGCTACAATGGACACAAAATATATAAAATATCAGGGAAATCACATATTTCCTCTCTTCTTGTCAAGATTGGACCTATCATTTGCCTTTGTGCATGGGCTTTACCTTCAGAAGGGAACACCACAAACTGCAGCTTTAGCAGAGGCATTCAGAGACAGTACAGAGTGTAGGACAAATGTGAGGAAAGGTTGCAGTGATTGCAAAATTGCAAAGCAGTCACACAGAATTCACAGGGATTGGTTGAATTGCATTAGCAATGGCAATCATGAAATCCTGGAGGGACTGCTAAGCACACATGATACACAATAACAAATTTCAGTCAATCAATCATCATTTCAGTCGTATTTGTTTAATCAACACAAACCATTTTGAGCACGACCTTGGAAAAGATCAGCTAACAAAACAATCTCAAACTCCATGCTCGGGTCCAAGTTTTATCACCAAGTCTTCTAAAGCAAGAATATTGCCTGACTAAAACTGAGTGTAAAATGTGCACATTTATGGTTTTAATCAAAGAATGACCCTCCCAGACATTTTAGTAATTGACAGTTCTGAATACTCAATACTGACATAGTCAGTGCTTTAAACAAAGTTCAATACCCAGCACTACATATTAGGGTTATTTCTAATTAACAGGTAGATAAGACCAAGGTGAATATTTGTGCTCATATTTATACACACTTCACTATGCTATACTAACAACTATAATGTACAATAATAAGTGCAAAAACACACATTTTTGTACCTTTCTTTTTGGGCCACTCAGATATGTTTCTGTAAATTACCTGTGTCATAAAGCGGTCAGCTCTATCTTGCAGCACCACAGCACCACTTCTCTATCTATCCAGCCAACAAGCCAACTCCTCTCTCTCTTTCTCCGTCTACCATGCCTTTACTCCATCCATCTCTCCCTTGGCATCGTCCAACAGGACCTTTTTATTCTGTCCTAGTTGGCGCTGGGTGTGCTGCTGGGGAGAGAATTTATTTCCTCTGATGAAGCCTTGATTTAAAGCACTCAGGTCAACCTGATTTTGGGTCATTCTCTCCCCTGTAACAATCCAGAGCAGTGGTAAACAGCACACTGTAGACAGACAAAATCCAGGTGCTGAGTTGCTAAAGGATGCCAGCTGCAATCTCAAATGTGCCGAGAAGTATTAACACTTTTTGGTGGCTTCAGTTTTTGTGCCCAAATGTAATTCAATATTCCACAGAGAAAACCAAGAAGCAGTAAGCTCAACTCAACTTATCGGCACCCAGGTTACATTAGCTTATGTCCACATACAGTAAGTTGTTTACTTGATGCTTAGCCACCAAGTCAACAATCTTAAATTAAATCTGTGTTTCTCTGCCAGGACTGATACTGCAGGGCGTACTGACCAACGTGTTAGTGACCAACATATTAATCACTGCAACACATCACCACTGGCCCTGCAGTCATGCGCAGTGCACTCTTTAATTCCCATTATCCTGATTCATTGTTGTACTTTGTCCCGCCTGACACAGCCAGGTCAACACTGCACCAACAACACCGCAATTGTACTGTCTTCAATCCAATATTTAGACTAGCTGGACAAAACAAGACCTCACTGCAGCTGAGACAGACTCCAGCAGCAGGTCAGAGACAGATCAACAAAAAGTGGAAAACATGACGGGTCAGTGACCTTTTCAAGTACGTGGACAGATCCTAGAACCAAGCAAAGATCCAACTAAGAACAGCAGTTTCAATCTGAGACCTTTTACTGCAATTAAGTTCTACTGAGAGTACCAAATGTCTCAACGTCTATAAGAGACCAGAAAATCATACTGTTGTTTAGACACTTTTCCTCGATAATTTTTCAAAGCATTATGTCCTTTTCTAACACTTCATCATCACTTCATCTGTCTTTTTAACTGTGTTTAAACATTGTCCTTATTTAGCTTATTTAAATCGGACTGCTTCATTTAGAAAATCTGCTTTGACACTTCAACAAACTAAATTTTGTTTGACATCACTGTACCAACAATATTTGTTTTTCCTACTCACTTGTTGCAGCATGTTTCTATGAAAAAAAGTCATTTGAGTCTATTTTAAGTTTCTCTTGATGATATGGCTTTCCATCTTGTTTTTGTTGTTTTGAATGAGGGGAGAGAGTGCCACAGCAAAATAATGCTAAATATACTTCATCCTACCTGCTAAAAAAAAGGTTTCAACAAGCTGACAGATTTTGGCATTCCACTTTCAACACGTCCAATAAGGTCTCTGAAGGTTTGACAGCCTCGTCTGAGGACACATGCACACGCCACCAATCAATACTTGGGCATGCATCCAATGCTGCACCTCAACTGTCACTAAAAAAGCAGCAGAAATGATATGACACTTCTCTTATAGATCATATTGTCACATGACAGGTGAATCACACAGCAAACACTGTGTTTTAGTGGGATAAATTCAAGAAGGATAAAGCGGTGAATTAAAATATGCAATATATTGATTAATAAAATGCACAACATCTACAAGGGCAGAGAAATTCAAACTAAAAAGCAACCTGTCCGTTGCTATCAATCTACTACAATGTTCTTGATGTGGGGTGAATAAAAATGAAGGTGCACAATGTGGAGGTTGAAAACAACAAAAACACTGTATGCTCTCATTACGTTCTTGTGCATTCATAGTGGATTCAGCAGATGATTTTATTCCAGTTCTGACCTGAAACTGATTCTTTTTCATTTCACAATCTGTCCAGGATGGAAATAATATGATGAGGTAGATGTATCACACGTGCAAAACACTATTAAAGTTTTGGCAGGTGTTCAGAATTGCAGCAAACCCGATGTGGCATTTTGCCTGTAAAAACACAAATTCCCATTTCATTTGAATACTGCTACCACCAAGTCTCTTAAAAATCACAGCCACAGACTTTACAAGAAGGTGAATACTTGTTTTGTCTTTGTTTAGTATAGACACCCAGTAAATGATCAGTTGTTATCACTACATATTCCATGTGCAGCGCTCCAAAACAAACAAAGAAAAACAATTGACATCTCTGCACAAGGCCACCACAGTGTCAGCAGCAGGTCAGATGGAAGCCAAAGCCTCAGATTACCCAGAAGACAGTGTGTAAACTGAAGGATTTAGAGAACTCTTACTGTACACCTCGTAAGTTTCTTGTTCATCTTTGCTTGTGTAGACTGAAGTTACTCTTTGGAAAAGCTTGTTCTGCAATAGAAGCCTCACAAATAAATTCAACTTGTACATTATCACATCATGTTCCAAGAAGAGATTACAATAAAACTCTACAGGCAACGTTAAACTAAAAAATGCAATGTTGTTCATCAAAAAAAAAAAGTTCTGAATATTAATTAATCATATTTGTTTAATAATCTGGCTTCTAAAATATAAAATAGTGAAACAAAATGCTCATCACAATTTTTCTGAAGGTGTCATCTTTATATCACTCATTTTGTTTGACTAACTCCTGAAACTGAATATAGTCAATCATGATGTAAAACATAGAAAACAGAAAATCTTCACATTTGAAAATCTGGAATGAGGGAACATTTGGCTTGAAAAACATTACTGCACCATCACTGTGTTCATCCATATAGATGATGTAAAAAAAAAAAAAAAGGCACAAACTCATAAAAACATTGCTTCATAATGCTACTAGTCAGCCTACAGTATGTCTTGCACCAATACAGCATGACCTATTCAACACAGATGCAAAAACTTCAAACACAGAAGTTTTGTGGTCAAAGAACAACAGCCCTTTCCATATAGAGTAGAGGACCTGACTGATGACCTGAACTCCTGTGAATTTCTAATTTTCCCAGATCATTTAAGCAGGAATGTTACAGCTTCCATGTGTGTAAGCAGCTTAAGTCTTCTCATCTAGACTCAGTGATTTGTATTCATGTCTTACATCCCATTAGGACTGAACTTTGAAGGAATATAATTCACCTCCTCTCACCAGCAGACACTTAGCAACAGTAAAGATTCATGTCCTGCCATGTTCAAAACACAGTTTAATCACTCTTCTTACTCTCCTTTGTTGTTATAGAACTTGTAAGCTCCATTTGCTTGTCATCTTCGTTACTATGTAATAGCTCCTTGAGATGCTTTTTTTTATTAATGTACAGCTTTTATTTCACCTGCCGACAGCGAGCCTGTTGCTTTCTATTACATCACTAGGAGAGGTCTCAGGTGGCAGTGAGACGACCAGGTTTACAGTTTTCACTAAAAAAAAGACCCAGAACTCTGGTTGAGGCTCCTTACACCATACTGACCCCATTTCCCACAAATACATGGATAAATGACTGAACTGGCTGTTTTCTGCAGATCTGATTGTGCGGGAGGCCCTGCAGTAGGCCTCCACCTTAAAGCACAGAAAACCTGGCCTGCAGCTTCTCTACACAGCAGCAGCCCATGTTTAAGGCTTGCTGTCCTGCCTTGGTCCTGGGTGGGGTTATTTGTCCATCTGCCCCACACTGACATGAGCAAAGTGTTTATTTTAGACCAATCTCTCTGTTTATTTATAAAAGGGTTTGACCACAGCACACCCTGGCCTCTGGGTTCTAACTACCCCCCGGCTGCAGTCATCCGGTTCAGGCAAATTCAGGAATATCCTCTCCTTTATGTTTCTTTTTTCAATTGTTCCTCCTACTCTTTTTCTCTCTCTCTTTCTCTCCGTCTTTAGCCCTGTCCCACTGTTGAGTCATTTCACTGCCTAATGATAGTTTGAGTCCCCAGCTAAGACCCAGCCAGAGTAAACAATGCTGAGACTCAGCCAGCCTGCAGTAAGTGTCACTTCTAATCCACTACTAAACCAAGACGGGTGCGCAGTGAGCCTGCTCCGTCCCAGTAGCTGTGGGCATGGGCAGAGTTAAGAGCTGTGCATGCTGATTTCTCATTTTACTGTGCTACAAAGCAAAGATCTGTCTTCGTTTGTTAGAGCAAGAAAAGCAGATCCAGACAGAAAGGATGAAAGTTCAGCTGATCTCAACAATCTGTTCATCCTGCTGGACAGTTTGGTGATTCTCAGCGAGTGTTGAATTGGTCAGTGTGTCACTTTGAGATTGTTCATATGAAAAAGCAGGATCAAATGAAAAAAGTTTCACTCACACAGTACATTAAATACTTATACTCAAAACTTACTTACTTTCTTCTTTCACAATCTGTCTACAATATACACAGGGACTAAGATACTGTACACCTGCGTGTGGTCTGAGATGAGTTCCTGTTACATTGTGGCACGGTTTTCAGACAGTCAGATACTAGATAGTACGATTACATAAAACTAATTTGCAGCAGCAAGTATGTAATTGCGACCATATTGTGTTTTCTATTGAATGAGAATGAGTGAGAATTGAGTGAGAATGTATTCATGTATTTGATAAGTTGCAAAAATGTTGATCAGTAAAATGCTGACTGACATTTTTTTTTTTTCCCTACAGCAGTGCTCCATTAATGTTAGATAAAGAATGTGGTCTGGTACTTACTGTAACTTTTGTTGCCTAAACCTAACCTAATCTAATGCAAGTACTTCCAGTAGAAAAACAATGTGTGCTTGTCATGACAACATTATTAGTTACACTGTTTGCAAAAAAAAACTTCACTGAGCTTAGAATAACATGCAAGCCCATCTTCATGCTATAAAACATTAACCGTCAGTCATGGTCACATCGCTCCACTCATCCGTACAATATCGTCAACTTTCCATGGATAAGCTTATAGAGGCACAGACAAGTTTTTGTTGGCACTGGTTCTAAACATGTACACTTTCATGACGATACAATAATGCAAACATGCCAATGAATGGAACAACAGTAAATAAGTAAATGACATTTCAAACTCTCTCTTGTTTTGTTTCATAGTGAATATTTGAAGTAAATAACTGAAACAACATAAAGTTAAAATAAGTGATATTGGGATCCAGATTCTTGCTGGGTTTCTATTCGATCATAATAACTCTGCCAAGTGTGTGCAGTAGAGTTGCACAGAATATTGACACTGGAAAGGCATTATCCTGCCTTTAAAAATGATAGGCTATTATACTGCCATTCAGTAAGTACTGGTAATGAAATGTGTATTTTTGTCAATAATTATTTCTATAACTAGAAAACATACTCAGTAGAGCTCATACATCCACTAAGGTGTACTGGACTCATATGCACACTACAGTACTGCACTAGCGCAGGCTGAACACAAATTACTCTAAACACCTCACTGGCAGAGGTCTGATCTCTATTATAGTACAATAATTGAACCCAGGCTTCTTTTTTTTATTCTTATCAAGGTGTATATTTTGTAATGTATTATAACATTATTCTTCCTTTTGTTACCATGCACCGTAGTATCATTTCAGTATCAGCATCAAGCAGATAAAGAAATTTCAGCAGGCAGAGAAACAAGAAATTCTATCAAAGTCATAATTTTGTTATTGTGACAACACTAGAATGCTGCACGTTTAATAAGAATTTGGATTTTTATCAATACAGAGTCACAGATAACAACAGGATAACTATGCCATATTTAAACTTTTTAAAACTTATGTGGAAAAAAAAGCCTTGTTTCACAAAAAGAAACACAAAAATGCAAACACTTCCTTTATACTAAATTTATTTCAAAGATGTCAACATGATTTTAAGACATCCTGCTGACAACAGGGAAGAAAAACATAACTTCCTCAGTGGAGGTAATTAGATAGCTGGGCTGAAACTCAATGGATGAACTGAAAATGGATTTTGAACCACAGCAGTAGAGAACTGACCGTGCTAGAACTGGTGCAACACAAGGACACAAACTGCTGTCATATTTGTGCCACACGTACAGTAAACTTCCTGTTCCTTCTGGAAATTAATGCTGCAACAGCAATCACCACCAGCACCATGTCTATACACCAATACGCTTAAAACAGTTCGTCTCTTTTGAGGATTCATAAAAAGGAAGCTTTCGGACAAACTTGTCCTCACTCATCAATATTTAAATAGATACAGCTGGTAACATTTTGGAGGCATCCTGCGCTAAAGAAATCAGAGCTGAAGAGCATCGGTTATCTCTAGTTTAGAAGTTATAGTTTATATGACCATAAACCCCTAATTGGTAAAACATCATGTGTGTCTGTGTGCGAGCGTGTGTGTGTGTTTTTGAAGCAGTGAGCCATGCTTCAAAAAAATGGCAAAAAATACATCGGAGATCTGTGCTCATACTCACACATATGAAAAAGGCCTATATAGACGGAATAACACCAAGGGCACAAACCACAAGATGCTGACGCTGACACATACACACACACACACACACACACGCACACAGTCACACAAAGTCAGCTGCAGCCTTGGCACGGCCAGGCACTACCAAGCACAACCAAGTGTGTGGTTGATTTTAGACCAATGGTTGCAGGGAGCACACAGAGACGGAAGACAGAGAAAACCAGACATTAAAGGGCCCATCTCAAACAGAACAGGGAGAATTCATAAAAACAGCCTTCAAAAAGCATGCACACACACGCACACACAGTGTTTCAACAACACTTTCAATGTTGGCTGTTCTTTTGAAGTTCAACAGCTGTGTTCGTCTAATCTAAGAGGAATTCTGCTCATCAGGAGAGCAGAATAAAAGCACAACTCCAAAGACAGTGAGCACTATTAGAGGCCTCAAATGGAGAATTTATGTAGAATTTATTGATAATTTATTTCTCAGTTGTGTGAAAAACAGCTGGAAAACAATATTTAGATGACTAGAGGAGACAACATCTCACGCCTTCAACACATTATGAAGAAGACACCTTCAGTAGGGCACTGGAAAATCCAAGAAATTCATGTGCATATGTACTACCATGTTCTGAAATTAAACTACACCAGAGAGGCTTGCTGTGCTTTCCACAACAATGTGAGGAAAAAAACGTTCACAATGCCACCCCCCCCCCCCCCTCAGTGAAACGCCTTCCTGAACACAGTGTGCAAGTTACAACCTCTGTGAGCTCACTTCCTGTTCAGTGCTTCACTGGCTCTGATTGGTTGGTCAGCCTCTAAAGACACAGCAAGCGATGCTGAGCTTTAACACAGATACATGCAATGAGCTAAAAATACAGCATCAACCCAGTAAAGGGCGCTGAAACCGAAAAATAATAGGGGCCATTTGACATGCAAGAAAGCCTATAAACACGGGTTTTATTTTAGCTTTAGTGGCAACAAGACACTGTGCAGGAAACACCAAAAATCAACATGTACCCTTCATATGCAATCCCCTCCAAAAACAATGGAACAAAAAGGCCAATTATTCTTGCGTGTTTCCTTTACACCAAAGACATTTGGGTTCAACATCACAAGATGAATATCAGACAAAGGTTGTAGTGGTATTTACACCTACATACATTAAACAACATAAAACATAGCACCCTTTGAAGAAGAAAAGGTGAGGTAAAAAAGAAGGGATGTGAAACCATACAAGCTTAGCTGTGAAGCACGGTGGTGGTAGTGTTATGGCTCGGGTTTGCATGGCTGCTTCTGGAACAGGCTCGCTGATCTTTATTGACGATATAACTCATGGTGGCAGCAGCAGCAGGAATTCAGAGGTGTACAGAAACTTTAGTCTGCTGATTTACAGAGAAATGCGTCGAAACTAATTGGGAGGAGCTTCATCGTACAGCAAGACAATGACCTAAAACACACTAACTCAACAAAGGACTTCATCGGTGGGACAAACTGGAAGGTTTTAGACTGGCCAAGTCAATCACCAGACCTTAACCCAGCTGAACATGTATTCCACCTGCTGAGGAGGAAACTGAAAGGAGAAACCCTCCAAAACAACCAAAGGAGGCTCTAGTAAAAGTGCGGAAAAACATATCAGAAAAGAAACAATTTGGTCATGTCAGTGAGGTACAGGCTTGGTGCAGTTATTGCAAGGAAGGAATACGCAACCAAATATTGAGTTTTATTTACTTAAATTTACTTTCAAGCAATCTTTTCCAATACTTTTGTTCACTTAAAATGTGATTGATCTGCTACAGAAGGTGCTATCCTTGTGTTGTCTAACTTATCTAGATGTATATACTGTACCACAAAATAAAAGCTGAAATTCGGAACTTTGCTGAATGATCTTAAAACAAAATGTCTTCAGTAAACTGGCCTTGCCATTTTAATACTTCCGCAGGGGACTTTAAACTAAGAAAAGTGGCTTTGTTATAAGCTTGTTGGCCTTGCACTTTTGTGGTAGTATGAGTTTTTCAACGATTGTGTGAGTGCCTGTGAACACTAGAAAACAACATAAAATGACTTAGTGCATTCAGAAATATTTAAGGAGTGCTACAAGATTTATTTATATCTTCTGATGGTATATATTATCTTTTTGCCTACCACTAATTTGTTGCAGCCAGTTTTTAGCAAAACAGATACAAAGACAAAGAGCTCTATAGCTGTTTAGCAGCACTATAAACAATCTGCATCTGGTTAGCAGATCAAGTTCCCATTCACCCAAGTCCAACTGTACAACAACATACTGCACAAATCCACTCCACTGATGACACTGTAAACAAATCACTTCAATTTGAAATGTTGTTATCATCTGGAAGCTTAGTGGTTAAGATGCATAACCCATAGTATGATAGCAACATCAGTTTAACATCAGTTTGACTTCAGCAGGGGACCTTTGCATATGTGTGCGTTTCTCTCTCTCCTTGTTTAATGTCACCTCTCAAATAACAAAAATGTCAAAATGTTTCATGTTTTCAAAAATGCTGGCATGACTGAGCAAGAAAAACTGATGTAACAAAGAGCCTGTAAACCTTACTGACTCATCTGAAACACTAGAAACTGCTGAAAAACTTTACTGGTCAATGACCATTTGCAAATGGGCCTCACAACCAAACAAATGTGCACATAATGCACACACACACACACACACACACAGAGACACACACACACACACACAGAACTGATCAATGTTTGTGGTTTTATCCTCTCACTCAGTGGTCACAAGAGGAGTTCAGATATCGCCATCATACATCAGCAGGGGATCCACCATTATGTCCACTGATCACTTAAGTACCTAGACAGTCAAGACCAGCTCACTGGTTTTAATTTGGTCACATCTCACACTAAAATCAGACAACTACTGTCTAATGACACTACCACTTATTTAAAAAAAAGTAAAGCTGTCAAAGAAAAATCTGATTCCACCTTCTCATTTTTAGATATTTCCCTGTTTTCTTCTATGAATGTAATTGAAACATGTTTGGGTTTTGAATTGTTAGTTGGAAAAAACAAGATATTTGAACATATAATCTATCAAAATTGTGATGCATTTTTACTATTGCACGAAACCAGGAAGTGATCTTAAAATGACATAGAAGCTGGAGTGGAAAACTACATCCTTATTGTTGCCACAAATTTTGATTAAATTTAATTTAATTTAGGTTTCTGCTCAACTGACCTACTGTTTTCCTTTACTGAATCCAAATTTGCCTGTACAAAATTCCTTCCCTGATCATTTTAACTCAGAAGTGAAGACAAAATCGTTACTTGTCGAGCCAAACCTACATTGTAATTTAACACTCAGGTATTAAAGGATAAATCCAACAAGTGTGTTTCAGAACTGAAATGGACTTAAGTCTGAGTAGCCTTGATAGCTGCCCTGAGATTTGCCTGTCTCAATATTAAGACCACAGATTAGCAGGCAGTGCCCTGTTGCTTGCAGTAATCAGAACGCTGATCTAGTATAATCGCTTTTCGATAGTAAGCAAGCGCAATGGTCTGAGACACAGCTCAAAGAAGATGTCTTAAGCAGCAGGAGGTCAAGGAGCAGATTTTCAATTCAAATATAAGACACTGACTTCCTGTGAAGATTTGAAGCTAAAATGTCATCAAACAACTTATTTGTGCTTGTGTGTCTGTGCTTGCTTTGATGTCAGTCAGACAGTGCCAGGCTCCACTCCAAGACATATTTAAGGATAAAGTGAAGCTGGTGTCTATTAGTGTGTCTCCTGGCAGTTTCAGTTTCAATATTTGATGAGCAACAGCTAAATCACCCTGTCAGAATAATTAAAGATTAGTTAGGGTACAAAACTACAGTAAATATATCATTGAGGCAGCTCATCAGTGAAGAGGGAGAACTGAAGGAGAGCAGTGAGGCTCCTCAAGAGATCAGAGACGAGACGTTCAGACACTCAGAGGAATCTAATTTTGCCATTACACTGTACACAACCTAATGATTTATCATTTGGAATTCCAGAGGAGCTGCTGGTTCTGTGTGGAGGAGTGCAAAGCTAATGTGTGCGTGCATGCTTTAGATCTTAACAACAGCAAGAAGACACTTTAAGATTATGTTTAGAAATGTATGAAGAAAGAATCTGTTGCTGGATATTATTTCATCAAATATGCAGCTGTTGGAGCTTTTTGATTTTAAACCTGATAAACTGATGTGCTTCAGTAAGTTTTAAGTTTGACCTTGTTTTGTTGGTGACCTTTCAGTGAACAACCAGTGAGGTGACAGCTGAATAAGGTTTAATGCACCCAAACGTTTCTTGACCAACTTGGGACTGGATTCTTGCCAAAACTGTGTTTGCTAAGCTCACAGTGTTGTTTTTAGACATTTTCAGGGGGTTTCCAGCTACCTACATAGTGCTGACAAAAACCAACATAAATAAGTCGTAAACCTACACTTCACCTCCACACCCCATTTCACAGCACAGGGGGTACCACTGATCATGCACAAAGAGCCACAGAGATAAAGCAGAAGTGACTGAGGGGTTTGTCTTCTTTGCTGTGCGAGAGCTTCACTTTACACATGTGAAAGCTGAAACAAAACTGTACACTGTACATTTCAGCCCTAAGCCTATAAGATAAAATGCATGATCACACCAGAATCTGCCTTTATGTGATCTGTGGTATCGGTTTAAAGTATTTGCATGTTTGCAGACACTCATACACTTCAACTGATATTACTTATGTGTGCACATATAATGTGTGTGTATACAAGGCAGATACAAGGTACCATCTCTCTCTAACAGCCCATATTTAACAAGGGCCGACAGCCGGTGCAGATGCTGAGAGAAACATCAGGAGAAAGAGCTTAGGTGGTCTCAACCCATCAAACATTTAAAGACTAACGCAGCCAGGCAGGGATACCGCCTACCTTAACAAAGTGTAGATCTGGCACAAAAAGAGACATCTTTCTTTTTTGTGTGTGTTTGTGTGTGAACGTGAGACCGAGAATCAAGACACGAGATGAGAAGCAAAGACAGCGAGAAACAGAGCCTTTAAAGTCTGTCTGTCTTGAAGGATTGATAAGTGGTCACAAAATAAATCCCCAAGCAAAATGAAAATCAATTAATCAATACAGCCACTGGTTCAAGCTTCTCAAACGTAAGGATTTTCTGCTGGTCTCTGTTTTATATGATTGTTGAATGTCTTTAGGTTTTGGATCACTGATGGGACTTGGGCATGAAGCATGGAAATTGTCATTTTCTGGACATTTGTTGACATTTTATAGTCTGAGTAATTGACCAATTTCTCTAAAACATAACTGGCTGCAGATTAGACCTGCACAATGTTCAGGAGGAATTTTGGATCCTTCTCCTCCTCACAGAACTTCCCTGCTGCAGCCATGTGTCTGGTGGGAGCTTTTCTCTGACTGAGCCACTCCAAAAGGTGCCTTTTCATGTTCCTCTGTTGTAGTGTTGCTTCAGCTCTACCATAAAAACTTCAAAAACATGGAAATGTATTTTCCCCTCGATGATGGAAAGCTGTCCAGGCCCAAATTAGCCCCAAAACATGACTCTGCCTCCACAACACAGCCAAGAAGTTTGTTTACCTGCATACTGGTGAATATTTAAAACCTTTTTGCCTTGTAACCTTTTCTAGCTTTATGCCAACCAACAATTGTCCTAAAATACCTTTTTAGAAAACTCAAAAGTATGTTTTCTAAGTCAAAGTATCTCTAACACAAACCTTCAATCGCATATCTGACTTCATATTTACAAACTCCGGACTCCAAATAGCTTTCGCTGAGAGGCTGACATACTTTTTCTAACCTGTAATGTATGTAATCGTATTTACCTGACCTTAACTTCGATGAAGCTACGTAAATCTATACATAAATGCAGATAATTTTAGAGGGTTTACTTCCATTTTCTTGCTGCTATGTTTGAGTTTTGGACTGTTAGTTGTACAAAACAAGCTAACAGAAAACTTTAACTTGGGCTGTGATCTGTTATGATGCATGTTTCACCATTTTCTGAAGGGTAAGATACCAAACAGATAATTAGATTATTAAAACAATTAATCAACAGATCATTAGACAATAGAAAACAAACTGCCCTAACTAATCAGGTGATTCATGTAAAAACATACAAACCAAATTTTACCTTAAATTAAAAACTGTTAAACGTGCATTGAGTAAAAGGCATAAATTGAAGGTGTGCGCATTTTTTCCATTCAAAAGTTTAAAATAAGACACTGCTCCTCCCTCAAGACTTCAGTTTACAAAACCTTAACATCCACAGCCCTGCTGAGCTCTCCTCGCTCCTGCACAGTGACTTATAAAGTATAAACTGAATCAATCCTGTAGCCTTCACCCATTTCAAACTGTGTCCGAGTGTCCCAGCGGCCGAAGTGGCACAGAAATGCTGGTTGTAGGGGAAAAGACGTGTAACGTTACAGCGCTATAATGGCAACATCCCGGGGAGGATGTTGGAGTCGCGAATTCACATGCGCCAGCAGCGGAAACGACGATTTTCGCCGGTTTAAAATCAGGTTATCAATGCGTTTGGTGACCCTTAAAATGCGTAAAGTGGGCCAGCTAAAACTGCTCCAAGAGGAGTCGGACATGCGTCTCCTCCTGCCTGTCTGTGCCGCTTTTTGCACTACTAAGAAAAATCCCCGTCTTCCCCCTCTTTTAGTTTGAACCAGTCCACAGCTCAACCTCACCAAAAGCTGGCAACATGTTTGATTTCCTGCACTCACCTCACTCCGGGTCGAGATGTTCACATAGAGGCGAGAGAAAAGCGCAGAGCCGACACAGATATCCCGGAGGTTTAAACTTGTCCCGTTAGTAAAGACACAGTGGAGCTGCTGAGAAAAGCTTAGTATGTTACTCCGTGCGTGTGTGTGTGTGTGTGTGTGTGTGCGCCTGCAGAGTCCCTCTCTCTTCTCTCTGACACCAAATCACTCCTCGAGGGCGGGGCTGAGAGAGAGGAGGAGACTGGAGCCACAGCGTGCATGACAGGAGTGCACATCGTGGGGCCTCGAGACCACCAAGTCCCCCCCAAATCACAACCTCAGCAAAATTAAGTAGGTGCTCAGTTTCTTAATTCTTTCTCTACATGACCCACTGATTTTAATAAAATATAATGCATTTGTTTATGCCAATGTATTTTCCAGATAATTTGCTAGAAACCCATGGCTAATATACAGTTTTTACCCCATGGCTGATTTTTAAGTGTCCATTCATTTCTAAATTGCCCCTCAAAACTGAGTTACATAGAGTAGTGGTTGAAATATTCCCCTATAAAATGGGACAAAACCCTTAATCACATGCTTTATTGATCCCCTTGGGGGGGGTATCTGGACAGCTGTAGTAAATGACGGCACTACTGTGGGGTTTCGATGTCATGTCCTCGACACGTAGCCCGGAGGAACTGGGAATCGAACCACTCACCCTGGGGTTCGTAGACAACTGTTCTACCCTGCACTGAGCTACTTGCCACCCTAAGTGTTATTAGTAGCTCATAACAGTGATTTCTTCTTTTGTTGTGGTTCTGACAGAGAAAACTAGTTTCAAGGGGAAGGAACAGTATATAATGCATTGAAACAACGTTATTCTGATTTGGCTTAGGAATGAGCTGCTGCCCAAACTGAAGGAGTTCTAGTATCTCAGGGTCTTCTTCACAAGTGAGGGTAAAATGAACAGCAACATCAGGGTTCGGGGGTTCAGTGTCTTGTCCAGGGACATTTCGACATGTGACCAGGAATCGGGGGAACCTGGAGTCGAACCACCATCTGGCCACATCCAACTTCAGGACCCAGGGTAGACCCAGAACAGACTATAGAGATGACATACATCATCTGGCCTAGGAATGTCAGTCAGTTCTGGATCAGTATTAAGCACTTGCTTTGCGCTGTGAGCTTTTAAGACAAAAAAATTGGACATCATGTAGTAGGTAAGTGAAATAATAGTCCATAAACTTCAGTTTCCTCCCATGCGTAGCAGTGAGGATTGAGAAGAGCAATAAACATACTGGAATTTTCTATGCACATCACAGTTCTGTGTCTTCTGTGTCTTGCCTCAAAAAAGAATGATTGTAAACCAGTAATCAGAGCTGGGAGCAAGTTTGCTTGGCAATAGAACAGGCCATTCCCAAATTATCCAAAATATATTTTGGACCCAGACCAACTCAGACCACAGGTCAGGTCTCAGCTACTAGAAAATTGAGTGAATCCGTCTGGTATTACTGGTACAGCTTTGTAACCTGCCTCTAATTTGTTGTTAAATCGTAATGTTTGCTTATTTTTATGTTTGGCATTGTGGTCAGATTTTCTTTTCAGCACTGTCTATAAGCACTGACAAAATATATCAATATACTTTAGTAGTACATTTATAAAGTAAACGACACTTGGAGACTGTTGTAAATAACTAAATGGATAGTAGGCTTTGGTGTGATTCTTTGCCATTTAAGAGTCTTGTAATTCTGCCTCATAACCATTAAAATATCAGTTTTGGATGAGCCTGTGGACAACGGTTCAGTGGCTCGTGTTTTGCAGCTCTCATCATTAATTTACTTTACACTCTATTTCCAACCAGTCATTCTGATAAAATAATATTTTTAAACGCACCTTCTACTGAATGTAATATTTAAAAGCATTTTTACTTGTATCCTTATGAGGTGTCAAAAATACACTGAAGCTTTATCTGCACTGCCTCTCTGGTGAGACAGTAGACATTGGAAGACATGAAAAATTAACACAGTCTTCGCAGAGATTTCTCTCCCACTCTTTGGGATTTCCCCTTTTATGCCTGTATCCTTTGTCTGTGACTATTTGCATCTCTTTTTCTTTTCAGTTTTTACTCCGTCTTCTCTACTCCCTTGTTTCCTGTCTTTCTATCACCATAAAAAGTCCATCAAGTGTGATTTTCTTTTCTTTTCTAAAAAACTCGTGACATGCAGGAAAATACACACAAACATAATTAGTATTATTCCACCCCACTGTCTCATTAAAATTATATTTAAGATTAAATTATTCTTTGAGAGTTGAGTTTTTGAACAAGAACCACAAGACTTTAAAACCCCTTTTCAAAGGCCTGCACCCTGTGGTACACCACTCTGTAGGCCTGCAGTCCTGATCAGACCAGTTCCCGATGTGTCCTGTTAGGATGCCTTTCATAGCATCTGCGAGAAAGTAGAAGGTCTTTAAGATCCCCAGAGAGACTCCCTGACTTTCATAAGCTGTTTGAAGTTATAAATGGGCTGCCTTGCCTTTCTTTTCTTTTCTTTCATTTCAATTATTAATCACTCAGTGATTCAATTATTACTGGTGTCCAGTAAAGAACCCTGTAGGCTCCAGGGGATTTCTTAGGGATAGAATAATTTATTTCCGAGCCACGGTCATCATTATGAGCTTTGAAAATGTTAGCTGCTGCATGTTTCAAAGCACTCTGGGTCAGAGCAAAATGGTGATCAATACGAAAACATTGCAATGCTGTTGAAACACAACAGGTAAGAAAGTTAATCTGTTATGTTTATAATAAATGAGTCTCATGGGAAAGATAATAATCATAACGTTTTATTATTGCATCTGTGCTTTAAGAAGCACAGTATGTACAGTGTAAATCATTTAAGAAACATAACCCATTCATCTTAGAAACATAGGTTCATGTCCTGACTTAGAACAGAAGGATTATATGAATTTATGCTTTGAAAATATAACTAAATTGAACAAGTTTAATAATTTAACATATGTTGGAACAACTATTTAGTCACACTGTCAGTTATTACAGACATTTCCTTTTTTTCCATTTACATTTCTCAGTGCAAAGAGTAAGTTCTGCCTTTGACATGAAGAACTTAAAGCTGCAGGTGTTGTACAAAGTAACATCTGACAGTGTTCTCAGTTAAATTGTTAAGCTGTACATATAAGTGTGGGGGTGGGAGCTGAATTTACTATTAACCTGCATCGTAGTTCCTGTTTTCAAGAAATATGACTTATTTCATGGGGAGTGGGTTCTTCAAACTACAAAAACATTCTCGGAACAGTTTCTGTCTTCCAAGCAATGCATGCTGGGAAGTCTGTTAATATCCTAATTTTGTTTCTGAAGTGTGAAAATGTAAAACTAAAGATTTTAATTTTAATTAAAATTAAATTAACAAAATCTATGTATTTACATTAAGTAAACTAGAAAACATCAATTTCAACTAAATTCATGTATAATGTTTTACAGCGTATTATACACTTATATCAAAACTTGACAAAGACACATATTGACAAAGACAATGGATACAATAGGAAAATTAAAGTTTAAGCACCCAAACAAACACTGTGTTGTGAGAATCTGGGTCAGCAGTAATAGTTGATGGAGTTAAGTATTTGTTCATACACTCCCTCATTCTCCTCTTAACCCCAATCTTCCAGGTCTCGTTGCAGCTACAAATGGCAGGCAGGCTTAAGACTTCACTCTTTACATATTTTATGGATTTGCACTTGCCCCACTTCTCCCAATAAGCAGAAAGGGGTGGGTTTTTTGGGGAGGGAGTGGCATGACTAAACAAAGCTCATAAGTAACAGTTAAGAATGAAGATTTGCTCTTTTCCTGTGTCTCTCAAGTTAGTGCATTTTAACTCTGTCCAGAGGTTGTAGATTCTGACTATAAGGTGAATGAAAATGATTAATCTCCGTAAGTACCACATTTAAAAGTGAGTCAAAAGCTTTCAATCATCATTTTTTATGGTTGGAATGAGGAGACAGACAAAGATACTCACTGCTGGCAACTAATGAGACAAGAAAACAGATAGAAAATATTCAATGCTACTACAGCCCCCTTTCCTGAAAGAACATTTCAGGAAAGACAATCTTTCATTGTGTGATGCTATTAAAAACCTTATCATAAATTTGCTCCACAATAGAGAGAGCATGTCTTTCAGGTCTACATTGATCCACCCTCTCCTTTATGTATCTATCTTTGTCTCTCTTTTCTCTCTGTGGTGAGGAGTGAATCACTGCCAAGTAGTTCCTGTGAGCAGTGAGTCCATGTTGTCAAATCCCACCCATTAAGATATTAGCACTTCTACGAAGATGAAGTATGCTCTTATTATCAACCACTTTAAACATGTTTTTGTTATGAATCATATATCAACCAGGCAGTTATTTCTGACAGTGTTATTTAAGTATTCATGCTCTGCTGTTTATTTTTAAGTTCACTACAGCTATTATTGACCTGTATCCTGCAGTTAACCGTACTGAATGAACAGACTGAGCTGTCGATACCGTAATAGGCTTTACACTGAGGATCCTGAAGAGGGATATTGAAGTGGATGTCATTTCTCTCCCATTTCCATACTTTTCTTCTCATTTACAATGAGTTTTCTGTTGACAAAGGTACAGTACATGTACTGCAGTTACTGGTTACTTTGCAGACTTTTTATATTAAACATGTTCAGTTTGTAGAATATATTATTATAGATTAAATAGTAAAACAGGACACAGAAGTAACAATAATATGATAATATTTTATATAATAATGTAACACAGTATTCTATAGTTGTATAAATACTATTACTACTATTACTACTAAATACTAATACTATTACTTCTGACACCTTAAGAACATTTTAGTGACAATACTTTCAATGCTTCTTGAACAGCAAATTTTTAATTGTTGGCGTGGTAATTCTGGACACTTCTTTCACCACTGGTAAGGTAAGTTTATTTATATAGCACCTTTCATGCACACAGGCAACTCAAGGTGCTTTACAACAACAGCAAAATACATTTACAATAGAAAGTGGATCTTCTTAAACAATATAAACAAAATTGTTATTCAGTCCTCCTGTGTTGCTACATTAGCAGTTATTGTATTTCTTTTTTTCTCAGCTACACCAGTTCTGTCTGTAATTCATATTTCAGAGATGAGCTGATTCAAAATAGGCAGAATTGCTCCATTACCCAAGAGTAATCATTTTCAATTTCACTAAAGAAAATAAAGGGTGCCTGGCAAGCATCAACAACTCTGCAAAAAATAATAATTAGTGACTTAAATGTTATTTGAGACGCCCCATCCCAAACACAGCGTCAAATTATTATTTGTATTTTTTCTCTAATCAAATTTAAGAAACAAAACATGAGGTTATATTTATTAAGATTTTAACACTCAAAAACACATCAGGATGTGCACTGTGCTTTGATAGACAGGGACCAAACAGCATCAGAATCTGATTCAAATGTTGCTAAATCATAATTTGTTGCACAGAAATGCACAACATTACCAACAAGACTGAGACTGTTTTAACCTTAGTGCAAATTTGTATATTAATGGAGGATCCCATGACTCACAGTGACAAGCTGATTATTAACATGCAAGATTTCAGGGCTTTTGAAGTTTCATCTTGGGTCTCAGAGTATGTGTGCTGGAGGTTTCAGTGTTTCAAGATCATTTGCATACTGGATCACGCTTGTCTTACAACTGTGTTGCCTAAAAATCATCTTAAAAACTCAAATTTAAGGTGAACTTTACCCCTGCCGCAGATGAATGTCAAAACAACCATCATCAACCGTCATCCTGTACAGTCAAGGTCAAAGGTGAAGTACGAATAAGCAACACACATTTTTCAGTAGAGAAGTACTTTTAAATGTAACTGGACGCTCAAAGTAATACCCTTGAAGGACACATGACTGCATGTGCTTCATTGAGATGCAAATGTGACAGTTGTATGTGACACATGTTGTTTCTCAGTTCATTCATACGTCACAAATGGTCGGTTTGGACAATAGAAAGAGTGTCGACCAACTGCGCCACGGTCGTCCCTAAGTTTGCAGTGTTAGGGGAATCTCCTGTTGAATTGCCATTACAGTTTGTCTAATTGTGGATAATTTTGATTGATACTTTACAATCCAATTCTGGGTATAGTGCCTTTTTCAATAGCAGGCAGACTCAGGGGTTTGATTAACTGTGAAAGCTCCACATCCATACGGGGGGAGATAAATGAAAAAGGAGATAACTGTGTACCACTGATCTCTCCTCTTCAGCAAATCCCAAGATCCAGTGATGGAGAATATGCTTTATTACTTGTCACGTCCAGACTCCTCTGAAATAATCAAAATGGCTGAAATATAGCAAACCGCTCCAGTTTAAAGTGGAAAAGAATTTCATCACGTTTCTACGAAAACACTCAGAAAGAGAAATTACATCAATGACCTAAAAATGTGAACTCTTAATGATGATGTTTTTTGCATAAGTTCTGCTGTGCAACAGATTGTCCCGAGAACTAACAGGATGTCATCATTACAGTCCAAGGAAATAAAATTCACAAATTGGCGCTTCCTTAGAGCACTTACTGTAAGGTTATTTGCATATTGCTGATGTTACAGTTAGGAATCCTGAATTTAGCACCAGGAACAAAAAAAGAGTGCAAAAAAAAAAAAAGAGACTTGTAGAAAGTTGACTTATTGTATTATATTCTAACACTTCAATACATTGTATTTTTTGTCATCCACACCTTTATAGATGTCATTATAGATTTATACACGCATCTGTACTGTAAAATAATAATAACTGATACTTTATTGATCCCCTTGGGCACATTCTTGTGGACAGGTTGCCCCTGTGAGGCACCAAGGGCACCATGGGTTCTGAGTTCAGTGTCTTGTCAATTGACACTTTGACATGTGGCCAGGAATGGGAGGAACCGGGAAGCGAACAAATGGTAAATGGTCTGCACTTATATAGCGCTTTTCTACCTTACTGGTACTCAAAACGCTTTTACACTGCTTCTCAT
>JAUMHL010000025.1:18215320-18250570 GCA_032362345.1 Sandelia bainsii
TCATTTTTGCGTATTTTGGGTCACTTTAGGAAAAGTCATCAAATTTCAGGTTAAAAGAATGACATGTAGGGTATTTTACTGCTGTCGAATGTCAAAACGGGTCAATTTTGACCCGAACAGTATCTATATGACCAGATGATGAAGTGTTTCTCCAAGTCACTTGCTATCTGTGCTTTCAGAACAAGTTCAGCTACATCGCCCAGATGCATTAATGTGCCGAACGAGGTGCAGGAATTCGATCACTGCAGCACAATTCTGCCTGTGTGTAGGTATACGATGCAAATCAAATGCACATGACTCATTTTTTATCCCATAAACATCTTTTGCGCTCGATGATTAAACTCTTCACTCCAGATATGCAACATATCACTGGTTTGTGTGAAGTAGTGTTGTGGTCATTTTATTTAAAACAAACTTGCATCAAATGAACTTGAGCATTTGATGGCACCATGTGCATTACCACGCATTTTCTCTGTGTGCTTATCTGTCTGAACACATTTCAGAGTTTTTAACTGTGTGTGAGTTACTGGTGTGAGTGGCATGTTGTGGCATTCAGGCTCTTTGTCAGTTTTCATGTTAGTCAAACACCTGTTTGTATGGAATTGAGATTTTCTGTTCCATTCCTTTACGCAGCAGGCCACCCAGGCTCAGTGCGCTGCTTGCCAAAAGGTGGATGAGCAGGGCACGAGGCTGAGCTGGCTGTCACATGCTGTCTGCAGGGTCACACAGAGACAAGCCATCACGTTCTCCGCTCTGCTTTTCCTCTAGAACTAAGGAGGATTGTCAGAGAAGTTAAAAAGAGCTTAACTCACCGGGAACTTTAGTCAGACACGATTCAGGTGAAATGAAAAGAAACATTTTAGATGAGGATGTTGCAAGAAGGGCTTTGTTTTAGTGTAAGATAAAAGAGTGTTGTTGGACCTGAGGTTACGGGAGAGAAAGTATGGTGTTTTTTTCTGGACCTAACCTGGAGAGAAATAAAGATGAGAGTTACAGAGAGACACAGTTTGGTGGAACTTCTGAAGCTCTGGATGTTACTCTAATCTAAAACAATGAGGCAAGAGCAAGGAGTAAGTAAGTGTGAGCAAAGAGAGACGGTGAGTGGTCTCAGTAATCTGTTCTGATCTGGTTAGAGACAAAGTGAATCTAAGATGTGACTGGGCTCACTGCCAGAGAGCTGAGCATAAACCACACTGTTCTCACCAGATACAACACAGAGCTAATTTGATTCCAGTCACACAAAATCCATCCATTTTCTTAACTGCTTGTCCTCGTAAGGGTCAGGGGGGGTGCTGGAGCCTATCCCAGCTGTCATCGGGCAAGAGGCGGGGTACACCCTGGACAGGTCACTGACACATAGAGACAAACAACCACAAGCACAATAACATTCACACCTACGGACAATCTTAGAGTCACCAATTAACCTAACATGTCTTTGGATGGTGGGAGGAAACCGGAGTACCCGGGGAGAGAACATGCAAACTCCACACAGAAAGGCACCCGGCCGACCCGGGGATCGAACCCGGGCCCTTCTAGCTGTGAGGCGACAGTGCTAACCACTACACCACCGTGCCGCCCACGGGGGGGTGCTGGAGCCTATCCCAGCTGTCGTCACACAAAATGAAAATGTTAATTAATTCTGTGTTTAGTTTTCTAGTTCAGCACTATGTGATTGGCTCTATTACCCAGTTTTTCATCTAACATGGGAGCATTTTTATGGAGAAACAATTCTGTGAAAAAACCTGTGACAACAAAGTGATTGGACTAACTGTGTCTTTGTAAAAGATAAGGTTAAGTGGCCATGTTTGTTTGCAGTGAATAAGTTTTGAGCATATAATATTATCTATATTTTATATCTGAGCTTATATAAAATATTATCACAGGTGCATGCCATTAGAGCACATGTCAGAGCAATAGCCCACTGCACCTTGTTTTTGTGGATTTCACAAACAGGAGTTCAGCATAGATCTAGAATCTAGTCCTGCAGTTCTGCAGAATAAATCTACTTTTGTGCTATTTACCAAATATAGACTTAATAAATATTTCCATTAATTCTTATATGTAAAACAATGTTTTTCATCAGTGTAATGTGCAATGTAAGTAAATTCACCCAATTTCCTTATGGTTTTAAAAGGTTGTATAGGTTTCTTAGAATTTAAATTCTTTTTGTAACCAAATCAAATATGTACAGTAGAAATGCAGCTGAAGAACATGGTAGAGGACAGTCAGAAAAAATAAAAATTCACTAAGAACAATATAGGAGAAGGTGACCGTCTTTTTCTTTTTTAAAAGGCAAACCAAAGTATTTGTCCTCACACATTAACTTAACCTTCTTTGTGTATCACATTTCATGCACAAAAATTACATTTAAAATTTCCAACAGTAACAGTTCCAACAGTAAAGTGCATTTATAAGTAGGTTAAAATTATTAGCATGAATCATCTATTGTTAATTCAGGTGGCAGAAAACATAAAAAAAATTATAAGTCCTCACATTTGCAGAAAATCTCAGATCTTCTGGCATCTATCTAAATGTAAGACCATGACTTAACTTTGTTGTGTTTTCCTCTCAAAACAGATCCAGTCTGGTCCCAGTGACCTCAAGTCACATATGAAATCAGGCTTTAAACCATTAGATGGGTCTTGTCTAACACTATAACAGAGGACACACAGAGAACACACTTATTGTGTGTTGTTAGAGTCTGCCATATTCCCCATCAACAGAAGACCATTGTCTCTCTTTCTCCATCCTGAATGACTGAGCTACAGTTCAAGAGCCACAGTTTTTTATTCCAGCTTCTAAAATTATCCGTGGAAAAAAGCGGACAGTCAGTCAGTCCTGCTGCTATTTGTTAATGTCCAGCCCTGTTGTAGATAAAAGTATTTGGATCATGCTGCTGAAAACCATAAATACTAAAGCTCACAGATCAAATAAATAGAACAATACCATGCTTGAGTTTGACATGAGTTAATAAGTAGGTGAGCATGATGACACTAGTACAAAGGATGTTTTCCACTTTTTTGTCGCAGTGGTGGAAATTATGTAGACCCAGTGTAACTTTACTCAGACAGTTTGTCTGAAGCCATCCAGCCAGCAGGCCCGTAAAGCATGCAGCTGTTGTGTCCTCTGTCTCATCCATTCAGCTCTGAGCTCCAGCTACATCCATCCAGCCAATATCTTCCCTCTCTCTGTTTCTCAGTCTATTTCTCTGCTATCTAACCACTCTGCTCCTCTTCTTCCCCCTCCACGCCATGCAAACCTCCTTTCCTGCCCCAGGATGTGATGTAGTGATGTGCCTGCCAGTGTAATGAGAGTGTCCTTGTTCTAATGTGTTTGTGCACTGAAGAGGTTACAAGGAAACAGCTTGCCAGGGGCAAGCAGCTGCTGTTTCCTACAGCTCTCAGCAGTTGCTGTAGGATGCCGTGGGGAAGAAGTGGCTCGGCAGCTTTGCT
Source organism: Sandelia bainsii (assembly GCA_032362345.1). Lineage (NCBI taxonomy): Eukaryota > Metazoa > Chordata > Actinopteri > Anabantiformes > Anabantidae > Sandelia > Sandelia bainsii. Next base: position 18,218,773 of record JAUMHL010000025.1, read on the forward strand.
GCTGCTGTCGGGCAGAACCATCGGGCGGGCGAAGGCCAGGTAGGATTAGGCTCAGCTGCTGCTGTGGACTCGGGGTTCACTGGGCCTGAGGCTCATAAATGGATTAAGCTACTCTACTGCTATTAGACTCAAATTGATTTTGTTCCTGGGCAAAGTTGTTGAAACAGTGGCCTTCTGTGATTCCACAACTGACTGAGATGATTGAAATCTTGCTGTTCTCATTTGTTGGTCGGTGCAACAATGTTTTGGTCTGACTGTTTGGTTTTTGGTGTTTTTGGACGACTTGTTGTTTTTTTTTGGCTTAGTGTTATTAAAAACTGTCTGTAACTGTATTTAGGATTTTCCATATCATATGACAGATCCTACATTTGATCAAGATTGTATGATCTAACTGTTGCATTCTCTGCAAGATAAGAGGCTTGCAGTGGAATTCAGCCACAGGGATTAAACACTGTGTTGCTTTCCAACACAAGGCACTTTTTCAAATTTCATGACCTGAGTGTTTCATGACCCGAGTTGCTGGTTGGGGTTACCTTGTGTTATTTCCCACAATTCTGAGTATAAACATAAGACAACACTTTGGCATTTTGCCATTTCTTCTCTTACAGTGGATGTTTTCCTGTTGATTCTCACTGGGAGCTCCATTCAACAAAAAACAATCCCAGCACCTTGACCTTTCTTCTAATCCTTCTTTTAATTGTCTATTTACAAAAGCAGCATAGAGCAAGTGCTTTGTTTTGTGACTAAGCTTTGTACTTTGCTGGCACTGTCAAGATTATTATCAGGTTTAAAAATAAGACAATGTCACTTTGTTGTTTGATTCTTGAGGCGAAACAAGAAAGAATAGACTCAAAGCTTTCTTCATTCCTCTTTATAACCTATTCTCTGTATTCCATAGTTACCATTTTTAGCTTGAGGTCAAAAGTCATGTTCACATACATATTCAGATATAAAGCAGAGCTATATAACAAACTATGAAATTTGAAGTAACTGGTTTGGCTCTACCTTGTATGCAGTATAACAGGGTTTAGTTGATTGTTCGTGTAAATTCAAAGCCAAAATAGTTCCGTCAAGCTTTCATCAGACAAAAGTAAGTCTTGCGTTAAAAGCACACATCTGTATTTTGGTTAAATATATGTTTACAGTAAGGTGATGTTGTTACTGCATCTGTCAAACCACTAGAATGTTTTTCTCGCTTCTGTTCTCACCTGTGTTTACATCCTCCAGTGATATATATGCTGTGATCATTATGACAAGACAGGGTGAAAAATGCTGATGCGTTATTTGATGGGGGGTTGGGGAGGTTAGTATGCTGCTCACAGGCAAAGTTGTCAGACCTGCTGCTCTTGGGTAACTTGACAAACTGCCTTTCTCTCACTCACGTCCACATACAGCCATCTCACAGTTATTTTTATCAACATTTTAATCATGCTTGAGCGGCACTAAGGTTTTAGTTATGCGTGTGTGAATTGTGCAACAGGTAGTTGTCTACGTATAAGGCATGATTTGATTTAGCACACCACGTCACTGACGCATCTTCAAGCATTTGTCTTACTGTGATTCAAAACTGTCAGTGGATTTAGGATTTTCTGTAGCATGATTTTAGATTTGCTGTTGAAATCCGTGCTCAGCTACAGAGTTTATAAAAGAGGAAATATCTTCATGCTTTGGTTCATTTGATTAACTTAATTCTGGACTCTTACATAACAGCAAAGCAAAGCAGTGATAACATGCCTTATCATTTTAACAAAGAGTCCTTGATTAATTAGCCTTTCACTAAAAGGCCTGAGGTAAACACACGAGTGGACACTAAGATCAGCTTTCACTCATGTGGCTATGTTGTGATTGTTGTCATCCATTAGATAACAAGGAATATCACTGTTGTATTTTTAAGTGAAGATTCTCAGTCATCCAGGTCGGATGAGAGGTGAAACGTCTTCAAGAACTTAAAGCAACTCCAGTTTCCACTGAACATCACCTTTGGGTTTTTAGGTGAAGTCAGCAGTGAATGGATTCCTGTTAGAACCAGAGAGGAGGGTGATGGCTATCAGGCATGCAGCTAGGGCGTGTCACCTCACCATGTTGAGGGAGGGGACAGATGTGAATGATGTGTTGATGTTCAGGGAATTGTCACTCCCTCCTGCATTCCAGCTCCATTCAGCTTACAACCATGCCACACAGCCCCAAGGCCCAGTAAAGACTTACAGCAACACTTCCTGTCACCACACAGAGAAACTGAAGCAGTGAATAGATTTACATTGCGCTCACATGGTGTCTAACCACCAGGACTGGATAAAGCTAGATGTTGTGCTGGACTGTAATTCCTGGATTCCTTTAGCATTGTGGATATGGGAGGCAGAGAGGAAGTAATGGTGACCAGGCTGGGGTCCAACATGGAATTAACAAGCAGCAGGTTGAGCCGTTTCAGGTTCCGTCCTGTCCATGGTCAACTGAAGTTCAAGGAAGCAAAGTTATCCTACAAGAAAAAAGACAGGTATGTGTGATGAGACGGTGGCATTCAAGCCGTTCAACAGCACAAAATTTGCCAATTATTTGTTGATCGTTGTCTGTGCTGTGAAGTGAAGTTGTATAGCTGGCTTGTTGTGTTTTAAAGTAAAAAATAACCTGACAGTGAGGTGCAACATTAGAATATGAATGTGTCATTCAAAACCATGCAGTTGGGGAACATGTTGTTTTTGCTGTGCTAACCTTTTAATGTTAAAAAGGTTTTAACATTTGAAACGTTTGACGCATAACTTATTTGTAAGACAGTTTGCACACAAGTCTTTATCTGTGGGAAAGAAACACGTTTCTCTTATGAGCTTGTACAGGTTAATGGCAAACAAATGTTAGATATTTTCAGATCATTTCAATCTAATTTGAATAGTTGTATTCACACTGAATGTGGTTCCTGAGCTGGAGTTTATCGCCGTGAGTTAGCTGCATGCAGATCGCTGATCTATCAGGCTACGTGTGTTTTATTGACAAGAGTGGCAGGTTGTGGACACATGTTGTGGCTTTAGACCATGAGCTAGATGTTAGTATGTGAGAACAGCCTTTTATCATGTCCATACTGATTATAGGAATGCATCTGTGTAATGTTATAAGTTCTCTCTGAATACTACTTTTCATATTTAAACTCAGATTATTGGCTGCTGCTCTTGTTCTAGCTACTCTATTTTCTCTTTAAACTTAAAATCAGTGAGGAGCTAACTGGGTTAATTCTTCTCTCTGTTGCACATTTTAGTTGCACTGTATTCAAAGTACATTCCTCTAGAGCTGAACAATGAGTCCAGAAAATAAGTCAACAACAGTTGGAATAATTGATTAACCTAATTGTTGTTCTTTAACAACCATGTGTGCCAAACATTTGCAGTTTTCAGCTTCTAAAGTGTGAAGATTTGCTATCTGTTTTATAAATACAATAACCTTAGCTTCAGGTACTGATCTACTGGTTGGAGAATTTAAACCACAAGTCACATTAGGCTCTGGTGTGCTAAACCTTTTTTTCACTATTTTGACAGTTTCAGGACCAAAGACGTAATTGATTATTCTGAAAAATAATCAACACATGTGTCTTGCCTGCCCAACACCTAATTCCTTCATTGATGTCAGTGTCATTGCAGCGGTTCAGTACTTTCATGATTGCAATATGTCTAAGGAAGATGACCTGTTGGAACTGTAGAAACGCTTCAGGTGTTTTCAGTGAAATGGAGTGAATGGCTCAGTCACATTCGAAGATGTGTTGCTGTGCGCTGCGTTGGAATGTAACCAGACTGGTTTAGACAACGCAGTAAAGCAATCGTGGCCTATTTTTTGACAAGGCTTTGTTAAATTAAGGACAAATCAAAAGTCAGTGTTAATTGACTGGCATTGTTTCCTGCTTTTCGTTGCCCCAGTTTGTTTGTGTATGATGCATTAGTCATGATTCTGTTTATCTTAATTTCCTACTTGTTTGCTAACAAAACACATTTATGTGTTAACTTTTAAGAAAATGAGTGTCCATTGAAACTCACAACTCCTGATGTTGCAGCTGCCCCCCACCCCCTGATCCTGCTCTGACACACCATGAAACTGGTTAAATGCACCAAAGCATTGATCTGCAGCAAATCTGGTCTGATCTGGCTTTAGGAATTTGTGGGCATTTGCTATGTGAGCAAAATCTTGATCTTTCTGAATCATAATGATGGGTATTTTGAACTCTGATACATCAGGCAACTATTATTTTACTCTCTCATCTCCTTCATGTTAGCGCAATAAGCCATCTGACATTCCTCAGAAGTGGACTAGTATGGTTTGGTATGTCTTTTGAGTTATGCTGACTCTAAGAATGTGATTGAATGACCGAATGCCGATAGAGTGAATCACTCTGACCACTTCCTGTATCTGTGATCACCAGGTCACATTTAGTACTCGAGGGTATGGGTCCCAGCTGAGTGTATCCCATTGTTGTTAGAGAACAGAGGATCTGTTGTTGAGTCCTACACAGGAAAAGCAGACTGTATTTTCTTTGCCTGTTCTAAGGAAATCAAGAGCAGATTTAGATGAGTTATTATTTTTGAAATTGTTAATTGCTTGTTTTATCTTCCATTTTTAGTGTGTCACATTCATACAGCTGTTTCAGTTGATAGAGGGGGTGTAAACCTAAGGAAAACTGAATTCACATTGTTACAGTGACACCTAGTGGTTCCACAGGGTACTTTGTCTGCAGGCCACATTTTGCAAGAACAATAGAGAACCCCCTTTGTGTCCGCTGTCGCCATCTCTCTCCTCAGTCCAGCCCTCCCTCCGTTCCACTGCTTTTGTCTCTCCATCTCTCTGGGCTCTGCCGGCGGATTCATCCTTCCTGCATCGCCTCAGTCTTTATTCCATCTGTGTTTGTATGTGTCTTTGTGTTTCTGCTCATTTGTTTGCATGCATGCATGTGATTTCTTTACGTGTGTGTATGTCTGCACCAGAAATCTCAGCCCCACCGAGATGAGCGTGGAGCCCTGGGCCAACCCAAAGGACCAGACAGTCGCTGAACACGCATCCAGTACCCACTCTCCACCCTCCCAGGATCAGGAGCAGCACCCTGACAAACTCTGTCTGGACTCGTTCTGGAGTGAGGTGGAGACCATCCAACAGGGGAGTGGCTACGCAGACCTCGACAGCACCAGGAGAGACTCCAGACACTCAGAAGGTAAATATTGTGAACCCTGCACTCATGGTTTAAAAATGGACAGAAAGAGCTTAGAAAGAAGTCACTGTGAGATTATGTGATGGTATTACAAGCCTTTAATGTTTAACTCAGCTGTTACAGAGATCCTCCATGAAATGATGCATTTGCCATAACAACATATCGGGTTCCCATCATGCAGCAAAGTAGCACTCATCACCATGACAACACTATCAAACACTTTGGAACGAGCGCACAAGCCAAATAGCCATTTCTGAATGCTGACTTGATTGGATGCTCTTTAATTATGTTCATTCAAATGATCTGACTGTGTCTCTTTGATGTTATACTAAACAGAGACACTGCTAGATTATATTTCACTATGAGTAAACTGTGTCAAGTCTGGATTTTGCAGTTCTTGTGGGTGTGGGTGTAATCATGCCTCATTATTATTTTGGCATAGTAAAGAGTGTTATTAATATTCCTTATTACACCTAAACATGTTACTAATAACTGTTTTGTGTCCAAGAGACTAAGTTTCAACTTAGTCCTGTTGTAATATTAAGTGTTTACAATTAACGCACAACTAAATTAAAACAGGTTGCACCACACTAACATGTTCATATGTAGGTATTATATATTACTAATCAGTTACACCTTCCTTAACTAACTGACAAAACTAACATTGCTTACTAATTACTAATATATCACTTGTTTAGAGTAAAGATAAAGAGTGATGTGGTTTAAGAAATTTAACATTTCATAACATGCTGTTTAGAAATGATGTAAACTGGTAAGATTTTAAATTACATTTCACAAAAATAACAAAACTAAATAACTTTATTCATTGTTTTGGAAAAACAAGGTAACATCAGCTAAGTTAGCATATGCAGAGATTTCTCTCCCTTAACTCTGAAACACATTTCTCTATTTATGTAAATACAGATTTACAGTTACAGGTTTACAAGTGATACTTTCTTTTCCAAAAGACCTTTTCATTTACCAACTTAAAATAAGACAGTTTTAAATAAAATAACTTTTCATAGAGCACTAGTTGCGATTAAAGTAGTGACAAGAACATAGGAAAGATTTTATGCACAAACATAGTAATGGGTTTATGAATTGCTGGAACCAAATACAGTCATCCAGGTAAAATTTTAAATATAAACTCTCACAATTGTACTTAACCACTGTAATAATTAGCATTTTAAATTGAATTTCATTCATTTCTTGTTGCTGCTGTGGGTCTCTCCATGCCTGTTGTCTGTGTGACTCAGAAGGTGAACAGGAGGAGCAGTGGTTGGCTGATGCTGGTTTGTCGAACCTCATCAGCGAGGACAGCAAAGATGTAGACAATGCACTGCTGCTGTCCACACTGACCCGGACCCAGGCTGAGGCCGTCCAGCGTCGACTGGATTCCTACACACTGTCCCTCCGCAAGAAGAACAAACCAGCACCTCGAGACGTTCGCGACATCTTTCACTCCCCAAGAACTCAGGTTAGGACTCTGAAATAATCTAAAACTTTTTAAACGTTTTAACTCCCTGAACCCCTTATGTCTAAAGAAAGTTGTTCTGTAAGCAAAGAAAAGCATTACATCTTTATGTGTATGTAATTTGAAATAGTACAAAGACAACATATGAAATGTTGTAACAAAGAAATATGATTGTTTTTCATAAAATATCTGCTTATGAATTGGATGCCAGTCAAACATTTCAAAAACACTGGGGCATGTGAATGTTTACCACCTTCTTCTTTATCACTTTGCAAGTGTTTGGAAACTGAACTGCTTTAGTTTTGAAAGTGAATTATTTTCCCGTTCTTGCTTGATATACAGTAAACATGTTGTCAGTGGATGACGGTTTAACACTCGGACTGTTTTACCACGGAGCTATGTTGTTGTAATACAAGGAGAATGTGGTTTGGCATTGTCTTGAGGAAACCCTGTAAGCAAGCCCTTCCCTGAAGAAGACGTCAGCTGAATGGCTGCATAATTTGCTCCAAAACCTATATATGTCATTCAGTATTAATGACACCTTCACAGATGTGTAAGTTACCCATGCCATGTGCACTCACGCACCCCTATACAATCATTGATGCTGGATATTGATAGCAATTTAGATGGTCCTTTTCCTTTTTAACATAAAAAAATTTTCAAAATTTGGCTCATCAGACCACAGGACAGTTTTCTACTTTGCCTCAGTCCATTTCAGATGAGTTTAAGCTCTATGCAGTGATTTCAACAACAGAATTGTGTCTGTTTTTAATACAGTGTTCATCAGAGTGGATTTCTGCGGAATCACTGAATCTTTTAATATTATGTACGATAGTTGAAAAAATCCCCAAATTCTTTGCAATTTAACATTAACAAACATTATTCTTAAGCTGTTGAACTATTCGCCCACAACGTCTTTTACAAAGTGGTGAACCTCTCCCCCTCCTTACTTCTGAAAGACTCTCTAGGATGTTCTTTTTATACCTAGTCATGTTACTAACCTTTTGTCAATTAACCTAATTAGTTGTGAGATGTTCATTGTTTCCAGCCCAATATGTTGTTTACATGTTTACACCAGTACTGAGCCTCTGTCACTGTTGTCTGCAGTAAAATATAAAATACCCATTTCCCAGTTGAATAATAATATTCAGTGAAAGACTTCCCATTCTTTCAGTGTATTGTACTCTCTTGATTCATGCAGGGGGGCTGACCTGTGACAATAAAGGAAAATCACATGTAAAGGCCATGCTTTGTCCTTCCTGTCTGTCTGACACCCTTAGCGGGGAATAGAGACACCAGTCATCCGATGCTTATCAGTCCTTAATCGCCAGAAACAGTCTGTATCCGTGTTCATCTGCTCTGTGCACAAAATAAAACACCATGTACATTCCCAGTGGTGAAGAAAATATTACCAAACTGACATTTGCAGCTACATTTGCTCCTTATAGAAAGAGTTGTGGATATATTTTTGACCTGTCAGTGTTCTCTTTCACCAGACCCTACTGCCTGAGTCTCAGCATAGTGAAGAACTTGCCCAAAGCAGCATGGCAGCTGTTGGAAAAACACCACTATCAGGTAAGAGATAAACAATATAATTAAAGTAAACCAAAATCAAAGATAGAAACTAACTAAAATTAACTGCAAAGAAGTGTAAACACACTCATAAGCATTAATAATCAGCTGCATAACATTTCAGAAATGATCTTAGAAATTATTCATAGTTTTAATTACAAGTGAACAGTCTTGTCTAAAAAAATCATACCTCAAGAAGTCAGGTGAGCAGCAGATCTGTGAGGGCAGATGTCTGCTTGCATCTGTCGCCTAATTGGTTCCAATCCCCAGACTCATTGTCTCTACGTGCTGCCAGCAGAGAAAGTCCCTGCACTCAAAGTGCTGCTAAGTTCACTTGCCAAATGTCAGTGTTTGGTAACAATACTAAGGTTTATGTAGGTAGATGAAATAAGCACAGAACACTCTTCACAAAATGTTCTCATGTGCCTGCTTTGGTAATTCAGTTGAAGATTGAAGATTTAAGAGTGAAAACACACTGACAGATCATGTCTGTAGACTATATGTACATATTAGATAATGTTCACAGATTCGTGACTAGTATCAAAAGGGAGTGCAGTACTGTTATGGATCCCTTTGGCAACCATTGCCACAGTTCCTGTTTATATGAACAATTCTGAGTGCTGACTGCTAATCAAGTTTCACAGCAAATACCTTTGCTGAAGGCTTTTTCCAATGCTTTGTACTTTTGTAATAGAAAAATGAGATAAGAGACAAAGGGAGCGTGTGAGTGCATGCATTTATAGACATTTTTGTCACTTTACTTCTTCCTGTTCCTGCATGTAGCGTGCATTTGAATTATGTAGTTTGTGATATCTCTACAGCAAATAGCCTTAAGTGAACTAATTGACTGTGTTCCGTGCTTGCGTGTCTGTGTGTATCTGTGGGTGTGTTTTCCACTTAGCTGTGATGTCAGAACATCAGCGAGGTGCTACTAAAGATGAAATCTTCATCACTGATGTGGCTTACTGCGAACAGGCTGTCATCTTCCTCAAACAGGCCAAACTGCCACAGAACAATAGCCAACGCAGGAAGGAGGATGGCACGCTGCCTGTAAGCACCTTACACAGTCCTACTGTTTTAAAAACCTTATGCAAATTAGGTATTAAAGGGAAATGTTGAAATGTTTTACTACATTTATTTCTTACATTAATTTTTTCTGGTGGGTGTGAAAGTGTATCTGGAATATAGAAAAGATGGTAGTTTTGGGGAAAGCTGAGACACTGAAGTGCCAAGAGAAGAAATTTGTGCCAGACGGGGAGGAATATATCTTTTAAATACACAATAAGTTGTGGAAGACTTTGTTTGTTCCACCATAAACTCCCTTCCATCTATTAGTTATACCCACCGACTCTTTAGACAGCCACGGAGGTCCGGAGTCTATCACAGGGCTGACACACAGAGACATACATTCACACTCGCACCTACACCTGTGGGTATATTAGAGTCTCCAATTAACCTAACTTACCTGTTTTTGGTCTGTGAGAGAAAACTGGAGTACAAAAAACATAGACAGGCAAAGAGAGAATATGCAAAATCTGCACAGAAGATTTGAACAAAGAACGTTCCTACCCTGTACCACTGTGCCACCGGGTATCAAAGCTTGAAATGAAAAATAACAGTATCACTGATCAATTTAGTGCCAGGTTAGCATTGTTACCAACATTTTCACATAATCTCATATATAAGTATGTCAGTCTTTGGACCAAAACATTTTCCATTTTGGGTCTGGCTGAGTTTTCATTTTCATGTAAACCTGATAATACACATAGTCATGTACACATGCCAGTTGTATTTAGCTGTGCTGCTGGTTAGATAACAGGGTTAAGCAGAACAAGGTAATGAAGGAATTAGCTCAAAACAAAAGAAGAGTTGTTGTGTCAGATTGCAGCTGATTTATTTTTCCATTTCAGGCTAAATACATTTCTTCAGCAAACTGAAAGAATTAGGTTTTTTTTAAATATGTTAATTCAAGCATTGATACTGTTGCCACATTTTCTTGAAGACACTTAAAGGGAATGACAGAAATACATTACATGAACAATGAATATAGTATTTGAAAGTCTCCATGTTCCTCTTCCTCTCGCCTTCCTTCCTTTTGTTTCTACATTGAATGTTTTTTTTCTTTTTTTCACCTCTTCATCTCCTCTTTCCACTTCTCAACTCCAATCCCCTTCTCCTCACTTTTCTCTCCATCTCACCTCCTCAGCGGGTGATCTGCCCCAAGTGCCGTCTAGGAGTGACTCGTATTCAAGACCTCTCCTACACTGACATGAAGAAAGTGCGTCAGCTGGCTCTCATCGACATGACAGCACTGTGCGACCTCTTAGAGCTCGAGGTCAAAAGGCATAAAACCGGCAAAAGGAAAATGCCAGGTACAGTGGCAGTCAGTGGCATGTACACACACATTCACGCACAAGGAAACAGGCTTAGTGTAGATGGTATTAAGATTTTAACTATGTGCAGAATGAATTTGCATACTTTGCCTCTGATTGTGAGCCAGTCAAAGCAAAGCAAAACAATGACTCCAATTGGTGCTTAACTGGTTTCTGCTGCAACGGTGGTTTTACATAGCCACCAGCCAAAAGTTTCTATCTGAATTTTCCTTCTGTTTCCTGTAGACTGGATGGTTACCAGCTCCCCTTTACTCTTTTCACTTAAGAAGTGAACATGTTTCAAATAATATATAATAATATAATAATAATCAAATAAATGCTCTTGCCTCTCTACTAAATGTTTCTCTACATAAACTAGTACTGAAAGGTACTAATACATTAATGAGTCATTAATAACCATTGTAAGTTTTGGCTAGCAGCCATAGTTTGACACTGTTATTAATTTATGCAACAATGCAATACAATTACACACGGCAGTACTGATGTAAATGCACAGAAACTACACTACAACATCTCCTCCATGGTATTTTTGGCTAAACATTAAAATAAGGCAGAGCAGTGCTGACAACTAAATCGCACTTTGGTCTTTCGCAGAGAGCACACTGTTTGGGGTACCGCTGGCCACACTGCTGGAGAACGATCAGAAAATGAAGCCCCACACCACGACTCCTCTTTTCCTGCAGGAAGTAAGAACCCAAAATCCATCACATCTTATATGAGCTCAAGAGACCTTTCTTCTTAACTTCCAATTAATAAATGAAATGTATGAAGAATTACAGCAATAGAAAACCTGTGTATCAGTGTCACATGTAGCTACCTGGTGTATGTACATGTTAAAGAATCTAAATGTATTACATCTGCTGTTCACCTCTGCTGTGACACAATATGGCTGTTTGCATCATATTTAGCTGAGTATCTTTTCAGCACACATTTGCCTTTGTTTAATCTACAAACCACATGTTCAGATAGAGGATGAATCACAATCTGAGTGTAGATGTGAAATGCTTTGACCACACCCTGCATGCAGCAGCAGTTACTGAGAATATCCAGCAGAGGCGAGCAAGAGATTCTTATCTGTCCTGTCTGACTCTATGTCTCTCTTTCTCTCCTTCCTCTCTCTCTCTCTCTTTCTGCAGTTGTTGTCATTTTTAGAGAAGAAAGGAGTCGATTCAGAGGGGATCCTTCGGGTTCCAGGGTCTCAGTCCAGAATCAAGGTACAAAATCTGGATCAGTGCTTATTTCTGTCACATAAAACTGACACTGACACCAAATGGTTCAGTCACAAAATTTGCTTTGTGATGTCAAAAGTAAAGAAAAGAAAAATATTGTGACCTTAAGGGCAACCAATATATTGATACTGTAAAATGTCAGAAATACTTGAACAGTGACAAGAAAAATCAAACTGTTCTGAGATTAACTACAGCTGACATTTAGAAAAACAAGGTTCAGACTAAATCAATGATTTCTGAGCTGCTGCTGCCAGATATCCTGTTACTGTATGTAATTTACTGCATGTACAATAGATGTGAGTCAATGAAATCGATTCTGCCAGAAGAGGGCGCCATTCAACACTGATTTTAAAAAATGATCAAAGTTATTATAAATGGATCAGGGACATTCAGAGATAATTAAATAAACTTCATATTATTTTGGTCTTTTTTTTATTGTACTTCGTGCTCCTCAAAACCATTTTTACTAAGTCAGTATAGAAATACCACATCAATGTACTATAATTGTGACATAGCACATCATGGATCTACCACTCTCAGTATATTGAGCCATTTTGTCTTGTTGGCACAGCTTAACATAGTTTCTTAGTCTCTTATTAGACAAAAAACATATTTCTGTGCCAATATAGTCTTACATATGACCAACAAAAATATATATACATTGACAGCTTCTCTAGGTATCACTTATCTTCAACATGAGACAAAATCAACACAACAGTTTTTTTCAAGTTAAATAGACACCTTTAGACAACTGATTATACAACAATAGAGTTATTAGTTGAATTTGTGTTTATTTCTAATATTTCTCGGAGGCCGAACTTTACACTGACAGTTTATTTGTCAAGCTGCACTGATAACATCTCACTGTTGTTTCTGTCTGCAGCTGCTGCAGCAGAACTTGGAAACCAACTTCTACTCCAGGCAGTTCACCTGGGATGAAGTGAGTCCAAACGATGCTGCTGCGCTACTGAAGAAGTTCATCCGGGAACTTCCCGCTCCTTTACTCACCGCAGAGTACCTCAACACGTTCAGCGCTGTCAGAGGTCAGTGGACACTACTTGGCAAATCTCGTTTGTCTTGTAAATCATGTTTAAACGAATTTGTAACCACTTAACAGAAAATGCATCTGTCATCTACACATCTGTAATATTTTATGATTATTCAGAGAGACAAGACTGTTACTTGCATCAAAGACCTGTCAGTTTCAAGACAGGGTTAAGTCACGCATCACAAATAACCCTGCTCCTCTATAGTTACACAATAACCAAACCATACTATGTGACAATGTAGGTGGGTGTTATTGTACTGACTAACTGCACCGTGTGTGTTTTCATTTCTGACAAGCTGCATATTTACTGTATAAAACAGGCGTACTCAACAATTCCTCCACTACACAACAATCTGCTGCCCACTTTTCTGGACAACACAGCAGCGTTCACATCATAATTACTCAAGTCCTTTTTACCATGATTACAGCGTGAGGCTTATCTTTTCTGCCCCGGCCGCAAAGATTAACATTAAGATGAACAAGTTGATAGCCTTTTAAGAATAATCACTGCACACTGCCAGAAAAGAGTAGAGAAATGGCACTTTTGACATAAGTTTCACCTTAAAATAATCGATTGATATTAATATAATCTGAATTATGATTCACAGATGTGTAGTTTGTGAGAAGTGATAAACGATGTGTGACCACAGAGACACAAGCTAACAAATTTAATGGCCGCCTGTCACATTGCCATAAATCTTTAGACATCCCATTATCCTTAGCAAACTGAGGAAATGAAGAGCGTGTGTGTGTGTGTGTGTGCATGTGTGTGTAGCCTGTCTTACATTTCCCTCCTCCCTCCCTCTTCCTTCAGACATCACTGAGTTGAAGCAGAAACTCCACATGTTGAACCTGCTCACCTTACTTCTGCCTGAGCCCAACAGGAACACACTGAAGGTACAAACCAAACCAGTTTCCTCAACAGAGTTTGCATCAGTAATAGTAGCTTAATATAATATATGGTAGTATAACACTCACATGAGACATTTTATGTTTGAGTACCTTTACTTTTCATGTATTTGATGCATTTTGATTAATAATTGATGTGTACTAATACTTTAATGTAGGACTGTTTACCTGTAATATTTTTACACTGAGCTTCTGCAACTGTTACTCGAATAAAGAATCTGAGTACTTCCTTTACCGAGCGTGCATTTGGTCGCCAGGCGCAGCATTAAACTGAGCTTTGATGAACAACTACGTGTACGAACCAGAACAAGCTGAGATTCTTCACCACACTCTACATGCTTGTCTTATGGTCGTCAGAAATGACACCAAATGACACTTTCATGAAACATGACACCCCAAAACACAGTTTCATAACACATTACTATATTGTTCTGTTCTTAATCCACATTTTAAACTTGCTGCTCTGTTATATAGTCTCTTGCATTAACCATGACTCACTTTCACTGACACAAGTGTGCAGTCAGCGCTGCTTGTAGCACCCAGATGCATAAAACCCACCTGAACTAATTATTTTGACTCCAGTGGAGGCAGCTGAAACTTACTGTGCATTCTCAGTAGAGGTGTTAGGCATGATTCAAGCACTGTGAGGATTCACTTCACTCCCTTTTGTGCTTCAGTAAAAGTGCTTTCTTTCTCTCTTGAAAGACATTTACACATTGTTCAATTGAAAGTGTCTTTCAACTCTGTAGATCCTGATACTGTATACTCAATCTCTGCACTGCACATTTGGATCAAGATCATTTCTAAAATGGCAGATCTTCATGTATCTGAATGCACGTCTCCACCTGTCTGTCCTTCAGGCCCTCCTTGAGTTCCTCAGTAAGGTTGTTTCCAGGGAGAAGAGGAACAGGATGAACTTGTGGGCAGTAGCGACCATCATGGCTCCTAACCTCTTCCTCCATAAGGCTGTTCCCAGCAGACTGACTGAGGGGACAGAGAAAGGACAGGCGGAGAAGGCAGCTGATGTTATGAGGCTCCTCATCCGATATCAGGACCTGCTCTGGACGGTGGGTGATAGAGGATAAACAGCAGCCAAGTTCAAACTTTCAGTATACCTATGAAAAAAATATACTGACACTTTGTTTCATCACGTAAACTTAAGTAATGTTCAAATGTATTTTCCATTATTCATGTAGAAAGTACAATAATGGCAATGTACTTGTATGTACAATGTACTTTTCAATACTACTTGGGACAAATAATGGAAAAATTTTAATAAAGTATTCATACTTATTGGGACTAAATTCATCCAATTTTTAGTTTATGAAAGTATATTTTGAAGTATACTGCAAATAAACTTTTAGTTCACTAGTGATGCACTACTGTACAAAAGTGAACTCACATGTATACTACTTGTTTACTAATACTTTACCCCACTTTTTAGTTGATCAAAAGACACTTTCGAGCATTGTTGTTTCTCCATAAAGTGTGAATTTTTCTCATAGCATTGTGACATAGCATAGCTATGACAAGTTTCACAATGCTTCAGTCAGAAGTACTACTCAGCACTCACAGGACTCTGCTGAGAAGGAACCCCTACTAAGTACAAGTATAAACCAAATATAATTAAACTTCTTTTCTATAACTGTCAGTATAAACCAAGTATACTTAAATATAATTTAGTTGAGGGTATCTCTGATAGTAATTAAAATATTTAAAAGTTATTAAGTAAACTGAAAGTTTACTAACTTGTTTTTAGTTTAAAATAACTATACTAATGGTACACTTGAAAATACTTTATTTATTTATTTTAATAATTTAAAAAGTCATAATTAAGCAACACTCATTACAAAATATCAACATTTCATACTTTCAAGGTTATTGACTTTAAATATAGTTGTTTCACAGGAAAAGTCCTTACTTGAATTTTTCTAATTAAATTTCCATTAAAAAAATCTAGTGTTAAGACTTCTTTGTGAAACTATAACGCTATTATATACATGTTTTTAGAATGAAAATATAACCATATCCAATGGGGTTTATTTTTTTCTTCAGATCCCTAATTTCCTAATGAGTCAGGTGCGTAAGCTGAATGAGAACAGTAACCGGCGTTACCAGTTCTACGATCGTCGCATCAAGAATCTGCTGAGGAAGATCCACACAGACAGTCGGGAAAAACCTGGTAAAAACACCTCAGAGGTGAGCTATTTTAAAAATCCTGCACTGCACAGACAATATCTGATTTAAAAACAATAAAAAAAAACAATTATAGGCAATTACAGTTAATCACTTTTCTTGTAGTAATTTCACCTTATGTTGATGTATTCATCAAAAGCAAATACTGTGCAGTAAAACTTTCACAGGTCATTAAAGTGAAACACTGAAAAACACAATAAATAAATTGAGCCTGATTCTGATTTGCCGTTTCTCACTTTGAAAAATGTTGTCACACAATGTTTATATAAGAAGAACTATTAGAATTGTAACTTTAGGTGACAATATAACTGTTTAAATTTAAGGTGTAATTTCCCCAATGTGGGACAAATAAAGGCTTATCTTATGATGGGGTGACGTCATTGCTTCACGTGTTCTTTCTTATTTAATATTATTACAATGATTAATATTCTTTAACTTACTCGTGTCCTGCAGCCGAGCCGTACGGTGAAGATCCAGGTCGGGGATCAGTTGAGCAGCACCATGGAGTTCCAGCTCAGTTTCAATTCACAAGCCTCGGATCTGCTGGCCCAGTTTCAGCGTCAGTTCCTCCGCAGCCCTGATAACGGAAAGGGCAAAATGCGAAGGTACAGCACAGAGCTTAAATTTATCCTTTTTTTATTTATCCTCAGCTATCCACTTTGTGTGTTTAGTCCAGAGTTGAATTTATTGTTTTGCATTTGCACTATTTTGTGCAGAAATATAATAAATCTACAAACCAATTTACATCTGGCCTCTAGTAGGTTTGTCACAGCAACAATATTTAACAAAGCACGTTTGGGTTGTTTTAAGTCGCCATAAAAACATTAAGCTCATTTACTTTTCCAACAGACGACTTATGGCCGGTCATAACTTATTTTTGTTACCTAATATGCATAGCAGTTATATTTTCATAGCAGTTATTCAGTTCCTCTTTTCTTAGCTGAAAACCTTCTTCTCATAATAAAACATTAAGTGTGTAACATTCAATCACATTAAATATGATTGATGGGTGTTGTGTCTTTCAACAGAAACGGCTCCGTAGCGTATCCAGACTGTGCCCTCTACGAAGTTGGAGGAAATATCGGTAAGTTAAAGTGGCTACATTTTCTCTGTTTTCTCTGATCAGAGCACCACTGACATTTTCACGTCTTTCTGCTCATTGAGCTGATGAGGATAGCAAGGTCTTACATAATGAACTGTGCACTTGCCAAAGAAACATGAGCGGTACATCTGCAGTTATCAGAGCAGACAAATGCTGATTACACACATGTCTCTCTCACAAGAGACGCAGTCATCATCAAAACTTCTTCAGTCAGTTCAACTTTGGGATGGAAAATTTATTATAGTTATTAAGATTGTTTTGATCCAAAAAGTCCAAAAAGCTAGTTACAAGAAATTAAACCATTAGTCTGAACTAACTAAATAACTCATGGTAATAAGCAGATTAATGAAAATATGTTAGTTGAGTAGAGTAACGTAGCTCAGCAGCAAAAGTAATTTCCAACAGCTACAGATTTGTGTGTGTTTTTTGCAGGTGAGCGCTGTCTGGATCTCGACACACACCTTCTGGATTTGTACAACAGTAACCCTGGAGGAGATTGGATCATCAAGCTGAAACCCAACGCCAGCAGAGGGCTGTGACACAGAGGCTGTAGACTGAAGGATGGACAGATTGGGGCTGAAGATGACAAAGGCAGAGCCAAAACAAAAAGCCTCCTGTCTACTTCCTGTCCTGTTTGACCTCTGAGCAACAAGGGATGAGACAGATGGAGGAAGCAGAAACAGAAAAATGGAAAATCTGCCAGGAGCAGAGCCTAAAAGAGTCTATGAACATACGTTGGCCTCTTTCTCTTTCTCCTCTTCTCCCTTACCTCCTATCATTTCTCTCCACACTGCAACACTGGAAGCAAAAAGCTGCTGACGTTACTCATTACTTCCGTCAGAGAACCTGCTGCACAGAAAGGGGGAGCGAGCGAGATCGTGAGGCGCTGGACAGTTTGGTTTGCCATCTTTCCTCTGAAGCAATTCTCTCCAACCATGAGCGAGCAGATGGGAAAGCAGAGCACCTCTGGCTATAGAGAGCCCAAGTCCCTCTCCGCTTCTCCAGCCTGTTCATGTGTTTTCCTATTATGGTTTGTGGGTCTTTTTTGAAAAGGTAAAACATGTTGCAAGGGTCCATATTCTTTGCTAAAATGTTATCTAATTGTGCACTGGGCAGTAAAATTGGAGACAGAAAGTTAATTCTTGACCTTGGAAACAGTCACCACGATTTCCATTTAGTTCTGCCAACAGATGCATCTCCACATGCTTTAGACTCATAAAAGCTGCAGCTGTTGAATGCTAACAGATCATTATATAATATTAATCTCAGCGTGTTCATGTGCACTTAAGTTAACACATTACACTGCAGCCAGACCAAAATCCACCTGGTGATATTTACTTGTGCTGTTGTTATTTGTATCATTTCACCATGCACTTATAAAACAAAAATATGAATGAACAATATAAAATGAATGGGTGCCAAGAAACATGAACTGCAACAACTTGGTTATTGTAAATTTTTTGTGTACATGCAGCAGGTTGGTATTTATACTTCTTGTATAAGTTGCAACTTAGCTTGAACTTTAGCTTTGAATATGAACAGACTAAAACCCTTGTTTTATGTTTTCATGAGGTACTGATTATATAAAGTACATAAGAAGCTGATATTTTGTGAAGGAGAGTGTAACCTGGACATGGAGTGGGACTTGAGCTTTTTGTACATACAGTTACTGACTGATCAATCAATGAATCACCTGACTGAACCTTCTTACTTACTCTTTCTCTCCTGCTCACAACTTCTTCCTATTGGCCATTTTGTAAGTAAACAAAGATACAGATGATCCGTATCAGCTCCTTTCTCTGTCTGTGCCATTAAAAGAGGGAGAGAGACCCCGATGAACTGATATATCCTTGATCTGTGAAAACCTGCGATCTCCTGGGCATTATAAAAATCCATCGACTTCCAAGGACCCCTGCCCTGTACGGAACAGCGCTCAAAGAGACTTTTCTTTAATATCAAGGGAGTTGGTGTCACAACCTCAAGGACACTTATTGTACCTCTAAAGGGAGTTGTTAAGGATACACAATGAAGCTGGTCTTCAGTTCTCGTTTTTTAACACATGAATGGAGCCAAAAGAGCTGAAGTGACTCTCGGGGTAAACTGGGATTATTATTATTTATATGAATGTAATACCACTGTTGCTTCTGTATTTTATGAGTATTTTGTCAGCTAGAGAGACTTTAGGATAATGTGGAGTTGCTGCACTCAGTTGTGTTAAGTTGCCCATACACAGTGTGGGAATTTGCAGTGTTCTTATACATATTTCTTCATGATCCATTTTTTATGGATGTCTTTAAATCTGTTTCACCTAAACTATAAGATAAATTGCCTGTGTAAATATTTTCATTCATGCACTCTGCTGTGAAGAGGCACTGAAGTCAGTGATGTAGGACTGTTGTGATTGTGTTGCTACTCAAAGCCAGTTTTTCCAAACACACGCGAGCAGCAAATTAATGTTAAACATTTTGTACTGATCGTCAGATGTGAATCATTTACTCCTTGCAGTTGGAGCCATGTTGGTGCTCCGCGGCCATTTTGTGTGAAGTGTGTCGCGCATTTCACTCGATAGACAGAGTAATGACAGCCAGCCTGACACCAAGATCTATCAGCACCCTGTGTTCCATCTCTGTCACCTCCCCATAATGGGCCATAATGGCAGCGTGGCGCATGCATCAGAAACACACAGAGGAGTCACATTTCCTTGATAAAGGACAAGGTAATAAATGGCTGTTATAAATTCTGCTCCCCTGGACCTGATGACAACAGCAGGACTGTGCACGCACGTGTGTATGTGTGTGTGCGCAGGCCTGTGTGTGATGAGCTTCATTACACAAGTCCAATTGGCCTGTCCCAGGGTCCCAGGCACAGCTCAGTGCCTCGGCACAAAGCGAGCTGATGAAACTGCCTTCTGTGGACAATCAGGAGAACTAGGTCACCTCTGAAGCAGCCTCCCAGAAGGCAAGCTGTGTGAGTCCAAACACCCCGAGGAGCTGGGCACACGGACTCGTATTGTCTAAACACACACATGGACATGCTTAACAGTATGATGTGGAGTCAGCAAAACTGGAAACAAGTTCACACACTACATCAGTTTTCTGTATTGGTTTTGTATTTGTATATATGTGAATGTGTTTGCATGTGAGGCAGAAACATGAAGTTTCCTTTTGAGTAAATATGTCTGAAAACAGTGTTATCTATGTCATTAGCCAAGACTAAGTGACAGACAGTTAAAGGAACATTTGTTTTCTGTGTGGCTGTGGACCTCTTATTGTCTTCATCAGTGTCCAGATGTTATTGTTGAGACCAGTCAGTCTGCAGAATGTGCGTCAGAATGTATATTTATGCCCTTTAAAAAAGTCATACTTTTTAATACATCTGTGAAAATACTTTAGGCTTTGTTGTAAAAAAAACAAAAACATTTTAAATATGTTCATTTTTTTCAATAAATGTGAATCTAATGTTGTGCTGAACATGATTTATTTTTTCAATATGTAGTAATGGGTGTGGTAGGAAGATGATATCGAGAAAGGCATCATTCATCAACTCAGCTGCATTTGCTGCTGCCGCCACATTTATGCGTACACAGAAAGATACAAGCATACACACACACACACATGTAAAAACAGAGAAAATCTGGAGTGAAGTACTAGTTTATTCTGCTGCGATAATCAATAAAGAGATTAGCTTTGTAATCTGTGTGGGTGGAGAGGCCACTGCTGCTCAATTCCTTGATTAATCATCGTCTTCTCTCCTCGAAAAACCATTCACAACTAACCGCCTCATCAACACTGATTATCAAGGTTTTAACGTGTCCACACAGGCGCTGGGAAGACAAAAAGAACAAAACTGATGCATCATATAACGTTCATTGCATTTTTATTTCATTAAATGAGGGTTTAGAGCTTTGATTTTTATATTTTTTGGACATGGCTCTTGCGGTGAATTAATTATGATGGTAAATAAAATGTTTAAATCCAGAACCAGATATTCCTTATTTACAAAATAAAGAATTATAAAATGATTTCTGGCAGGATGGATTAAAAAACAAATTGTTTTTGAGGATGTAATCATCTGCATTTTTGAAACATGTGTTAACACCTTTTACAAAATGAATATGAAGGATAAGTCGCTTAGGATAAAACATCTGCCCAATGACCAAAAAGTGAAAATAAATCCTTAAAATAGTTTATCACCAAATCTTCACAGAAATTTGTGTTTTTGTCAGCACGTTCACCTTTATCATACCTCTAACATTTTCTCTCAGATCACAGAACATAATGGAACAGCTGTAATGTTTTTCTTGATAAATATACTGCAGGTTTGGTTCTTTTTTTCAGCCTCATTCTCTTATTTCTGAGAACAACAACAACAAAAAAAACACTAAGCAAACCAGACTGCACCCCCCCAGACACAGCAGCAGCAGCCAGCCTGCCAGACACAGGCCCCTTTGGCCTGCTGCAGATCTAAATGACTGTAATTGGTGGATGAATAGCAATCAGCAGCCTTGTATGAGCTGCTGGCAGAACGCCTGACCCCCGGCTCTCTCTACCAATCAGAATGCTGCTTCCCATTCACAGCTAATCACGACGTGCACTCAGAGCTCACCACTTCCTTCACATTTGATGGAGGAAGTACTCTTCTCGTCCTTTTGTTTTTCTGTGCCGCGCTGACCGGAGTCAGCCAGATTGATGAGGGATGACGGACTGAGATGAAGCTCTTTTTCTGTGCTTACATGGTGGCAGCCATGGTTTTCCTCCTGGCACCAGCTACAGGGGCTCCATCACTGATGAGACAATTTGCACAAAAGTTTCACATTCAAATTTACACTATAATTTCTGATGCTAATGATGTGTTCAAGAGAGGCAGGAAGCTGATGGAAAAAAAACCGTTCTGGACTGTACTGAAGTGATCACTGATGGAAATAATTTGAGTGACTGAAAAGTTTGTGCTGGGAGAAAAGGCTTGACAGCTGATTGTCAGTTTAAACTGGGTGAACCTGAACCAGGGCCGTAGCTACCACTGTGTTGGTTCAGCTAATGTGGAGGCTTTAATTTGCTGAGCAGGCTTTTACATTTTGCAATAACACACAAATTACACTACATTACTGATATTTTAAAGTTAAACTATGACAATGATTTTGTTCTGGCTGACACATTTTTTTTCTGTGGTCAATTTATTGTTGTAAATTTAAACAATTTTACAGAACGAAGCAAAATTGAACACAAGAAACAAAAAAGACGCAAATGCAGTCTAACAATTCTATATGTAGCAATGACAAGAAAAAACTGTCCTGCTTTTTTTTTAAAGTCAATTATGTGCAAGGGAAACATTTCTGAACATACAGTATATGGATGCATCACACATAAATGTATTTATATAGTGTACATAAATACACCTCAAATAAAATAGCCTATATTTTCAGTGGCTTAGCCCAACAAGTCATATTGCAATAGTCAGGTAATATTGAACATGTTGCAGAAAACACTAATTTAAAGTGATTTAAAGTCAAATACATTTATTATCCATTTGTTCAATAAAATTATATTCCTGCAGTATTGTGAAGGTTTTAACTTGTTAATGAGTCAGAAAAAAAGTGACAAGTGACTCAAAATAATGATTTGCTTATTGTTACTTCGCTTGATTGTGCCAGATGATGAGAGTTTGACACTGAAAGGCCGTCTTCACATTCCTCTGCTGAAGAAGGAAAACTTGACAATGACTGACAATCTTTTTCAGTGAATTTGGAAACCTACTTTGTCCAGCTACACTTCTGAAAACGACCATGTTAGCCTGTTCACATGTTCTGTAATTTTTATTAAGGAAAGATCAATTGGCGGCATTTGACATCCTGTATCAGACACAAATTAAGATTCTGAGCGTGAGTATTATTATGTGCCTGGACAAAAGGTTGTAGTGAAGAAAACAAACTGGCTTTAACCAACTTTTTTTTTTTTTGTGAATAACAGAACAAAAGACAAAAATGGAAAAACAGGTGATGGAGGGAGAAAGGAAAACCTTATCTGCCATGTGCCTTTGTCACATGACTCCCCCCCTCTGCTCCACTGTCCCTTTCTTACCCTCTTGCCTCCTCCCTCACTCTTTCCCACCCTCTGCTCACCGCCAGGGGTGGATCCCAACGTTTATCTCTACCATCCAGCCCCAGTGTCTCCTAGCAACGGAGCTCAGATCATTTAACTGCCCCTACTTTCTCTGTTTTATCCATCCAGTCGTTGCATACAGTACAGTACAGCTGCCTGTATTCACATTTTCTGTGCTATTACTTATCCCACTCAGGCCCTGAAACTGCCCCGTGTGACTGGATGTAGGTGCTGTATTTTTTTTTTTTTTTTGTGTAGTACTTGTCTCTCTGGTTTGGAGCACTCAAACCATATCAGTGCCACACTTGAGGCAGACAGACAGGCAGGAGAGGTTGTTCTGTCAGGACGTGTCACTCCAGCTTCCAGCAGGTGCACAAAACACACACACACGCAGACACAGAATCAACGGGGGAAGACTTGGCCCTCAGTCTGAAAGGCCCTCGCAGAATCAATTAGCATTTAAATTAATGAAGCGCGTAATGAAGAGAGCGCTATCTCTCCTGCAGAAAGCCGACAGACAGGCGGAGAGCTGATTGTGAATCTGCATCAGGAAGACGCACTGAAAGGAGCATCAAAGATATTCAAATAGCCACTTTGTCCCTTATTTTTCTGAAGGAAAAGTGCCTAATTAAAAGCAGAGCAGCTTTAAATAAACCTACCATATGTATGTAGTGTTAATGGAATAACATTTCCATATAAAAAGTGTCATTAATAAAACACATAATTAAAGATAAAATGATTGCATGGAAAAGACCGTCTTTATCTTTCAATGTCCATCAGTACTAATAAGCGCAAAGAAGGCTGCTTCCGGTGCAGATAACCCTAACTGATTTACTCAGGGAGATGTGAATTTCAGTTTATTTCACATATTTCTCCATTTAGAATGGGTCATATTTCAACTCTTTCAAAAACTACAATATTAATAGTGTGATGAGGAGGCATTAAAGCAGACTGGTATGAAGGCCTGAAACTGACAAAAAGATTTTCAGAGAAAAATCCAATATCTCAATAAATAGTACAGTTAAATTGATAAATAATCATGTCTAATGATAAATGTAAAGCTTTATCTGTTTTCTTTACCACCAAACTGTTAAAATAAACTAATTTTTTAATTTAATTTAAGCTAGATAACTTATCTGAAAAAAATTTATACCATGGTTATGCAGTTGCATCTAATTTTCTTCATAGAATTACACCCATTAGTGATGGTAACGTTAATTATTCATATACTGTGTACTGGTGCAATTTCACTGCATAAACCTGTGCAACCTAACATTAACTAGCACGAGTACCTATGAAGAGAAACTCAATAGTGTATAGTTCATTTTAAATTAGCAGACTGTATTAATGTTGAGTCATAGGATTTTAGCTGCCAGTGATGTCTCCAACAATTACTTGACATTTTTCTTTTCGCCAAGAGACTATGGAGGCTGACATTAAAATTTTTTCCAATTCAGTTGCTAATAACAGATGCAAAATTGACAGCATTTGCAGAAATTCAAAAGAAAATGGGAATGGAAGTATTAGCAGTTGTTAGTGGCACTAATTCAGGCATCATTAAACCATTTCAGATGTAGAAGGTTCAAATGGATGAAAAGAGCATTGCCTTTTCAGTGACGTATGAGTCACTGTAGTTCATGTACTATATAATGATGTTATAATGTAATAATGTTTCCATTGCTATACCTCATCTCTTTTTTCCACCTCAGCAAAGTCTAAAAGTTGGTGTGTTCAGTGTTCATGTACTGACAAACACTGGACCAATCCTGCTCTGGCCTCCATAAACACATACAATGAAGACTAAATTGGTTTTATCAATAGGTAAAATTTTGTGATTGGAGTGTAAAGGAACTTTTTGAGTTATCTGATACCAATTTACTGTCTTTTCTTCATTTTGAAGCTGCATACACTAAGTTGTTGCAGAAAATGCTAATGATTTTTGTGATTCACACACAATGACACTGCCTGTGTGACTGACAACATGCCTCATGCTGAACAAATGTGAATGTATGCTTACACAAACTGATGCATTCACAGTTCAAAGAAGAAAAGGGAGGTTTCTGTGCGTCTGCATGCCTGTGCGCTCACGCTGAGTGGCACACGAACCTTATCGCTTCAACATGGTGACAATAGGGAGCTTTTAGCCTGGAGCCGTATGTTGCTGCTGAGTTCTTCATTTCAACAACCCCACTGAGGAAAGGAGCGAGGGAGGAGGAGGAGGAGGACTGTGTTTTCCCTCCTCAACATGACTCATGACTCATGTGTCACTGCCATCCAAAGCCCCAACCCCTTTACATTACCCCCTCACTTCTGTCATATTTCATGTTTTATTTTGGATATTTATTTCCTGTTACCTTGTGTTGTCTCTGTGTTTCAGATCCTGCTCATTCCCCTCCACTGCATGTTTACCTGTTCCATCTGCCTGGTACCAGTTACCTCCTACCACACCTCCCTGCACCTGTTTCCACTCACCTGATTCCTGCCTGCATTTAAGTTCCTGCGTTACTCTTGTCTTTGTCCGATTGTCAGCATATCTCCTGAGTTTCACTCCTGCCTATGATTTGGACCCCTGCAGCTGACCTCCAGTTTGTGCTTCGCTTGAGTTTTTGTCTGTGGGCTTTTTTTGGATAATTTTTTAGCTCTGAACCTCTGAAGTGTTCCTCTCTGTGTTTCATTAAATTACCTTCAACTCACCTTAACTCATGTTTTGCACTTGGGTCCATTCCTCTGAAAACTTGTTACAACTATACTGTAGAACAAGATTTATGTTGACATTTGTTTTCTGCATCTACATCCACAGAGGAGAGATGAGAGAGGGAAAGAAGAAAAGGAGAGAAAAAGAGGAGAGCTGATGAAGAAATATGAGAAGTGGTGGACAATGAAAGAAAAGGTAAACAAGAAATGGGAGGAAGAACAGAAAAAGGAAGAAAGCAAATGAACTTGAGAGAGTGGAGGAGATGGGGAAAAGAGAGAAAAGGGAAAAAGGAAAGGAATAGAGGATGTACAGTAGAGATTAGAGGAAATGAAGTTAATTGAGAAGGTGACACAAGAAGAGAACAGAAGACAGGAGATGCAAGTAAGAGGGGAGCAAGAACAAAGGAGAGGGAAACGAAGAGAGGAGAGGAAATGGAAAATGTGAGGAGAGGGAAAGAAAAGAGGACAGGAAAAGAGAGGATGGGAAGAAAAGGGAGAAGAAAAGAGAAAAAATTAGAAGAGAAGAACAGATGAACTTGCAGCTCTGTCCTTCAGGTGTGCCCTCAGACATCTAACAGCTTCTTTGCACCACAATCGTGACCAAGCACAAGCAGATTCAACATCCAATGAGGAACCACAAGTTCAGCACACACCCACCCATGCACCACGTCATCACCGCATTGTTCTGGCTGGTGGCTGCTTCACTTCACGATGTGCGTAGCGCAGAGAAACACCCACGTTGCACCACTCCCTCCAGGGGGCTTTTCCTGGGCACAGCATGAGGACTGAGGAGGGGGAGGGAAGGAGATGCGGGTGGACAGTAGTAATGATGACAGTGGGACGCCGGAGGTTAGCAAGCCACACACAAATCTGTGTGTGTGTGTCACGGGGGGGGGGCACAAATGTGATCTCAGTGTGTCAGAGGATGATGCTGCTGCTGTGTTGTGACAGAGAGACGGGACAGAGCACTTTCATTCAGCTGCAGACAGACGCTGGCATGCAGAGAGTTACACACAACACGGATATAGTACGCAGGGGGAAAACACAGTCAGCTTTTATACCTACTGCACATTTTCATTGTTATTTGTGTTATACAGTGATAATAATAAGTATATAAATATAAGTATATATGTATCATATGTTCTAACTTCTTCTACTGTGGCCATGGATTTCTGTTTTTGTCACACCGTAACAGTGGGAGGCATGTTTCTGTCTTGCACAAAAACTGAAAAGTGTGCGTTTTTATTGGTTTGATCGCCATGAAATTTTGCACAGATTTTCATGGTCCCCAGACATTTGATATTTCCTGTTTGAAAGTTATAGAGCTTGGACTAAATGACCACACAAAGATTGAAAAGAGAGGCAAAATGACTAAATGCAGGCACAAAACAGCTCAGAAATAAACTAAACTGATCATTAATGGACACCAAGCAACCAAAATCACAGATCCAGAATAAAAAATTAACAAATACTACCTTTGCAAAACATGGAATGCTTTGGATTTGTTGTCAGTGTCAGATTGATTCAACTGAGTTTGTGTTGGTGTTGACCAGAATTGCAATACAGCGAGGTGTTCCTATTTTTTTGGTCTGGCCTTTGTATAGTGTGTCTTTGTGAACAGCGAATGTTCATCAGCAGTTGTGTAGTACCTCGTCCTGCTGCTAGTCCGCAGTATTGCCTCAAGCCTCCTTTTCTCAAAGTCATTCATTCTCTCTTTCTCTTTTTTCTTTGTCTCGCTCTGTCCTGTCTGTAGACACACAGGGTTGTGTCTTACTATAGCTGTGAAGACACTCGTTGGCATAATATATTCCCTAGCACCTTACCTTAACAAATAACCTAAATCTAACTCTAAACTCAACCCAAAAACCAAGTCTTAACCCTCAGAAATGTCCTCACAACAATGGCATCGCAATAAAATTTGTCCACACAGTGTAATAAAGACACACACTCACACACACTCATTCACTTCTCTGTCTCATTTCTCTGCCTGCCAATTATTGTGGCCATGGCAACTATCTTGGAGTATGGCCTGTGGATACATTCACCATTACCAGGTCACTGCCTTGCAGCCTATCTGTCCATCTACACACACACACACACACACACACACACACACACAGTCCCCCACACCCAGACTCTTTCTAGTCGCTGTCGGGTCTAATCATCGGCCGCTGAGGAGGCACAAAGCTTAAAAAAGAGAGGAGAGAAAAATAACCATGGCAACAAATTTGCAGCAATTTCGGTAATAATAAGAATTAGATGCCAGGCTGTATTATGTTGGGCAGGGAAGAAAAAGCTCTCAGCTCTGCTTTTGATGTGACAGGGAAATGCTGCAGTACCTACGCTCACATTTACAGCTTTACGTGTGCAAAAAGTGAGTTTTATATAGTTTTCGATGAGGTTCTGATGGTGATGACACTGTTTCTATTTTAAGCTGGATGTCACATTATGCTGGCCAAATTAGGACGCACACACACACACACACACACGCACACAGTCACTCATACAGAATGAATGTCTGAGCATAAATGGCAGCTGGCAAAACAGGTTTAGCCAAGCATGAAAATCAACATGAATTCCCACTCGACTGGAGCTCGATGCCCTGATGCGGCGCTGCCTGCGACCCATGTCCGCATCCCCAGACACCCCTTCACACAGTGGAGTGGAGAGCTGTGTCACTCCATGAGGCGGAAATCATCTCAGAGGTTTGGAGAACAGAACAGAGCTTCTGTGATTTAAAAGTTTAAAGTTTGGCAGTATGTCGGAGATGTACTGAGATAATAACAGAAACCATGTCAGCTGTAGTGTAATGTAAGCTTTTACTTTAAATACTCACATTTCTCACATTTATCAGTGAATATTTGAAATTAAGACACATATCTCCTCTAAAACTGAGCTTATTTGCTGACAGAGCTCTTCAAATAAAGTGAATAAAGTATTCATTATTTATTAAATAACTCATAAATCAGTTATATTATCTACTTTCATATTTGAAATCATTGAAATCAAGGCCACAATTTTTTCAAAAAATGACAACTAATGACCCAACAAGAACTAACATGAGTACAATCTTTAAACAAACTTGTGTAGTGCTGTGTTTGTCCACTCTTTTTAAAACATAGGTTTTCAGATCTCTTGTTTCTGTTATCTTCACCTGACTGCTGCAACTTTGCAAGGGTTCAGTTATGACTTTGTATCAAGGGAGAAACATCTTTGTGTATAAGCTCAGACCAAAAAAGACCCAAAGACTTCCGTAGCTCCAGTTCTACAACTCTCAGGACACAAGCTGTGGTGCAAATCTCTACATGGTGCTGCACCCTGCAAACAGAACAATTTTTACTGCCCTTTTGTTACATGATGCAGGTGCATTATGGGTTTAAGTAAACTGGAAAAGCTGATTTCCATGAGCAGGAATTCAGTCATCAGACATTTAGTCAGGAGCAGAAGTCATGACAGTTGTGTAATCAGCTCACATTAGTGAGTCATCTGCTGTTTATCTCGTTTGACTGTGGACACGGGCAGCTACAGACAGATCACATGTATACATGTCAAACTGTGATTGTGATTCTTTGTGAGTGACGGATTTGAGGTATCTGCTGTACAGACACTTTCATGTCACATTCATCATCAGATTCACCTCTTATGTGGTTTCTATTGGGCCTTCAGTCCTCTCACCTTCTGTTTGACATCAACACTGTGTGCAAAAAACCTTTGAGGCCTGTGATGCTTAGTCAAAGCCACTGTTTATCTAACATTTCTGGTTTTGTTTCTTGTTCATCCAGCGTACACACGTAGTCTCTCAGTCCACAGAAAATGTTTAAATCTAAATGAATTTTAAAGTATATTAATTTGTATTAGTGTCATCCTAGGTAGAAGAAATGTTTGCTGAAAATAACAGTCTGTACAGGTTATACCCTGCATCAGTTTTGTCTCTGTCTGGGTCAAGGCAAAGAGTTTTAATTCAGCTTGTCAGTGTACCATTTACACAGAGCCCTGCACACCACTGCTGCCTTCTGCCATTTAAATCCTGCTGTGAGAACTGCTGCCTTTCAAAATTATCCTTTTTGTTATTGCAAGAGCAAAAGTTTCATAGTACCTCACTTCTGTTCACATCCCTTAAAATGATTTTAAATTCGCAGAAGTCAAGTTTTGTCCCTAGACAAACTTTCTTGAATGAAGTTTTACAGAATATTGTTACAATTTGTACCAGTAGCACTTTGAAGACAAAGAATTAAATTTTTTCTAAATTTATTTGGCCTAAATTTAAAAAATCAACAGTGGAGCTTCACTGTGCAACTCTTTAACGGGGTCAAGTCCTCCAAAACAGCTCATAATTTACTTCTGATGTTCAGCAAATTCAGAATGGGGCATTCAAATCGAGATGGGTCTTTCACTCTTCAGTAAATGCCAGCTGTAGGAAGCAGTATTGACAGAAACTGGAGGAGAGGAGAAAAAAGGGGGGGTGCTATTAATCTTTCCCCTTCATTCACCACTCTACAATGAATTGCAGCTGTGGCTGCAGATAAAAATGGAGCTTTTTTTTCCTCTCTTGTGATTATCTGCAGTGCCTGGGTGGACGTATGATCACAACGGAGCAGAGCGAGAGAGGACACAGCAAGAGAGGGAAGAGGTGGACATGGGAGGAGCAGGAGAGAGAGGAAGTATGGGGAGAGGGGGCACAGAGAGGATAAAGTTAAAAGGAGAAAGAAGGAGATAAATCTGAAAAAGGAGGATAATGGGCACAAATGAAAATTGTTAATGACTGCAGGTGATTATACGGATGGCTGAAAGAAAGAAATAAAACTACTGATCACTAAACAATTTAGTTCAGTTGTCAGGTGAGAAGAATTTTAGTCTGGATGCAGGTTCAAAAAGGTAAAAAAGTGGAGTGGATACAGTCTGACTGTCTGGAGGAGGAAATTACACCAATGTCTTTGTGAAATACCACGAGACACGGGGGGAGGCGCATTGACATGAACTGTGAGAGATGCAAGAAGACAGGAGAGAGAGAGGAAGAACTGTTCTGTGTGCGCAGAGAGGAGGGGTAAGGTGCGGATATGGAGGTGCTTAATATTGTTTGCTGTTTATCTCAACTAAACAGAAACGCACAATAGAGATGTAATCTCATCCACCTACGGCTGAGAAATGTTTCAGATCGTGTTGGAAATGTGATAAGCTACATTCAAGATTGAATTAGGGAGAGGTGTGATCTGATAGCTGCACTGCACCGTTACTGCAGATATGACCAGGGGTATATTTACTTGTTTCCAAAGGATTGTCTAAGATGGGGTGAACTGGGTGGTGGGCAATAGTCTGAACATCAAATTTAAGTGCACAGCGCTTTCCATATAAAGATAATTCAGCCACTGAAATTCATAGACACTTGTTATTCTTCAAGACTTTAAACGGATTGTGAAATCACCATTTAAAGTTTACATCCAAAACAGAGTGACAGGCAGCTCCGTACTACAATATTGTTGCTTATACTGTCCTTTGTTTATTCATCAAAGCTGCTGCAACATTGGTGCATTTAGCAAACTTTTATCTGTGTAGGTATGGCAACCTCACATACTGGATTTATACAACAAAATCCAACTATAAATCATGGCTGCATTATAAAATGACACCCAGATGCTTTTGCAAATTCATATTCATACTACCATAGAACTGAGATCAGTGACTGATGATAAACGCAACTCAGTTTCATTTATATAGCACCTAAAACACAACACAGTTTAATCAAAGTGCTTTACAGCACACAGAGAAAAGCCTGTAGGAAATCAAAAAAAGAAATATACTTTTGTAAAATGGTTAGCAGTTATTTAAGATACAGTTGTGCTCAAAAGTTTACATACCCTGGCAGAATTTGTGATTTTTTGGCCATTTTTCAGAGAATATGAATGA
>JAUMHL010000025.1:18257185-18273494 GCA_032362345.1 Sandelia bainsii
GGCCCCCTGCCCCCCCCCCCCCCCCCCCCCCCCCCCAGTGACTCTCAGGATGGGCGATAAACTGCGAAAACCACTTTACCTCCCTGTGCAGATGAAGGATAACCGTGCAGCTAGGATTTACAACGAGGATTAGATGAAGTAAAGTGTGAAAAGGCCTGAACCCTCCAACTTGTGGATCCCACCAGTATAAGACAGGTTTTTTTTTGACAACACTAAAGGTTTGATAGAGGCCTTTCAGGAGATGTGTTGCCATGTGAGCCTACGGGCTTCATCTGAAGTCACTCTGAATACCTACACATCCATAAAAAAATATTATTATTATTATTATTAGTAGTAGTAGTAGTAGTAGTAGTAGTAGTAGTAGTAGTAGTAGTAATCTATACATAAGTTCATGAACAGGTCTGCAGCCGATGTAACCTTCTGGCTGGTGGTGTCAGATCTGCTCTTTTCATCCTGCAGCACACTCCATCAGACAGCGCAGAGCACAGATCAGAGCAGGGCTGCAGCCCGCTGATAACAGCCTCTGTCATTAACTCTTTCATTCATTCAGGGGAAAGGGGGAAAGCAGCAATTTTCGTTCCCACAACTGAAAATTAAACACACGCACGCACACACGCACACGATGCACGAGGCACAAACACGTCAGAGCGATTTATGTGGCTGGTGTTTCATTGTTGGCGCGACGCCGTTTGAGATTTAACACAGATGCGCAGGCCCGATACACCTCGGCCTGCTCTGCATCCGAGCCTGTCGCTGAAATCGATGCATCGTGGTGCAGCTTGATTTCATCCTGAATTTAGCTACAGGTCACCAAAAGAAAACAAAAGAACAACGATCGATCTCTTCTCATCTTTTCTCTGTCTGCATTGAAGGATGAATTGCAAAATTTCTAGTACCAAAGGTTAATTATTTTATTTGTAAGAGTTATTTTTTAAAACATTGTTATTAAAATTAAACAGCATAGACACACATAACTGTGCTGTTGCATCTACTTCAAGTCATTTTATCCTTTAAATCTTTGGCACAGATTAATACCAGGTCTCTCACAATGCTCCTAACATAAGTACCCGTGATGATCACCAGTTGACTCTGCATCGCTGCTCTTCTTGGGCTGCAACCTATTCTACTGCAGAAACCAGACTGAGACCATTAAATAGGCAACTTTTCCAGTGAGAAGCAAACAGCCTGGATGTAAACAGCGACAGACCGTACTACAGCGCACTGCATGAGCTCAGGCTATGTTAGGGGACGCACCAGGCCGCAGCTTTGTATCACAGTGATGAACTCTGATACTGCAGCCTGAGGAAACACTGAACACGGCGGACACAAAGTACTACTGACAAGGCAATGTCAACAAAGCGTTTACAGTAATGTTTCACTGCAATTAAAGCTCTTAGTTTTTTAAACTAAGTAAACAATAGAAATAAAATGCTACAATGAAGTGATGGTAAAAAAAATATGAACGTCGTGTTGGGTTGAGCTTCAGCAATGTTTTATTTTAAAGCTGTTTAATTTTTATGAAGCAGGAAATTAATTAGTGTAATTTTAGGATATTCCTTTGATCTTAAAAAGCTAAGATCATCTCAAGAAAATGCACAGTTACGCCCCGGGTGTAAATTAACACCTTTTTTGTTTAACATTTTTCAAACTCACTTGCTTACATTTTTAAGAAACACTTTTCATAGCCTATACATATTCTCAACGGAGACACGACCACGGCTCAAGCTGTCACATCAGCTTCTCAGACACAATCAAAGTCTGAATGAATGGCTGGATGGATGAATGAATACGCAGTCTGAATGAAAACTTCAGCCTCATAAAACCAGTGGGATAAAACTAGATCAAATTTTACATCTCACTTCATGTAGCCTACATTTTGCAAAAGTATGAGGTCACCAGTTCTGTATCTTACCATTATTTAGCAAAGGCAAAATGCACGAAAATATTTCTCTCATCATCAACAAACCCAACAAGTTTTTATCCATATAATCCCAGAAACAACTTGGGTTACTATTTTGATGCTCCACGTCCTCTTCTCGTTAAAAATAAGCTAATAACATTTTTTTTTTTTTAAATAACAAATCCTTGATTTGGATACAGTCTGGTCCAAAGAGTTTAGGTTTTCAGCAAATTCCAGCCTCCTTTTATACACGTAAAGTTATGCAAGATTTGAGGCCCCCAGAATACCATTGGATGTTGGGAGGTAGTATAGATTATGGGCTGGGGAAGCGATGGTGGGGGTACAGCAAGCACCTCCCCCAGAAATGCAGCAAATCTCTCCCGTTTTCTCCTGGTGGGGCACTGAGAGAACTGGAGACGTGCTTTGCATTGGCAGGCTGATGAGGACACGTGTCTCCTCTCTGCCTCCCCCCAGGCTCGACGCTACCGCACTGGCATCAGTAAAGGCACCTGAAAACCGACAAGCAACTCCTGGAAACGCTGCCTGCCACCTTATAACCCGAAGAAAACGACATTACAGGCCCTACAGAAACCTGTGGCGCGCCTTTTGCCGTGCGTAAAGCTCTTGCGCACACCGCTGAACTGTCTGGTAACCTGAGTAGGTGCGCTACTCGTCGAGCATCAGAGCGCAGTGCCAACATGCAGAAACGGAGCGGCGACGTCTGAAGGTGACATGAACCTGGGGATAATCAGGAGCAGCAGGCGCACACTGAACAAGAAGTGGAGATAGCAACTGAAAACCGTCGGTGTCTTGAAAATCTTGAGCTTTTCCTTGTGGGTTTATCTAATGCAGAGAATCAAGAGCTACAACCCAAAGTAGCCTCAAATTTTTATTGACTGGAGGAGAAAAACGCTAATTAGGCTGCAGAGTTAGAGTCTGGAGAGCAAAAAATGGCGACGTTAATCAAAAGCAAGCTATCCAATAAACTGTCAAATGCAGCCACGGCTGTGTCCAACAAATCCCAGGCGAAGGTGAGTGGGATGTTCGCCAGGATGGGGTTTCAGGCCGCGACCAACGAGGAGGCTCTGGGCTTTGCCTCCTGCGATGACCTGGACTACGACCACCGACAAGGCATGCAGATGGACATTTTAACATCCGATGAGATGGCAGGAGAAGGGAGCGGAGATGGTGTGATGGAAGGGGACAGCCACTACCAGAGAGACGGCACTGGTCCACCGCACTCAGACTCAAAGGACGGAGATCCAACGAACGAGTTGACTGAAGTCAGACCAAAAATCACTGCATGGGAGGCGGGTTGGAACGTCACGAATGCAATCCAGGTAAAGACGCACGTCAGGGATTATAAACGGGCGGTTCCTATACTCGGTTCCAATTAGCTGAGCCGCCTCCGCAACAGCAGTGAAATTCGAAATAAACGCAAACCTGCCAGCGCATGAAAGGTTCATTAAAATATTGATGCACAAAACAAAACACGCGGGGCTCTGTCGCTATGCATCAACTTCGTAAAGTTACAGTTTTTAATAATGCTGGTGAAACATTAAAGCATTTGGCTGGGGAATGATTTTACGCGCAAACACACAAGTAATTTAGTTATAGTCTATTAAGATCGTGATGCCTTGAGAGCAATGCAGAGATTTTAGAACAGTGAAGGCGTGGTGCGCTGAAAGGGAGGTAGTTGATGCCCTGCTTCCCCCCCACCCCCCACCCCCAACACATTCTTTGTCTGTTCAGTGATGTCCAATGTCACAGATGCACGTCCCTGATAAGTGTTCACCTAACATTCCGCCAGTGTATAAATGGATAAGGAAAACATTTTATAGTCTGTGGGTTAGTAGACAACCAAATCCTATTTTAAACCAATTTTATCTTATTATTTTGGGGCTTTCTAAACTCTAAAGGCACCTAAATTAATTGCAGCTATAACGTAGAGGCCGAGTAGGAAAACGAATTTTCTAAAAGCAGAATGTTACTCTGCATATTGTGACCATAGTGAAATGAGTCACGTTTTCCAATACCGTTATTATAATTGAACTTGAATGACGAAATAAGTAGCAGACAATGTACTTTTATATATCCCACAATGTAGAGCCATGTGTGCGCGCAGCTATTTACTCCAAGATTAAGTTGTAATCATAGACTGTCGATGGTCATTTGCAGTGCAGAGTGGAGTCTGGATGTTCTTACGTGAGTGTGTGAGTGTGTGTGTGTGTGGGGTGGGGGGGGTGGACTATGCGACAAAAATCCCTAGACGCAACCCTTTTCGTGCCGTTTCAAAGCTGTGGTCACGGCAGTCGCCGTGATGTCAGCGTGTGTCTCCTTCAGCCCGTGGTGACGTCAGAGGCTGAGGATGCGCTCAAAGCGAAGTGGAAAACCCACAACATGAAAACGGGAGTGACATCCATTGAAGAGTCAGAACGGCCACAGCCGAGGCCCACATTAAAATATGATCTGGTTAACTCAGAAAATAAAGAAATGTTAAGTTAGAACATTAATGACTCATCTCATGTCAGACAGATCACAACTCATTCACAATGTGTTCTCCATCTTTTTCTATGTTTCTAGGGGATGTTTGTTCTTGGGTTACCCTACGCCATCCTGCACGGAGGATACCTCGGACTCTTTCTCATTATTTTCGCCGCCGTAGTGTGCTGTTACACGGGGAAAATCCTCATTGCTTGCCTGTACGAGGAGGACGAAGACGGGCAGCTGGTGCGCGTCAGAGACTCCTATGTGGACATTGCCAACGCCTGCTGCGCGCCCAGATTCCCCTCTTTAGGAGGCCATGTCGTGAATGTAGCCCAAATCATAGAGTTAGTGATGACTTGCATCCTGTATGTGGTGGTCAGTGGTAATCTCATGTACAACAGCTTCCCTAACACGCCAATTTCCCAGAAGTCGTGGGCCATCATCGCCACCGCCGCTCTGCTCCCCTGCGCCTTCCTCAAGAACCTGAAAGCCGTCTCCAAGTTCAGCTTGCTGTGCACGCTGGCCCACTTTGTCATCAACGTCTTGGTCATAGCTTATTGCCTGTCCAGAGCGAGGGACTGGGCATGGGACAAGGTCAAGTTTTACATCGATGTCAAGAAATTCCCCATCTCCATTGGGATTATCGTGTTCAGCTACACCTCGCAGATCTTCCTGCCATCTCTGGAGGGGAACATGCAAAAACGGAGCGAGTTCCACTGCATGATGAACTGGACTCACATTGCTGCCTGCATCCTCAAGGGCCTGTTCGCCCTTGTGGCCTACTTGACCTGGGCTGACGAAACCAAGGAGGTCATCACAGACAACCTGCCGCCAACCATCCGAGCTGTCGTCAACATCTTCCTAGTGGCCAAAGCTTTGCTTTCGTATCCGCTGCCGTTTTTCGCTGCCGTCGAGGTATTAGAGAAAACATTTTTCCGGGACGGAGGACGTGCGTACTTTCCAGATTGCTACGGAGGAGATGGACGCCTAAAATCCTGGGGACTCACTCTCCGATGTAGCCTTGTTGTGTTCACTTTGCTCATGGCGATCTACGTGCCACATTTCGCGCTCCTCATGGGTCTCACTGGCAGCCTGACAGGTGCAGGCCTGTGCTTTCTACTTCCCAGTCTCTTCCACCTCAGGCTTTTATGGAGAAAGCTGCTATGGCACCAGGTTTTCTTTGATGTCGCCATCTTTGTAATAGGAGGTATATGCAGCATATCCGGTTTTATCCACTCAACGGAGGGGCTCATAGAGGCTTTCAAATACAACATACAAGATTAGACGCAAGCCATCGCTGGAACTAGATGTTAACTGCAAATCCCCATTTAGTAAAAAATAAATAAATAAAAACACACTACTTCCCAGCAAGTGCAGCCCCTCCGCTTAATTCATGCGTAAAAAGCGCGCAGAGAACACACACATGTATTTTCGCACTCATACAGTCTTGCATCAGTTCAGAAAAAATAGCGCGCGTGTATACACACAAACACATATACACACACAAACACACACACACACAGGTGCGGCGACAGTGAGGGAATCCAGTGCATCCACAACACAATATATGGACAATACATGTTGTATAAATATGCGAACAAAAGTACATATACATATTTTTCAGTGGAGTGAACGTTTACAATATTTGACCTTAAACAAAATTGCAAAAAGGGCAGTTTGTCTTTTTCTCGTCGCTCTTGTGGTGCTTCCCCACATGAGACTTCACTTCATATAACGCTCGAGTTTGTGATGGAGGGACATTCGACGGCATAATGCGATTTAACGATTACGTTTCTTTTAAAAGACATGAAAGAAAAATGCCACTTTCTTCTGGGTAATTTGCAACGTGATTATGGGCTGTGAATGTGGTGATAAAACGCAACCAGAAAATTAATACAATGGCAATAAACCAGCAGTAGAAGCACATGGACGCATATAGAAATATTTACAAGAAAAGCGACGTTTCGTAAAAATAAGGAAATTGGGCCTTTTCCGAGCCGTTTAAAATCAAGGAAACGCAAAACATCAACTAGTTCACAGCAGCTATAGGCCTACAAACTATGCATTGAATGTAGGATATTTCAGACACACAAAACATCATGAAACTGGGAAGTGGAAATGAAAAAATCCTCCAAATTCTTTGATAATTTCTGCATATTTGTGCCAAATTCTCGACATTTATTTTATTCACCTTTCAATCGGCAAAAACAAAATTCCTTCACCTGAAATAGATATTGTGGTAAAATGCCCAGCCCTCGCAACATGGCCCAAATTCCAGCTAAAAGGGGACCCTAAACTGAAATGCACACTCAATTTAAACATAATGTTTATCATAACATTAAAAAAAATACATGGCCTGTTCTTAAATTAATTTGAAAGACTACTGTCTCGAAATTTCGGTGTCTGAAAATCTAAAACAAAGAGATCATTAAAGAGGAAAATGTGCATACAGACATTTTTCATTCTGTGCAATCCAATGGGTCCTGTGGAAATGTTATAAAACCGTATGTGTAGTGTGTTATTGTGGTTTCAAAAAGATGGAATGTATATCTCAAAGTCGTTATCATATATCGTGAAATTAATATTAAAGAATAAAGAAATAAGTGAAATTCTATTGTAAAAATGTGTGTGGTTTTATGTAAATCGAAAAACGGTCAGAACATGTATTTTTTTCTCTATAATAAAAGACAGAAAATGGTGGAGAAAAATAGTGGTATTCATATTTTTTCAGTCGAAGCTGACACTGAAAAGTATGCTGTATTTGTGTGGTCCATTTAAAAAACAATTCCAGATTATATTTACAATCAGGCCTTAAATTCCCGCATGTTCACACGTAGCAGATTTTCTGCTGCAGGCAGAAATAATCAGGCCTTATGCTCGATCTGTTCACCCACTGTGTTGATTCTCTGCTCAGCATCTGGACAAAACATTTATTTCCGAGTGGCCTAATCTCCAGATGTTGAAACATCAAGCTACCTGGTGCACATGATTTCACGGATTTACATCAAAGTGAAACTATCAGCAGCTCAAAGAGACAGACAGGGAACATTCAATGACACGAAAGAAAAACGGAACAATACGGACACATTTCTAATGTGACCAATTTAAATTTTAAATTTAAACAAATGAAGATATTGTATGTTAAGTAAGCATCTTTAACAACACGCATGAACAGAATTTATCTTAGGCTATCTGGCGCTGCGTAGTTAGACATAATTCAATAATAAAAAGAAAACATAATATATGAACAACACATTTCTGCATAAACGAACAGGTCATAAGATTAATTCATCTCCAGGCGCGTTTTACTGAACATACCTGTGGAGCCACCCAGCGGATCCCAGAGAAACAGCTTCAAAATACAGACATGACAATAGACAGGCTGCAGGTAACAGTCTAATAAAGACATATGCAAACATGGTCTCTAAGGTATTTTACCTCAGTAAATGTTTCGCTTTCTCCAACGTTGATAAATAGTGATCGTTTCTGTAATTTCTCATGTCTACAGGTCTAATATCAAGGTTTTAAATAAAATGTAGTCAATGTTTCTGTTTAGGTAACGTTAATCTCACTTAACATTAAACGGTTTGAGCTCACTGATGACACAATTACACAGGTCCAACTTCAGGGAGCAAATCCTGTTAAAAAAAAAAACAAAAAAACAACAACCATCTCACGAGTTCATACACACGTTTAGACGAATCCTGTAAAGATAAGAACAAGTAAAAACGAATTATAAGGAAAGTTTTTTAGATTTCAACATTTTATTCCATCAGAAATTCACTACCTGAACATGTTTATTAACAGTGACAGTGGGATTAATACTTTCCAAAACTTCCAAGGTCCCAATTCAGTTTCCGTGATTTGCTGGCGCCCTCTGCTGGGCATGAAACACAACTTCAAAATCTAGACCTTTAGTGTAAGTTTTCATTTACCAGATAATTGAGACAATTTACTCAAACACTGAAATGCAAAAAAGACTAAACAAACAGTTTCCACTTACAAACATACTGCTTAATCCTAAAGTGACATTTTACATTTTTTATTTCAAGTAATGGCGTTTTAGAAAAGCTCAATAAAACTTTCATAATTATACAAAAACAGTGAAATATTTACAGGCAATAGAATGCCATTGGTAAGACAAGAAAACTCAAAATGATAACATAAAAGATGACCAAGTGGCTCAGAATACAGGCAGACAATGCATCCACATCGAGTGATTTGCAGCCGCTATAGTAATACAAGCAGATTGTGATGTTCCACACACTTGTGCAGCCTGTGTTCAGCTAAACTCTCACATCTAGAGCCCTCTGAAGTTTGGTGGAGAGAACAAAAAAGGCTCACTGCAAGGGCTCTTCATTGTTCAGGGTTGTGGGCTTCTTAGTCGAGTACTCAACAACCCATGGGTGGGACAGGACTCCCTGGATGGGCAGTCTGTGCATGGGGTTGTGCTTCAACAGCCTGGCAACCAAGTCTTTAGCTCCTGCACTGATGTTGGTCTGTGCAGGGTAAGTGTACTCCACCTGGACAACAGAAAACAGGACTCGATAACGCAAAAAAGTTGCCAACCCATACATTTCCTGTCTTTTGGTCCGCTTAGCTTTCTTGCTCTTTCTGCAACACTTCAGGATGGCTGGCAGTCAAACTCCACTGAACACTTTATGTAGCATCGTGTCATTTACAGATGTCTGTAGCACACATTTGACACCATAAAGACCGAAGCAGCAGATAAACCAACTTACATGACAGCTGAGGTAACAAATGTAATAATGCTGGTGCTACTCTGGAGACTTGCTTTGCTGAACCAATGTGGGTTTTTTAAATAGAAAACAAACAGGTGTTTTTACTTTTGGCTATAAAGCATCGTGAAGTGAATTACTCACAACTGAACTTTGCAACACACCATCCTTCTCGCAATAATGTAGGTTTTCCTCAGGTTGACAGCCACAAAGTTACAACAACATACAGCTGTTACCATCCAAACATGGCGGGTGTTACTCATCAAGTGTGGGTACTTTAACTGGAGCTGACTTTTTGCACAGCTATAAATAAACCACAACTTTAATTCCATTTAAAGTTCTGTTTTATAAATTTCTTTAGCAATTTATTAAGCGAACACATTACTGAACTATAGCTGTACTTTCAAACTGTATAACAAATATTTCTGAGGTTGCATTCAAAAGGTTAATTTTAACACACACCAGTTTTCCTGTGTCTACTTATCCTTACCCTTGATATCCTGCGGTAGGTTTCCTCATGACTCTTCGCTTCAAAGGGTGGTTTTCCAACTAGAAACTCGTAACAAAGGACACCCAGGCTCCACAGATCCACCTTTTCGTCATGTGTTTGTCCCTCAATCATCTCTGGAGGCAAGTAGTCCAGTGTTCCACACAGTGTGGACCTCCTGAAAAAGTGTAGAGTAACTGATTAAGTCAGGCACTTTGTAATTGGTCTTTAAGACCTGTGATGCAGATATCTAGGTGTCAACACAACTTTAAGAGTGGGGAAAAAATTTACCTGAAAAACAAACAAGTGAACTGTAAACAGACTCCATACATTAAGATACTATAATTTCACACTTTATTAAAGAGGTTAAAAAAAAGGTGCCATTTACCTGGAAGAGGGTGTGTGAACAGACCAGCCAAAATCTGCAATCTTCAGCTCCCCGTTAGCCCCTAGTAACAGATTCTCTGGTTTGATGTCCCTGTGGATCACCTTCTTAGTGTGACAATAGTTGAGGGCGTCTGCTAGCTCCATGATGTACTAGTTCAAATGTAGAGGACAACATCTTTTAGTTTTGTTTCTTTCTGATATAAAACATCAGCTTATTTGTATGCATTACTATGTACTGTACATTACTTTCACAGTATAAAATTATATATGCATTTTAGTTAGTGATGACAAAGGATATATTCTACAAAAAGGTTTTAAATTGGCACACTTACTGTGGCACTTCTGTCCTCAGGAAAATATCCACAGCGCTGCAACTCACCATACAGTTCTCCTTTGGGTGCAAACTCAAGAATGAGATACACACGAGACGAGTCGTGGAAGTAGCCATAGAGGCGCAAGATGTTGGGGTGTCTGCAAGACACCGAAGCAGAGGCGTATTCTCACATATGCTGATTTACTCAAGCAATTTTTCAAAACAGCAAAGATTGGCATGATGAAATGAATACATCACATTAGCAGGTGCTTTATGAAGAAGATGATTTCACTTCTTATACTAAATGTAATCACTCTAGGCAAAACATTTAAACTTAAATGTGTTGACATTTCAACATCAAAACTAGAGCAAATGGCATGAGCCACATTAAGCTGCCAAAACATGTTTGTCAACATGCTCACTTCAGGACTCTTTAAAGGGTGAATGAGCTTGGAAGTTATTTACAATCAGGTTTATAAGCAATGAAACAAAGTTAAGGTTTTACTTTGAGAATTTCTAATTTAAGATGAAGATGTAAGCAAAGTCAAGACTTTCAGCTTTAATTCAAGGAGTTTGACAAAAGTGTGGCATCAACCATTCAGTACTTACAGACATGTTCATACACACATCCTTTACTGTTCACACAGCAGAGACCAGAATGCACACAATGACCGAGTAGAGCATGGACAACACATTTATCGCTCAGTGACAACTTGTTCTGGCATTAGACATTACCTCAAGTCTCGCGAGAACGGAAACTCTTTCGTCTTCTTGTGGCAAAACAAACACTGATGCCAACCAGCAGCTTGTACTTTTCATAAATAATTATATTTGTGAGATCCTGGACGGAGGGGCATGGAAAACACAGACAGCCAGCCAGCCAGACACACACAGCTAGAGAAAATTAAGGTAAAATAGCTTTGTAAAAACAAGGCTAACTCAGTCAAAGCTGTAGTTACTGTAGGTCTTTCCGGCTGACGTCATCAGTCGTAGATATTAAACTTCTTAAGACTTTACACAGCAGACACTTGACGATTCTCAGCCGAATGGCGGCACAGACTGAGACAAGCTAGAAGCATCTAGCCACTCGCCACAATCAAATCACATTCATAAATTGACTGTACAATCATTAAGCGCGTGCCTTACGTGATCCTCCGGGTCTTTTGCTGAACATGCCAGTTAATTCCCTCTTTTTAAGAACAGTTTTGCAAGACCCATTGAATTAAAGCTGAAAGTCTCAAGTTTACTCACATCTTAAGTATTTTGTCTCAAAGTCAATATGGTGTTGTACAGAGAACAAATAAAACTTATTTTCATGCCATTACTTACAAACCTAACTGTATATTGCCATGTTAACTACTAGTACATAACACACTGCTGTACAAACTGAGCCAACCTCTAGAGATTTATTTTTTCCCTCCCCTAGGTTAAACCCCACTGATCAAAGTATGTGACATCAATTTCTCATCAAGCCAAACCTGCTTAATTGGTTGGACCCGACATCCAAGCTGAGTGATTAGGATCACCACCGATTGGCCCAAACTACAGTCAAAATTCAAGTCTGGCTTAACATCTTATAGTCTAAATGACACTTTACCTGAGGTGAGACTGGATCTCTACTTCTCTCCTCAGCTGATGTTCCACCCCTGCCTTCTCCAGCTGCTTCTTGAATAGCACCTTTAAGGCCAGG
Source organism: Sandelia bainsii (assembly GCA_032362345.1). Lineage (NCBI taxonomy): Eukaryota > Metazoa > Chordata > Actinopteri > Anabantiformes > Anabantidae > Sandelia > Sandelia bainsii. The sequence continues at coordinate 18,269,189 of JAUMHL010000025.1, forward strand.
ATGAACTTGCTTTGCCGCTCTCTGGCTAGGTAGACATTGCCAAATTTACCCTTTCCTAAGGGACGACCAATGTCAAAATTTTCTAGGCTCCAACGTTTCCTGTGTGAGCAGACGTGCAGAGATGCATGATAGCAACAAAACTTTTAATCTTATAAAAGAAAAAAGTACATAAAAAAATTCTTAGACATACTTTGATGCTGAGGCAGAGTCATTCTTCACAGGCTTGACTAGTGAAAAGAAAAATAATTAATATCCAACACATACAGTTTCTATTAATTTGTCTAATTTTATATTATACTTACTCTGTGGCTTATCCATATTCGCTGATTCTGATGGTGGTTTGGCTGACTCCTGGTTCACCTTGGGCACATCTGTTTTTGGCTGATTTTGCTGGGAACTAGGTTTCAGCTGTGGTGCATTTACATTCTGAGTAGCAGGGTTCACATTCTGATCAGAGGGTTGCATTGGCTTAACAGCAAGAGAGACATGAGATGCTGGTTTCTGATGGCTCACAGGCCGCTGAATGCGCAGGGGTCCATTTGATACACCTAGAACCCGTTGGTGTGGTGTTGGTGTTACTACAGCCTTCTGAGTCATCTGTGATTGTTGTGACACAGGAATCCGTTTTGGTCCATCCCCATTCGACTGCAATTAATGGAAATCACATTTTAATCAGAGTAACATGAAAGCTCTAGATGGTCTGGACACACACTATTCTAACAGCTGGGCAAACACTTAACTGAGTAATGTTAAATTCATGACAAGAGGGGACCTTTAATGTGTAACATGGACCAAGACTCATATGTGCACATATAATGTAACACACTTCCACATCACTATATTAAGATAAAGGTCAGAAAAGTGCAATCTTTGTCCACTGCAGCTTTAGATATATCAGTTTTAGAATCAGAGTAATATTGTATATTACCTTCACTTCTGGTCGGTGAAGTTTCATGTCCTTTGTCTGCTTGAGTCTGGCAGAAGAGTCCATATTCTGAGAAAAACAAATAAAGGTTTTAACTTTAACCCATAACAAACCATTGACAGTTGTAAAAAGGAGTTAGTCAACAGGAAATTTATTTCATCTATATCCAGCTATTTAGCTCATCTAATTTCACATGGCTCACTGCCTAATTGCTATAACAGATTAGCACTGGGTGACTGGTACAACTAGGCATAAAAAAAATAATAAAAGAGTGCCAACTTTGACCAATGCTGCCTTGTAATTCTCTGAAATATGTCATAGGCTAAAGAAACTAACTAGACAAAAATACTAAAAATGACAGTCAGCCATAAACATGGGATTAAACGTTAGTTAGCTGTCACCCTCGAGTAGCTAGCGTGCTTAACGTTTATAACGCAGACGTTAACGTTGGCTCGTTCACAGCTCATTTTAGCTTAGTAACCACAGCACAAAACAACCTACACAAGACTCTTTTAAGTAATATAACACGACTTACCTATATGTGTTATTGCACAAGAACCGAAAAACCTTTGTCCGATAAGTTATCCTGAATTTAAACGAGCCCAGGGTAGCTCTCAAGTTAATGTTAGCCCAGCTAGCTAGCAGCTACGTCGGCCAGTTGACGAGCTGATGTTTGCGGCTACATACATAAGGGATACCCACTGCAACCTTACAGCAATATATCTTTTCTAACCGCGGTATCGCATTAACGTTACTAACACTTTTAAGAATAGGTATGAAGCTGTAAATAGATATTTAAAAGCGAATAAATGCAAACCAAACCGACGTGAGTGGCCTTAAGTGTGACTAACTAACACTTCCCCCAAACAGTGCTTGTTTAATTTCAAACGTCCCTCTGTTCAAAACCTTTAAATACATCACGGACTGCGATTGGCTGAGGGAATGTTCTGTTCTCGCTCCTTATTGGCTGTCGAGAAATACTACAACGGGCGCAGCTGACGTGACGTCGTGACGTCAAAGAGCGAATTTCCTCCAGAACAGCAGAGGGCAGCAGCGGTGTTCATACGGCTGATCTCTGTGGTGTTTAAAGATCAAATCTTTGATTCTCATTCACTTATTTAATTTAATTTTAATTTAATGACAGAATCAAACACATTGCTATATATAAGGAACATAAAATTATGAGATCACAAAACGGCAAATAAGGAAATATAACTGTAAACTGCAATACTGCCCTGCATTTTTATGCAGCACTGGTTCTCCTGTGACTGGTCATATGATGGCTAATGAACATTTAAAGACCACAGACTGCAGTGCAGTTCTCAAAATGGTTTGTATCCATTGTTTGAACCCATTGCAGTAATACTTCAAGAAAGTCTATTTTTTACAATTGAATTATTAATTTATATGATATTTTAGATATTTTAATAGTTGATATAACACCATAAATTCACAATATTTCAGTGACAAAGCAATAAGTAACAAATGTCAGCACTACTAGGTAAAATAAAAAACTGCATATTGAACCAACAAAGCCTACAGCTTATACATTTTAAAATAGGGTGCTGTAGTTTCTCAAGAAATCAAAATGATTCATGTCTTGACAAAATTAGCTGTGTTTTTAAAAAGAGAATTATTATATTATAGAAAGCGTTGTTAAGTTATAATAATAAATGTTAAGCAAAGGAATGTGACAATTTGATCTTTCCACAGCATGACTACACTGACTAAATCTAATACAATCAAATACAAAACACCTTTAATGCTTTCATACCTATAATGGACATCTTTTGTTGTATCAGTGTCAGAAGATTGATTTAACTTCGTGGTCACTCTACGATATCCGCTAGTTTGTGGTTCTGTGTTCAAATATGTCGGCTATTTTTGATAAACAAATCGTTTTCTTAGTCATTTTTTAAATCTTTATTACTCCAGAACTTGCTTGGGAATCATCGCGTTTTTATGTTTTCTTCATGATTTAAGTAACCCAGTGATAGTTACCTGTACAGTTATGTGTACACTGCAAACAGGAACTGCTAATAACTAATTCGGCCCACTTACTCTTCCAAAATGTAAACAAATATAAACAAAACCATACTTTTTCAGTCAAAACCTATGAACATAGGTAGGTGGCCATCTGGATACAAAGTACTGTTTTCGAGTCGGTATTTGTGACGTTGCTCCTGATATCACACTAAGAAGCTTTTTTTTTTAAACCATTCTATCATTAATGAGCTTAATAAAATGCTAAATGCTTGAAATAATAACGTTAAGTTAGCCTAGCTTGCAGTGTAAGTATACACATATTTATTTATTTCGTGCCGTGTGACAGACGTACTCCAGTGTTTCAGCAGGGTACATATATGACACATACATGTTGTTTTAATGTTTCTTTGCTCGAGTTATAACCTGCCAAACCCCTGATCCACCAGCACTGGTTCGAGTTGAGGGAAATCTTCTAATCTCGCGTTATTTACACGGGACTGACGAATCTCTTCAATAATTTTCATCTTTGTGAAATACTACCCATCATCCATAAATGTCAATTCACTAAAACTGTGCGTCTGTATCTTTGAATTTTAAGTTTTTTACTCTGTGTACTTTTCCTTTTTTTTTTTTTAATGTGTTTATTGCTGAACTAGAGTCAGGTGTTCAGGTGACTTGTACTGTATAACGCTGTAATGTTGAGCCTCCAATTTTTTTTTTTACCAGTAGAGTATAACGTGTTTTTTATAGAGATAAAAAATAGAGAAAAGATATAAAACAGACGAAAAAGTAACTGCACTTATAAAAATATTAATTAATTTCATTCACTTTTTTTATAATATTAAAAAACTACTAACTTTGGCCCCACAGTTAAAAAATAATTGACCATTTGTTCTTAAAGGTATTAAAATAATTACATTACTTTTTGAGATTAAATTTGGAAGGCTAACATTTGGCCACAGTGTGGCAGAATGTGGCTCTTTAATTTTAGACATGTCACATCAGTGCATTAAAGAATGAAGTTGTAGTTGACACCTAGGTGTTGGTATAGTACGTTGACTTTCTTTATCTCTTTAAAATCTAACAACAGTTTTTGGAATGCAGGTTCAGTGAGAATCTTTTGACTGCACCTCCCCAAAGACAGGCACATGCATTCAAAATAGGTTTTCACATGGGCCAATTTGATCTTAAAAACAAAATAATTCAGACTATATTTGCTAAATGCCCTGTAACTTATATTGAAGGCTCACGTTAAAATGTCAGTGTACATTTGATTTACAGTACATCAGGCATGTTTCAATGTAAAGCTGGAGAGCCTTACACTACTCACAAAAAGTTAGGGATATTCGGCTTTCGGGTGAAATTTCAGGATGCACCTAAAATGCACTATAACCT
>JAUMHL010000025.1:18285289-18315292 GCA_032362345.1 Sandelia bainsii
ATCAATTTGATGTTATGAAATCTGCTTTTCTTTCACAAACATGGTCATTTCTATGTGTGTCCAAACTTTTGACTGGTGGTGTATGTGGCGATATCTTCTCGCAATACCTCTCCAGTCAGTGCAGGACTGGAAAATAGTTTCTTACAAGAACTCTTTTCTAGCTCAGTGCACAGATGTTAAGATGCACACAAGTGTTAGTATTAGTCTACAATCTGTGAGTTGAAACACAAACTTGGCTACTTCTTCTTCTTGCTGTTTTTCTAACGCAGATGAAAAACTCCTGATGCATAAAGGAATGTCATTTAAAGTAATAGCTTGATTCTCTACAACAGTCTCAAACAGAATGCACCACTTTTGTTTTTTTAAGTATTATCTTGTAGTTTTTCTCTCTTGTTTTGTGGTAGCCATGATAAAAAAAATGTCCCACCCATGCCAGCCCTTATCTTTTCCTAAATGCTTGACAGGGAACACCCTTTGTCACTCACAACTGTGGGTGATAACATACAAAGGAACTGTACATGTCAAAATACGCAAAACCTCAATAAGTGAGTGTTTAAAATGAAATAGATTTTGCCTATTAACATTTTTAAATATTTAAATCAAACCATTGTGAAAAAACATAGTTAATTTTCTTTTGAACATTGACTTTAACAATCCAGCAGATATACTATTAGTAGTTCATATTCCAAGAAATGTGTTTAGCATTCACTTTGAAGTGGCAATGTAAGTTCTGATGTTGGCCGTGGAGATAAACAGAACAGTGTATCAGAGTCTCATCAACATTTTCAACAAAGTCGGTCCTAATGCATATTATAACTTCTATAAGATAGGAGAAATAATTTTATTTTACTACCTTTGAGCCGATCTGGTTGCCGCATTGTCCAATTTGCAGATGTACAATTTCACGCATGATGGTTTGAGCTACAGTACACAGAGCAGCCAGGGGTCTCTGATAACATACAGTTCTATAACTGGCCTCTTATACTGCATCAGAAATGATGTCATCTGTGATGTCAGGGAGTCACCCCCAGTTGCTAAATACACATTATGGGCCCATAAAACTCTACACAACATAATGACTACAGAATGAATATTTAGATCATTAAGTTGGCCCAGCTTTTATGCTCTATAGGGAAACATAAGTTTAAGTTTGGCACTGTAGGTCTGTATTTTACAATGCTATATGTTGTCTTCTGCCGTGTTTTGTAATAATACTATATACTTTTGTATCATTATATCTATACATTACATGCCATGAAAAAGAAATGAATAAAATATTTTGCTGTAAGAAACCAGACGTTCTTGAAAAGTCAGCTGAAAGGTCATACTGTAACTTCTATACCTATTCCTACTATTCCTTATAGTAGTGCAAACAGTGTGAAAGGGCAAATATGTAAAAATTATTCATTCATTAATATGTCAAATTAATATATTATAATTAATTCATAAATGTTGCACAGGAAGAATGTTGGTGCAATAATACACACTAATAATAGAGTATTTATATTGAGTCTATAGCTAAAACCCATCTGTAGCTGTACAAATGAAAACAGGAAAACAAAAGGTTTAGTGAGATGAACGGAGGCAGTGTGTGTCTTTCTGGTCAGCTTCAGACAACCAACTATTAACTAGATAAATATGAGTACAGCTACTAATGAACACACATATTTTAAGAATGTTGTTCCCATGTATGACAGAGAGAACAGGAAATCAGTTTTAAAATCCTAATATTTAAGACAAATTTTAATGAAGGTTCAGAAAACTTTACTTTTTAAAATCATGATTTTAAACAAATGGCACATATTATTATATAAATATAAAACTCCATATTACCTATATACTCAAATGTTACAAAATAAACAGCATTTCTATTTCAGCTATGAAGTCAGTGTTCGTGTAATAATAATGGAGTAAATAGACATTATGGACATTATGAATGAGGAATGCTACCATCTAGAGGACTAATGAGAGCATAACTACTAACAGGTAAAACTGGATCTTACACTATGTGGCCATTTACATGGTGATGCTGTGAGAGGTGCATGTACTCCAGATGTTTGCACAATTTCCTCCAGGTTAATTACAGATTAAGTTGTTAAGGTTGATCACACACCAGAATACCTTTATATAGCCTATTTGTCTATTTGATTGTCTTTCTCAGTTACAAGCCATTGCTAACTCCCAATCACAAAATTGAGTAATGTTCATCTATGTACTAGCAGATTGACAAATGTTATCACATTGCAGTCTAGTTTCAACAAAATCATTTGACAAAAAATGTTTTTTCATCAAATTGTCTTTTGTCTTACATAGCTGCCATAATAGTTATAACAGTGTTTCTGGTTGTTATAAAATGTATTCATGTTTGTCCTTGTTGGTCACCACATGCATTTTCCACATACAATAGTTCATGGTTTTTAAAACCTAACAAGCTATAAGAAAATATTATAGGGTGATAGCATAAAGGCAGCAGTAATGTAGACATATCTCAGTCATGCTATTCTTTGAATCCCAACACAACTAAATGTAAGTAATTATTCTCTGCTTGAATTTCCAGAAGGTGCACACAAATTATACTGAACAACAGAGCCTAAAATAAAGATTAGGGCTCAGACATGACTTGGGAAATAATCATAGTCAAGACTTCAGACGTACTGTGGTAAAACAATGACTCGTCCATTTGTCAACCGAGCAATTTTTGTTGGTAAGTTAACATGAGAAAGTATGTGTGCATGTGAGCAAAATGTATCAAACATCTCTGTTTTATAAGGTTAGATCTATTACAGTTAGTTAACTAAAGTTTTAGTAAATTACAAGCTGGAATATTATTGTTTTATTAAAAAAAAATGTTTTATTAAAAACAAATGATCAGGAATTATGTTTTAGTTTTATTTCTGTTCTTTTCTTAGCCATGTGTTTTTTTCATTTCTTGTTGGGTTATAAACTATGAACCACCACACTGATTTACGTTTTATGTTGTTATACATTTACTCCTTTTATTAAAAATAAATTGACAGTTCATTGCTGTTTTAGCATTAATACACAAATTGCTAATAGTAGTTTTATACTCAACCTAAAATCCCCTGTACCACTTCATCTAACACTGTCAGGTTGACTGAGATGCTGTCTATTTCTTTTTGTTAAAATCAGTTTCAACTACAATGTTTTGTATTTAAGATGATAACTGTATATACAGTAGATTGTTTAAAATTAGAATTTAGTGTAATGTTTAATTTGTTTTAATATAAACTTTTAAGACTTTTCGTGGTAGTTTTAGTATTTCCACAGACACAAGAAAATAAGATTAATTTTTAATAATAGTTTTGTAATTTTAAGCAACTGGGGTTTATTGTGGCTCCTGGGCTGTTGCCCATTTTGCCAGGTTGGTTTTGGTTTTTAGTGATACAGGACCACAGATGTCACATCTCCTGAGGCAATGAGCTCTCATCACTTTCTAGACATTCAGCAGTAGCACATTAACAATTGTGGCTGTCATCACAGATAAAATATCCACAAACTATTCAGAACAATTTTATCTGTATTTGTATTTCTATTAAATATATGTGAATATATTTACTGAATTTGGTCCTTTGTGTGGGTATTTTTAGAACAAGGTTTCAGTGTTATTGATTAATGGCTTTAAGGTGGTTGGGTTGATAATCATTTTGCTTCAAAGAGGGCGCCTCTCCCCTTCTATACCTCTGCTTCATAAAGCAATCATGTGATCCGACCCAGCTTCAGTCCAGATGCATCAAGCGACAAGAAGGAGAAATCCGGAAGTACTGTAATTTTAACTTCAAACTAAAAGCACAACATTTCTCTGGAATTGACTCAAATAACAGTTTGAAGCCCAAAGAGGTTAAACCTTTGGCATTGGGAAACACTGGGTTACACAATTTATTAAGGGTTAGCGACTATATCACTGTTATTACATTAATTATTGTTGCTTCACAGATGACTTTTGAGTTGCCAAGTTGTGGAAAATCCTCCTGCATGGCTCTTTTGACTTTTTCGCCAGCATTTTAAGTCATTCTGGAGTGCAGTGGACTCATAACATGCGTTGCTTGTAATCATTTCACAACTATGTGGTCATTTTGTATCTCTGTTTTGTTTCTGTAAGGTTGTCTTAAATCTCTATGGTCTCTTTGTGGTTGTTTTGTGAACCTCGTTGTTGTCTTGAACCTCTTTCTGTTTGTCTTGTGCCTCTGTGGTTATTTATTGTCTATATGTGGCGATATTTTGTTTCTCTTATCTTGTATCTCTGTGGTCATATTGCATGTCATTGTGTCTGTTTGTAGTATTTTGTGTCTACTTGTCATTCTTTTTCATACACTATATTGCCAAAAGTATTGGGACGCTTGCCTTTACACACACATAAACTTTAACAGCTTCAACTCTTCTGGGAAGGCTATCCACAAGGTTTAGAAGTATGTTTATGGGAAAATTTGAACATTCTTCCAGTAGAGCATTTGTGAGGTCAGGCACTGTTCTGTTCTGTTGGGTTGAGGTCAGGGCTCTGTGCAGGCCAGTCAAATTCCTTCACACCACACTCGCTCATCAATGTCCTTATGGACCTTGCTTTGTGCACTGCATTCATTGATTTGGAGGGGTGTCCCAATACTTTTGGCAATATAGCGTATCTCCCTGGCCATTTTGCATGTTTTTTTGATTGTCTAGCCTTCCTGTGGTCCATTTCAACAGTTGCCTTACATCTCTGTGGTAATGTTGTGCCTCTTTGTTTTATATCTCTTTATGCCCATGGTAATTTTGCATGGCTATTGTCTGTCTCTTTGTAGTTGATTTGTGGCCCTTTGTGGTCATTTGAGGTTATCTTGTGTCTCTTTTTGTCATCTCTTTATGCTCATCTTAAGCCTCTGTGGTCGTTTTACCTCACGTAAATGAGGAGGAAAAATAGAGACACCACAGAATATAAATCAGTCCAGCACAGCATTACCTTTAACTATGACATGTAATTTCATCAAATTTAAACGTTATATAGATATGAATTTACTATATTATTATTACTATTTGTACCCATTAAAGTCTGAAGCGTACACTAGGCACAAAGTTTCAACTTGGGCTTTATTGTGAAGCTTGCAACCGGAAGTCGAGTTTATCGTCCCGGAAGACTTGACTCTTCGTTCCCAGGGTTCCGTGAGAGCCGTTTGCCCCACCCCACCTCTTCAACGCTATCTATCTCAATGTACAATTCTCAGAGAAAAGAGGGGGCAAAAATAATTCTCCTTAATACTTCAAAGAAACGTTTCTCATTTCCCCGACCGGTTCCTCGGAGCAGACGCGGCCTCTCGGCGGTAAAAAAAAATAAGTGTCTCGCCGTTGGATCAGTGATTGAAAACACCGCGGTATGTTCACGTATCATGCACATGTAACCATAATCTACCATACGGATTCAAAGTGAATACAAAAAGCTGAGAGACTTGACAGCGGGCTGTACCTCCGCCAAACGGGAAAATAACGGAGGATTTTCCCGATTATCAACTGGATATTGCGTTATATTCAAGGACATCCAGCTGCCAAAACCGCTTGTGCTCGCCCGGAGAAGCTTCCCGATGTGAGAAGAAATACAAATTAACGTTTCAGGGAGAAAAAGGACGGAGAAGGGGCCTTTTTTTTGGGTCTGGTCAAACCCTCCGAAAAGGCAGGCACCAGCATCTGTTGACGGGGAGACGAAATAAATTTGACATCGCATCAAAACAGGATAATATTGATAAGGTTGCTAACATCATCGACGTCAACTCCCCCCCCCCCAAAAAAAACGGTGTATAATGTGACGGATTTGTGATAGAAAAAGAAGCCCCGGTGTAGCCTGATGATTCACATGCCGTCATTTTAAGAGGAAATATTTATTTTTAAATTTTTTTCCACCGCCCTCCGATGTGCTTTGGTTTGGTGGGAGAACGGATTGCAAACAACCCTTAAATATAATAACCTAACATATATTTAAAGGGGAAAAGGGGCGAGAAAAACAGGGCTTTGGTTGTGAGTGGAAATGAATTGAAAGGCAGTGTGAGATATCTGCCGAAGATGGGCTCCAGTAGCATGAAATTATATATATATATTTAAAAGCCAGCATTTGAATTTAAAAACACCGTTAAAAGAAACAGGACCACTGACATCCATTCAAGTGCATTGCAAGTCTGGAAATTTCACATCCACTCTCATATCAATGTTGATGACTTCATTGCGGATTTACAGTGAAAAACACAGGAATCAAGCGACTGACACGGCGGCATCGTTACTCTGCTTCTTTCTGGCAGATTTCTTATTGATAAATAGCCAGTAAATACCCACATCCATCCATCCATAATTGTGCCAAAGCCTGGTGAGGCCCACCGTCCACTACTATCTGTTCCATCTGCATCTGGCAACATAAATGTCACCCATTTTGAGCCAGGTGTTCCTCCTCTGCTGGGCCAGTCTGGGAATTTAGGATTGAAGATTTTCTTCTGATCAGCAACCCTCCCCGCCTGCACCCACCCACCCACCTAACCAACCACCCTGCCTCCCCCTGAACCTACCACTGGGTTTTTGGGAAGATGGGCTGTCTTGGCAATAGTAAGACTGAAGACCAACGAAATGAGGAGAAGGCACAGAGGGAAGCCAACAAAAAGATAGAGAAGCAGCTCCAAAAAGACAAACAGATATACCGAGCTACTCACCGGCTACTACTATTAGGTAGGTTTTTGTGAAATTTGTCGTGTGTGTTCATTTTAGGCCTGGAGGATCCATTTTGTCCGGTATTGTTGCACCAACAAAACAACGCAAAGGTTATTTTGCACCTTTTCTATACACATTTACTATCCTTTGTTTCATAATCTACCCATGAAAAAATGTTTTACGACAACTTCCTCATCCTTTAACAGCGCAGCATCAACAGATGCATGCAATGACATGATGTCAGTACATCACCGGTTTACAGTGTCTTGACACAGGTCTGTTTAAAATCAGGCCTGTCTCCTGCATTCATGGGTTATTATGGAGCACGATTACAGAATATATGAGAGACGGTGGACAGACACCGTTTCTGTGAAGGCAGCACACACAGGCACCACAGAGGCTCGGAGGCCACCACTAGGCATCTTGCATGGCTGTTTCTTTTCCCCACTCATGTAAACTGAAAAAAAAAATTGTGATCTGTTGTGTTTGTGGGTGCAGTTTTGATCCAGGAGGCCTTCACCTTGAGATATTTAGTCCTATAGTCTTAATGCTTGTTGTGACGCCACACTCACTTCTCAATTCTCTCCACACTAGCCACTTTGGAAATGGATCATTTCTAATAAGTCCTTGAAAACTCTTCTATTTTTAAATTGATAATAAGATTTGTAGCTTTATTTTCCAGGGCTCAATGTCATGCTACAGTATCTGAACCTGAGGTCAGGGCTAGTAACATGCTAAACGTCTTGGAGTACGAAGAGCAAATTAGGATTACTAGCTCTCCTTGAATGACCGTCTCATTCGTTCTAATATGAAATTGATCTTAGACTAGTACACTTAAACGTGAAATACCATTAACCTAACTATTTCCTAATATTTGGGTTAGGAGATCTTAAAGACTGGCTCCTTGCATTTTCAGTTTGCTTGGACTTTTTCTCTTTTCCCAAAGAACATTTTATTATGCTGAAATGATGAGTGTTAAATTTCATTGACTCGTAACTTTATTTGCAAGGGCCTACAGAAAGGCTTTGTCCAACTGTGCTGAATCACACCTCACTTCTGCTCGAAGAAAAAAAAAACACTAGAACATTATTCAGAGATTGTCTCGTCTTCCAGTTAGACTGATTCTTTCTGTCCTTCTGTACATTAAGTAATGCAAAGTACAAAAGTCCTGTATTCAACCTCTTGCCTAAGTAAAGTACAGAATCATTATCAAGTAAGTTGTTTTGCAGAAAAAGTACATTATTTTTTTTGTACATCTAATGTTTATTAGGATTTTATTGTAGCTAGTTCCTTACCCAAGGGTCAAGGCACAGATAAAAATATATACTCTACGAGTTATAAAAAGTTCTGATACACATTTTATTGTGTTCTTTTGGATCTTTGATCTTGCTTTTTGTGGAATAATGAATAGTTGTACCTCCTTGGATCTCAATCAGTCATTTAAATTAAACAATTGAGAACTGGAGGCTCCACTAAGGTTTCTCAAAATTACACTCAAAAACAGTACTTGAGTAAATATGGTTACTTTCCAACTCTGATAACGACAAGCAAGATGACTTTAGTCTCACCTAGTGCTTTGATTGGCTGTTCTCAGGTCTCGCCATCTTGCTCGGCCCTAGCAGTACTGCTTTTGTTTAACACACTGCACTATGAAGAAGTGAAAAGTTGAGGTGTGGGACTTTGTGTGTGCTGTATCTTGACAGAAGCTTGGTATTGTGAAACTAAGCCGTGATGTTGAAACCATTAATGGATAAAATCTTGGAACATAAAGATTTTAGCTCTTCCATTTCATCTTTTACTGTCCTGATCTTCCACCAAGACACCAAAATGATTTGGATCATGAATCCAGAGTTCACCACAATCTACTAGTTTCTATGATAATTAAGGAATTTTGTAGGACTATAAACCTTATCTTACTTAAGTTCTTGTTCTGTCCTGTTTCTGCTTTCAGGGGCTGGTGAATCCGGGAAAAGCACGATAGTCAAACAGATGCGAATATTGCACGTTAATGGCTTCAATGCAGAGTAAGTGTTGTTGTTAAGTTGCGGAGCATAAGGTAAACCAACACATTTGATTCATTTAACAAACACAGGCAGTTATAACTTAGAACTTAGTTAGAACTTGTGAAGCCTTGAGAAAGTACAAATGACAGTAACACCAAGCAGGTAGGTATTCAGTGTCCAAGATAGTTACTGAGAAACAATGTGGAAAAAATGTCAAAAAATAATTTAAGTAGACGCAACATCAAAACATTTAGAAGACATAAACAGAAAAAGAACAGAGAAGGGGTAGATGAAAGATTACGTTTGTATTCAGTATTTGTATTGGAAGATACTACTTTCTTTACATGTAAGCCTGAAATTACCTTATTTTACTGTTACACAGTTTGTTAGTCTTTATTTAAGCTATTTTAAAACATAAAGCAGGAACAAGAACTTGATTTGTTGATGAACTGAAATGAACTCAGCAACTATTTTGATAATCACTCACTCATTTGAGTAATTTTCAAACTTCAATTTCAATATGCTGTGGTTTCATTGTAAGGACTTCACTTTGTATAATATTTAGTCATTTGATATAATAGTCATTTAAATTACAATAATTTATTCTTTGTATTTTGCACAATTGGATGGACAAAACCAAACATCTTATGAATGTGTATCACTTGTGTTCTACTACATTTTGGCCAGTGTCTGTAAATTAGTGACTGTCGTCGATGAAGGGACTGACGCTGTCACGTGACACTGATATTTGTACCGATTTTTTAATAGGAAAAATTTCAAGGACTGGTTCAAAGTGATTGCCTGGCTAGTTCACAACAATTTAATTTTGACGTGATGGAGAAACGGCCTCTACACAATTTAGTCTAATAAAGAAAACGGCATCCGAGCTTAATAGTTTTGGATTAAAGCTAAGTTATTAAGTTGTGTGACACAAGAAGAATATTTTATCTGCTTTGGGTTTTCATGGAAACATTGCCTTAAGTGTTTTCAAGTCACCGCTTCTTGTGAATTTCCTAAAACTCAATCCCAAGTTGATGCAATGGAAATAAAAGTCACATTTTTCTATTCTTAATCATCTGTTTTCCTAGAAAGGGGTTTTTAAAGCAGGAGCATACTGATGTGCTTATTTCTGAACAGATGCTCTTCACTGACACAAACTCTCTGGCGTAATGACAAATCCACAGTCGGCTGTGACTCCCACGTTGCGTTTAGTCTCCAGGGTTTGTTAGTTTTCTTTGGGTCAGAGGGTTTCACCTCAGGGTGTTGGGCAGTGCCAGTCAGTGCAAGGTGCTGTGAGGATGAAGACAGGAGGAGATGATGGGGAGTGACACAGTAATATAGGAGAGGAATAAGAGGAAAGAGTGAGGGAGGCAGCATGGCTGAGGTGAGAAGAGATTGGTATGGCAGTTTATTTCAAAGTCGGGATTTTTGGTCATACTGCACTCGTACTGTTTAATAGTTAGTTACTATTAAACTTAGTTCAACAGAAAAAACTTAATCATATACAAACAGTCTAATTTTTCTATTTCTAATGTTGAAGCAACCACTTTATTGTGATGAGTACATTATTTTCTTGTTTATTACTTGGGGATTTTAAGCTTTTAACAATTAAAGAAAGTAGTGAACAATGTCGTCAGAATTCCCAGAGCCTGGGGTGACGTCTTCAGATATCTTGTGTTGTCTGACCAAGACTCCAAAGCTCCAAAACAAGTTATTCAGTTTGCTATTGAAGAAGACACAGAAAACCAGCAAATGTGAATGTTTGAGAATCGCAAATGGTGGATATTTTTTGGTGTTTCATTTACCATTTCAATCTCTGATAGTGAGACTGAATTTCGTTTCACTTAATTTTTCAGTTTGAGATTGAGTTTGTGTTTATGATCATGGGTGCTGTTCTAATTTGTTTTGCCATAATCCATCAGTAGCAAAATATCTTGGTTAGTAATTATTAGGATTAGTTAGCTTAATGATTTTTATGTTGAAGGAAGAAATGTGTAGTTATATGTGATGTTATCTCTATAAGTCACCTTGCTAAAACCTTTAAAGCTGTTTGTTTGTTTGTTGTGTTTTTTCTGTCACCATTTTTCTGGCTCTGCAAAAGTCTGATTGACTTGGTTGTTTTCCAGCCAGGAGAATGACCTGTCAGTTAGCGCAACGCCATACCTGTTTGAATTGGTGAAAAGTCAGAAGTATGAAGTCTTGAGCTAGGTTTTTTTGATTTGTGATCATTCATCAAATGTTTGAATATCTTCTGAATGCACCAATAGTCTTCACATGATTGGAATTGAAGTATCAAATCAAATCAAATCAACTTTATTTGTATAGCACATTTAAAAAACAACCAAAGTTGACCAAAGTACTGAACAAATCATAAAAGTATCAGCAAAACAGGTGAAGATGAATAAAATAATAAACAGAGATGACACACATAAAGATTACAAACACTATAAAAGACAAAATTAAGAGAACAGATAAAAACTTGAATTGAAAAAATAAAAGCAAGAAATAAAAAACACAAAAAAAGTATGGGTTCAGAAATATTGGTACCTGGTTGTGTAAGCAGCTCTGAGTTTCTGTAGTCAACCTTGTAGTTTGTCAAGACTTCAAGAATTCAACAGCAGCCCTGATTTCTGAAAGACCTGTGTGACGCTAGATGTTTACTTCTGGTATCAGTGAAGACCACAGATTGCATAAAGTGAGTGCTGTGATGTTGAAATTCAGTCCAATAAATAGACAAAATATGGAGCATATCAATGTGTTGGCTAATACTTTGGATTCTGCTTTTTGCTGATCGTAGGTTGTAGTTAAAATTGAACTTAAACACTCCTTAAAATGTACAGCATGTGTGTGTGTGTGTAGTCCTCCACAATAACACCCCCACTCTGCTGTTTTCAGTTAATAAATGTCATTGCCAAAATGAAGACATGTTCTGTTGTTCTCATTTGGTATCAGCAAGTACACAACATTCAGGAGTCAGCAAAATAAAGGTATCTGTGCATCTGGAGCAGCCATAATACTGATGTATGATATAATTTATCCCCAGGCTGACAAGGAAATGCCAGAGAAATTTGTGTTACACAGCACATTACTATACTAAAATCTTTCTGCACTAAACAGAAGAAACAAAACATTTTTTTTACTGTATGTTGGAAATATTCAGAAGTGTATTGTTATTGACTGTTACGACTGAAGTTCGTGAAGCTTAATTCAGCACTTTTATGTATAGGTGTAAAAAGGACTTCTTCTTTTTCACAGGGAGAAAAAACAGAAAATTCATGACATTAAAAACAACATTAAAGAAGCTATAGAGGTAAGAAATTCTCTTGACCAATTTTGAATGATACAGTGTGAAGTTTGGATGGTTACAGCTATGCATAACTTTAAGTATTACACAACAATGCAGCCTGCTTTCTCCTTAATGTGTCTGTGCACTAGTGACTAGTTAAATTAAGTATCTGTAAAATATCTGAGCATGAAAGTCAAAGTCAT
Source organism: Sandelia bainsii (assembly GCA_032362345.1). Taxonomy (NCBI): domain Eukaryota; kingdom Metazoa; phylum Chordata; class Actinopteri; order Anabantiformes; family Anabantidae; genus Sandelia; species Sandelia bainsii. Next base: position 18,297,460 of record JAUMHL010000025.1, read on the forward strand.
GTTAAATTATTACTGATGTCAGGCAGTAAAATGAGCTTTGTATATCAAGTGATAAATTTTACACTTTTAAAATAAATTTTTTCAAAGTGATGAAGTGCTGCTCCTCAAAGTAGTTGAATATTAACCCTGTTGTCTGAGAACTGGTAGATTTTTGTGTTATTGTTCTGTTCTCTCCCTCCAGACGATTGTGGCTGCCATGAGTACACTCACACCGCCATGTCAGTTAGCCTGTCCTGCAAACCAATCCCAGGTCGATTATGTCCTGAACCAAGTCAACCAGAAGGATTTTGACTTTCCTTCGGTAAGTTGCACTTCACTTGACCTGGGTAGTGGTTCGCAGAAAATGAATTGGTAAGAAAAATTTCTAAATGATCTGGCTAAGCTTAAATGTGAATATGTGCTGGTATTCAAGTGATTATGTTTTGGCTTTAAGTTTGTGTTTGAACAGAATAAGACATTTTAATATTTATATATAGACTCTGAGAGACTGTGCATTCTTCACAAGTTTCAGTTAGATTATCAGCCAATTAATAATGAAGTGTTTTGACTTAAAAAGAGTTGCAAATCTTCATCCATCTTCATCACGTCCTCGTTTGTTCATTTAGTATTTCTGTAAGATCTAAAGCTGAACTTATCTAAAGCTGAAAATATCCTTATATTATCGCTTCTAACTGTCTTAGAAGATGAGATCTTGCCTGTTGAATCCTGCAAATGTCCTGGCTAGATGTGCTGTAGGCGAATGAGGTACCTGACACTGCAGCCTTCATGAGTCTGCCTGTTGTATTTACGCAGTGATTCAGTAATTAGCAGGTGTGCTGCCACTTGGGAGGCTGTCAATTGAATGAGCCTCTCACCTGAGAGATCCACACCGCATATTAGCACTGATTGTCTGTAATAGCCTTAAATGTGTCTAGAGGGACCTGGTCTCCAAAAACACAGAGACTCAGAGGGATTCCACCCTGAGCTGCCGTCTCCTCCCGGCAGCCTGTCAGGGAGCCACCTCAGGTCCCACTGCTGTACCAGATATTTATTTGTTTTGTATAGTTGTCGTCCAGTGTTTAAATCTGATGTTACAGATTAATTGATCACAGACGTTTTATCCTGTTTGAGACTGTTGGACTGATACCATCTCGTGTTCATCCCACTGCAGGGAATAGGGGCTGTAATTTGGAGCTACTTAAGAGTAATTTGCAGATATTTGTCCGTTTGTCCGTTCCTACTTGATGTAGTCTTTGAATATTATGAAAGGAAATCCTATGTATTGAACATGGAGAACAGCATGACCCTATAATAGTAGTCAAGCTGTAAGTTATAACTAGAGTATATTGTTAAATTAATGAGCCCATTGGTCTGCTGTCAAAAATGATAATGAGGCCCAGAGTAAAGAGAATGTAGTACTCTTCTATAAATAAAAACTGCTATTTAAAGTTACAAACAAAAATCTGTGAGATTCGCTGTCTTATTTATGATGAAACAATTAGTTAATAGATTACTCAATCGACAGAGAAATAATCTGACAGCCTTGATAACTGATTTATTTGTGAGTCATTTTTAAGAAAAAATGCAAAACCTTTCCAGGCACCAGTCTGTTAAATATAAGAATTTGGTGCTTTTCTGTATGTTATACAGTTTTAAACTGAATATTTTTATATTATTAGTGTTTGGACTGATGGTTGAACAAAATAAGAAAATGTATTAAGTTTTGTTGAACTTTAGGACACAACAAACCAATTAATTGAGAGAATAATTAGCAGATGATTCAGTGATGGAAATAATTATTAGTATTAAATCATTAGTTTTATAATAATAATATATGTTTGTGCATTTGGTTTACTGCTTAACAAAATGTAATCCAGATATTTTTAATTTCTTTAACCCGTTCTATAAAGCGCCAGGCGTGCCTATATAAACTCAAGTTATGCAAACATTACTGTCACTATTAGCGTCTCAGATGTGAAAATGAGTTGCTTTAATTTGACATTAAGCAAACTGAATATTGTTTTGTTGTGGAGTGTTTGCTGAATAAAATGATTAACAACAATTAAGGCTAATAGTAGCCACTTGCCCTTCGATTGATCTGTACCCAGATGTGCACACGTTTCCTACTTCAACTGGGTATATGTACATGGACATATGCCACGCTTAGTACAAAACACGATGGCAACTCTAGTCGGTAGCGACAAAGACACAAAGTGCTCTTTTGTTTGTTGTATTTGACTGAACAATGTGAAGAAAAAATGAAATAAGACAGCATGTGTAACTGCTTCACAAGAACAGTGTCAGGACGGTTTAAATGCTACTTACCTTCGAAGTATATAATGATTGACTAGTTTACTTTTCTGACACATGAGAAGTCAGTGCACTAGGGCTGCGGATGGTCCGTATTATTGAGCTGCATGTACATGTTTTTATTTTAAATTTTATTGAAGTTCAATAGATTTTCAAAGATATGTTATTTGATTTCCTGGAAGATGTTCAAATTCATGCACAATACATCAAGGATTTGTGATACAGTGCTTGATTATGCAACATTAAAGAAACTTCAACACTGATCCCTCAGAGAATATATAATGATGTGATACTGTCAAATTGTACAAAATGATTTATATTGAACTGAACTGATACTGGAGTAGAAATTGAGTGGCAAATAGTGATTGAAGTTGATAAGCAGTGTAATGTTTTTTTCTCCTGATATTGTCTCTGTTACATCATTGCAAATGTATTATGCTCACCTGTCTCAAGCTGACCCTTCACTTGGGCTCTCAGTCCATCACTACACTTCCTCTGAAGACATGTAGGATATTGACACATGGGGAAGTCCAGCACCCACACTTTATTCTGATTCTGAGTTTTTTTTTTTTTATGTGTGGTGTGGACAGTAGAAGGAAGTATAAGTGTGGAAGTCATGCTGGAGGGGTCATCAAATAACTGCTATTATTTCAAGCAGTGAGGTCAGCACAACAGCTCTTTTTTTTTTAAAGCAAGTTTAAATGAAAAATCAGAAGCAAGCGTTTGGCTTTGATTCCTCCCACTGAAGCAATTGGCTGGGTATTCAGGAAAGAGAATAGAGAAGAAAACCAAAAGGCTCAGCCTCTCCTCCAGCTCCACCACCTCCTCTTCCCGCTCCTCCTCGCCTGGCCTCAGGGCCTACTGGAAACCAGTTAGACTGGTTGACTCTGTCTTCAGCAGGAGAGGAAGACAGAGAGAATAAGCACAAGGCCTGGAGTTAATCTCCATACTCTCTTCTTGATTTTCTTATTCTTCTTTCTATTTTATAAACATATATTATATTTTTCTCCTAATGGAGCACGCCTTTTTACAAGATATACAGCTGCTACTCAGGCTCTATGAAGACTGATTGCTGCCGTACTGCCCGTCCTCAGCTTCCCTACTCAGTACAGTGCAGTACAGTGATGACACCCTCTATTCTTAAAAATCCTTCATTTGACAAAAAAATAATTTAATAGCAAAAGGAAGGAGAAACCTCACATGTTCATACAAACAAAACTCTATCTACTGCAGAATAGTTTTTATAGTCCTGAGTGTCTCCTGCTCTTTAGCATACATCATATCTCTCATAGGACACCTGGTACGTGAAATGCCATATCCTCAACCTAATTCTGCAAATGGAATTGAATTTAAGTAAATCACAGTCCATTTTCACACAGGATGATCAGGACAGCTTCTCAGATATTTCTATTCTTGACTTAATATAAAACCTGGTCACAAAGCTACACAGCAGCTGGAAAAAACTACATAAAACACCTTGTTAACTTGTTTCAGTGGTCAACTGATATGGGTTTTCCAGTTGACGATGCTGATATTTAGTGAGCAGGGAGGCCAATAGTCAATATATAATGCTGATAATTAGTTAGTAATTAATTATAAAAAATATTTTAATTATTCCAACAATAGAAAAGTTTCTGATATACAGATGACCTACACTTTGTATTGCCCCTGAACGCCTCACAAGCACTGCTGCTGTAATGAATGGTCACGAATGGTCACTCATTCTACACATGGTGTGCTCCTGTGTACGGTCGGCGCACGTACAACAGGAAAACAGGAAATTTCTAAAATCTGGGAGATGTTACATAATTTGCGGCCATTAGAGTGTCAGGGAACTGCTATTAAAATTCAGGAGACTCCTATATCTTCCAGGAGACGTGGGATGTTTATGTTTATGCATGCGTTTTGATAAACTATTTTGTTGGCTTTTAACACACATACAGTAACAAGTCAAGTGTGACAAAGTACAGTTGTAACCTAGTAAAGTCTCAGCTCATCTGGGCCGAATTATTAGAAATGTCAAAGACTGGCACGATTAATCGGCTAACAAATCAGTCAGTTGACCATGGGGTGGCATGATAGCTCAGTGGGTAGAGCAGTTGTCATAAAGTAATATGATAGTTTTTATTATTAGTTGTTGCTTATTCATGTCCAGGTTGTGTTTAATGATTAATTATATTATTAGGGAATTACTGACATTTTGTCTATACAAGATTGGAGACTAGGCCCAAATTGAAAGCTTTCTAGCTAAACTGTTTAACTCAGATTTCAGTTGAATGACAGCGAAGAATAAAAGAAACAAAGAACACGCAAAAAAACCCAAAAACAAATAATTTCACTAAAACCATCAACTTATATGATGATGAGAGGTAAATCTCAGTCCATAAACCCATAATTGCTTTTTGTATGTTGGCCTTTTGTATTGTGGTTAGAACAAATAATAATATTAATAATAATTGTAGTTATACTCAAATCTCAAGTGTCACCGCATTCATGTATCCATCTCAGTGGTCCAATCCATTTGTCCAAACTTGTTAATATCCTTCATTGACATGGTGGTCAGTGCCAAGTCCTGCTTAGTCTTAGCTGAATTAAGTATTTTTAAGGGTATACAGTTTAACTCTCGGGCTCATAATAGCTTATTTGTGCTTGACCACATTGTATGTAACCAACTGGAGATTATAATGAAGACATAGGCCCCTGTGTAGTGACAGCCGAGCCTTGTGTCAGTACAAAGCTCTCCATTTCTTCATGAACTCAATGAACTGTTCTGTTTCCTGCCTCTGTCAGAGCCCGCTCATCTGCTGCTCCTCTCCCAGCCAGCCTTAAACTCCAAACTAAATTAGGGACTATCACTGCCTCCTTCCATCTGTCCTTAAATGTTTCACCCATTGAGACTCAGGCGAGAAATTAAGTCAGGATCTTCAAAATGTCCCGCATAGTCATGTAGACCCAACATTTTCATTTATTATCATCCATTTATTGGATAATTTATTGCAGGGAGCTTATTTTATGCCGGGTTCTTAACAACATTCTCTTCTTGTCACTTCTCTTTAGGACTGTAGCTGATGATTGTTTTTGTTGTCAATTCATCTGGTTATTTTGTTTTCATTGATTGGTTTGTTGTCTTGCTTATTATGTCAGAAAAATGGAAAAAATACCTGTTAAAAGTTCAAACAGCTTTTCTTAACACGTTCAGATGTCGTTTGTCTGACCAGCAATTGACAATGACAAAGAAAATGACAAAGAAAAACATAAAATTCGCACATTTAGGAAACTGGAACCAACAAAGTTTTTGACAGTTTTGCTTAAAAATCCCTAAGACAAGTATTCAATTTTACAAAATTGTTACAGAAATTTTTCTTCTCTCTTTTCAGGAAAACCCAGAAAAAAATAAAGATATATAAGAATCTTTTATGATTTCACATGTAGACACAGCTGCTGCTGCTGCTGCTTATTTCTGTTATACTTACACACACTGTGCACTTTTCATCATTGTGATGTCTTTATTTCGAGGCCAAAAAAAGAGCCTGACTTGTAGTTATTTGTAGGTGTGCTGTGTTGCTGATCCAGACCCCTCTTTCTCTTTCCAGGAGTTTTATGACCATGCAAAGATCCTCTGGCAGGATGAGGGTGTGTGGGCCTGCTGGGAAAGGTCCAATGAATATCAGCTCATCGACTGTGCACAGTAGTAAGTCTCTTTGGTTTGTGTCTACATACATACATAAACGTGAAAACGTATTTCTAAGGGCTCACAAACACATGCTTCCTTTTTTCTATGTTTGGAGTTTTACTTCATGTTTATTTATATATACTCTGAACAAAGGGCGTTTTCACATGTGGTTTATGTGAGTGCAAGGTGTCTATATTTCTGAGGTGACAATGACTGCTGTTTCTTCCAAATGTTTTCGTATCGACAGTACGTACATAATATAATAAATGTTCAAACATAGAATAAAACCCGTGTAACAAATCCTGTGACAAGAACAAAGCCAAAAATATGTTAGGGCTGTGCCAACAATCTGGTAATACAATACTTGACTGATAGAGGGGTTGCAATTCAGTATATTGTGATACTGTAACCAAGGTGGGGTTTTTTTTTTTAATCTAATTTTAGGAAAACTCACCACCATATGAATAAATTCTGAGTAAAAAAATCACTTCAACAACATACAGGGGTTTAAATGCAACACAAAATGAACCACTGTTTTCCATAATTCTAGCTTGTAAATTATTCTTTAAAAATCAATACAGTGTTTCTCAAGTGTATCAATATTTTCTTACACCCAAATAGTATGTTAGCCCCTTATGTGTGGAATTTGGGTCTAAGCCAGTCAATTTGTAATGACATTGTACATCTATAAAACGGTCAAGAAAAGCAAGGTACTCTTTTATTTAAATTGTGCATTTGCTGGAGACTACTTTCAGCTTTGGGTTTCCTGTGTACTTAATGTTCATTGTATGAAATGAATGACACGCAAAGGCTGAATTGTAATACCTTTGGTGATACTCAGAGTTTTCATCATTCATCATCAGGTCAAAACTTTAAATTGTCTAACATTCCGTTTGCTTCAGTGTATCAGCTGCAAACATCAGCATTTTAGTCCTGTCACTGTGTTAGCATTTAGCTCAGTATAGCCAGAGCCTAAATTTCATATATATTTTATTATATATTTTAATTGCAGTCTTTTCAAAAGGCATCTGAAATAATAAACTAATTGCAGTGTGTCACTATGACACTACATGCAGGCTGATGCAGTGCACACTTGGTATATGTCCCGTTGCTAGTGGATGAGCACAGTCAAAAACGTCTGTTGGCAGGAGTAATTGTTGGACACTGTAACAATCCTGATGCTCGGACAAAGAAGTTAAGAGGCACTGTGTGTGTCTGTCTTAACCCGTTTACGCCAAAATGTGTGTATATGGTCCGCGAGTCATTAAGCTCATTCAGCACAGAGTGAGTTAAGGAAACTCAGATGTGTCCCTTAGATAGAAATGACGATGAGATTCTTCCTCCTCATTCCTGCAGGAAGGAGGAGAAAAAACGCTCTAATGTAATGACTCTGGATTTAAAGGATGAAGTTATGATTTTAGGCATGAACGCAGGATTTGGTCTCAGAATGGCCAAACTCCCACCCTCTCTGATAACGACACAGGATGGAGAGACTAAGATCACACATAGATCGCTCACTCTTTTAGCCGAGGTCAGGGCTACAAGAAGCGCTGTCTTTAATGAACGGACTCAATTTTGACTTGGTGTTGGACACCCCACTCACATACTGCTGGGGAATACTTTCTTTACTCTCTGTTTACATTTAACTATTGACATTATTGTTTGAAATGTCAAATTGTGGTGAATTTAGTTTATTGGTTTCCTTGACGGGGACTGTGCAGCAGGGGCAGATCTAGGGGGGCAAGGAGGGCAGCTGCCTGCCCCACTGTAGGGCAGGGGGACACTCCCAACTAGTCACATCCCTGTAGCCCACAGCTGTAATTGGACAATGAAATTAGAAATTTTGTCTTTACGTTCTTCAAATACTGAAACAAACAAGACAGAGAAAATCAGGAAATATAAATAACTTATTAGACTCCAGCTTGTATAACAGCTTTTTTTCTTAATTAAATACCTTTACACATTGGTGTAATTTTTTAACAAAATTAAACGAATAAAATAACCTAGCCTCTACGGTACTGCGACAAATATGCACAGCGGCATTTATTCACAGGGAGTCATTCACGTGATACTCCAGTAAAGTAGTACCTCATTTTTTTAAATGGTGTTTAAGTACAGTACTTGAGTAAGTGTAGTTAGTTTTTACCATGTCTGCATTCAAGAAAGGTTGAATTTAGTTAAATTTTGTTCAGGCAGATTTTTAGCATCATATAGTCTATAAAGTGTAATTTTCCAACAACAAAATTGTCAACAGTGAAAATGCTAAGTGGCTAGTAACTTCAGAAATGCAACTAGCCACATTGGCTGTCCAGTATAAAAGTTAATGGCAAGCCCTGGATAATTAGAAAAATATATCACCAAGATTTTGTGGTGCTCAGTTGCAGATTGTCTTGTAATGTCTATGTAATGAGCAGTTGTAAAGTTGTACTTCTTATCGTTGGCCGATATGTCTTATTTTCTGTTGCAGTCCGTATAGCAGTTTTTATGGTGTCAGAGGCTGAGGTTGTGCCTAGACACACAGACCAGGCCGCAATGTTTTCATTGCTGATGTTCATCTCCCTCCTCTCTCCCAAACACTTTGGTTCTTTCCTTGTTTCTTTTCTTTTCAAATTCTTTCTTCGTTATTTCTTTCTTTCTTATCCACTTTTTATATCTCAGTCAGGCCTGCCTCTGTTGTAAGGCACACAGTGGTCACATCAAGCCTCAGTTCTTGGAGGGTGGAGGCTTGCTAACTTGATTCCACGTGTACATGAGTGTGTGTGCAGTATATGCTTGTGTGTCGACATGTCTGAGGTAGTCAGGTTTTTCTGTATATGTGGAAGAGGTACTCCACTCTAGCAAAAGTAGCAAAACAATAAGTAAAAATTATAAACGTCAGGGAAAGTCCTGAATTTGAAATTCTACTTAAATCAAATTCAAGAACTATTAACAGGAAACTCTGCGGAATGTATCAAAAGTAAAAGTACTGTAGTAAAATGGCTCCTGTGTCTAATATTACATTGGAAGCTGAAACATGAGTGTTTTTGCTAATTTTGTCAAAAAATGACTGAAAGAAACAATAATTATAAAAATAATCTTTTCATTTCAGCTCAACCCTATTCAAAGTATAGTGTTGCGTATTGTAATGTGCATATTATACTCACTGTTGTGTAGTGTTGTTATAATTATTGATGCTCACTTTACTTTATTGTTGAGGGTCTAAATATTTTATCTTAATCTATGTCATACTTTATTATATTCCACTATTGTGCAGAGCACCAAACATAATCAGCAAAGGCTTTGTATACTCAGTGTTCGTCCTTACAGGATGATGAGTATTGTGTGTTTGAGACATTCAGGGACCACACAGAGCGTGGGTCAGTTGCGTTTCCCGAAGTGCTAAGAGGCGACTGGTCTATGTCAATCACAGAAACCGCTAACTCCCCCCACTACTCCCCGTGCTGCCCCGGAAACAAGGATATAGTTTTCTAGGGTGTGATGTCATGAGAAATGTACATGAACTACTTGAAGTATGAAGTAGCATAAAATAGAAATACGTAAAGAAAACAGTATCAAAATTGTATATTAATACAGTACTTGAGTAAATGTGCTTCACTTGTATTAGTCCTTGCACGAATGGCCCTGTGCGTGGTCACAGGTGTTTGTTGCTTGTGTGTGTAATGTACATTATGCTTTAGTGAGGAGGTGGAGTTACATGACTGTGGATGGAAAGAGCTTCACGTTAATGGAGAGACAGATTGGAATAGAGAAAGAGAGGGTTCCCTGCATTGCGGGATCTCTCCTCTCCTCTCCTCTCCTCTCCTCTCCTCTCCTCCCCCACACCCAGCAGCCCCACTGTTATGGATCAGATGCTGGGCTGGGTGGCCAGACCGGAAGTGCTCCCCTCCCCCCTCTGTGTGCTTATGTAAACGGAGAAGCAGAAAAAGAGAGAGGGGAGAGCTATTTTTAACCCAGGCGGGCTGCAGAAGGAGAAAGAATGAGCGAGTGTGTTAGAAGAGAGAGAACTTCAGCATTATTGATGAAGGTTGTTAGCATTAAATTAAAATGTCAACCCTCGATCAGCGTGGGAGAAGTCAGGGCTACCCCACACATCCCCTGCCTCTCCCTTTTTAAAAAGCTAACTATATCACCCAATTCACGTTGTGATAAAAATATAAAGGGAAGAAGAAGTTGACAGGGCGGTAATGCTTTGTTGTCTCTGTCTGAGGAGAAGGAAGTCGCTGAAACTCCCCTGCTCTGCGTTTTGCTCCGTCATGCTCCTGTATGTTGTCATCTGTGAGGATGTTGTTGTCCTTGACTGTGTTGAATTCGGTCGCTGTTGGTTAGGTTGCTGTAACTTTAGGAAACAGGGTCCAAACAGCGTCCGTCTGTACCCTAACAGGACTGAGGCAAAGTGTTTGTTTGGTCTCGCATGACAAAGCCCGTTTGTTAGGTTTCTGTTTCTCTATTCATACAGAAGTCACAGAATGATTAAAATATTTTCCCCAATTTCTCCAAAAACATTTCTGAGATTCTGAAAAGAAATAATTATTTACGAGTCTTCCATAACATCGCATAATATCACATGCCAAAGAAAGTCGTTTTAAAGCATTTTTATAAATATAAATCAATTTAATTGCATTTATAATGATTAAAAGCACTACTAAATAACTATTTTAAAATCAAACACACAACTGAATCAGAATTGATAAAAATGCACTTAAAAACTGGTTAATTCTACATATTAAGAAATGTATGGCTCTAGTACTGTTAAAAACATTTTGACAATTGCATCTGATTTTGTATGATTGTTAGTAATTGTTAACTTTTGTGGTTACACAGTTGAGCAATACTAAAAATCAGCTGGACAGCATTCTGACGCCTTCACTTTTTTCACATTTTACTTTGTTGTTAATTTATTTTAAAAATTATTTTCCTCATGAGTCTCCACACTACAACCCTATAACACATATTTTTAAAATAATTGCAATTGTGTCCCATAACTCTCACTGCATGTCAGGACAAAAATCAAAGCATGAAGTCCAAGGAACTCTCTGTAGACCTCCACAGTCACATTTTGTGGTGAGGCACAGATCAGTGCAATGGTATAAAACCATATCTAAAGCTTTGAGTGTTCCCAGGAGCACAGTGGCCTCAATAATTGTAAATAGAAGTCGGGAGCATTGGCTGTCCGACCAAACTGAGTAACCACACAAGACTTGGTCAAGGAGATGACCCGGAACCCAGTGGTCACTCTAACAGAGCCTCAGAAGTCTCAGAAGAACCTGACTGAAGGACAAACATCTCAGTAACACTCCGTCAATCAGGCCTTTAAAATAAAGTGGTTAGAAGGGAGTGACAGCCTGTTTGGAGTTTGCATTTAAAGGTCTCCGAGAAAACAAGGTCAAAGACTCTAGGGTCTGATGACACAAAATCTGTGTGGCCAGAACTCCAAACACTATGTCTGACAAACACTAGGCACTGCTTATCATCAATAATCAGTTGTAGTGAGATGGTGGCTGCTCTCACAGAAAAGGCTGATTGTCCAAATTTGCTGCATCTGAATGAAAATTGTCACTTTAACGCTTTTAAACAAACAATAAATTCGTGAGCTTCAGACGTGCAGGTAGGCAGCTTTAGTTCTTTTAGCATAGAGCCGTATTATCTAGAATTTGAGTCATGGCAACTCCGGGGCTTGCCGGGCACAGTAGGTAGGGCAGTCGGCAAGAACCCCAGGGTTGATGGTTCGTGTCCCGTTCCCTCCCTAGTGCCTAGTCCCAAGCCCAAATAAATGGGGAGGCTTGCGTCAGGAAGGGCATCCGGCGTAAAATCCTTGCCAAATCAAATATGTGGAGCGATCCGAAAGGGAGCAGCCGAAAGAACGTTTGTTGAGACATGGCAACTGGACTTCTACTCATCCAAGTAACTTCTTCAGTCACTCAGACCAAAGAAGCTACTTTGATGAGTAGTGAAATATTTCAGCCTAACAGGAAAGAAGTCAGGTTGTCACGACTCAACCTCTGATGTTCTGTATGTGTTCGTTCTGTATGTTAATATATGGGGTGAATAAGGTTTGTAGGACGACTTCGATCCTAATTATCTGTCCATTCCTGCGATAACGTGCCGTCATGTGCTGGAGTCCCCCCCCCCATATACTTCTGCAACATCCTCTCCCCCTCTTGTCTCCCCTTCTCCTTCCTCCCTTGCTCTCCCTCTCTCTCTGTGATCTGTAGTGGTGTTTCTGCAGAGACAGAAAATGGCTGGGATTGAGTCTCTGACTCATCGCAAGCAGGGAGGGAGTGAGGGGAGAATGAGAGATTGGTCCAAGACAGATTTTTTATTTTGGGGGGGGGGGGGGGATTGTGTAGTCAGTACTTAGTGTGGTGTTATTCAGAGTATGTTTAGATGAGTTTGAAAAATGTGTAGCATGAGTCAGGTACATTTAAAGTGTTTGAGTCTCGCCGTTGGGAAACTCTGCTGCTGCTGCTGATATCTCTCTGTATTGTGACTTTCTGAATGCTGTGTGTATTCAGCGATTGTGCCGCTCCCAGTGTTCAGCTGCTGTTCAACTGGCCAGTGTTCCCAGTCCCATGTTTACTCTTTCTTTTTCTTTTTTTTTGTTTCTTTGTTTTTTGTCTGTTTCCCCTTTCTCATCAGTATCTTTTACTTCTTTTCTTCTTACATTTATTTAATTTTCTTTGGCTTCTTGTTTTTATTTGTTAATTCTGAAGATCTTTACTTGTTTCATTTCTTTTCCGATTCTACTCTTATTTTTTGTTTCTGTCTCTTTTTGTCTTCTTATTTTTTCATTTTCTTTCTTTCATTCAGTTTTGTCTTTTTATTACGTTCTTTGATTAAGTGTCAGCACTTTGTTGTTTCTTATTGGTTTAGTGTTTTTATTTCTTTCTGTCTCATTTGTCTTTCTGTTTCTTTTCTTGTCTGCTTTTTTTCTCACGTTCTTTGATTCATTCTTTAGTTTCTCAGTCTGTTCTTTCATTTTTCTTTTCTTTTCGGTCTTTTTTCCTCTGTCTGATTTTAACTTTCTTACATTAAATCTTTGTTTCTTAATTTCTTCATTCTTAGTTTTTTCCTCTTTTGTTCTTTTAACTTCTGATCTTTTTCTTTCTTTCCTCTCCTCGCTCTCTAACCCACTCCATTCCCTACATTTCTCTCTCTCTCTGTATCTCTTTATTGTTCTCTCTGTTTCTCTTTCACTCTCTCGGATCACTTTCTTCCTTGTCTTTTCTTTCTTTCTTGTCTTGTCTTTTCTCTCTCTTCCTTTCTTCTTATTTTCTCTCCCCGTCTGTCTCTCCCTCTTTCTGGCCCCACTCCAGTCGCACAAGATTTGGAGCCGATTGTCTATTTATAGCGCCTGTGGTTCTGTCACCATGACAACCAAGCTGGAGGCCAGGGCGCCAGGGAGCTATTTTTGGAGCAGCGCTGTAATGTCAGACACAGCCTTCGCTCTCTTTTCTTTCCTCCTCTTTCTCTCTCTCTCTCTGGATGTGGTGTGTGTGTGTGTGTGTGTTTGATTAAGGATCGGCCGGTGAAGAACCGCTTCTTACCGTACAGAGAAGCAGTAAGCCCCTCGAAACACTCCGCGCGACGGGCCGTGCACCATCTTTTCCCCTCTTTGAGGAAGCGCCAAGACCGTGTTCTGACTTGACATCGTGTTTCGGAGGCTTGTGAAGCTTCAGTTTTGTCTTGTGCAGAGATTTCAGTATCATGAAATGATAGATTAATATTATTTAAGTGTCTCCTCTCAGTTGTGCTGCATTTAAAAACAGGAATTTTCCATTTACAGCTTAATTCCACATGAGCCTAAATAAACATTTAGGAGAAACAAGTATTTTATCACAGTTTGTTAAATTGTTTTGTGTTGTCCCATGTCAGTTTTTACAAGTGCACAGGCATACTGAAATAAAAGTTTTATATGCACACATTTTAACCCCATGTATCCTTATTAAAAAGTCTAAATCCTAGCATAACATTAATTGTAAATTGCTTTGGTAATTTGTAAACTACTTCTAATCAGTATAAGTTACATTATTTGTAAACTTCTCAAAAAATAAAAAACAAATAAGCATCTGGTTTATTTGCGTAACATGAACAGTTTTACTTTTTAGCCATTTTTATCAGTTTGATAGAAGTAAGGCGTTTTCCTTGTAATTAATATAAACCAGGTATTTTTTGCTGACTTTGAGTGTTTTTTGAACTGACATGCTTTGACTTTACAATATCTACTTGTTGAACTTTTCGAAACCTGTTAGACACAAGTAGATTTTAGTAGATGTGGGAGAAGTTGCTTTTTAAGTGTGTATTCCACATGTGCGTGTGCGTGTGTGTATGTCACACAGCCGATCAGAGCCGCTCGAATGCAGGACAATGGTCCCCAGATGTTGTCTGTTTCTGTCACATTAAACCTTAAACCTTGATATTTATTTATGTTAAAAACATACTTTAAAAATGTTTGTTACAGTTGAACATCTGTAATTTATAAATGCTGTTTGTTTTATGTTAAAATCAACTTACTTTATATGAACGTACTATTTTTACTATTAAATCATGACGTCACCATTTTAAAATTTAACCATGCATGTTAACGTCAGTAAATATAAATAGTTTCTGAGTCAAGCTCACGGTATATTATTAATTTAAGGTGTTTTTAAGTTAATTTTCATCTGTAAGTGTCTTGGCCACACAGAATACCGTAATCCTGTATAGAGCTGAAGATGTGTACTAGCTCATAATCTGGGTAATCCTTTGTCCTAATACTGCCACTTTAACAAGATGAATGCATTAATGTTGTATTATCAGCTTTGTCGGGCCACTGCAGTGCTGTTGATGCTGTTGCCTTTTATGTGTGTCCAGCATGTGAAGATCAGTGTTTTATAAAGTGAAATTTAAAACCAAAGAATCAACTACTGTTGAGCTATGGACCAGTGATTCACTACAGGATTTGTTCTTTCAGGTTTGACTTTGCACAAGCGGAACAGTTAAAATATGTTGTTGTTTGGGAAAATGTATGTGTGTGTATATATATATCAATAAAATTAAAATTAAAAATACATTTATAATAATAGTAATATATTAAAAATACATTTATAACAATAATAATCATAATTATGAATATCATTGTTGTTTATTTTTATTTATTTATTTTGTTCCTGAATAAATGCAATTGTCACAATTATTGGACCTTGAAACCAGCAAAGTCATAGTGAAGTAAAATGAAACAAAAAGTAACAAAAGCTGTTTCTTTTCTTGGAAATACTGGGTTATTTTCAATCACCAGACAGTGTGTTCAAGTGTCCTGTGTGTATTTCCAGAGTTAAAGCCAGCCTGTCTGCTACCCCAGAATAACCCTAACAGGTTATACATAACACGCAGACCTCTCTGTTACTGGGGCAGCCACTATTATTTAGTTCAACTTACGAGGCACGGTTATTATTGGCAGTTCTCCTATTAATAGGGAGAACTGCTAAAAATTGAGCAGTGTGTTTGTCCTGGGCGTGTCGACGCCCCAGACCAGAGCTGTAGATAAACAAGAGGTTGGCCTCAGCAGATGTCGGTGGCAGCCATGTTAACTCTGTTATCATTAGAGCTATGGCTTTTACATTCTGTCACATCCAGATTATTTATGTTTTTTGGAGCTCAGTAGGGGGATGTTATGGTAGGACAGAGTTAGACTCTGGAAGCGTCGAAGCTGTGGATATGCGGCAGATACAGCCGGCTTGGCTGATCAGTTGTCCACTGAGGGCTCTGGGTGTGCTGCCACAGCAGAGGTGCTGTGGTTTTGGAACAGCTGAGCCACTCTTCCCCTGCGAAGAGGCAATGGTACCAGACTGGTTGGCTGCTTAATTGCTTTCGTGTGTGTTTTTATATGAATATCTGTGTCAGTGTGCTCAGATATGCACATGGGGGACTTTTCCCTCAGTCTGCCCGACTGTCTGTACAGTGTGGTAGCTTCACCCCCCCGACACACACACACACACACACACACTATTCCTCTCAGTGTGTTACCTGCAGCCCTCCTGTCACATTTCACTCCTGCCTGCCACATTCCTAGTTATCTCAGAGGGAGCTGCATACCTTTGCCCCAAGAGGCAGCTCCTACTGAAGCAGGAATTTTACCTTTCCAGTTGTAGGAGTGGGGAGATGATCAGTCAAAACAGAAGATGGCTGTGCAGGAATCGAACAGGATGGGAAGTCATTGTTTAACAGCAGGTAGCCAGACATCACTCTGAAACACTGGTTCTAGACCTTTTAATGTAGTGAAACCCTCCCCAGAACACAAGTGAAGGTGATCAACACTGCCCTGATTATCAGTTCACTTAGACTGCATAAACAAATCCCCTCATTCATTCAATATGTAACTTTTGTTGTGTGAAATTGTGCCCGTTCAGCATCTGATTGATTTCTTTGAAGGTTAATAGTCAATTTCAGAAAATTTTAAATTAACATTTTTTATTATCACTGGAGTGGCACTTCACTACAAAAACCTCTAATATGGGAAATCTTTAAAGAGTCAGAATCATTTTATCTATTGTTACTGGTTGGCTTTATCCAACTAGGACCAGTTTAAACACTTAGCTATTTACTTTTCCTTGTTTTATTAAATGTATTTCATAATTAATATAATTATTTAAGATTCTTATTAATTTGCAGTGAAAAAGCAAATATTTTAGTTCTAATAGAACATCCCATGAACTGTGCTGCAAAATACTACTGATTGAGTTGATGTTCGTCTTTGTGAAGTAGCTTTTGTTACGTTAGATGCTAAGATAGATGCTGCGTTTGATCTGCTACTCGTTGTAATGAGCCACTATAAATGACTCGACCAGTAGTTCCTCAATTCACAGATCAGAAAAACTGAATTTTTAATATGTTAGGTAAGTAAACAAATATAATTCAGTGTTTTTACTTCAAGTTTGCAGTGTCCTTTAAGTGTTTTGTGGCACATGCAAGATATGTGAAGTATTGGAGCTAACTTTTTAGATTTTTCTTTATATATAAACAGGTAACTTGCTAAAGCAGCGGCTTTCACTGGCCACTCCTGTTCTTCTTCTTAAAGTTTCTGTTATACATCTGAAAGTACTGTCAGAACAGCAATTTAAATCTCTGTCTCTCGTGTGTGTGTGTATGTGTGTGTCTAGCTGCTCACATTCGTTCTGTGCTCACGTTTAGCGCGGCAGCAGCCCATATGAATGAGGACGAATTGTTAGTCAACTTATTCTCTATTTAACACAGGCTCTTAAACTTCAGCCTGACACAAACAAAACAAATGTTTCCTCAAATGATGCTCAGGTAGAAGCATCCATAGTCTTTCTTGAGGCCTGTGTGGAGTCCCGACTTGTTGCGGCAGACACCTCTAGCAGGTGACCGTGATACAGTCATCATGAAAACATCAGGACAACTCACACAATGTAGACCAGTTCATCGGAACAAGTAACATGCAATCTGGTGCTCTGCTGATCTGAACGCACTGAAAGCCTGCATACCCACCCACGCACATACACTCTGCAACTGCTGGTACACACACACACACACACACACACACACCTCTTCTCCTGTGCAAGTACTACTACAGCAGCTCCATTGACGAGGCTTCTCCCGGTCTGGCAGAGCAAACGACTGCTGGTGACTCAGACTGGCTGTCTCTGATCTCACTGTGAATTAAAACGTACGTCCCCTGGTGGCCATTCAGGGACTACCAGCCTCCATCTTTCTCTTGCCTTCACTGAAGTGCTGGGATCATATGTGTGTGTGTTCCGTTTTCACCATGATCATTAACGCAGCATTATACTGTTAGTCAGTATTATAATGTTTTCATGGTAAATTTGCTGAACAATAGAAACAGACGGTCTGCATTTTTCTGTTCTTTTTTGCAGC
>JAUMHL010000025.1:18315392-18357163 GCA_032362345.1 Sandelia bainsii
GTATTATAATGTTTTCATGGTAAATTTGCTGAACAATAGAAACAGACGGTCTGCATTTTTCTGTTCTTTTTTGCAGCTTCTTAGACAGAATTGACGTGGTCAGGCAGAATGACTACACACCCACCGATCAGGTGAGATGTTCATTTACACGGAGACATTTATTGTTAACATATCTACACCTGGACAAAATAATTTAAGACATCACATAGCGTTTTTGAAATGGTTTTTTTACACAGTTTTTTTCTCATTGTATTAACTAAATAACAAATAATTAGTTAATAGTTAAAAGTTAATGATCTGAATGATGACAACTGATGAAAAAATGTACACATTTAACATTATTAAACAGCAGATAAAGTTTTAATAAATGTTTGTCACCATGGTAAAACACTATAATGTATTTGTGGAAAATTGCATCTCGTAGCTGCTCTAAAGTTGGGGTTGGGGTTGTTGTATAAACAGGCCTTCTAATGAAAGATTAGAAGTGTTAACAGATGTTATACAGTAATACACATAAGTTCGTCTTCGTCTTCGTCTTCGTCTACGAGGACTTTCAGTGAAATGTTACAGAGAAAAAAAAATGTTTAAAACCTTAAGCAATTTTTATTATCCGCTGATGATCTTCTACATTTACTCTGTGGTTAATAAAATGTAGAAAATTCACTTCATTATTACACAAGACAAAAAAAATCAGCAAATCATCACAGTTGAAAATGTGGAGCTAGGCATTGTTTTGCATGTTTGCTTTAAAGATGACAACATAACTATATTTACTATATAACATAACCTATTTAACTGACATTTCATCTTTAATAATTATTAAAGTATTAAATTTAATGTGTGTGTGCTTGTCCTGAACATTGTAACCTACACTGTTTAATTTCAGCCTGAACTCACCCCACATGCTTTATCCTGCTTGTCCTCTATCTGTCTCCTCTGATTTACCTTTAATTATCATTATGTCCCTCTTTCTTACATCACCTCCTCCCCTAAATCTTCTCTTCCTCCGTCCCCTGGTTCTGTTTCCTTAACTTACGCTCTCCTATTCTCCCTCTGTTTTCCAGGACCTGTTGAGATGCAGAGTGCTGACATCCGGGATCTTCGAGACAAGATTTCAAATAGACAAAGTCAATTTCCAGTGAGTTAACATAATGTTTGTTTTATTTTTAAATGGACGTTTCAGAACATTCTTTGTATATAAAATTGTATATAAAAAATATCAACAGCTTAAAAATGTTCAAATAAAACAGTACAGAACTCATGTATGGTAAAGATCTTCACTCTGGTTTAGTGGTGAAAATTTGAATTTAAACTTTGTCTTTATCACAGTATGTTCGATGTTGGAGGTCAGAGGGATGAACGTAGAAAATGGATCCAGTGTTTTAACGGTAGGATGTTTGTAGCTTTATTGTTGTGATTAAACTGTGAATTAGTCATGAGTTACTACAAAATCATAAGTGATGAGTAGCTATTGACTATGTATTTTTATTATTTATTTGTGTCCATGTTTTAATTTTTTTGTCTTTTTTTTTTTCTTGCTTTCTGTTTTGTGTGTTTGTGCGTGTGTGTGTGTGTGTGTGTGTGTGTAATACAGATGTGACAGCTATCATCTTTGTGGTGGCGAGTAGCAGCTACAACATGGTGATCAGAGAAGACAATCAGACCAACAGACTACAGGAAGCCCTCAACCTTTTCAAGAACATTTGGAACAACAGGTCAGCGAAAAGAAGCTTTTCATTTTAGATTAGCTAATAAAAATTTATTTTGTGGGTATGGGTTTAATGTTAATTTCAGTCACAGTTATTAAACACAGGGAGATGAAAGTAGGAAAATAAATGTCTTTTGAAAAATATACCTACAGAAAATACACTCTCTCAACAACATAAAAGACTACCTCCATACACAAACAAATTACCTTACATTACAATACTACCCTACAATAATTACCTTATTTCCCAGCTGCTTGGCCTTTAGAGTACTCCATACTCGACTTCTGTTGTCAGACGCACTCTGGTGCTGGTGTGACAGTGTGTTTTGTCGACTTTAATTCTGTATTCTGTTTCTAACATTGCACAACAAACATTGAGAATTTAGTGAGAATTTACGCTCTTTGCTCATGGACCTGTTCGTCCGCTCCACTCCCCAGCTCAAAAGCCGCACCAGGCTGTTCCATACAAATCACACCCATGTACTTTAAAAAAGGGAAAAAGTCTGCATGTAACTGGAGCCATACATCCTAAAGAAATAACAACTCACAACAGCCAAGTTTTGACTGAAAAGATCATTCTGTATCAGGCTTCAGGCTTATGATGTAAGCAGCACTGCAGCGATGCCGGACATAGGGTGACGCTCCCTCCCTTAAAAAAAAAGAAAAAGAAAAAGCTGCTCTGCGCTTCATCCAAAATCTTCCCGCTCCCGCTCCACACCGCTTAGGAGCTCTGCCTCTGAACATGTTTGGAGCAGCGGAGTACAGTTTGACAATGTTGTCATGATATATTTTCAGAACATTACATAAGTATTCCTCATTGGGATGTGTACAGTGGGAGAAGACCTTCCTTCCTTGCTTCATCTCCCTGTTAGAGCATACGGGCTGTTCATGGCAGGAGCTCTAGGACCTTTTCAGCCCACAACTCCAGAGTAAATTATTCTCTTGTTCTTCAGCCAGAACCCATTACAATGTAATGCCACTTCAAAAAGCACAGACTCTCTAGCAGCAGACCTGAAATGGTTTTAGGGTCCTCAGTGAAAGTCCAAAGAAATCTGGCACTGAACTCGTTCTTCGTTTCCATCTACAGGTGGCTACGGACCATTTCAGTAATCCTCTTCCTGAACAAACAGGACCTACTTGCTGAGAAAGTTTTGGCTGGGAAATCTAAAATTGAGGAGTATTTCCCAGAGTTTGCACGCTACACTACACCTGATGATGGTAAGTGGTTAACACTGATGTTTGTGGGTGTCTGGTGCATACTGTAACACACACACGTTGTTTTTTTCTGTGTGTAATGGTTCAGGGTAGATGATGAGCCATGTTGAATGAAATTGTAACAGTGTTGTAATAGAATACAGTGAGGATTAAAAAGCATTTAGCTCTAGTTTAGCCATTGTAGTTCACAGTTTAGGGAATAAACTGTGAGCGAATTTCTGCGCAGTTTTCCTGTGCAATGAGGAATTATAACAGCCATTTTGTATGTGCTCACATTTGGTTTCACCTCTAAATACATTATTTAACATAATCTGAATAAATCACTGCCATATTTATAATCTGTCGTCAGCCGTGTTGGAGCTGAATCTCTAAAAGACCCAAAATGTTAATAAACTGGAATTTTCCTCTAATGCAGCTGGTTTCATCACCATAATATGGCAGAATATTATGCCTTAAAGTTTGTCCTCTTTCAGATGCAAACAGTGATTTGGGTTGTGAAACCAATTTGGTTAAACCTAACTACTGATCATAGATTAGTTAGTAATCACTGTATTGTGATATGTATATCAAGTACTGCATAAACAATTGTGACAAATAATTTTGGTTGCAATAAATGGCACAGAGTGATTTAAGTGACCAGATTACTTCTTGTCCCACAGCAATACCAGAGCCAGGTGAAGACCCCCGCGTCACAAGAGCAAAGTACTTCATTCGAGATGAGTTTCTGGTTTGTACGATTTCATCTTGACTTTGGCTTTAATACTTATATGCATATTTGTTGGTTACAGAGCCGTTTTGCATAAGGTCGGATTTAAAAAAAAAATTTGCTGTTGAGTTTTATTCTTTTATTCTTTTTTCTTGAAAGGGCTGTTGAATGACAGATTTACTTGGGAGATGGTTTCTGAGTGGACTCTCACTCCACTTTATTTATCTCACCTTTTTCCTCTTTAGAAACAAATGTTCATCCTTAAATTAGTTTACATCAGTTAGGAAGGGCTTGATGAAGTTTTATCAAAGCAAATAAGAAACTGAAACCAGTCTTTTAGAGTTAATTTTAAAATATCATTGACACGCAGTAAGTTAGGATTTTAGGTTTACTGTCAACAGCATGTCCAGACCTGGTGTGTATGAAACACATTTAGCTGAACTGTATTTCAATCTTGGGGATATATATACCCCAACTACTTAAACTAATTACACTGACACTTTCACTATATTACTGACTGAAAATATAATTCTGGGGCAATTCAAGATCTGAATGTATTTGAAAAGCTATAGAGAGGAACTGATATGTTTCCAGTCCAGAAGCAGCAAAAGCAGTTAACAGAAAAGTAATTGACATCACAGTTTGGTCACAATGTCTGGTTGGCAAATGCTTTCTTGGACGTGCCATGCAAAGACACAGTGAGAGATTAGCACCAAAAATGTCAGAAAGAGAAATCTCACAGATGGCCACTTTAATGTTCCACTCAGTTCAGTTTGCAGAGGATACTTGCCTGAAAAAGTTCTCAATAGATTTCAGTGGAAGCAGTTGTCTCAGCAACTAGGGGGTACATACATATGGGTACCTCGGGGGGGGCGGGGTACTGACGAAGTTGCCGGGGGTAACGTGAAAAGAATAGTTCAATTGATTTTAAAAACTAAAAGACAGTTCAATAAAAAAAATAATATATTGAATCATCTCTAACAACTGAACCACCTGAAGTGTGTGTGAAAAGTGGTTTGAAAGCAAGCAAAGAAACCGCAAACAGATGAAGCTAAATGTATTGAATGGTTGAAATAAATCAAAAAATTTAAATAGATGACTGCATGTAATAAATAAACAGTTCAAATGGTTAATTAAAAATAATGAATAAATTAGGAAAGAAGCTAAAAAATTAGTAAATGATTTAAATAGCTAAAGTAGATATGTAAATGTAATGAGTAAACAGTTGAAATATAGTAGATGAACATATTAAAAAAGTAGATCAACAGATTAATAAGTTAACTAAAAGTAAAGGATGCATGTTTTAATAATCAGTGCATAAATGGTTTAGTACAAATGCAGACTTTACCAAAGTGACCTAAATAATATCCAGTTTAAAATTATAAAAAAACCAAAAAAAAAACATTTGGAACATGACAGGTGGTGTTGATGACTTGGTGTTGAGTTAATCTGACAGAGCTGTTGGGTTACATCAGACAAAAAACACTGGGAACCACTGTCCATTAAAACTTGTCTTTCCTCCTGTGTCTCTTCCAGAGGATCAGCACAGTCAACGGGGACAGACAGCATTACTGTTACCCCCACTTTACCTGCGCGGTTGACACAGAAAACATCCGCCGTGTCTT
Organism: Sandelia bainsii; assembly: GCA_032362345.1. Taxonomy (NCBI): domain Eukaryota; kingdom Metazoa; phylum Chordata; class Actinopteri; order Anabantiformes; family Anabantidae; genus Sandelia; species Sandelia bainsii. Next base: position 18,320,647 of record JAUMHL010000025.1, read on the forward strand.
CAATGACTGTCGTGACATCATACAGAGGATGCACCTGCGGCAGTACGAGCTCTTGTGATGGTGCAGCGGTGTCTGGTCCACTTATCTACCTACCGCCTCACCTATCAACACCCCCCCATGACCAGTTAGCCAATCACCCTCTACACTTCCATCCAACTTCACCAAACAACCGAGCAAACGAGTGAGCGTCTGAACGCCTGCCCTCCCCTCCAGCCCAATACATCTTCTCCTGGTTACACAATTTCATAAAAACAGAACAGTGGAAAGACTTCTTCTTTTTTTTTTTTTTTTTAAGGAAACACATTTAAAGATTCGCCAACAACAGTTTCATCAACTATAAGCCAGGACTGACTGCTGAACTCAGCTAAACTTTGACCCAGGAAAGAGGGTCAAGACTGGAATCCCTCAGTGCAGGCTGTCCCTCCTTTTAGCTCTCTTTCTCTCTCAGATATATGAACATACACTCACACACTCACAGGTACATGCACACTACAGAGTAAGACATTCAGAGTCCTTAGATAGGTTGTAATGTCTCATATCACAGCCACACAGACACAGACCCTTTTAAAACCAACAGCTGGCAAAGGCTGAATTAAGTAATGCATCCTGATGGAGTGGTATTTTATTCGCCGTGTGCTAAAGACAAAGCAGGAGGAAGAGAAGATGAGAGAGACAGACATGGTACAGAGGAGGGCTATGAGCCTCTTTTTTTTTTTTACGCCCGAGGACGGACAAATTGACTAACAGCTGCCTGTGGACGTGAGCGTGACTCGAACATAAGACTACGTGGCTAAAAGACGGGAGACCAGTCGAGGAGGGATGGCGGAAAACAAAAAAGAAAAATATCATACAATGCATAAAATCATGCATACCAGTGAACTTCATGCAGTGCAAAAAATCCAAGCTATATATATATATAGATATTTATATATGTGTGTATATAAATATGTATATATATAAATATAAATATTATATATTCCTGTAATAACACAATTCAACTTTTAAGTTTATGTTAGTTTATACCCCATGTTGTGTGTTGGTGTACACTGTGTGTGTGATCTGCCTTTGTGCGCCGTTTAAACCACCTACCTACACACACACACACACATGCATATATATGTCTATATATATATATATATATATATATATAGACACACCCTACGCCCCACCTCTGCTGCTGTTTGAGATCTCCTCAACATGTGGACAATAAATGAGAGATTTGATTTATTAAGGAAAAAACTAAAGGAAAGCATAAAGTAAAAGAAACAGACTGGAAGCAACAGTTTTACCTGGGAACACACACACACAGACACACACGCTCCAGCCCTCATCAGTCCCCTCCCTGTCCTCACAGCGTCCCTCCATCACCTTTTCGTCTTGTTCTCTCACCTCTCACCCAGTCCCACTTCCTCCCCCTCCTGGCTTTAAGTACGTCTGTCTTTATTTTACTGCTGGACTATTATTCTTGTACAGACTGTAAAATGTATTATTTTGTACAACTTTATTGAAGAAAAAAAAAAGACTTGTAGATGATCCCTGTGCCTTGATCACGACTGTACGTGTAAAAATGAGCTAATATGTAAGTTATGTTTCACTGCGCTGTACAGCTGGACGGGTCTGTCCCACCTCGTCTGTGCTAGCTCACCCCTCCGCTGGGGGCTGGGGGGGAAGGGCATCGGATCGAGGCGGAAGCCTTTCGTCTGTTGCTTAGTTTCCATTTTTTTCCCACATTTATTTGTTTGTTGATTCATTTGTTTTGCTTTGACTCTCCTCTGGTTTATATAATAGGATTTGGGGAAAAAAAGAAGAAAAAAAAAAGATAATCAGACACACCACCTTAATGCTGTGTAGTGAAAGATGCTGAACCCTAACACAATTTAATATATATAAAATATATTTCAGATTTTATATTTTATATATATGTACTGTACACTTATATCTATCTCCCTTGTGAGCTGCCCCCCAGGTTTCCTTTGCTTTCTGTCAGTAACATCTGCATAGGTTTTCAGAAGGTGGTGATTCTGGGTGTGATGGGATGAGTATTCATTTCTTTTTCTTTTTCTTTTTCTTTTAGCTTTAACTCTTTTGAAGAAGAGGGAAATATCCAATTGCACAACATTGCTTGTTTCTACATAAACCAAATTCTTTTTGCTTAAACAAGAAGATACAGTTGTACTAAGTGTTTGGTTCATTCCTAGGCTCGCTATACTGGATCCTCTCACCTGATGTCTACATCACATACGTACACCTAGCTGCTAGTTTATTACATACAAATGGTTAAAACAAATGCAGTCTAATGCACCTGTCCTGCAATCAACCCACCTTCGTGACAGTGATAATTTGCAATGAGTATTTATGAGTATTAGTTTCTCACATTGTGTCATTTATATCAGTGAGAATAGACACACACTTTTTAATGTTTCTTCAGTAGCGATATCCTCCATAATGTGATGAGATGCTGTTAAAGCGCTTATCAAAACCAAGGATTACAAAGTGCTTTTCAGGGGAGAAAGGACTGAAAATAGACAGTACAGTTAATACATGAGAAAAGCAGGCTGTTGAATTTAGCTTAATTATTACAAACATGTTGTGTATTAGGTATTGCACACGTAAGGAAATCTGCGCACACAAATACATGTATGTACATGTATGCACACAAATTATCCAAATTAAAAGAGGCATTAAATAAACCTTTTGATAACATTTTTAGCTAAATTGTTTTCAAACGTTCAAAAGTTTTATCAGCAAGAAACTCCACGCTCCGAACTGACTGTAAAGTTGAATCAACAAAAACGGAACATTATAATCTTCATAAAGCTTGGTTTCATTGCAGGGCAGGTCTGTTGTGTTGCATTAGTTTTAGCTAGGTGTACCTAATAAACTGGCAACTTAGTGTAAACTAATCTGTGTTTCTGGCACACGTCAGTCTTTAGGAATGTCACAGTTTTGCTGAAGTCACATCCTGCACATCTCAGCTTTCACAGTATGTGGGATTATTTTCATATTTTATTGAAACAGACAGAAACAGTTTGGGCAGCAATTTTCACCCAACTCGTCAGACAACGGTCTTGTTCCCTAAACAGACTTTTTTTTGTTTTTAATCCATGAAGATTTTTGTTAACGACACAAAACCAGTCTCCGCCATGGCTTTGCTTTGAAAACAACACCACAGCCTTATTTCTAAAGTCTCTCCAGCACTGTACACTATAAGTTATTATTCCCTGTGTTCTGTAAAAGAAGACTGAGTATGTTTATAGGTCTTGATACGGTACCCCAGCCAAGAACAGGGGACATAATCAAAGAATTAAGCAGCTGCCTTTGTCTTGTCTCTTTGACTTTGTAAGGGGCCACAGAGTGTCTATCAGGTTGTAGACCAGTTCAATATTTTACACACTGACAGGCTTCTGTCATCATTCTACTATTCTAGTATGTCATTACGTGACTTCTTTACAGAGCGATTCGAGTCTTATTTTGAGGTTTATTTATGTGCCTTAACCTTTCAGATCTGCAGCAGTGATAATGTATGAGAGGAGATTACATTCACCATTTATTTTCACATCAAAACTTTCTTACCTGTGTTTACCTGAAGCCACAGAGGCTGCAGCAATAAGTGAGTTTAATTTTAGCTCAGGAAAGAAAAGAAATCTGCAATTGTTTCTGTTTTGTCATCAAGTGTTTTCAGTATACGTTTTTAAATATTTCTTGTGAGAGACACATACACATAGATACTGCATACTGTATTATTTTTACGTACAATTTACGTTTCCATATTTAGCTGGTGTGTTTAAGATCTCAAGGAAACAAAACTATTATTTCTCTCTTTTCCAAAAGGAGTAACCTGTTGTTATGACTATCAGAAGACATCCAAACTATCCACTGGTCCTAAAATTTGTCACCTTCTGGATGAAGAAAGTTTAACACCTGAACTAATCCTCAGAAGATTTAGAGAAACAAACTAGTGTGCATTCACAGCACGCGGTAAAGGATGAATGGTCAAAAGTCAAAAGAGAAACAAACAGTGTGTCACATGCTCATGTTGTGATCATGGAAATCTTGCTGATACCCCATCTGGTTCCTTGTTGGAGCAACAGGATTGTGAGGTGAAGCCGGTAATTCCTCCTTCAGTAACACGACCCCGAGTGACAGTCACGCCCCATAAAGAACTGCACTATTGTTTCACTTCACAGTGGTTTAGTGTTTCTCTCATGTCTGCAAAGAATGGAGAGGCAAGAAGTGTGTAACAAAGGTTCAAGGCCCTCTGAAAGCTCAGGTGAGACCACAGCTAAATAATGTTTATTAAAAGATGTAGAGGTGTTTCACAGGCTGCACCACCTGACAAGGGATTCATTGCAACTAGTAAAATCTACCCATTAAGACTGGGAGTAACTGGGTAGACACTATTAGCTAAAGACATGTGCTAAGTGCTGTCAAAGGATAGAAAGCTGTGCCTGCAACTTTCAACACTTAAAAAAAAAAAAGCAAAAATCTGATTGTTCAACATTTCATTCCCAAAACGTAGTTATAAATATGCTACAATAACAGCTTTCACTATCAGGAAGGCTTTCCACATTATTTGGAAACTTCACTGCAGTTGCAGGCAGTTTCGCATCAACCCAGAGGTGTTGGATTTGTTGCAGACCAAATAAATTGACTCAAGCCACACTTAAACTTAAATTGGTGCATATGAGCATCATAATGTTAAAATGTCATCTCCAAACTGCCACAAAGTTGCATTCATATTTCCCTGGAACTAAAGGGGCTTAATCCAGACTATGGAAAATAAGTGGACAAAAGTGTCTTTGCTATATTGGCTATATGGTAAATAATGCACTTTATCAGTGTAAACTAAGTAATTGTTTGGGTCTGGATACAGCTGTTTCATGCCTGTAAGGTGTAATGCACAGAGACCAGACAAGCAGCTGATTTCACTTGTGGTTTCATGTTAATTTTCCCTTTTATTGTCAGTATAATGCAACTGAATTTCTATACTATATAATTATTCAGTATATAGTAAGTATTTTATAGGATTTTTGTAAGACACCAAAATAATGTTTTACCAACACTAACTCACGCTTAAATCAGTCTCTTACTGGTAACTTAAGGTTTTAGCTAGACGTTATGTGGCATGATATCCTGAGTGGAAATATATTTCACTTCTGCTATAAATTGGAAGCATAAAGGGACCATACAGGGCCATACAGATTTAAATTTAATAAACAACATCTAATTTTGAAATGTAGTCAATGGAGATCACATGATATTAAAATTTAAACATTAGTTTACATTTACAGCAAGTAGGTGTTTTACTTTTAAACCGACCATCTGAATTTATTTGGTCAATAGTCAATTTGCAGCGCTCATTTGCTTCAATAGTGGCCCAGTAATATGTCGCAGTGGTTGAATGTATCATTCGCCCCCGCTCCGCAAGAGGGGGCCAGAGCTTTAAAACAAAGACAAAAAGACAAACCGAAAAACACGTGGGCCGAACCGGACGACAAAATATACTTCCTCCTTCCAAAACCCCGCCTCCACGTTTCCATGCATTGGCGCGCTTCGCCCCAGTGTCTCTCTGCTCCTCCCCGGGTGGTGGTAGCAGTTTGACTCTAGCGGGCTGCGGGTGAAAGCACAGCAGCCATGAGTGTGCCGGGTGGTGCTCGAACCGGTTCGGCCGCTGGTCCGGTCCAGCAGGGACTAAAAGACGCTCTGATCGAGACGCTGACGGCCATCCTGTCCCCGGCTCAAGAAGTGCGCGCCGCGGCGGAGGAGCAGATCAAAGTGCTGGAAGTGACAGAGGGTGAGTGGTTTCTTTATGATAGTTTGGAGCAGGTGACGGTGGTTAGCGACCCGGGGGGGGGGGGTCATCACTCACTGAAGGTATGGTCCTGTGCAGGGACAACGCGAACAGTCTGCTGCTCTTATGCTAATTTGGACTGTCGGCTAGTCTGAGGGGTAAGCTAGCTAACAGCCAAAACGTTAGCCGGGGAACTGTGTTGCCTCCCAGTGGCTAACGTTAGGCCACATTTCAGAAGTTAGTGCTGACTAAGTTGGTCCTGAAACTCACAAAAGCGTGTAAACCTTAGTTAGGTAGTAAGGTGGCCTCCTCCACTTAATTAAACAGACGTGATTGAATAGGTCATAGCTAACTAACAAGTAATCGTACTGAGTAGGTTATAGTAAAGCACATGGGGACTGTGCGGACCGCGGCCTCAGCAACACAGCATCAGGGTGAACACAGGTTTTTATTGCTCTTATTCAATGAAAGACGTTAATTTTACGTCAAATGACATTACTTCCCCGTCATGTCACTGGGAATATCGTTAATGTAGACGGTTCTGAATCCATGGCAACGCGCACCGTTCTCGTCTCGAGCGCTTTTAGAATCAAATAACGTCACCTGGAAACGGTGGAAGGACAGCAGCAAACCCCGAAATGTCCACAACCGTTAGCCGCCGCCATCGTCAAATCTTAACCGCTGTTTAATCGGTAATGCATTGTAAAGGCCATATCACGTTATTATCGGCTGTTGAGACACAACTTCCGCTGGTCCCAAAATGTAAGGTTACACCCAAAGTGATTCTTCCTGATCTATTCCACTGTCACTATGGCAACCGTGGAATGCCCGGTGACAGACTTTCCCTCGAAGATGTCTCCCAGGGCACAGCGGCTTCTCCCGCGCATCCCGCCTAATGGGCTGCCAGCTTTCTCCATCATCAGCTGCAATGTTATTAATGGAGTGGTTTATCAACTGAGAGTTTATCGGCAACTATTTTGATAACTGAGTAACTGTTTTAGTCATTTTTTGAAAGCAAAACTTTTCAGCTTCTCAATTGTGAGGATTTTGTGGTTCTCTTAGTGGTATGCGATGTAATACTAGATTGAACTGGAAACAAGCCATCCGAAGTTATTACATACCTGCAAGGACCCTCTCATTTTCAAAATTGTGTAGGTGATTAAATAATAAGCAGAGATAAATATAAAGTTGACCAAAGAAAGTCCTCCCAAGTTGTGCAGAGTGAGTCAACCAACAAAATGGTACCTTGTGTTTTCATGGACCTGTCTTGGTGCACAGCATCATCATGTTAACTAGAAGTAATTTCGTATCTGGCTGCTCCATATTTTCCATGATTAAAACTAAAGCGGGGGAAAAAAGTACACAAAGTGTGTACTACGTGTACAGCTAAAGAGTTGTGAATGTGTCTGAAAGCCCTGAAAATGTCTTGAGTCTTAAGTTACTTGATGATCTCCTGTTGTAAATCAGTTTAGCACTCTCTGGTAGAGCAAATTTAACAGTTCAGCAACCGTTGTTTGTTGTCATTAAGGGTCTCAAAATATACATGGTCGACAGCAGATATACCTTATGTAAACAACTGATGACTGTTAGTGTTTGGGGCAAATAATAGCCATAAAAACAGTCTTTTATTTTGATAAAGAACTCAAATCGGACAGATGGATACAGCTTTTACTCCACTAGACTTTCCTTTGTCTGTCCAGTGATGCTCATGCCGCGGGTGAAAGGGTAATTGTGCACACTGTCCATTGACTGTACTGGAGTGTGGCTGACCCTTTCTGCTGGCCCCTCTCTAAGGCAGCTGCTCTGTAGGATTGTCAGCATTAACATTGTCTTCTGGCGCCTGATGTCACCCTTAGTAAAACCCAGTGAGAGAGAGCTGGTTGAGAGCTGACGTTGATGAACCTCAGATCTGCGTTTCTCTGTATGCCTGTCTGTCAGCCCAGGTTCAAACCAGGGTGGTGTTAGTAGCAGAGTTAAAGGATTTTTTATACCATTGTTATCCTCAAAGCCTAAATAAGCAAATATTGTCACGTATACCTGTATCTAGGCTGCAAAATCATGTTACATGTTTGTTTACTGACCCACATCTTTGAAGGAATTCTGCCAATATGGTGTGACTTGTTTGTGTTGTTTTTCTCGTGTTCACACAGTGCCTTGTTGTTATCGTACTGCAGTAGCTCTCTTCCCACAGATTAAACCCTGCACCTGCATAGCATATATTTTCATATTTGAACAGCAAAAATATGTTTAATGTGCAAAACCACTTCAACTATAGTAACAAGTAGTACTATTACAAATGTACCTGTATATAACACAAAATAGTTTGAGTCAAGTCAGAGAGGAGGCATCTGTGGCAGCAGTTATTGATAGTGTTGATTTTGTGTGAACAGATGTGTTAACCTTTCATTAGAGCTACAGCATTTTGTTAATCATTTGAAAGAAAGTTTGTCTTTAACTATTTAAATAATTATTAAGCAGAACACCATATGTGAACACAGAAAGTTGTAAAGATTAAGACGCATTTTTTTCTTTATCAGTATTTCTAAAGTCATCATACAGAGTTATAAAAGACACAATATATAAAAACAACAACCTTTTTGTTGACATATAAACATTTTTAGTGCTATTGCAATAGGCCACAATCAGAGCCTTATATTGTATGAAAGCTGTCAGATTGTTTGTTTTTCACTCATTTTATTTTTGTCTTTCTTCCTTCCTGATATGTTGATGTTGTAGAGTTTGGCGTCCATCTTGCAGAACTCACAGTTGATCCCCAGGGAGCTCTCGCCATCCGTCAGGTGAGCAGAAATAGACTTGCACGAACTGCACACATGTAACCTTAAGGTCTTGTTTTTTGTTTGTTTGTTTTGCCATTTATTATCGGCGTAATTATGTGCATGCCCATCCTGTTGTGTTTCTTTGCAGTTAGCATCAGTAATCCTCAAACAATATGTGGAGACTCACTGGTGTTCCCAGTCAGAAAAATTCAGGCCTCCTGAAACCACAGATCAGGTCAGCATCCTTTACCTTACACACAATAATTTTGTCTTCTACTTTCAGAAGTTCTAACTTTCAAAAGTGAAAATTTGACTTCTGTATTTTGAGCCAAGTGTAGTCAGACCCCTGCTCTCTTCCTCCAGGCTAAAGCTGCAATCAGGGAGCTGCTGCCATGCGGCCTGCGGGAGTCTATTAGCAAAGTCCGCTCCAGTGTTGCGTACGCTGTGTCAGCCATCGCCCACTGGGACTGGCCTGAGGCCTGGCCGCAGCTCTTCACCCTGCTGATGGAAATGCTCGTCAGCGGAGATGTCAATGCTGTGCATGGAGCCATGAGGGTCCTTACAGGTAAAGCATACACACTAACAAACACAGGCAGATTTTCAGAATAAGATTTCTTTATTGCCAAAAGATGCAATTTTTTTCTCTGCTTTCAGTTAAGTGACCTGTAACTTACGCTACATTATATATAGAAGAGTGATCCCAGTCAGTTTCACACTGAGAGTTTAGAGTACAAAGGAGCAACAGCGTGGATCAGTAATGGCTAAAATCTTGAGTTTCTGGAGAGAGAAAGTGGGTTCAGTGCTACCTGTTATCTAACATATTGAATTTGACAAATATTTGTCTTTCCAGGGTTTTACTGTACACAAGAAGCCCACATGTCATTTTGTTGGTCATCAATTTGGTTTTTGATGCAAATTAGCAATTTCTCTATATTTACTTTCACAAAAAATTGGTAACAGGTTTTTTTTAGTTTCTTTTCTCTTATATATGTATGTAAGTGTTTGTGTCATGTTTCCAGAGTTTACTCGGGAGGTGACAGACACACAGATGCCGCTGGTGGCTCCAGTCATCTTACCTGAAATGTACAAGATCTTCACCATGGCCGAGGTACTGCTACAATTCACTCTACTATATATAATAATATAAGCATTTTTGAAAGTCGACCCATTTGTGTTCTCTGATATTGAAGATACTGCTTCATCTCACAAGCAAGCTGTGTTGAGATGCAGCACGAAGCATGTTTTCATCTCACATTGACCTTCACAACTATTATAAAAACATTTTGCTCAGAATAAGACTGCATTTCCTGTAGCAACATTTAGGTAACTGCACTTTATTTTTTGTCTGGGCAGACATGATTTTTGGGTAATGTTTCCTAACTGTTGCAGGTTTACAGTATTCGTACTCGCTCCAGAGCTGTGGAGATATTCACCACCTGTGCCAACCTCATCTGTGCTATTGAAGAACTTGAAAAGGTGAGATGAATTTCCTTCAAATATTATATAATTAATTTAATATCAGGTTTAATTTAAATAATTACATAATGGAACTTTTTCAATTTTAACCCTGTGTTTCCTAATGTAACTATACCTCTTTTCTGTACGTGTGTGTGTAGGGGGCAGCCAAAGCATTGATCTTCCCTGTTGTGCAGCAGTTCACGGAAGCATTTGTGCAGGCTCTGCAGATGCCTGATGGACCCTCATCTGATAGCGGTCTCAAGATGGAAGTCCTCAAGGTGAGAGACTCTATGGACCACAGTGTTGTGGAATTATTGTGTGATGTGAATCTCAAATGTGTCATAATATCATCAATATAAACTTTTGTGTTTAGCTGAGTATAATATATAAATATAAATGTATTGCTTGTGGTTGTATTTTTCAAGACACATGGTCCAAATTATTATTAAGATTAAAGAGGATAATCTGTATTAACTACAGAATTCTGAAAGCTGTAATTATTGTTCTTCTTTTTCTAGGCAGTAACAGCATTGGTGAAGAACTTCCCCAAACCCATGGTGTCCTCCATGCAGCAGATATTACCCATTGTCTGGAATACACTGACTGAAAGTGCAGCTTTATATCCTTTACAGTGCCAGCTGTGCATTAGCTACTTCCTTTCTTGGATAACCACTGTTGTTCATATGTGCTGAAAGCATTGCTGTTTCCATTCAGGGGTGAAAGAACAAAAATTATCTAGAGGTCCAACTTCTTTTTTGGCATTTCCCAATCAGTTTAGTGGACACTCGTGGTTTGAGCTTATGTCCTTGTGTATACAGAGCAGCATCTCTAAACCACCGGTCCACCTCACTGCAGTTGCTTGTTCTGTTACATGAAAGTCACCTACTAAACTCAGCAAAATCCAAATCCTTGTGTTGCAATGGGCTATGAAAAATGTTAGTTTTTTGCAAATCTACTTTTATTGGCTAAATAAGGTTTATGTGAGAACAAAAAGCCTGAAACCTTTGGTCTTTACAACAATCAGTACATAATATAAGCCTCTGAGCTAATTTGCCTACTAGGGAGGAAACTGAACGTGATACTGGGTGAGATGGCAACAAATTTGTACTTCACAAGTTAGACTTTGCTATTGGATGTCCTCTTGGTGTGTATATTATGATGGATATAAGTCAGTCCAAGTGCCTCCTATTTAATTGAGTATTCTTTAACTAGATGTTCACTTATGTAAGAACAGAAGTAAACTACACAGAGGAAGTGGATGACCCAGTAGATTCAGATGGTAAGCAGAAATTCCACTTTCTTTACATGCGACCTCACTGCTTCTTGTAACATGAACCTGCAAACTTGGACAAAAGTGTCTTTATTATAAAAATCTTTATCTTCTGGTTAATTGCTTTTTTTAGGTGAAGTGCTGGGTTTTGAGAATCTGGTGTTCAGCATCTTTGAGTTCGTCCACACGCTGCTGGAGAACAACAAGTTCAAGAGCACAGTGAAGAAGGCTCTGCCTGAACTCATCTACTACATCATCCTGTACATGCAGATCACTGAGGACCAGGTGAGGAATAACTGCGGCACATGTGGCTGAAAGGGCTGTATGAGCTGTAAAAGATTATAAACAAATCACTGGTGTCAGGACTGACTGTTTGCATCGTTGCTTGTCAGATCAAAGTGTGGACGGCTAACCCCCAGCAGTTTGTAGAGGATGAAGATGACGACACTTTCTCCTACTCTGTCAGGATCTCTGCTCAGGACCTGCTGCTGGTGAGATGCTGGAAAAACCATTGGTATATTCTTCTGCACTGAATCTTTGCCACAGATGTAGACCTCCCCAGTAATGTAACTACACGTCACCAGTTCACAACACGGTTCAGTGGTTGCACAGACAACCTCCTCTGACTTCTTCTGGCTTTTCCGTGTAACTCCAATGTGTTTTGCTCAGTTTCGTGTGTCATTGTTAGTAACATTAGTAGACCAAAAAACTCAACACAGTGGTGTAGAAACCTCACGGCCAGCTAGCATTTTGGTAGTGTGATTTCTAAGTAACGCAGACAAGTATAAATGCTCACAATGAGTTCTGAGGCTCTGAGTAGATTTAATGCTGACTCATAAATTTAGCTTTAGTTTCAACTGTTTGACCCACATTCATTTTCTGGCATGTTACCAAATTACTTAATGTAAACAAGGTTTATACAGACAGTAGATCGATTCCAGTACATTTCACAGGAGGTAGATTTTTTAGTAGATTAGAGTTTGAATTCATGCTGAAAATCACTTTGATCAACTGTCGCAAACTGTCGTTTGCTCTCAAAGCACAGAGGAACTACACTTGGAAGTGGATTATGAACCTCCTTTCAAACATTCTTGGTCTGGTTGTTTGTTCTGAACCTGGGTTCAACAGTTTTCTCACTAACTTAAACAAACAAAACAGGAAAATCAAAACATTCCTTTTGTGTTCTAGTGTCCTAGTCCTCAGAAAGAGCTGGAAACATGAGCAGCTTTTGTTCTAATATTATTTATAATGCTATTATTAATTTATAAGTTTGCAGTGGTTTCATAGCAAGTCTTTGTTCACTTTGGGCCTCATTCACCACTGAAGCAGTTTTAAGATTTTGAGATTCGCCATTGTTTCCTTATTTGGGATTTGTTGAGTAAGAACAAAATCTACGCACACTAAAGACCACACTTACACATGTTTAAGCAAATAACTGGTTATTGCATTTTTGTCTATTCTCCAGTAATAATAACAATAATGTAAATATTTAAATTAGATCGTATCTTTGTCAGTTATATTTTAAAATAATCAATTTCATTATTTTAGCATTGTGGTCTTTTGAAGTTAATAAACGGTGCACTAGCACTTCACATAGAACATAAACTAGAACATCACCATGAATAGTGATGTGCCCCCACCACTTCATCCTGACTCACTCCTGGCACCGGACAGCAGAATCACTCAGCTCAGATAACTCTGGGCAAGCCTGTCCTCCAGAAGAGATGTGACAAATTTTTCCTCAGAATTGAAATGACTTTTTCTTTTTTAACTTAATCAGTTGTGTGTGTGCGTGTCTGTGTTTTTCTTCAGAACAACACATAGCCCTGCAGTCTTGTGCCCTTTTATGGGCACCAGCTGGGCATTTAACTATGCTGCACAGGAACAACTAGAACTCTTTCATCTTACCAGGGTGATGAGATTTATCAATATAAGAACTACAGTATGAGCAAATCTGTAGTTTAAAAAGACGTCATGAATCCAGCGTAGACTTTTCTTAGGACTTTTCTTGAGAACACATTCAAGAGAAAAATTAAGAAGAAATTGATGAATGAGCCCCCTTTTCTATCCACTGTCTGGTCAACACTGAGAGCGAGTATAATGATGCTAACCTTTGACCTCTGCTTGCAGGCTGTTGCTGCAGAGTTTCAGAATGAGAGCGCAGCAGCACTGGCGGCAGCAGCCACCAAACACCTCCAGGAGGCAGAGCAGGCCAGAAACAGTGGCAATGAGCACTGGTGAGGAGAGATTCTCAAACAAGTTTCAAATTTAGTAACATTTATGCCACATTCTTGCTGCAATTAGGGACAAAATAGGGGAAAAGGGTTTAGAAAGAAAGTCTTAATATAGATGACTGCAATCCTGCTTTGTTGTTTGATTTCTCTTGTGCAGATATGTGCTTTTAAATTATTAGATACATAAGTTTATTGTTCTTTGTTTAACCAGGTGGAAGATTCATGAGGCCTGTATGTTGGCGCTCGGTTCAGTCAAAACCATAATCACAGAGAACGTAAAGAACGGTCGTATCCAGTTTGACATGCATGGTTTCCTAGCCAGTGTTATTCTCGCTGATCTCAACCTTGCAGGTGAGTTCTAAAAGACCTATCAAATCTGCCACACATACTAACTTTGTGAGGTTTATGGTTATTGGTGATTGATTCCTGTCAAAACTATATCGAAAAGTGACACTTTTGAGGACACTTAACATAGACTAATAATTTCTTATTTGGTATTTGTTCTTGGGAAAGAACAAAATCTATCCACGTGCACATTTTAATGGAATGCATTTTTGTCAATTCTATAGTATTCAGTATTATTATACATTATTCTACAAAATATTTAATGGGATTTAAATTACATTATATTTTTGAATGAATCTGATGTAGAATTTCTTAGGACTTTTCTCAAGTACAAATTTAATAACAAACTTAGGAAGATATTTGTCTCTTCTTTTGGTCTTGTACTTCACTGCTGTCTTTTTGTTTTCTCCTGACTAGCAGCATCTCCGTTCCTCCTTGGCAGGGCTCTGTGGGCGGCCAGTCGCTTCACAGCAGCCATGTCTCCTGAGCTCATCCAACAGTTCCTCCAGGCCACTGTCAGCGGTCTTCACGACAGCCAGCCGCCCTCTGTCCGCATCTCTTCAGTTAGGGCCATTTGGGGGTGAGCAATCTGTGTTTAACTGTGTTAACTTTGCTGCCACACAAACACACAAATGTGTTGTTTTTTGTGATTATCTCTAAAAGCGTAGGACTGGCTCTAGTCTGATTCCGGCACTTGGATCTGTTACTAGTGATGTTTAAAATGTTTGAACATCATGTACTAAAATTATCAACATGTTAAAACGATGTGGGCTACATCCTGCCCCTGTTGCAAGCATCTTTTATCACAGATGCAAACGTTAAAGCAACCATTTTGTTTAAAAAGATCATCAATGATTTTCAACACGTAAAGATGTTGGCAGAAAATACACCTATTCTGTAAATAGACACCTATTATCAACTCTGCAGGTACTGTGATCAGCTGAAGCTGTCAGAGAGCACCCATGTCCTACAGCCTTTCCTCCCCAGCATCCTAGAGGGACTGGTGCAACTGGCCGCCCAGTTCAGCTCAGAGGTCCTTACACTCGTCATGGAGACGCTGTGCATCGTGTGCACCGTTGACCCAACCTTCACCACCAGCGCAGAGAACAAGATCTGCCCCCTCACCATTGCTATTTTCCTTAAATATAACAATGGTACTGACCACTTCCCCTCTGTTATACTGCATTCAGGATTCACACATTTCAAAATGACTTCCTTTCATGTTCCCCTCAGAGAATTTACCCACTTTGTAGACCTTTCTCTTATCTTTTCTCAGGCCCTGTCTCCCTCTCTTCTCCTCAGACCCTGTGGTGGCGTCTCTTGCTCAGGACATCTTTAAAGAGCTGGCACAGATCGAAGGCTGCCAGGGCCCCATGCAGATGCGTCTCATCCCAACGCTGATCAGTATCATGCAGGCTCCCCCTGACAAGATTCCCTCTGGACTCTGTGCTGTAAGTAGCAAGTAGAGAGATACAGAGAGATACAGGAGTTTTTAAAAGATATCTGCTGGAGAGAGTATGTTGCACATTAATGCCCCTGATCTTCTCTATTGTGCTATTATCAGGAAAACTTTCACCTTAATTATTTTGGTGCATGACTGAGAAAAACAAAGGGCCAGAATGGCATTGCATTACATTTGCTGATGTTGAATGTTTTTTCCTGCCCCCCTCCCCCCTCCACCTTTTTGTCCTTTTGTCCAGCTTCATATCTTCATATCTTCGTTGTACCTATCTGTCATTGTAACTCTGACTCAACATGTAATCACTGATCTGCAGTGTGACGTACCAATCAACCAACCAATAAACACATTGTTCATCTTGAACTTTAGCTTGCCCATAAAGGACATGTCTGGAAATTTTACAGGACCAAGCCCCAATGATCAGCTCTGCTTCTAACGAACTTACCAGATTTTCTTGTGATTCACATCAGAATTGGACTTTTCTCCTTCTCTGTCTGTACCACAGACGTCCATGGACATCCTCACAACAGTTGTACGCAACACAAAGCCACCTCTGTCGGAGATGCTGGTGTGCCAGGCGTTCCCTGTGGTGGCGCAGTGCACTTTGCGGACCGACGACAACACAATAATGCAGGTAAACCCACCAAAGTTCTTCGTTTAAGTTAATCTTTTATCCAGACTTGAGCACTTTGAATTCAGCAGAGCAGTGATGTTGCCCTGCAAATGTCATAAGCTACTTTCAAATCCAATACCACCACTTCCACTGAGTAAAACTATAGTACATGCCATGTGAGTTACTCAGAACACTTGTTTGAATTATTTGACTAACATCTATGATCTGTGTAACCTCTGCCATAGTTTTCCACAGTTTCATTCATTGCTGTCTTCCTCTCTCCAGAACGGCGGTGAGTGTCTGCGGGCGTACGTCTCTGTTGCCCTCGAGCAGATTGCCCAGTGGCGGGATGAGCAGGGGAACAGTGGCCTCTGGTACGTCATGCAAGTGGTCAACCAGCTGCTGGACCCCAGAACCTCAGAGTTCACAGCTGCCTTCGTGGGCAGGTTGGTGTCCACTCTGA
Organism: Sandelia bainsii; assembly: GCA_032362345.1. Classification (NCBI taxonomy): domain Eukaryota; kingdom Metazoa; phylum Chordata; class Actinopteri; order Anabantiformes; family Anabantidae; genus Sandelia; species Sandelia bainsii. The sequence goes on from JAUMHL010000025.1 coordinate 18,337,057, forward strand.
TCTCTCGAGCGGGAACTGAACTAGGGGAACAGCTGGATCAGATCCTTCGAGCCATTCTGAGCAAGATGCAACAGGCCGAGACTCTGAGTGTCATGCAGGTAGAAAGGAAAGATGTAAACTAATATACATTATGATACTATAGGGTTGTAAATTACTTGAGTAATTGTGTTCAGTGATTCTACTACTTCCACACTTTGTGGGTGTCATACAAGTGATCATTATGAGCATAATATGTGCATAAATCCTCATAATTACAAGAAATAACGTTCCAACTGTAGTTATCTCGTTAAACTCATTTTCCCCTTCCCCGCCTTTCTCTGTTGTCCTCTCCCTGTAGTCTCTCATCATGGTGTTCGCCCACCTGGTTCACTCCCAGCTGGAGCCTCTGTTGGAGTTCTTGTGCAGTCTTCCTGGACCAACGGGGAAACCCGCCCTGGAGTTCGTCATGACCGAGTGGATGAGCAGGCAACACCTGTTCTACGGACAGTACGAGGGTAAAGTCAGGTCAGACAACATGTTTATTAATAATTTAATAACCAAATCTAACAATTTTACTACATTTTAATGAAAATCAGTGCACTAGCATGGGGTTAACCTTCAGCTAGCTATATTTATAAAAGCTAACAGTGTGGCAGTAAATCGCTAATGCTAGCTTGGTGTCTGTCAATACAGTGACCTCAGTTGTGCTCGTTTGTAGATAAAAGCTAATCCTCACTACTAACAGGAGCTGCAATAGTTTAGACCCAATGTTGTTGCTTAGAGATTCATGTTTTAAATTGTATTTTTGGTAATTGAATTTTCTCTTGCCAGGCAACCAATTTAGGGACACTACATATTACTACATAAAACTCTGCTACTCACCCCACTATGCACATAGTTTATACATTATTCACATATTGTATTTGTTGGCAACTCCTTCTCTTGCACATTATCTATTTATAGCATTCATTGTGTGCAGTTATATGCAGATGTATGTCAATGGCAACATCAACATTTTTTATTCTACTGTTGGTGAAACTGTACTGCTTGTACTGTGTCTGTAATTGTATAGTCTTGTGCCAAGTTTTCTGTTTGTTCTTGTTTGCTTGTTTGTTTGTTTCTGCTTGTGCTATAGCTCCCTGAGTTGTGTCCGTGGCAGGAACTTAAATGGCCCAATTTGGGATTTGCTGTAAATCCCCAAATGGTTTAAGATATATCTTGCTTTTCCCAACCGTTGACACATTTCTCAAACTCCTGTGATCATTGTTTTTTCTGCAGCACCGTGGCACTCTGCAAGCTACTGCAACACGGCCTCAACACTGATGATAAACGTCTCCAGGACATCGCTGTGAAGGGAGAAGAGATCTACAATCCTGAAGACGGCATCCGCACACGATCCAAATCTGCCAAGAGTAAGTCACCAAACAACCTAGACTGTGTTATTACTTGAATGCTGTATTACTGTAATTGGTGTGTTGTTCTGAAATGTACAGTTGTGAGATAGTATCATGTGTAAATGTAAAAACTACATTATTACGATGTAATGTTTAGGGGATTTTTTTGTGTGTGTGTGTGTGTTTCTCCACAGACCCTGAGCGGTGGACAAACATTCCTTTGCTAGTGAAGATCTTTAAACTGATTATCAACGAGTTGTCAACTGTAGTAGAGGCAAACGCCAGCAGGGCGAATGCAGCAGACTGGAGCCAAGGTGAGTACGATCATACAAATACTCGAGTTAAATTCATTCATCTGTTGCTTAAGGACCTTCCACTTTAGGTTCAGGTGTTTCACTCAGTGATACTTTGAAAGGATACGTGATACGGGGAAGACATGATCACTATTAGATGGTATGTAGCCTGTGACATTTATGCAGTGGAGCAGAATCTCTTACTAGAGGTCTTCACAGGTCCACTCGGGTCTGTGTGCCAATATGTCCTATACCTGAGTGGATACATACAGAATTTTATTGTGCATGAAGGGAGAACAGGACTTTGTTATTTATAGGTTATAAAATATATTTGTCTTTAGAAACATAAACAAATTGCTTTATTTTTTTTAGTTTGCATGTGTTCTGAGGACACTACTAACATTATATTTTCCAATATAGGTGAAACCTCTTCACTGTGTATTTTAAGAAATGCCTGCAAACTAAATAATAGATTAGCGGATGTTTCACCAGCTGTGGTTTGTTTCAGATTCCAGCGGTATGTGGGAGGAGCAAGAGGAGGAAGAGGGGGAGGATGATGAGGAGGAGGAGGACGAAGGGGTGGCAGGACAGCTACTTTCTGATCTCATCGCCTCCAACAAATACGGTATTGGTATCTCCCCTGTGCATCAGCTATTCCTGTGTTTTGTCTTCATCTTGATTTTCACAAATATATTTGCTTCTTTTTTTAATACGGTTACTGTAGAACTTGAAAATCCGTCTGGTTTGTTTTTTATAGAGGATGATTATTATGAGGATGATGAGGAGGATGATCCAGATGCCTTGAAAGACCCCATATATCAGATTGACCTGCAGGTACAGTCTAAATGCTCTTTTGTGTAGTAGGTTTCTTTTCAGTAACTTTCCAGAATTACTCGAGAGTTGTGCGGTTATATTCTATGTGAACTGTAAATGGTACTGGTTGATAACTGTAAATATTATTTGTGCACATTGTTGTAAGTTATTGTAGCACATCTAAGAACTGCTGTCCCCATCACAAGATGTGGATTATCTTCACTAGTATAAGAGTGTTTTCTCTCCTGGAACATCACATTAGATAAGAAGAGGATCTGATTATGTCAGGATCGGTGGATTAGTCCATGTAATTTGCACTTTTAACTGCGGAGGAACAACCTTTATTTGATCATGCAGTGTTAATTTCCAGAACTCGCTCTAAGGTCTTGATGAACAAAATATAAACTTTCTCTCTCTCAGCTCAAGCAGCTTAAGAGCAAATACACAGTGTGTAACCACTGTGTGAAAGACAGGGAACTGATTCTAGGAAAAGTGAAGGCTTACATTGCTTTGTTAAGTCTAATGTGCATCAGCTGCCCTGTGGTCTTCGTGTTCAATCAAACACTATAAATACAAACTTTAAATGCACAGGTTATGTTACACCTGTAAACACTGTCACATATATTACTTAAATCAGTACAATACAGACAGTAGGTTAATGGTTATTCTCCAAATAGATGTACAGGGAAGAATGATTATAACAAGGACAAAACTAAAAGTGTTTGAAGCCCACTTGTCAAGGTTTGAAATTTATTGACAATGTACCACCTGTCCTTTCCCAGGCATACCTGACAGACTTCCTGACACAGTTTGCCCAGCAGCCGTGTTACAGCATGTTCTCAGGCCACCTCAACAACGCAGAGAGACAAACCCTGCAGTCTATAGGCCTCTAGCCCCACTCTCTGTGCTGCTTCGACACGTCTTCTTTCATCTACAGCACTCTGAGGCTCTTCTATTGCCCCATCACTTACTTTCTTATCATGAATTTCCAAACAAGTAACAGAAAAGAAGGAAAAATGTGGGACGTTTGGCTCAGCAGAGGAAGCAGACAGGGTGGGAAGAGACACATGCACTTACCTATAACTCCTGTGTTTCTCCATGTGATGGGGTGAAGGACTCTGCCGATTTTACAGTGTGGACGAAGAGGTGAGAGACTGCACAGGTTTCATTGATGAAGTGGGTCAGAGGACTTATCGTTTTTGGAGTAAATTTCAGACTGGACAGGAGGATTGAACAAAAAGGTTGTGGCTTACAGGGCGGCACAGATGAACCATGAAAAAGGAACTATTTCGCCACACCCTACTTGTAACTTAGCCTGTTATTTCTGTGTTTCTGTATAAACAATGAAAAAACTTCCAGGAGACTTTACACTGATTGAAGGAAAGTAAAAACAAATATCCTGAAACGTTGGCGGCCTTATATTCTAGAAAACATTCACTGTTTCCGACTTGAAAAGCTCTTAGATCGGCCGTCATGTCTCAGTTACGGTGGGTATTTTGGGAATTCACAGAGTTGCCATGGTGATTCACGCCCTTGTCATTTCCTTGTACCCATTAAAATTTGGGATCTAAAAATTTATAAATAAAAGTCCCGAATGGACAACATTTCCAGATTGAGTCTGATTGATTTTTTTGCCCACACTTATTTTGGGAAAATGCAAGCTAAGCATTCAGGCTATGTTTACAATAAGTGCATGCTGTGGATTTACTGTACAAGGCAAATGGCAAAAATAATATTCATCCAAAACAATTTGCTAAATTAACTGATTTAAAATAGGTGTTGCTTTAGGCCAGTTGATAACAGGTTTGTAAAAACCCTAGTGGATTTTGATCTTTTTTCCCAGCTGGTTACAGGTGCAAGACGAAAGCAGCACAAAAAAGAAAATGAGAAAATGTCATCTGACAAAAGTCTTTGTCTAATTCTGAATTCAGAAAAGACAAGTTATTGTATTTGGGCCTAAAACCCTCAAAAATGTGCTGCAGTATCTAAACTTATAGCTAATCTGGATCACGTAGCTTTGGCCTCTTGTACTAAAGTGAGGAATCTTGGAGTTATTTTTGACCAGGAAATGTCCTTTAACTCATAAAACCTATAGAACAGTCTTTGAATGGGTTTTTTCCTTCTCAATGTTGTCTAGTGGTTGCTGAAAAAGGATTTGTTTGGTTCTCTATAATTCTGTAAGGTCTTGACCTGACTTTGGTACGTGCCTTGAGAGTGCCCTGTTGTGATTTGGCACTATATAAATAAAATTAAAGGTCAAAGTGTTGCATCATTAGATATAAATTATGATATTCAGTGTGTCGACTACTGCGGTTTCTAAATGTGTAACTTGTCTCCTCTACAACTAGTGATGCAAAGATAAGATGGATGTTCGATCAAACCCAAACAGGTTCTAATCGGGTAGGAAGAACACCTGCGTGTGGAGCATTTATGATTATTTTTTTGTATATTTGTGAGCTTAGATGTGAGGCACCTCTGGATATTATCTTATGTGAAATTCAAATCAGTCATTAAGCAAGTCGCAGACGTTCCACAAGAGGGAGCTGCTCGTTATCACCAATGATCCTTTTAGAGCTGAGATAGTCTGCCTCTACTCCACTCTCCATGACCTAGGGTTAAAGCCAGCTGGCAGTGTGGTCCTGTGTATATTGTACATTTCTGAGAACAGTCAACTTAAGTTGGACTTTTTTTTCATGTCCTACAAAAATAGATTTAAACTTATGTGGCCAAGTCCTTACGCTGTGTTGTTACTGTAACACGAGGAGCTGTGCTTTTTACAGGTACATGGTAAAATCTAGACTATGCAAAATCTTTCTCTGTCTGGGCGGGGCGGAGCAGGGAGGGAGGGGGACGCTCTGACCTCTTCCAGGTGCATTCAGGGCTTCTAGTAATTTCTAGGTTTGTTTGATTTGATATTGTTAATGAGGTAACTTTGTTATGCCAGCTAAACCTATACCTCAGCTTTTATTGCTGTAAACACAAACATTTCAGCGTCACAGCTAAATCTAGTTCTTATCTCTTAGATTGTTTTTATCTTTAATCCTGACATTTTCTTCGGCTTTTGGGTGACTTTTGGGTTGCTCACAGTAATTTAAAAAAACAAACTCATTACCTGCTGCTGTTTATGGAAAGCAATGACAACTCAAACAGATCATAGTGCAATTGACTGACTGATTTATTGATTGTCTTAGTACTGTTGATGTTCTTTACTGTTATTTTTCTTTTTATTATCTTATCTTATTATATTTGGAAACTAGTATGTAGCTACCTTAAAAGAGTTAAGTGGATAAAAAAAGTACTTTTTTTTTTTTTTACTGAAAGAGCTTAATTTGTATATGATTCTAGTTTGGGGAGTAGATGTATATGAATAAATTTTCTTCTGTCTTTCCTATAGTAAAACATCTGTCTGCTTCAACCTGAAAAACTGCCAAATGATGTAATCTGGAGTAGTTTTTTAGTCAAAATGAGTAGGAGGTAATAAGGAGGTTGCCATCATAACTTGGTATGATATAGAGAAGCTTGAAACAGAAAGATATTTTATTTTAAGAAACGCAGGGGGACATTTATTACCACATTCATATATACACTCCTCAAACTAGAATCATAGGAAGCAGGTTGAAAATTGGTAAAGTTGCCCTTTAAGTAAAGATCTATGCACTTCTTGCATCCTGTTTTTACAGTTTTACCGTCCTTAGAACAGATACTATATGAAGATAAATCCGGTCTGTTTTTTCACTCATGCAGGACACAGGCTTTGCTCAGATGGGGAATGTTTCCGTCGGTTCGAGCAGTCCGTGAACGCAGCACGCAGCTCGTCCCGGGTGACGGCGTCACCGCCGCCGCTGCCGCCGCCGCGCTGTGTCATTTCGACGGATAAATAACCGACCGTTAAACCCGCTCTGTCTCCCATGCTGTTCCCGAGCCAAGATAATGACGGAGAACCACCGTTAGTCCGTTATTCTCGTCTCTTTACGCCGATGAAAGCCGCTCGTCTTTAGGTCGTCGTTGCGTGGTTTGAGTCGACGATGGTCTTTCCAGCGGGAAACAACATGTCCCTCATCGCGGCGACCGTGGCGCTGCTCACCGTCGTTATCTGCACTTCTCAGGGTAAGACTGTGGCTCTTCACTCAGGCCGCGCCGCCAGCTAACGGTGACGGGTCGACAGCAAATCTCTGCTCCTCACAAAGGTTTTGTTTTCTACCAGCATGGCCGTTATTTATGTCGGTCCTGGTCTCGTGCTACAGCCCGCAGCGTCGGTCCGAGCTCCCGCAGCTTTCTGGATGTTGTGAGCTGTTAATCGGAGGCTGTTTCAGGCCTAGATAACTGTTACTAACCGGTTAATGTCCAAACACACTTTACACATAATGCTACAGTTTTCTGTGAACCAGTGTTTCTGGCTTTTCTGTATTTATTTAGCTAGGTTATTTATTTTACTTGCGTAGCTGTTGTTAACATTAAATTAAATTAAACATGCTAGCTTACTAGGTCTGCAAACATTTGTCGATTAATCAATAATCTTGGCGAGAAGTAATTAATCAGTAATTGTTTTGGGAATGTAGTAACTCATAATTTCATTTATTTGCTTTTTGCACCGTCTTAAATATGATTATTTTCAAATATGATAGCAAACTGAATATTTAAGTGTTAATATAGTAAATTCAGTTAGAAGAAATGAAAATAATCGTTCATTGCAGTCATGCAGTTTATAACAAATACACTTTAAATAAAAACTATTTCTTTAATTTCCAACACAGTAGGTTTGCTCAGTAGCTCAGTTTACACAGTTGATGCCTTTAGTGTTTGAGACAGTAAAAAAAAGAAACTATTTGTACGTTTTACACTAACTACAAGTTCAAAGTGCTTAATATGTGACTGGTAATTGGAGGAGAGATCCATGCAGGTATCAATACACTTGCAAATGTTTTAGCTGAACATTCCTGCAGAAGCTTAGTATTGTAATTGTTATTATTAATTATTTTTTATTATTATTTAGTCTACAATATCTTAGAAATAGCTAAAAATGACCCAATGTCCATATCCAGGATCATATTTTACTGAGGTGTATAAAGTTCACAATTTTAATAGAAGTCTTTCATTTTTCTATTCAAGTAAAACGTACTAGAGTACTTGCTCAAAGTACTCCACTAAGAAAACTGTGTATTTTAACCAATGTAGAATCTGATGCTGTTGATAACATAAATGTAGAAATCAAGTCAAGATTTGTTTGACAAATTAGAATTTACTGACCATTTTTTAAAATATAAATGGGAAAAGAAATGGACAATGAAAATAATCAATAATTGCAGCCATATTACAGATCAAAGTGTGCAGCACGGTGTACAACTTCTGTTCTTACATTAATCACGACTTTAGGCGTTGTTACATTTGTGTGTTTTACGCTGGATTGTCCTGTTTGAAACTTTATGCTGCTGAGGTTGATTGACACCAGTGGGATCTCACTGGTAAAATAAAGGTTTAAAAGAGTCTGAACAGGTTCATGAGCTGAGTCTGTATAAATGTTGGCTCAACACTGTAGTGCAGACATAATGGAGTTTCCATCAATTTAATACACTTATGCAAATCCTCAGCTCAACAAGGAAGAGGAAGTTAAATGTTAAATACTGCATTTAATCAGATTGTATAGTAAAGAAACTTTACAGTTCTGTGTCAGTGTTGGGAGACAGGCTCAAATATTCAAGGCAGTGTGACTCGCAGCAGGCTGCAGACCTGCACACACGTGGCTTTTGTCACCAGGCTGTAATATAGTGATGCCTTAAATTATACATTGTGGAAAACATAATCATACGTGATCTTTTCAACTCAGTTAAGGACTTAAATATATTTGTCTCTCAGTCAGTATGTGAACCACTGTCCTTCAAGCCCAGAAACCAAAGAACTCAAGTGTCACAGATTTGAGTGTTATTCATCCACTTGTGTTTCATTTCTGACTTTTAAAACAATTAATCTCAAATTAATAATGTGAACAAGGATTCGTTAGATTGTCTTTCACAATGACAACAAATTGTGTTGGAATGTGCTGCTTTTGTTTTGTCAAGTAATAGAAAACATAACTAAAATAACTGTACTTAATTAATAATGAAAACAGTTGGTCTTCTTTTTTCTACTTCAGACGTACAGGTCTTAAACCACTCGGGTACCTGACTAGAACCTTAATCAGTTTTCAGCCTCTGCCACAGGGATGTTTTGAATAATACATTATGACTGTGTTTGGCCTGGAATAAGAAGAAGAGCCAGTGCATGTTTGAAATAAATATTTATTTTCTCCTGAAGGCAGAACAAAGCAGTATCTGTATCAGTCTGAATTTTTCTCACTTTGAATGTGATGAAATAGAAACAACAGCATGTCAGTGCAACTGAGAGATGGAGAGAAGAAAAATAAATTGTTCAAGGTTTGAGCTTGAACTCTTGCTGTTTCCTTCCTTCACTTGTTCTCTGTCTTCTTTTTTTTTAATCATCTTCCCCGTTGTTTTGCAGTCGGTGCCAACGAGGACTGTCTGTGGTACGTGGATAAAAACGGCACCTGGCACAATGGTTTCGACTGCCCTCTCATCACATTCTGCTGCGGTAACTGCCACCGGCGCTACTGCTGCCTGGACGCCTTCAAGATGATCACAGAGCGGGAGCAGAAACGCTGCATGCTCTTCCAGTTCAGGTGGGGACTCCGGCAGCAGCAGGGTTTTTAATTTAATTACTTGCTTATTAATTTACTCGACACCAACTGACAGTGTTTGTGTTCACAATTCAAGGACATCAGTACAGGGTCGCATATATTTCATTTCCTTAAAGCAGATAGATACTGTTGTTCTTCATGAGGACAATAATAGATAGATAGATAGATAGATAGATAGATAGATAGATACTTTATTGATCCCCAAAGGGAAATTTCAGTGTTGCAGTAGCTGTTAAAAAATAATATAGACAGTATAGAAAATAGAAAAATACAAGATAATAAAGATTAACGCAGGAAAAATTAGATAAATACAGGGAAGAAAAATAAACATGTGGTCTGCAGTTGTATACTAATACTGGTGTAATAAGATTGTTCTTGTAAGTCGTTCTCTTACACCAGCACCTGTGTGCGCAGTGGCATTTAGTGTCAGAGTGTGAGGCATCACGATAATGCTGGAGTAAGCGAGCTCGTACTTGAGAAGCTGCTGCACAGCAGTTTTCCTCCACAGCACTGGAGACCATCCATCACCATCCAGTACTGAGCAGACAACCAGCAGCTTATTGAACCTGGTGGGAGATCAGGGACTGCATTTATCAAACACTTATCTCTGGACAGAGGGTCAGATTTATGAGTTTTGTCCTATGCATCAAAATGTATGTACATTTAGAACTGTCCCTGACTAGGTGTACCACTGAAGCCCCAGTGGTAGACAGGTGTAACTGCAAACAAACCCCCACTCTGCTGTGGAGCATGTAAAAATGGACATATTGTAAACTGTTACACCAGCATTTCTGTTTTTATTTTGTCTGTGTATTTATTTGGACTGTCTCTGTTTCCTCTTATATCTCTAATAGTGCATCAGTGATCTGTCAGTAGCATTCAGTTGTAATCTGTCTGCTTTAACTTTGAACTGTTTCAGCATCAGTAATTTTAATTCACTGGTATTTATTTATGTTCTGTTATTTTCAGGTTAAACTGTTTACTGAAGGTGAAACAATGAAAAAACTAACTATAACTACTTTGTAATCTATGAATTTCACTGCAGTGGTAATGCCCTAAATATCGATCTATATCAGGAACACATCCAAAATGAGTTTGTCTATTTGGATTTTCAGATTGTTGTTTGTCCATATTTGGCAGTTTTCATGCTTGTCTGTGTAGGATCGTTGTTTACGGTGTGAAGTTTGATGCAGACATTTACGGATGCTTTGATGAATGAAGCCCCCGATCAGTGGGTGGTGGAGGCTGAAATGAAATAAAAGACTTTGTTGCTTCATTGAGGTGATGTTATCGGGTAGAGAGAGACTGGGTGTCCGTCATTTATCAGGTCATGATTTCAGGGTCAGTCTGCGGTAAACAGTGCGTCTCAAATCACAGCGACCTCTACTTTAATCCTCTCTGAAGTGAGACATAATGAGATAGAGAAGGAGGAACAGCATGAGGCTAAATGATCAAAAAAACAGAAGCAATGCTTTGTAACTGGTGAACGTCCTCTTCTTTTCTCTCCTCTCAGTCCCACCACTTTAGCTGGCATTGCCTCCTCCATCCTCCTGTTTGTGGCCATCATTGCCACCATGGTGTGCTGCTTCATGTGCTCCTGCTGCTATCTTTACCAGAGGAGGCAACAGAGGGGCAGGACACCTTATGATGGTAAGACATCGAAGACTCCTGTGTGCACGCTTTTGCAGATAATAAAAAAGCTAATAGTTTTCCCTCCCTGTTTGTTTTTGACCCACAGCTCAGCAGATCCCCATGGCCAGCTACCCAGTGGAGCCCATGTATGATGCATATGGAAAACCACTGGGACCATCTGAGTATCCACATGCCGGTTATCCAGTGGCGCCCCAGTATCCTGGTATGCCACCACAGTATCCAGTGTTGCAGCCTGCGCTGTATCCACCACACCCAATGGATCCTGCATACAGCCAGGGTAAGATCTGCATAACTTTCTTCAGAGCGGGACAGTTCAAACTATGTTGTAGAAAAGGCTGCAAGATTTTCTGGTCATTATCTTATGTCCACATTTCCCTGACCTTCAATGTTATTTGCTCTCTCTCTCTGAAAAAACATTTGCACATAAATGAGCACAATCACTGACCAGAGGGCAATGATTTTTACTTTTTGAAGTTTCCAGTTGTTTGGTGTGATCATCCTTCCTGTAGCTCAGTTCAGTTTGCCATTAAGTTTAATGATGTCATTCGTTCATAGATATGTCAACACTTATTATGTCAACACGCGATATTTTGTCATTTAGTCGGCAAATTGTCATGAAATTTGCTCAGCAGTCAGTTTTTTGTTTGTTCAGACATTTGGGTGTCGTGTGGTTTGTGGTATGAGCTCCCTGTAAAAATAAAGAAAAAACTTTTAACTTTTCTCTACTGGAAATTGTAGCAGCACAAAATAACACTGTAGTCCAACTTTTGCAGTTGATTATATGAAGATTTTACTACTTCTTCTGTTTTTGTTTTCGTTTTTTTCAGCCCCACCACCTTACTCTCCACCTCAGTATCCTGGTCAATGATGGGCTCATCTACACACAGTGGGAAGCAAAAGCAACTGAGAGAAATGACTGTTTTGAAAAGGAGAAGGCAGCAACACTCTCTCACACACTCAAACACACAGACACGCTCAAATAAACACTACAGCTTGACTAGCAGAGGTTTGCCTATGAAAGAGGAGGACAGGAGACATTTTAAGGTTTTTTTTGTTGTTCGTGTTTATTTACAACATTGTCTTACTTTTCTGGAGTATTTACGTAAATCACACTCTGTTCTGCCACCTGACGGGTCCCCTAAAGTGAGGAGGTATCTAACCGGCGTCTCGACTCTCTGTGCTTTCACCTCTGCTCTCTGACACTCAATAGCAGGGTGTCACCTAACAGCAGGGCTCATTATCTGAAACAAGAGGGCTCAGAAGGATTTGCAAAAATGATAATGCACTCCCTCTTTATTTGTTAAAGTGAAAAATGCTTTACTTCCTCACTTTTGTTCAATTCGAATGAATCGATAGCTGCCTAAGGCTGCGTTCCAGGTCATCTCAGTCAAACGTTCTCCAAACATGATTATGTGCTGTCTTTATCTTTGTGTTCGATATTTCCTTTCGTACTGTGGTAGAGACTAAAACAAACTGAAGATACGGAAGGCATGTTTGTCAAAAAGGTGACATGAATGGATCACAGGCAGTGTGGTGCTGCCTTAAATGTTCTGAGATGGCGTAACGGATTTTATCGCAGTCCTAATTCTGTGTACGAAGACCTCAGTCACCTGTTAGTTTCAACTTTGTCTCTTCAGTTTTGTATCTAACTCGACTAGTTACTTCATGGTAGGATATTAACTGCACCGTTCTAATGTAACATCTCAATACCAGCATGCTACCCAGTCAGTTATGTGTCCTCTCCTGCTTGTTTTTCTAGTTATAAATTAATTAGAAACGAGTGTCAAGATTAATCCCTTCATGCCTGATACGATGTTTTACAGTGAAATTTATGTTAAATGTTTATTTCTTGTAACATATCAGGTCAGGGACAGTTGCAGTTCATGCTGCTTGACTAAAACAAAATATCCCGCCTTACAGTAATTAATCATGAAATAAAAGAGATTAAATATTTAAATACATATTTTGTAAATCTGCTCTTCAGCTGACTATTTTATGAAATTGTGACAAGTTATTTTAAAACAATGTGCTGTTATTGTAACATTGGCATCTTTCCATTTGGTATTTATTATTACTGAGTTTACCTTTTACTGTGAATGGTGGATTCTCATCTTCTGGACTATGCTACAAGGCTAAAATTCACTATTGAAGAAGTCAATTTTGTTCACCACCTTTGTTTAAAGGCACAGTTTGACACTTTGGGAAATATGACTGTTTGCTTATTTTGCTTATTTGCTAGATGAACTGATCAATACCACTGTGTGGTATAGTGGTGGGAATAGTAATCTCTTACTTAAGTAAAACAGTACTGAAGTAGTCTTTAAACATGGTTAAAGTAGTTTGTGGTAATAAAGAGAAGTCCACTACTGAGAAGTAGTGGATGAAAAACTGTGTTATGTTTAAACATGCATGTGATTAATTAAAAATTCATTCACCTCATAAACCATGACACATTTCTCTACTTTACATATTATAGTACATGAGCTGTTTTAACCATAAAAAGTATTAGTTTTGGTACAGATAAATGTGATCCTGTTTTAGTATTACTTGGTATCCGATCAAAACCAATTTTTTTATGCTGCCCTCTACCGAAAAGAGTTTTATCTTCAGAGTTAACTTTACATTAAAGATTCAAGATAAAAAAAAAATTGTTATTAATTCCAGGGGGAAATTGTTTTGCCTTTTCACAGCTGCTCTCAGTTCAAATGGAAAGAAACATAACCAGGAAGAGATTATCACCAACACAAATACTAAATATTCAATACAAAACACACAAATACACAATACAGAGAACAAAGAAGATCTAAAGATGAATGAATTAGGTCAATATCAGTCCAGGGTGAAATGTAGTGCAATGAAAACAAACTATCTTAAAGCAGATAAGTCAGGGAACTCTGTTGTTCACACTGTGGAAAATTACCCTCAGTTTCACAACTCGGTTAAAAAACAACACAAGTGCAAAAAACGCAATATTTTGAATTCTATAGAATATGATGGATAATAGATGAATTTCCCAAAATGTCAAACTATTCTTTTAATGTTTCACCTACAGATTTGGGCTCCAGTGATATGTTTGTAACCCCTAAATTAAATGATCTGTAAATGGGTCTAGTTTAGCATCTTGGACAGAAGAAAACAAATCTGTGCCCTTTGTAAGATGTATGAACTGTAAACATGATTTTTCAAACACGTGTTGTGCGTTTGACTGACTACTAATATGTGAAACCTGGATTACCTGAGTTCAGGTTTAGTGTGTGTCAAGCTAAATGTCAAATTAGGCTGAAATAAAAAAAAATTTATGCTGATCAGAGAAGACTTTTCCTTGAGACTTAACTGCTTGTCTTACTTTTAAACCATGCAATGAATTAATTGAGAGTTATTTCCACTAGTTTACAGTATAAATTGTTCATTTTGGTAGCAGTGTCCTGATGTGCAAATTTGTTGAGCCTTTGCAAAGCAGAAAGAGGACCTTTCTTTGTGAGAACTTACTGACAGGACATTTGCTCAACAATGTTTGTTCGTGCTTCTAATCCTCCCTGAGTGTGTTTAATGAAAGGTGGCAAAATAACTTGTCTAGATGAATTTTATGAATTTTTCTCTGTTGTCATATGGATGCTATTACATTGTATTATAAAGTGAGTGAAAAGTTTTTATTTCTATTAACATAAAATTTAACTTTGGGATGTAAAATACAGATGTCTACTGTGTCCTTTATTATTTTTAAAGGGATTTGTTTCTGAGGAATATCATATAAGTTAAATGGAACATAACCAGATGTCCAAGCAACAGTCTATCCAATGAACCCAAAAAACACTGATTGCAAATAACACATTATTAGTATTTGCCCATATACACTTAAACAGATATAAAATTTTATATACAACTTATGTACAAATTACTTTGCAATGTACTTCTATTATGTAAATTTATTTATATGATTTTTGTGTTTGTTGTTTACATTTCTTTTTGAAATTCTCATGTAGTTTATTCATATAGCACTAAATCACAAAACAAAAGTCATCTCAAGGCACTTTACATGTAAGGTTTAAGACCATAGAGAATATAACTATAAAACTCCCTTAAATGAAAGAAACCTCCAGCAGAACCAGGCACTGGGTGGGCGACCATCTGCCTCGACTGGTTGGGGTGAGTGGAAAGAGGAGAGAGAAAAGAACAGCAGGTAACAGGAGAACAACAAGCAGAGAAAACACTTGGTAGGGCCATTAATCCTGCACACTGGAAACATACAATATGCACATATTATATTTGTCAATTCACCCCTTTAAAAAAACTATTTTTAACAAAACTACAACGATTTTCTTATAGTACCATTTTTTAACAACTGACTGATGATTTGTGCTGCTTTGGGGTACATTTAATTTAATTTACAAAACCTACACATACATGTCATTAGTTAATTGCATTTCCACCTAAATCATTGTCGTGATTTTATGTAGAGCTCGTGTACAAACTATATTTTAACTAACACTGCTTTTCTCTAAAGAAAAAGTTCCCAAATGAAACACTGAGAGTTCTTAATGAGACATTCTCAACATTTAAAATTAGACTCGTCGCTAAAGAAACTATCAGGAACCGGTCTTAATATAAACATTAATTGTGTAATAGGAAGTCTGTAACTCTGCTCTGGCATCTCTGTAAACTTCAGCCCTTCCCATTACCTTTAAAGGATTGTGTACCCTGAACTAAATATGGACATGCACTTTCACAGGATTTCGAAGAATGTCCCAGCCTCACAGTCCACTCTGAGGATGCAAGCCTCTTGCAGTTCGTCACTGATACCGTTCACTGCAAAACTCTGAATACAGCCTCTTTGCACCAGGATTGATGCCACTGGAGGCTTTTTGGTGAGTGGGACACGACAGGACAGCAGGACATATGCTTTGGCCTATGGGAATACCTGACTTCTCACCATAGGAAAGAAATTACACAATAATCTGTTTTTGAATTAAGGGATTTACTGTACTAACTCCATCAGCTCCTCCAAAGAAACCCAATTCTGTTTTATCTCAAAGGGCATAGCCTTTACACCAGATTTTTTAGGCAACCATGTCCAGGTTAAAGGTGAAAGGCCTGACCCGTACAGGCCGTCAGGTCAGCGAGGACCCAGACCTGGATACCCTGCTGTCCACCCTCTCCCCCGAGGAGATGGAGGAGCTGCAGAAGGACATAATGAAAGTGCCAGACTTCAACCCAGAGGATGGGAAGATTATCATCCAAGGGGAGAGCCAACCTACAAGTAACAATGTCCGGGACGCTAAGCTGGACAGTAGACGGGAAAGTGACACCAAAGGGAGGCTCAGTCAGAGGGAACAGTCGTTTGAGGTTAGTGTTTATTTCATCCTTTATCTGCAACTGTTTTGGCAACTTCTTTTAGGTTTGCCCAAAAGGAAACACCCATGAGTGATTTGTCACTTTATGTTTGATCTGCATGTTTTTAAGACAAATTGCTGTCTTCTGACATTTACCTTTGAACTCTTTCCAGCTGTTTTTCATGGAAATGACCTGCAGATAGGTTACTTTTGAAAATCAAGCAAGCATCTATCACTGATATCAGCTACACACAGTATTACATAACAACCAGAGTCCCAAGGTATTCTAATGATAGCTTTCATTTGTTAGTTTTCAGTTTGCTTGAAGCAAACCGCCAGCTGGACCTTATGCACCCCGAGTCCATCATCTCATAAATGCTGGTCCCCAGAGTTTGTTTCTGTGCCAGGAAAAATAAAGTTTTCCCCTCTGAGGCTTGTTTACCTCCATTTCACTTTCTTAATCATCTTCTCACAAGCAAGAAACTTCAGAAACATTTTCACAACATTTTTTCCTTTGGCGTGCTATGAAAGATTTTTCCTCTGTTCAGTGTCAGAGAGACAGTTTTCTAGAGGTTTGTGTGTTTAAAAGAGAAACACTTCAGTCTACGGAGCTGTGGCCCTGCGGAGCTTCTTAATCCCAGCCTGATGGAATTCCTTGGTTGATTGCTCCTACACTCACTGCCTTTTAAGGATACATCTGCCAGGGCCACGGCCTCACACAGCAAAACAGATGGAGACTCACAAATCAAACACTTAGCAAGCTACTTGCTGCAAATGTATCCCTGCACTATAAAAATGGTTCCCTGTCCTTTTGCTGACTATAAACACACATGCTATATTGTGTCAGGGAGAGAGTGTGTGTGTGTGCGTGTGTGTGTGTGTGTGAGCAGATGGATGAGGAAGTGTTTTACCTTAAAGGAATACATTTACACAAGTATTTGCATGGTTAGGGTATAGTTGGCAGTATATACTGTATTTCTGTAAGAACAAGGCCAATAGATGATTGACTGATTGTGTTTTGGTGCTGACGAATATTTAAATACCCTGGTTTCTAACATGTTCATGTTGATGTTCTTGTACATGTTCGTATTCCTGCAGGGTGAGCCGAAGAAGGAGAGCCGGAAGCGGGAATACCTTAGGAAGATGGGCCTGAGCCAGGAGGGGAATGACGACATGAAAGTAGGCTTACGGAGACAAGCTAGCGTCTCGAGTGACAGAGATGTCAAGGTGGACGACAGATACGTCAAGGGTTCTGAAAGTTTAAAAGAG
Source organism: Sandelia bainsii (assembly GCA_032362345.1). Lineage (NCBI taxonomy): Eukaryota > Metazoa > Chordata > Actinopteri > Anabantiformes > Anabantidae > Sandelia > Sandelia bainsii. The sequence continues at coordinate 18,354,479 of JAUMHL010000025.1, forward strand.
GAGCGAAGTTGGCTTTCAAGTAGATACAGGAAGCAAGAGAGCAAAGAGAGTGACGTGAAAGACGAGACTAATGAGAAAGATAAATGTGAAGACAACAGGCTAAGAGACAGAAGAGAAAACAGAGAAAGCACAAGTAGCAAAACAAAGGATATGATTTCCAAGTTACAGGAAAAAAAGGATGACAGCAGAGAGGAGAGGAAAGAAGACTGCAAGAGAAGAGATGACAGCAAAACCAAAGACATCATCTCAAAGCTACGAGAAAAAAGCGAAAAGGATGTGGGCAAGGAAAAGGAGAGAAAATCAGACAGCATCAGGACACAAGGACTTGTCTCTAAGATGGTGGAGAAGCAGAGCAAGGTGCAAGAAAGCCAGGAAAGCAAATCAGAAGAAAAGAAGCCAAAAGCAGAGGAGAAAAAAGCCCAAGATAAAAACAAACCTGATGTCAAATTTAAGAGACAAGTGTCTGAAAAGGATGAGGTGCAGGTCAAACATGACAAGGAAGAGAACAGAACAGATAGAGAAGAGCTGGTTAACCACAGTGACCATGTGAAAGAGAAGAAGAAGATCAGCACAGAGAAGAAAGACGAGGGCAGAGCTGAGAAACTGAGCAACTGTGTCGCCAAAAACACCCCAAACAGCAAGGTGAAAGATGAAGAGGAAGAGGATGAAGACCTGAGCATGTTTGATGAGCTGATGGAGCAAGTTCGAAGCAATGACCCTTCCCTAGCTGAGCTCAATGTCAATAACTCAGAGGTCATTAAGTCCAAAACACTCATTGAATTCGCAGAGGCTTTACACAACAATTCCCATATAAAAACATTTGCTTTGGCTAACTGCCGTGCGGACGACCATGTGGCTTATGCCATCGCTGGCATGCTATGCAGCAACAAGACCATCACCAGCATCAACCTTGACTCCAACCATCTCACAGGCAAGGGCATCCTGTCTCTTATCCAGGCGCTGCAGCACAACTCCACACTGACTGAGCTTCGCTTTCAAAACCAGCGTCACATCTGTGGTGGGAAGACTGAGATGGAGATGGTCAAGATTCTGAAAGAAAACACCACTCTGCTCAAACTGGGCTACCACTTCGAGTTAGCTGGACCCAGGATGACTACAACCAACATACTGAGTCGCAACATGGACCGACAGAGACAGAAACGCCTGCAGGAGCAGAAGCAGGCACAGGCCAACGGAGAGAAGAAGGGGACACTGGAGGTACCAAAGCCTGGAGGTGGAGGATCTCTGAGAAGCTCACCCAAAGCTTCCCCAAAACCTTCTCCTATACCCTCACCTATGCCTTCACCAAAGCTGACTCCTAAAAGAGGAGCTGGAAGTCCAGCTCCACCAGCACCTCCACCTCCTCCTGGGGGTGGACATCCACCTCCTCCACCTCCTATGCTGGATGTAGATGCCCTGAGGAACTCTCTGACCCCAGTGTCGCAGAGGAAGCTTGATGGAAAAAGCCCAGGTGGTAGTAAGAACTCAAGGGACCAACTGCTTGCTTCGATCAGGGGAAGCAATATTAAACAACTCAAGAAGGTACGTATGGTGGGTTTGTGGAAGGCTTAGCTCCGCTGCATTAAATTCAGACACACTTACATTGAGTTTTTCTCACAGGTGCCGGTGCCAAAGTGGTTGCAGTAGAATTTCCTGTTGGAATATGAAGTAAGAAAGAACCGAGAGGGAGAACAGACATCTCACTGCAGGTTTTCAAGGAGACAAAACGTATATTTCCCGGCTGCAGTCGAAGAACTGCAGCTGTAGGATGGATGGAGAAAATGAAACATGAGATACCCATTGTTTGAATGACAAGCCCTCACTATGAGTTCTCCCCTCAAACACTGGACCAAAAGGACTCAGAGGAGAATGAGTGATGCAGGGCTCTCTATTAGCTGACTGCAGAGTGATCATGAGTTTGTGGCTGTTTGTCTTCAGTTCATATTGATGCTTTGCTGGTTATTTGCACTAGATAATAATGAGGCCAATCATATAACATGTTGGCTTGTGTATGCATCTGGATATGAGCATGGTGGTAGTGTGCGATGAGTTTAACAAGAGATTCAAATAACTCTGTAAAGTCTATTATACAAAAGATTATCAGTGATATAGTGGACATTAATTTGACCATTTATTTATTTGTGGAGAGGGAATCCACCTTATACAGAATCTGTCAGTTGTAAATCCGTTCAAACTGGGAATTCTGAAATGGCAGAAATATCAGGGAATTAGCCAACATGGTTGCCTGACTTAAGAAAATCTGGGTATGAGAAAAAAAGGCCAAGGTGGTCTTTGATTGTGTGTTTCATTGCCAAATCTCAAGACATCTCAGGCAGGTTTTAAAGCAGACCACAGGAATCCTGGTGCATGACAAAGGAGTTTTAGCATGGAAATAATTACATAATGCATTTTTATCAGAAAGTGCAAACAGTTGTCCTTCAGTATCTGATGTTATATTTTGTACAGGAATATTCTAACCTGGGTGTTTGAATATCTTACATAACTTTAATGTAATACATCTACATGTCTTAACCTTAGCAGGATTTGGAAAACCATTACGGGCTTATATCAACACTATTGTTGATTTATGCCATACTTTTAAGTGAATGTAATTATAAAGGAATTTAATGTGGTAAACAAAACTCAGAGTGGCTCTCTGTCATATTTGATTACACATGCCTTTCC
>JAUMHL010000025.1:18361485-18401364 GCA_032362345.1 Sandelia bainsii
AGTGTGAACTTTTTACGTTTTCCATAAATTTCACCCGAAAGCCAAATATCCCTAACTTTTTGTGAGTAGTGTATATAATTTTAAACAGTGATCAAATACTAACTTTTGCAAGTCAAAGTCAGTTTTTAATGTTTCGAACCTTTTTTTTGCTTGCAAGAGATATGTCAAGGAACGCACACTAATTAGGCATTACACATATAAGAAAACACTTTATTGATCCCTCGAAGTGGGTCACAGCAGCAGAGTAGAATTGACATCAAATGGGAAAAATATTTATATATAGGAAAGAGGATAGTATAGCTTATTGTGTACAAAAGTTGGGACATAAAACATCTGCCACAAATGGCTTCTTGTACACTTGCATACACACTGTAGTTATCATAACCTTGGATGTGTCCCTCACCTGCGTACACACATAATATTTTGGCAGTGGTCATCCTAAGCAGACAGTTGGCTGGGAAACACATTCAATTGTAGTACAAACTATGTGTTGCAAAAGTGTTTGTCTCTGTGATATAGATTACTTCTCAAAACTCTTTTAGTTATGATATTTTGTGCCACACTACAAGGGTACCTCATATTGTCATGTTTTAAATGATAATTAGGAATCTGGTATTTTCACAGCATTAAAAACAGAAGGTAAGAGTGAGCAAGGAATTTCCTTTCATCGGAGCTTGTTGTTTCTCTATTTTGTAGGGGATGAGCCACAGAATGAGAGGAAGTTTGACTGCCATCAAGACTAGAGCCCCACAGCTTGGAGGTAAGAGCAAAATATCTGCCTTTATTTAACATTATAACATGTAATAAGTATCTGTAATTAATTAGCATCGGTCTTTAGGCTAGAAAGGTTACTGTGAACCAGAGGTCATATTTAGTTTGCGTAACTGTTCTTGCTTCTTCTATCGTCACAGTTGGTATTTGATGGTAAAGCAATACATTTAAATCATAAAAACCTAAAAAAAAAATGCAAATCACGTTTTAGCTGTTACTTATTCACTTTATGTGAATCTCTTTTTTTCTTTTGGGTTGCAGGTAGCTTTGCGGTATGGGGTGGCCTCTTCTCCATGATTGACTGTGGTTTAGTAAAAGTGCGAGGGAAGGAAGATCCCTGGAACTCAATAACAAGTGGGGCCATGACAGGAGCTATCCTTGCTGCAAGAAGTGAGTAAGCTTAGAGGAAGCTGGCATTTGGCTGTCAACAGCGAATACAGAAGAGATTAGAAAATGATGTAACTGTCTTAGGCTGTTTTCACATATTCACTCTGGACAATGCCCGTACCAGATTCTCTAGTTGCTCTTTCACACATGCGGCACACAACAGGAGATTGTGTAGGACGTGTTCTCACTTGGAGAAATAGTCGGTTTGGTTTCAGCGAGGGGTGGCTCCTGGGCAGAGCATGCAGGAGGCACAATGTAACACAAAAAGTACACCGCAAAAATCTGTATTTTATATATAGCACATTGAAGCAGCGCCAGTTACATGATTATAAATTATGCGCTATGCATATAACCTCAGTTTCCTGAAGTAGAGAAGCACACCAGGAAGAACACCAGAAAGCCTATATTTGATAAAAATATATCCTATATTTCCTATAGTTTCTGATGTTGTGCTTGGGCTCAATTGGACATTACTTAAACTTGGTACCAGGGAGCTGGTAGGGTAATGTCCGGGCTGACTGACTTGGACATCTGCGTTCTCACATGCAGCTCCCCCCATATAATGTATAGAGAAGTTTAGGGTTCTAGTGCCTGTTTAAAAATTGCTTTAGTCTGTTTCTGTGAGGCACTAAAGCTCATCAGTGTGATGTTTTAAAACTGCCCAGCACCATAGAAGAAAGTAAGAAGTTAAGGAAATCTTTTGGGGGGAGACATTGTTGACCTTGTCTAATTTGCATTACAGCTCTGTCTAAATTTCACCTAAACATCATGTATAGTAGCTGAAAGTATCTATAGGCTATTGGTGTACAGGACCTTTAGGGTATTTGCAAGTGTCATTAAGACAGCATCCATCAAGAACAAGGTCATGAAAATTGAACAGTGTTTGACCTTTACCATCAGTTGTCAACCTCCCAGTTAAATCTACTTGTTAATGTGAACTATAGGCATGAATTGTACAAATGTGTCATTATCTCCTGTTCCTCTGTAGATGGACCAGTAGCCATGGTAGGATCTGCAGCCATGGGAGGTATTCTGCTGGCGTTGATAGAGGGCGCAGGAATTTTGCTTACGAGGTTTGCCTCTTCACAGTTTCCAACTGGTGAGTGATGCTTCTGATATTCAAAGACAAGGCCACATTAATGAATTTAGAAAAAGTGTGATTTTTGACTCTGTGGATAAAGTGGACTTGAAACTGCAATGAAATACAATTTGAACTAGTAACTCATCTTATCGGACATGTACATCAACATGTTAAAAATCGATAGAGTGACTTCTTTGTACATAATTTACGTATTTTGTTACTTCTTCCCAGTGAGAATGCCACAAATTGCAGCTGAAATGATTAGTTAATTCACAAAAATTAGTTTGCGACAATTTTGATAATTAATAATGAGTAAAGATAAATTTGTTCTAGTCGGACAAAATGTAAACATTTAATCATGTTTGGTTTTTGGGCTGTTGGTCAGAGAAACAAGCGGTTTAAATTTATCTATGTTTATTCAGTTGACAGATACTTTTGACCAAAGCGATGTATAACTCGGGTACAATTTAAGAAAACAAGGACAAGAATAAATAAGTCTAACTTTCTAATGTTAGACCAAGCAATTAATATTTTTTATCACAGATATTAGTTGCTGCATGTGTTTAATTTAGCACTGGGACTAACTCAAGTGTAAATGAAGTGAGTTTTACAGGGTGTTGTTTCTTTGTTACCTGCTTTTAGTCCTCCGACTGGCTGTTGCCATCTCACTCTGAACTCTACCTGCTTTTTCTGTCCAGGACCCCAGTTTGCAGAAGAACCTGCGCCTGCTTCCATGCCCACCCCTTCGTTTGGAGACTACAGACAATATCAGTGAAAGAACTTCCCACCTCTTTACTCCTTAGGCCTGTTTGAATTCCTTGCTGAAATTACAAAGAAGAAATGGAGATGGAAAATGCCACACATCAGAAAACAGCAACTGCATTAGATTTTATGGACTTTGTCAGAGAAACGAAGGACAAAATACATCTTCATTTTACATCTTTCAGGACCCATGTACAGACCTGCCTTTTGCCATTCTCAGCCTTGTTATGTGCATCTGTTTCACGTCACACTGGTAAAACACAGACGTGGTGAGATTTGTTGTTCGATATTTTTTGGGCTTGTGAGGATGATGTTTTTCTGTTTTGTTCACATAGATTATGTGCATGTAGCTCAACAAGTGGGAGTTCAGGACAGACAATCTCTGGATAGTGTTGAATCTTGCAAAAACATGTCACATGTGGAACATAATAAATTCTACTTATATAGAAGTATAATACTTATGTGTATATACAGTAAAAGCTTTCTACTTGTACTCACATGTTAATCTTTATTTGCCTTAAATGTTTCACCTGCTTGGGCTGGCCGCTGACATTTGGCCGGCCTTTTTTTTAAATTTCTTTTTAGTCAGAGTTTTGAAGGCAAATATTTAGCAGATACAATGCTATTGAATATTAGTTTGTTTTAAAGTGAATTTATTTATTTTGTAAAGAGTTGTATCAGATTGTTCTGTTATGTGACAGTGACTTTTACATTCAACACAGGTGTATAAAAGGCTGTTATTGATGAAGGATGGCATAGGCAGAAACTCAAGCAAAGGATTAGTGCATACTGTATTAAATCTCTATGACAGAGTGTACTATGGTACAATAAAGAATAACTTGTAAAATGTGTCTGTTGTACATTGTACTCTGAGTGAACACATTTATCCTGTTCTCTGGTGCTCGACTGTAGTTTTTCCACCTTTGCCCATAATCTACGCTGCCCGAGCAGGATTGCTGACTCCCCACTAGAGGGAACTACTCCCAAACATATCCAAACTGGTGTTGCTCTCATTTCTTCCCTGAAACTGTAACTGACTCTTTTATGTTTGTGTCACACACATGTTGACTGTTTGAAGCCAGATTTGTGCAGTTTCAGGTGAAGGACACCAGATGGTTAAGGGGACATGAAAGGGACCTTGATGCAACATCTACATCACCAGTTGAATATGTGTTTGAAGTCAGGGATTGTTCCTTCATGGCAGAGCTGTAAATGTCAGAAATAATAATTTGAGAACTGAAAAGTGTTGACTTGAGCCTCAAATAAGACTGTGCCAGCTCTTACACATGATGCAATGTAGATATTTGATTATTAGCATGGCCAGTTGCAGTCTTGGACTGCAAACCAGAGATTTTATTGATTAATATTTGTGTTATTTTCACAATGAAATGATTGTTTGGTATTAAAAATGTCAGAAAACTAAAATAATAAACTGATTGAAAATTTAATCTTGATGTAAAAGTTTTTTCCAGCTATTTATGTTGCATCTCAAGGTAATATTCACAATGGAAACTGAAACCAATTCTTTCTTTTTTTTGGCATATTTTATTACAAAATAACCCAAATGGCCAAACGGAGATCAAAAATGTTTCTAATTACAGTGATTAGAGCTGGACTGACATATACAGTTAACACTAATCACTCTGAAATAAACTGTTCAATAAGTTTCTAAACTTTAGATACTTCATTGAAGACACTAACTTCACTTCAAAATTACAACTTTCCTCGACTGACTTTATTTGGACTTTTGTCCGAAAGGATTTAATTGCTCTTAAAATTCCCCATAGCCCAATGTCATATATTTAAATCAAGAACTGTAAAAATAATGAGTATATTACCACAGAAAACTAAAATAACACAATTCTTAAAATAAAATGTTCAAATGGTGCATTTATATTAAACCTAAATCTGAATTGACTTTGTTCCTTTTTAAGACTTGTGACTTCACTATGACTCGCCTTCAAGGACTTAAAATAGTTGCAACCTAGTTCATGGACTTTGTAATCTTAGATAAAGTATTGGGCAACCATATGATGATGAGTAATATCACTTGCACAAAAAAATACTCCTTTACAAACTTCACAACCGGAAAGTAGCTCATCCTTTAAGAATGTGCAATGTTTAAATACAGATACTGGAGCGCAGAGCTGCTTTTTACTAGTAATAATGAATCATACCAGGGTGTGTGCCATCAACTTATGTCAAAATGGTGTACAAAGATATTTAGTGTATCATGGAAGAATAAAAAATTATATAAAATAAATAAATAAAATATTATATAAATTTTTGTTTGCCAAGTCAACTTGAAAGTCCCCAGAAAACGTAAAAACTGCTCTGACTCATTAAGTTTGTATTACCATGTTTTTTGGCCAATTATATAATGACTGGTGAAATTACTTTACCATGGGCATCATATGAAGGGAAACTGGACCTAAATACACAGGGCCCCAACATGGTGATGGCCTAGAACAGATCCGAACTGAAAGCTTGTTTACATTATGATATTTCATGTTATTAGCGCTATAAACAAACAAATGCTGGCTAAAGAAATAGTTTGACACAATTTAGTTTATCTAATCTAATAATAGAGCCTCTTAGAGAGCCTCCATTTGGCCTGTTGACCAATTCTCCCAATAGAAAAGTGAGAAAAGTCAACTTGCAAGTCGTGTTACAATGGTTTAGTATAGAAGATTAGTGCTTCTCAAATAACTTTTTAAATGTGACTATTTACCAAAATGTTTTGATTTTATTATTATTTTTGTCTCATTGTTTTAAGACAAACCTATAAAATGTGAATCTACACTTTAAACCTGTAGTTGTTGCTGAAGTGATAATAATACAGATTATTTGTTGATTCTGTGAAGAGGGCCAAATTATTGTGCTGCACACTAGAAAAGATGCTTTTGCACTGAGACATCCAGAAAGAAACTCATCTTTAAATAATGTTTTAAGATAAGTGATGTGCAGCTGATTTGAAAAGTTAACACTGACTAAAACGAGTATGTGCGTGTAGTCGTACTGACAGTTATCGCTGCTTTCCAGCCTGTCATCGTGGAAATGATGCGGGATGAGAGGCCGATGTGTCATGCCCTTTTAAGAAAAAAAAAAGAAGAGAGAAATAGTGGGGAGTGACGTCTGCTGCACACAGAGGCCGGAGGCAAACTGACACTTGCGGAGCGGCGAAGAGACAGCGAGCGACAAACGGTGAGTGGAAACGCCAAACTTTACTGGCCGCTAAACGCGGTCAAATAGCCCGTTTGCGTGGACGCACGCAGCGTGGAGACTTGCGGGGTTGATAAGGGTACGCGGCAGAGCGCGGGGCGTGCGGTTTATTTACCGGAGAAACGAGAAGAATTATCGGCAAGTATAAAACGGGAGTATGCACTCCCATTTTAGTCAAGGCCAGGCGGAAGGGCAGGTAACGTTAGCAAACGTTTCTGTGTCTCCTGAACTAACACGCCGTAATGTGGGTCGATTCAAAGCCTGCCAAGCCTGCCAAGCCTGGTTGGCGTTTGAGCTGCTGAACACGTTTGATTGCGACGTGTTTCTGACAACCTGGTTGTGTTTTGATTAAACGCCGAGAGAAGGGAAGAGTCGGCTAGCTAGCTCGCCTGCTAACGAGACGTAGCTAGCGGTTTGTGAAGTCTCGGCGGCCCGTTGCTGGCAGTTGGTTAAAGCTAGCTAGTTAGCGGCATTTAGCTAACAAGCCTGATAACGGGACTTAGTGTAGCTAGTTGTTGCTGCGAAACTAGATTGTTTATGGATAGATTCACTAGCCTGGATTATAGATTATGGTATTTTAAGGATTTATCGGTAACGTTAAGCGGGTTTATGATTTGAATTGAATCGAATTAATCGTATGGAAACTTAAGGTTGCATCGTTAATAATCACACATCGACTGAGTGATAGTTGCTGCTCTGTGTGGTTTAGTCACAGCCACAGATTGCAGGGACTTAGCATGACCCAGAGTGATGAGCATGTGTTACTGCCGTAAGGAAATTAGGTAGATTCACAATGAGGTAACCCAAAAAGCTCAAACGACTTTCGCCTCCCAAGTTTTTATAGCAGCCTGCTGCAGGGACAGTGTTGTGACAGAGGAAAGGTGTGTACTCATCGCCCTTATGCTATCAACACACTGTATGTCAACTTTGTTAACTATAGATCACCTAAGCAGGGTGTGTGCATTGAAACTTTCTAAAAATCATGGAGTTTAGTTTCCAAAAACACTTCAGATTAAGTCGCAGAAGTCTTGAACATTTTCTCTTGCTTCACAAAGGCAGTGATGTTAGTTATAAATTGTTTATTTTCCGATTGCAGGCTCTCTGGAGACATTACAGTCATTTAAACTGTTGTGACAATGGATTGTGTAAACAGGTGACAGTTGAATTTATTTTTTTTCCTTTCTTGTAAAGTTTCAGATCTAGAGTAGCTATGAAACTCGAAGTGCTTTATAAAATGTATCATCCCTACTGTTTTTCCATTGTACATTCACACTTGTGTTCAATTATCAATATTAAATTCCAATCCATGTGTATTTTAAAAGGTGGGAAGTCTTGATTTAAACCAGGTGAACCCTGCAGAAACTTTGCCCAGTTTCCAAGTGAAGTAGATGCTTGTGCAAGAAGGTTAACTGATTCAGAGGTGCCACTTTTCTTCATGTGGACAGAAATGGTTACATCTGCCTCATCCTGTGCCTCGAATATCTTTATAGTGCAGGTTTGATCATGAAATGGAAGTTACTAAACCCACTTCCTCCCTCTTTCTGTGCAAGCCTTCTATCTGGAGTCTTGAACAGGAACAGAGACTGGAAGAGACTATTTTAGTGTGTCACTGCTCCTTTTCCATCCTATCAGCATGAAGCCTTCTTGTGCTTTGGAAAGAGGATGTGGTTACAGGTCAAGGCCCCAGCGACACAGATGCATTTCGGCGGATGGCGTTTGTCAGTTACAGATCTTTCTCATAGTTCAGTCACAGCAAAGTTTTGTGTGCCTAGCTGCAGTTTTGTTTTGACTCATGGGGGCATTCAAGGCTGTGGTTCACCTGAAAAGAGACAGAAGAGATATGCAACTAGATAATGGGAACCCAATTTATTTTCAGTCATCGTTTGATATTAGGTTAGATTAGATTGTACAGTAAATGTGTCAGCTTTCTTCAGAGCTGAGCTGAAGCCAAAGTACTAAAACATTTTCTGTTCAGTGTGGTTGTTAGACACATCCTCATTACTCAGATGTTTGTTTTCTACCACATGCGAAGATTAAAGTTTAACAGGCCTGTAAAATCCTAATGTGTTTGGGGAATTTTCCTGTGAAGAACTACATAACTTGGCACTAATTATAGGCAAATTAGGGAGAGAATTAATAGGTATACATCTAATTAATTAACTGCTAACTTAGCTAGTCTTTTAGCTTGGGCAAAAGTCAGCAGAATTAAAGGTTTCTGTGTAGACAAATGCACATTTGAACTCACATTAACAATAAAGTTTTATGTGATGAATGATAAAGAGTTTTACTTGGAGCACTTCTTTAAAGGAATTTCCTGTTGAAATCAAAAGCTGTTGATGAGCTCAGCACAATAACTGAACTCACTAAAGAGTCTCAGAAGATCTTTTTAACCTAGACTAAGTAAGTGGAAATATTAAAGACATTATTTGGATATTAGCAAAATAAATTGCCTATAAAAAGTATAACTGCTCTGTTTTCTTTACTTAAACCCTTTACTTGACGGGTTTTCGGCTGTAGCAGCTGGGTTATTCCCCTAAAGTTTGTGGGTTTCTTACGCTAAGCTTTGTGTGAACATAAGTGATGAGATGTAAACTGTGGTTTTGGTGGAGGTAACGAATAACCAGAACCATAAAACACTCGACTTGAACAGTAGCTTTTCTCACGTTGTTTTTTTTTTCTTTTCTTATCCCAAAACTCAAGCGCATATTTTTTAACATTTAAGCTTCTGTAATTGTCATGTGGGTCAAATAAAAAGATGTAACAATAGTCTGTATCATGCCGCTGGCTTAACCAACGGATGTGTGCGTTTTCAACATCAGCAGTGGGTAGAAGCTACAGAGGGCAGCTGTCAATCACACCACCCTGCTGAGTCAGTTGCTGTGACAGCTTCATTGCTGTCAGATTAGCCTCACTAAAACAGGATATAGTGGATCCCGAATGTTGTATCTAGCTGTGAAGCTTCCTGCTATCTATTTTGAGTTTTGCAGTTTATTCAGATTCACATTCACTTCATATTCTTGTCTAGAAGCAGAACCACATTGTCCAATTTTCACCCTTAGATGGATACATACCTTTGGCTGTAGAGGGTGAGTGATACAGTGATGTCATAGTGGAGCATGTTTTCTGTGGCATGCGGCTTTCCCTCGCTCCTTATTTGCTGGGGTTACTACGAGAGCAGAAGAACAGCAGCTGTGTGTTTGTTTTGTTGGGAATGACAGTGTGTAGTCGGAGCAGTGGAAAAAGGGAGAGGTTTGGTTTTAAAGGGAGAGGTCCTTAAATGGCCTTGTATATGTATTTGTGTGTGTTGTGAGTTTGTAGGGAGCACCAGGGAGAGTAGAGTGTTGTGTGTAGTTTTCTTGGTATGAAAGTTTGTGCACAGAGTAGGTATCAGTGGAACAGCATCCTATTCAGTCACATCCCTGACTTTTGTTGTTGCCTTCTGTTGAAAAGGCTGCAGTCATGAGTCAAAATCTCAGTAAGAAAGCAGCTAAAAGGAGTTAAATGTTGAAAGCTGTTGGTCATCAATTAAATATTTACTTCTATCTATTGTCTTAATTTGCAGGCAGAAATTGTGCTTCATCTTTAAGTTACCTTTACGTGGCCTGCTAAACTTAATGTAATTATAACATACAGTTACTGTAGTTACTTAAAAAGTTGGTAGAAAAAAGTAAAGTAAATCACTGATGACACAGTTACAAAAAATGGGTCATATTAGGTTGATAAACTAGTTGCTTTTGTGCAAAACTGAATGAAAATGAACTAAAATGATGCTGAAACTAAAATGCTTTGGTTCCACACTGTTTTCTTTTGCTATGCATCCACAATTATATAAGGAGAAAGATGTCTTATGTCTAATCTCTTTCTTAGAATCTCTCTCTAACCAAACTAGTACTACTATCAACATAGTCAGTGTTTATTCAGTTTATATTCCATATAAAGAAAAGGCTCGTGCTTAGTAGTAACAAATAGTATAAAATCAGATTTTGCACAATATTTACTTCCTTTTTCTCTTTATTTTTTATAACTGGGAGTACCTGACTACCCTCACCACACTGCCTTATTAAATAGGGCTGCAACTAGTTATTATTCTCACTATTAGTTAATACTACTGATCATTTTCTTGTTTAACCATTGTATGACTTAAAGACACGCTGAAGACTTTCATATGAGTCAGTCCACACTGTCCATATGAGAAACGTGACGTGCTTATAGCTAACAAGTGAGGCATAGCCTAAATCTAAATGTGACATTGTCTGTATGACATTGCGTATGGGTCACTGTGGATGCACTTTATTCTGTACTTGAAGGTTTACATGAGCTTGCAGCAGTGTACTGTTTGCATAGCTCTCGTGCCGCCCTGTTCTGTTTCTTCTCTTCCTAATGGCCCCCCCAGTAGTCATGTAAGGTGAACTTCATTGTGTGCCGAGGATTAGTGAATATAAATTATTCACAGACCAGGCTTCATATCCCACATGGTCACTGTTTGTGATTGAAGTTGCAGGTTCTCAGTTCTTTGTCCACCCCACTGAGTGTTTCGATGGAGTGTACTGTAAAAAGAACAGTGTGGGAGGGGATCGTCTGCTTCACAGAATGGTTCAGTTTACAAAAAAAAGGATGATTGTCCAGCGAGGCTATATTATCTTGCTTGAGACCAGATTTAAACATAAACCAGTTGTTGATTGTCAATGCAGCAAACAGAACTTTTCAACCAACGACACAGAAGTGTTGCTTTTTTATTTCGGGACCAAGATTAATTAAAACACCCCTGATGTATGTTGAAGGAACTGGAAAATTGTAGCTTCCAAAAATGATGGTGTCACCTAGGACGGAAACAGTCTGATTCAGTTGACAAAAAAACATTCAACTATTTTGTTCAGCTTTAATTATGTCAGGCCTTTTTCATTGTCAAGTCTCCAGTTCCAGCTTCCTCATGAGAATTAGTTGCTTTTCTCTGCTTAATTAAAAGCTGAATAGGTTTTGAACTGTTAGTTGGACAAATCATGTTCGAAATGAGTGATATTACCAAATAATTATTTCAGAATCTTCTTTATTGAAAGCTGCTTTCTCTTTTAAAGGGATATTCCAGTGATTACACAACTTCCTCCCTAACACAGTTTCCACTCCCTCCAGCTGTTTTCTTTTCTTCTGTTGTTGCTTTACAGTACCTAAAATGAGTGAGTGACTAAAAATCTGACAGGAGGGTGTGTTTTGGTGTGAGACAGCCAGATGATTTTGTCAGTAGGAGGAAAATCTGCCAGATCCATGTATCATCTCCCCTTCAGTCCCCCCTACACTCATACACAGCTGGTTTGTATTAGAGAGGGGGTCACATACTCACCTCCTCCACCCTCAAACAGCTCAATTTATGGGTGTTTCCTCTATTGTTGTGCTGTGTCTTCTCCATAACTTCCAGGATTGACTAGGATCCTTGCTTTGTGGAGTGGAAAAACTCAGAGACCAGATTGAGAAAATTACTTTGTTTTGCTTAGAAAAAAAAAGGTTACTTTGAGCAAAATGTGGTTTTGTTTGACTCTCTTTCTGCTTTCTGATTTTGTTTATCCCATTTCCTTTTTTGTTTGTCTAGTGTAGACGGTTGGGCTGTCTGGTGAAGCAATCCCGCCATGCGTGAATACAAGCTAGTGGTGTTAGGCTCTGGAGGTGTGGGCAAGTCCGCTCTGGTAAGTATCTAGTCTGACCTATCTCTGACACCTCTCCAAAGTGTTTGATAAAGACTTTGTACAATCCACGCATATAATTGCTAATTTGACAGCAAAGCATTTTAATAGATGATGGAGGAAACTGTGGTAAAAGAAGCGAAGGCAAAACAGGATGAAGCCTGCTGTCTTCTAGGCCACACCTTTTTAAAAACAAAAAAAAACATGATGTAGAATTTCTAAATACAGCACATTGAATTGGGCGGTTTAAATACTTTACCCATATTAACTTTTTTCATTTTCTGGCTTTGATAAAGAACAGAAGTTTGTCAGGAGACCACACACTTCTGTGAAATCTTCTATGCCCTGATTAACCCGACTTTGACCAAGTGTCAAAGTCGGGTTAATCCCTTTAGAACTTAAGATGTTATCAGGTGTACTCAGTCTACTCCCAGTGTAAACCTACCACTAGAAGCACAGTTATTTATGTATAGTAGTACAGTTTAAATGTGTCATCTGCACCTAGTTACACATGTCATTAAAATCGATACTAGGCTTTAGTTGAACTCTCTCTGCATTCTGGCTGTACTGCTTACTAATGTCATAAACACTCTCATTCTAGATGCTGTAATGAATGTAGGTGCAACTGAGAGCACAACTAGGAGACCTGGCACTTTGGCCGTTTCCCGCATTTTGTTCTTGTTCCTGGAAGGTGACATTGATCTGACATTAGCTCGCTCTGTGTCTTTTCTTACAGACAGTTCAGTTTGTACAGGGAATCTTTGTGGAAAAATATGACCCTACAATAGAAGACTCGTACAGAAAGGTGAGTGTCCCATGAGAGGGGAGAAGGAGAGGCAGTGAGTGCTGGCTTGTAATGAGCTGATTGTTAGCAGCTGCTCTACAGTTTCATGTTATGATATTGAACTCTTGCTTTCCCTCGTGTAATTCTCTCTGTCTGTTTTTCTTAACTTATTTTTTGTTAGTTGTCTTTCTTGGTCTTTATTATAATTTAAACGCAGAATATGATGTGACCTGAAATTAAGTTGTACATTAGCTAACTTTGTTTTTGCCTAAATTTGCTTTGCCTTTTCTATTTTTCTTCTCTAACAGCAAGTGGAGGTAGATGGGCAGCAATGTATGCTTGAAATTCTCGACACAGCAGGCACAGTAAGTGAACTCCATACCTCTGAAATATGTCAGTACCCAGTTTGGCTGTAATGATTCCTGAATTCCTGTATTGAACACTGACATCAATTTGGCTGTAGAACTGCATTTTCCAGCATAGTAATTTATTTTCAGGAAAACAGAACTTTCAGGCTTGGGCCTGGTACACAGACGTTACGTTTCATGAGGTGTAAATACCTAGAGCAAAGGTTAAAAGACAAAGAAAGTTATGCTGAAACCTGACGCAGTGCAATGTTTTTCCCTCACCTAAACGGGTGCACAGGGTTTTGGTGTAATTAGTTCACACCTTTGACCAGTACAAGTATGCTATAAGAGTGTGAGTATGCCTGCTGAGTATATTGCTATGGGCAAGTTGTAATGATGTCCATGGTGCACAAGCAACAAACATGTAAGTGCCTGTTTCTAGTGGAAAACACTCTGTTTATGCAGCAGGTCAACACTGCACAGTGCTGTGAAAAAAAACTTGACAGAAAGCCAGTGATTGTACTCTATCTTCTCTTCTCTTTTCTGCATTGACTAAGACTGAAACCAGTCACCAGATTTCTCTGAATAATCATTTGTTCTTTAAAACATCAGCAAATAGTAAAAAGTAGTTAGTAAATAGTTTCCACCAGTCCAAGGTGATGTATTCCGATTGATGACTTTTAGTAAAGATAAAGTAAAGCACGAAATCCTCACATTGCAAAACCCAAAGACATCAGATGTTTCACACTTTTGCTTGAAAACCGACTAATTGTTTCACCCACTATTTCTGCTGTATCTTGGAATGGGACTGTGACTTCCTGTTACATGACTTTGACATTAAATGTTTAATATTATATAAAATGTCAAAAGGCATATGACAGTAGCTCATTGCCTGTCGTTCCACTTTATTTTCCACCTGTGTAGGAGCAGTTCACAGCAATGAGAGACTTGTACATGAAGAACGGCCAAGGCTTTGCATTGGTATACTCCATCACAGCACAGTCGACCTTCAATGACCTCCAGGACCTGAGAGAACAGATTCTACGAGTAAAGGACACAGAGGATGTGAGTGCACAGTTATTTTATGTTTATATCAGCTCTTCCCTATTTTCACTGAACTTTTTCTCCATGTATTTTATTTTTAAATCATAGTTGAATAGGTTGTAGACATCAGATACAGTAGAAAATCATACAGATAGATTACAAGTGTCCTACTTCTGTGTTCTGAGCCACCTACACTGTGCAGAGACCTTATTGCACAGTTGCCATGGATACCATTCAACACTGTAATCACTACATCTTATGCCAATAATTAGAAATTTGTAATACTGCAACAGTATCACTGTGTTTCTGTGTTGTCTATAGAGTGCAGACAACTTGGTGAAGTTTGCATACTGTACTTAGCCTAGTGTTAGCTAATACTAGCACCATGGATGTCCCAGTGGTTTTTAAGTTCTTTACTCCAACCCCTTTCTGGTGGGACAGAGAGTGCGTCAGCAAAATCTAAGATGCCCTTTTTTGGTGATCTCTGGAGGGAATGCATGTTACCATAACCCTCTGCCTCACTCTTTCCTCCTCTCTCCTGCTTGCTGTTCCCTGTCAATGAATGAAGCCCCTCTGCAGCCTGATGCAAAAGTTTTATAGCATGTTTTTCTTTCCATCTTTCTACCTGTACCCTTCTTGCTCCCCTTCCCCTGTATGTGTTCTACTGTACTCCTGCTTTTTGTTTTGACTGGCCTTTTCAGAGTGTGTTGCCCCCCCCACCCCCCCTCCTTCTCTATGGCCTGCCTTGTGGTATTACTGTGGTCTGGCACTCTGTGGTGGTGATTGGACTGTCAGGGATGATGTGCAAGGAAAAGCCTCAGCTCATCAAAAACACACTGGATTGTGAGTCTGTGGTACTTCATTAGAGCCACAGTCGTCAGGGAACTGAGGTTAGCCTCGGGCTAACAGATGGATTGCAGGATCAGTGGCTCCTCAACATGAAGGAAAACTATTAGTTCCTTTTCTTCTCAAACTGTGCTCCCCCTGAACATATGCGTAATTTAAATAGCTGTCCTTATCTGTGAGATGTCCATGTCAGCTATCAGTCAAATGATGATTTAAGCCCTTACTTATGACTGGCATCTGTTTATCTTTCTTTGCTCTTGAATGAATGCACAACGAAAGGAAATACTTAATGTGTTTCCTTCTTTGATCCAAGAGAACAGATTTCTTATGTGAAAGCGTAAAGCCATTGCAGAGCTACAGCAGGCTCCCTATTTCTGTTGCAGCTGTTCTCATTCTCAGCTCTGCCATGCACCATTTACTGAAAAGCTGGCAAAATGTACAGAGGCACTTTATATTGCCCACTCAGTTAAAAAGGCTTTTAATGACTGTACAGTGAACACAGTAGGGATGAATTCCATCTCCTTAAAAAAAGTTGTTAGGAATGAAGAATAAAGTAAGTGAGCAGTCAACAGTGTATTAAAAGCTCACATCCCTGACTTCTTTACACAGGGCTTATGTAAGAGAGGTCGTATGACTTTTCCGGACCATCTCCATCTCTACTTGTGTGACTAGAATGGCACTAATGTCTAACTCCATACTTAAGACTCACTGCTATTAGCTCCATTCATTCAAACTACTCCACACTCCCCTGTTCTGTCTTCTCCACAATCCAATCTCTAGCATGCCATTGTGGGCGGGATAGGACCTGTCTTTAGCATGTTAACAGTGTCTGAACAGATTCTCTGTGGGCTGTGTGAATTCTTCAAGTAAGCTAATGCCTTGTGTGCTGCTGACACTGAACATTTTTCTTCCCTGCATACCTCCATTCTTCAGTGCGTCTCTCCATCCATTTCATCCCAGCTTGGCTCAGTTTGTGTTAAGAGGGCATACTACTGGTTCTCCCAGGACCTCTGGGAGAAATGTCGTCCAGCAGTCCAGTGCAAGGGCTTGTTTGGTTATCAAACATCAAGCAGCAACCTCAGTGGGGTTAATCAAAACACTGCAGTTTCCTGTCGTCTGTTCCACAGCCCACTCAGAGAGTGAAAGAGAAGGAAAAAGGACCCTGAAATAGTCATCATATACCTTGAAAAGTAATCTCCAGAAAATGTAATATGTCTGTGTAATATGCAAATGACCTCAGAACAGTAGACCAAGCAAATTGGTGCACATCAGGATACTACTATACTGCTTACAAATATCCAGTTTTTCCCGATCTATGTGAGATGTGTGGGTTAAGTGTCTGAACTGAAAGAAGGGAGTGAAGTCAGGATTTCCCATGCATACATTTATTTGTTACAGGCCCACTGCAAAGGGATTTCCCCAGCTGATATATATTTGGCTCCTGTTGTGTTGCATGAAACATTTTTACTAGTTGATTTAGTAGATTGCTCTAGGCTGTTGATTATTCAGGTGCAGATATCCTGGGAATCTTTGGAAAACTCATGAAACCTTGAAAATTTTGTTGTTATGATGCAGTTTTACAGTGGATGACGTAATAAGCCAGGTTTAATTGGGGAAAATGCACTGCTTATCAAATGAAGACGTGCACACACACAAACAAATTATTTCATACTATCATATAATTCCAGGCAGTAGCCAGAGCATGGAATTCAGCTGAAATGTTCGAACGTTCAGGAAGGAAAGCAATGTTATCCCGGCTGGGCGGGGCTGCCATGATTTCCTCCGGGCCAGCATGCTCCCTAGATAGCTGGTCAGGAAACAGCAGGCAGGATGAGACGCATCCCGACACCCTGACTGCCCCGTCTCTGCTCAGTGTGACAGTTGGGGTTAGATGTTTTGCCCAGAATATTCTCTCTTCCTCAGAGGGTTTTTTTTGTTTTGGTTTTTATAACTTCTCACTGAGGGCACAAAAGAAGAAGTGTTTAGTATTTGGGAGTTTCCAAAACCAGCTGCGCTTCTTGTCAGTGGTTGTGTTCTTATTTTTGGTCAGAAAAGATTCCTTACTGAGAAAACAAACCAAAACTAATCTTTTTTGTCACTGTTGTGTAACCTGAATTGTTATTTGTGCATTCTTAGAGGGATGGATTGATTCTCTTGATTGGCGTTAGCTAGACTTGATTGAAATAAATGGACTACTTACATGTTAATAATCACATTCTCACTTTTGCTCTTTGAGACTGTACATGAGATGAGCATTTGTTGTGAAATTTTGTCCTGATATTATTATTTACACTTCCCAGTGTCCACCCTTTGCACTGAAATCTCACAGACTTCACTATTTCCAGTGTTATATTACTTGTTGTACTTTTAAAGGGTAATTTTTAGAAGTACAACAGACACTGTAAAGTCAGTATAAAGTCTGTTTCCTTTGGTTTGTTCTGTTTCTTGTCTTTGATACACCTTTTCCACCACAGCTGAGTATTAAACTTTATTTTGCAAAATCCAATCTTTATTTTCAATTTTTACCAGGAATTTACATGGAAATTTAAATACTTTCATTAAGAGTTATCATGTTATCACATCATATGTTAATGGTTACTTTTTGTGTGCTTATTCCCAGTATGAATTTGTCCTAAAATGTGGTTATTTCACTGGCTCTAGTATCAAAAACTTTTCAAATGCTATGTTTTTATAGGTCACTGTCCTACTCGCATCAGTCTCAAATCTGTCTTGAATTCATCTCCTATTTCATGTTCATTTTCCACTCTAAACTCAAATGTCTTAATTATCCCTTTTTAACTAATTTTTCTCTTGTACAAGCTTTTCTACCTCATCCAACCTTCTTCCTTTTATTTATTTTTAGACCTTATTAAGGGCCTGTGGACTTAAAGCCAGATACATCTGTGTTTCATTAACATTTTTCATTGCTTTAACTCTGTTGTTCTACCTCTGAAGGAGTTGATAATTTTGTATTTTTTCATGTATTTTCTCACATTATGAAAATACAGTGTAGAGAATGTGAGATTCTAATTATTTCATGTTATCTTTATAACACTGAATCAAAATTATGAATTTGCCTGAAAATGATTCAGACTTATTTTCTATTGTCTGTCCTTAGGTGCCAATGATCCTGGTGGGGAACAAGTGTGACTTGGAGGATGAGCGTGTGGTGGGAAAGGAGCAGGGCCAGAACCTGGCCAGACAGTGGAACCACTGTGCCTTTTTAGAGTCCTCTGCTAAGTCAAAGATCAACGTCCTTGATGTGAGTATGCACAAAAAAAACACTGATCCCCCATATTGTTAGCAGTCAGTCCTCAGACACTAGCCACATTCATCTGTCAGAGCATTGTTTAAATGGTGACAGTGTTATTTTGTGTTGGTAAAGTATTGTTTATCTAAGATGAAAGTAGTAATGAGCTCAGCTGGACTAAAACCTGCTACTCCCCCGTGTTAAACCTACTGTTTGTGTAAATGGTGCCATCAATCCACTTAGTCCTGAGGCTCCAACTGATTGCTTAAAGGTACAAAAGTGTGTGAGGATTGTTTGAAAGAGGAGTTTTCCACTATATCATTACTGATATCTTTTTTCTCTTGTTGTCTGCCTCATTTAGATCTTCTATGACCTGGTCAGGCAAATAAATAGGAAAACGCCAGTGGAAAAGAAGAAGGCGAAAAAGAAATCCAACTGTGTCCTGCTTTAAAGACCCGCTCTAGACCCTGCAGCAGCTCTGAGCCAGGTGTGTGTGTGTGTTGAACATTTCAAAACACATAATTCTAGTTACACATACCCATGCAGATGACATATTACTGAGGTCACAGTTCCTAAAGAGGCTGTCAGATTAGTTTTATGTACGAGCTTTGATCTTCTTGTGGCATTTTAGATGATGCTGCCAACATCTATTGTAGTTTATCATTTATCCCAGTCCATTACGAGGTTGTTTGCCTGCATCTAAGTTAGGTCATATTTATTTACGGGATATCCACAAATCCTTTGAAAGTCTTTAAATACCTTCAGTTTAAGTGAATATATCTTACATTGGATTTCTAATGATGGTCTTACATTTTAAAAAAGGTGCAGAGACAAACACATGGATCCACAGACTAACACATTTAAATATAAAATCAATCTTCATCCTGATCAAGTCATAATTCTCAGTTTTAATATGTTTCTGTATGTTTGGCCTTTCTTTATACAACCACCTGCTCTACTGGTGATTTTTTTTATGAGGTTATTAAACTGCATCAAAAAGCTTAATCTCTCTGAGAAACGCCTGAGCACTTAAAGAAATGTGTAGAAATCTTGTGAGGTGCTGAGAGGACCGCCCTCCAGACAACTGGAGGTGCAATGGATGTTATAAACCTGAACCCAGATTACAAAACTGGACCCAGCTTATAGTATGTTACAAGGGATTGTTTGTTCACAGTCAAGTGTAATTCGTCTTTAGTTATAGTCTGAAGAGGAACTGTTCCGTGTGACAAGAAGTCAGTGAGACATCTTGTGCATAGGTTGTATGTGTGAGACGTGTCTTGTTACTTTCTATAAATGACTGCAGTTGTCATTCTTAAGGGAAAAAAAACATTTCTCTGATGCTTAGGAATTACAGATCCTGTAAATGTTTTGGTGGAGGCCAACATCCCTGAGTCAGCTTGTGAAGTGAAACTCTTTTCTTTTTTTGTATCTTAATTTCTGTTCAGTTACTGAGTTACTGTATGGTTGTTGGATTTAAATAAGGATCTCAGCAGTTTGCTGCAGCTGGTTATGTGTGAAGACATGCTGGTCTCCCATCAGATAGTTTCCCAGGGAATTCAGAATTGCTTCTGTTTTTCATTTTCTTTCTCAGCATTTTTTTTTTTTTACAGTTTTGGCGGATGTTGGTAATGAGGAAGTCTGAAATCAGTCTCACTCTGTAAACCAGATGGGGATTTCTGTCAATCTTTTGAAGTAACTTGGTTGATAATTTTAGATTTGCTTTCCTGACATGTGTGATGCAATAGTTACTACGTGAAAGTAGACTGGAGATGTTTTTCATTCAGCTTTTTGTAAAATATAATTGTAAAAATTTAAACAATGGCCTAATATTAAAGTTATTTTAGCTAGAGGTGGGTAATGCGCATCTTCTGTCTCGATATTCTTCTCTTATATTATTGTATTCTGGAACATTCAAATGAGAAACCATTGTTAGTAAATGTATAATCAGGACTGTATGTTTTTCATAGTTTAGTAACTACCTGACAAATCAAACTACTTTAATGCAAAATTGCTGTAATCTCAAAACCACCATAAAGAAGTCTTAATCATTATGATCTATTTATTGCTTATTTATTTGCAACTGTGCTCATAATGACAAGAAGTAATAAAGGCACAGCTACCTTGGTCTGAGTGGTGTTGAAGAATCTGGTGGGCTACACAGTACATTACATGTTGTATTGCCCACTTCTAATTTTAACTATTAGCACTTCTCTAGGTGAGAGTTCATGCACACTAAGAGCTGCTCATAAGGTTTAACCTGGGTTAAACCCTATGAGCCTCCCCAGTTTAGAAAGACGGAGTAAAGATTGTTTCCATCCTGGTATGAAAAGTTTACTTTTGATGATGAGTTTAGGTTCAGCTGAGGAAGGCCTATGAGAGCTTATGACAGGACTATTCAATTTCAAACCAAGAAATTTAGTTGGGCTGGCTATAAACCGTCAAAACAACGTACATATATGCACAACTGTGCGGTATCGGTTTGTCAGCTAGAATGTCAACTCTGCAAATGTTTTTTAGTGTCTGACAGGGATACATTTTTAATAGCAAATGTCACTCTTGTTTTAATTTTGTTGTCGCTTATCACCCCATCCACGACGGTCAGGATGTCTTTCACAGTTTCAGAGTTGGTGAAAGTCCTTTTCTTTTTTGCCAAGATCCAGGAAACACGAAAGGGAGCAGCTGCTCTTGGGCTGTGCATGATCGTTCTGTGGTAGTACAGCTCTGGTTGTAAGATGCTATCAAACTCTGCAGTTTTTGCAGCCCTCTCCTGGTGTCCCCTGGGAAAGTTTGTGCAGAAAGTCTGGTGTTTGTCAATATGGTGCCTCCACAAATTGTAATCTTTAAGTACCACAACACACTCATTGCAAATTAAACAACAGTTTTCATGGTCAATTTTACATTTCTGGGTTGAGAATGTTAGATCGTATCATAGACTACTCCCACCACTTTTATATGCACTTTCACAACAACCCACTACGTTGTGGGTTGAATGTTGCTAGGCTGTGCAGAGTGTTGCATTCATGGTCTGTACTACTGTAGGAATTATGCTTCAGGTGGGACCACTTGCTGGGCCACTTGGAAGTTGCTTCTGTGGCCTGTGGGCTGCCATTTGAATAGATTGGTCTTATGATGTGCATCCAGTCTAACCACCTTTAAAGGCAGTAGTGCTTATAACTGCGGACCATGGCCACACTCAAAGACAAGGAAAAAAGTGTGTTGTCATTGCTTCAACCTGGCGGGATCACAACAAAATCTTTTCAGGAACTTATAATCATTCACTCAAAGGAGGGTCCTGGCACTCACTTTTGCTTTTGTCTCTCCCCAAAGGTAATCGGTGCAGAAGTATTTGTGAATGACAGCTTTAGAGAGGAGTTTAAACCTTTCATTACCTTTATGTCTTGAAGCACCTGGTCAACCACTGCATGAATGTCAGATTGTCTGTGTTGAAAAGCTACAGAAATAGTAACCAGGACCCCTACACTGCTTTTCATTAGTTGGAGTTTCTTTCAAGGCTGCTACAGCCTAAATTTTTGTCTGCATTCTGTTTGACTACTACTGCATTTGGTCAGCGAGTCTAATCGTAATGAGTACAGAGACTTTGTCCTTCAAGTACAATTGGAACAGACAGTTACCCTAGCTGACACTCAAAGTACGAGTTAGATATCGTATTGGCACAGTCATAATGACCACCTTATCTAAACATAACATTTCCACATACAGCAATGGACTGTATCTGTACATAAACCTCATCTGCTGGATCCATATTTACTATCTGCTGAACAAGATTTATGTCTACCTCCTCAGGTACTTTTAACTTGCAGGATGGGGGGTATAATACTTTGATATTACTGATAACAGTGCAACAGACAGTACAGTTGTGCCTAGCCCAGATATCAGGGTCGCAAACCACCCACTGCGTTCCTCGTCTGAATCCATCTGTGTTGGTCCAGTAAGAGGTCCACAGTCTTTGAGAGTGAGGCCTCTGTAAGCAGCCCTGGGGCTGTGTCTGCCCACCCCCCATTCACACGCTGGCCAGTCCAATGAACCAACTCTAACGGGATTACAGCCCCACTGTTCCCCTACTTCACATCAAACCAGCAACCTACACCGTTAAAGAGACAGAGATTTCACATTGCAGCCATCTTCCAGTGTGTTGACCTCCATGAAATATGCCGATTTTAGCCGTCACTGGATTCACAGAATTTTAGTATTTAGGGTAGGAAATGGGTAATAAAGCTAACTCTGATGACATGAATGCGGAATGAGCACAGAATGAGACAGACATATTTTCCGCTGTTCAACCTGTACACTCTTCAAACATTGTTATGCAGCCGGTTAAGTTGTTTGCAAAAAGAGACGGTGTTCACTCGGAGCTTCATTAAACTTCCTTTTGTCCAGGATGTGTCACTGGGGAAAAGGTATTAGGCCAGTTGTAAATGGAGAGGGTTCCTTCCTCTAGGCTTGCTCATTCACTGTTGGTCTCAAATCCTGCTCTCAGAATAGACCGTAAGAGGCAATAGGTGATGGTCAGAAATGGGTAACTGGCATTAAGTCGGTCTTCTCAGGAATGAATGACACACTTGATTTGTTTTCAAGGCCCTGGCTTGTGTATAAATCTCTTAGGAATGGCCCTTTGACTTACTTTGACTTAAGAATAAAAAAAAACAAAACACAGAGCGGGGTATTTTTGCAGCACATCAGTCATCAGGGCTTCACACAGATCTTGTGATGATTAATACATTTTTATTTAGATATACAGATATAAACCTTTTTGTTAACCATGATGCTTTACAACATACAATGATTAAAATGTCACTCCTTGTATCCAAAGCTTTTAACAACTTTGTAAATAAAGGACCAGACTTGTATTTTCTCTTCTGCATTTTCCTACTCCTCATAGGATTAAGCAGATGTAATGTCGTGTACTATCCAGTAGAGGGCAGAGTAAGCTTGTAGAATGGTGTTCAGATTGTTGAGTAGTGTGTGATCATAGACAGTGTTTGAAATGAGGACTGTGCCACTGTGCTGTGTTGCAGAAATGCTGTAATGAAGAACTGTTGCCCTGATTGGAACGTGCCAGCATTCCAACAGCCCCCATCCCCTCCCTCCATCAGCCATAAACGGTGAATCAGCTGACTGAACTGCTCCTATCAAAGACGAGGATGATCTACACGAGAAAGAGAAGAGAGATGGAGAGAGTAAAGAGAAAGAAAGACAGTGTGAGAGAGAGAGAGAGGCTTCAGTCTCTTGCCTCTGAGGACCTTTCTGTGTCTCAGTTTCAGTGTGAACCCTGAACAGAAAATCTCCATTTCTGCACCAACAAATCAACACCATAAACTGATGATACAAGCGCAGCAAAGCTTCTGAACGTATAAAAAGATGTGTATGAGCTGCCTACTTTTCCACAGAGCAGCATCCTTTTTTTTTTTATTTTTTTGGCAGGCTAACAAAAAGAAAATAACAGCATTAAAGAAGGAAAACAAAGTTAGAACTTGGATTCAGTATTTCACATCTTTTTCAATATTGTATTTGAAAGACATGGAAGTTGACCCCTTTAGCTGTATGATTATAAATATTCTTTAACAACGAGCATGAAAAATGCATCATTTATTAAGTGTAGATGTTTTCAAGTGAAATCAAGTGGAAAAGTGAGATATTTTTTTATAGCCATAGACCTATTCTCCATGCCTGTCATGTCAGTGATGATAGATCAAGGTCTATTATATGTATTATTATTATTATTTTTATTATATTATTTTTTTCTTTGCCCTGTTGTTCATGGACTTCTCTTCTGCAAATATCTCTCTCTGATGTGACTTAATTTTATACTCAGTCACTGGGATTTCATGGCTCCCATAATATATTCAAATGCCATTTTTTGCATAATGATGCTTCAGAAAAAAAATGGGTCTTTTATAGAAGAAATATGGGGAAAATAAGGATTGATTTCTATGTCTCTTGAAGCTGAAATATATTATACTAAACCAACTCTAATGATGCTTCTTGTGTTTTTCTGTCAATGATGTTCCAGCTTTTATTATTAAAGTACATTTTAGTACATTTTCATCACATTGGTCAATGTATTTTTGTGAGTTGAATGTTATCCAAAGTGGATTTGATTTATTTCAGTAGAGTGGAATAAAAAGGTGTTTGTAAAGGTTTAAAAATGTAGATGGAACAAAAATAGAAATTGCATGGGTAACGGGTGAAGTAGTAAATACTGAGTATTGATTCTATATAGTGGAACCAGTCTTTTCCTGGAGCATAACTTTACAGTCATTGTATTACATTATATGGTAAACTAAATTTAACTTTATGATCTGTTTTATTTTTTGTGACCACCAGGAGTCAGTATATGAGCAGAAATGTTTCTCAGTACCAACCTGTCACAGTGAGTCAAAGCCTGCAGCTAGTAGTAACTTACATAATGTGGCTCACAGAAGGGCTAATCATTCATGATCAAAAACGAGGCCCAGCACAGGGCTACAGGCTACAGTGAATAAATTTAACATGGATTTTGTTTGGTGAAATGAACAATAGTGTATTTAATAGGGATGTAAAGAAAATGCTTGTAAAGACTAATTTGAATTTAACTTCAGCTTAAACTGTGTTTAAAATTATTGTAACTGTTGTATTATAGACCTGTTTATACCAGGAGATGCAACTGTGATCAGACTTAAAGCAAGACTATGTAGCTTTTTGAAGACAAAAGACAATATTCTTTCTCATAAAAATTAAAAGTTAATAAGCAAACTGGTGCACAGATTCAAACAAAACAATTTAAAACCCTTCTTTAAGGAGATGAGCTTTATATCAATAATAGTTTGTTGTGAAGTTTGTTCGCTGAAAGAGATGCAGAATACACAATTTTATGTATTTATTATTTCATATGATATGAAATATCAGGATACACATGAAATAAAAGTCCAAACTGGTATAAACAAACAGCTGGGAGGAGATGACATCCATATCCTGCAGTGATGAGCTCCCTGGTTGCAACTGCTATAGGACTGTGTGTAAATATATCATGCACCTTGAGATTAAATGATAAATTGTTAATAGTTCTGATGTATTTATAATTATATGATTATTTCAGGCTGAAAATTGATCAGTTCTCTTTTTTTTCTTTTTTAAATAAACATAATCCAGGTATTTGCCATCTGAGTCTGGCAGACACCAGGGGTGCCCAGTTTGATTTTGTGTGGGAGGACTGTGCCACCGATCTTACTAGGTCTGGGGTGACAAGTAGCTTATGGTGCGAAAATACCTGCAAACGTTACTTAAACATCATTGTGTGTCTCTGCTCATCAAATGGTTATGTTTCTTAATTATATATTGATGTGTGCCACAAGTGCCTGTCAGTGTGCGTCATTACAGTATACGTACAATGAAAGGGTAGCTACTATAGCTCATTAGAAATGACACAGTACATGTGTATCATTTCATATTCGATGACAGCCTTAGACACAGCAGGCAATAAGCAAAAGTATTTGTTCAAGTGAACTTTTTCTCTAGAGAAAAAAATGCTGCATCATCTAAGCTCCTTATATCTCTGAGGGGGACGTGTTGAGCAGAGGAGGATGCTAAATGTCTGCTGGTGAGAACGGTGGAGAAGGGATTAGAGTGTGTGACTCACTTCTTTTTCTTGTTTTTGACTCTTATCACCTACACTGCAGCCTTGATCGTGCCCTTAATCCCTTTAGTGGTTGAGAAGCGCAGTAATACCAAAACACTTTTGCATTCATTATCCTCCATGTGAAGAAGAAAAAAAAGCCTGCTGTCATCCTCCAAACTCCTCTGGTCTGAGGTTTCTTCAGTTCATCTCGGTCCCCTTGGAAAAGTAGGAAGTCTGCCTGGTGCAGGTGAGCTTGAGTGAGATCAAAGCATTCACTTTCTGTGTCTTACAAAATGTGATCTCACTAGTGCATAGTACCACACTCTTTTTAAGAGTGAGTTACACAATATTACCAAAAGTATGTGGACCCCACTGTGTACCAAAGGTTGGTGGTAGTAGTAGAACAGTAAGTGGTGCACACAGTGGTGTACTGATTCTGGTTTGCATGATTTGGAATGGGCTCCTTGGTGCCAATGTGGGGAATCTCGGAGCTCCAGGAAATAATTACTGTATACTTTAGAAATATGTATTTCTGACTTTGTAGGCACACAACAGAACTCATGCACACAAACCAAGGTGCAGTAAATAAAAACAATTATTTTTATGAAGTTGCTGTCAATAAACTTGAAAAAGTAGAGTTCCTCTAAAGAAGGATCAAACTTCAACTATTAAACCCCCCCCAGATGTGCCAGCATGTGATGTCATAGAAAGTATGTTCACTGATGGACAATGTACTAAAAAAACAAATAACTGAGCAAAGTAAAAAACAACAGCATTTGTCATCAGCAGGTATGAATATTCTTTCAACACAGGAGATCCTTTCTTCTAGTGGCCATTACACTTTACAACTCCTGTCCCTTATGTGAGAGAGGGGGGCTGGTACTAACATGTTTTCTTTCTATGTTGCTACTCATAAAATATTTTTGTTTAATATCAATGTGCAAAACACTATCAAATGAATTTGGTCCTTTCCTATTATATTGTACCATAACCACTATTAATGATGATTCTTAATTGCACTGTTAATGTCTTTGATTTCTAAAACCTACGTCATTATAAAACTGTTTTCCAGGTAGGATTCTGCCTTTTCTGCAGATCTGAATTACATCTACACAGTTAGACATCTTTATTGTGCGGTGCCGGCATGTAATGATCTCAGATGTTGCCAACAACAAACTGGGGTGGGTACATTCTTAAAGAAGTGCTCCAAACAACAGCAAGCTTTCATGCTCTCAAGGTCCCTGAACCCATTATAAAAGATTATATATTTCTTCAGTAATGTCATCCCCCATATCCAACCCCCTTCCACACACATCCTTTCTCTCTTTCCCCTCTGCAGATCAATTAACAGATTAGTGCTTGTGTCGAATAGATTGAAGGCCCGGGCCCAGGATATCATCTGTGTCTAATGCATTTTCTGAGAGAGGCAGTGAACATGAGCTTCACCGTCAGGGGAATATTGACAGTTTGGAGTGCAAGGTTACGTTTGTCCTCCCAGGATTCATCATCTGCCATTTCCCGTCTGTAATTTATTTATTTTGATGATGTGCACTGATACTTTATTGATGTAATTCTCTAATGATCCCTATACTCTAATTTTCTAGCAAAAGTGTCTTCTTCATACTGCATTTGTGTCTTATGAAATGCACACATTTTTTCATAAGTTCCCTTTATTTTCTGAGATTACATTTTATATTTTTATAGCTGACTCTTACTAAGCATTTAAAAAGGCATTTCCAGTGCATGCTGATACTGTGATATTCATTTGTTCATGTTTTTTCTGCACTTCATTTTCTTAATCTAATATGTATTTATTTACTAATCTGTTCCAATATTAAAGTACTTTCTTTATGTTTTTAACATCCACATATTAGCGATTGTATCATTTGTCTATTAACGTGGATAGCCTGTTTGCCTGCGATTACAACAGCACAGTTTTACGATTTATTTGAAGGGCTTCACTACTCGTTAGCAGTGGCATCTAATTGGAAATGTATGTTTTTCTCTCTGATATTCCTTTATGTTTGCATAAGAAATAAGGGGCAATTTGTTCACAGCAAATCCCACCTGTATATACACAGGCGGCCACACAGAACAGTCTGTGTCTTTGTCTGTGAATATTTTCAGTCATCCAGGTCATGGTTATCCCAGAAAAGGTTTTTTCAGTGGCAACTGGACTTGTTTTAGTTCCTTGAATACGTTTTGCCCTCCATTCCATTTCTCAATTGAGAAAGCCCTCTGGAATGGAGGGCGAAAGCGTATTAAAGGAACTAAAAGAAGTCCAGTTGCCACTGAAAAACCTTTTTTGGGATAGTCTGTGTCTTTGTTTACACACATATAAGAGTAGTTTACAATCAGAGGTGATAAGTAACTAAGTACATTTACTCAAGTACAATACTTAATTATGTTTTTGGAGTGACGAGGATGGGCAGGATTAGAAACTAGTATTTTAGGGGGACAGGGTAGGTAGGATGCAGAGTATACTGGGAGAAGACAGGAGGACAAATGGATAAAGGACGTCGTGAGGGAGGATACATGGGAGGTTAGTGTGTCAGAGGAAAATACAGGGAACAGAGTAAGGTGGAGATCGATGATCTGCTGTGGCAACCCTTAAAGGGAGCTGAAGTATTTCCATGTTCTGTTACTTATACTCCATTACATTTATTGTATCTGTGTACTGTAGGCAGTAGAGTTTTTTTGGCAAATATTAGCACTAAATAGTTATAATATACTTCATAATCTACAGTATTTAATTCTAGATGATGTTGCACCTTTTCTAACCTCCTGTTGCAGGAAGACCTCAGAAAGGTGTGGGCGATGGTGCAGAGTCCATTCCTCTTACCATCAGTAACAGGGCGAAACATGAGCCTAGTCTTAGTTCATTAGTACATAAATAATAACAATTATGTTTGTCCACTTTTATACAGATGATGCCATTTTTGTAACTGCTCCACTCGAATGGAGGCTCCAACTCATCTTCACTGTGACTTTCTTTGTATTCTTTGAATACATGCTGTACCTACAGTACCCTACCAATTATGCTACTCTCCACATCCACGTGTGTCTATATCGACTACCCTGCCATGCTACCAAATGTTACTTACATCACCTCTTCCCAGTTGTGCAAATATGTGACTTTGTACCTGTTATTCAAAATTAATATTCAACATTTGAATATGACCCAAAATGGGACTGTGAATTTTGTCCATCACTTCCTCCAAAGTTGCATAAAGTTGGGACAGAGGTGAGGTGACAGTGACCTTGACCTTTGACCATCAAAATCAAATCAGTTAAGTCCAAGTGGACGTTCATACCAGTTCTGAAGGTATTTCCTCAAGGAGATGTCCTTAGATATTGTGTTGGATGTGAATATGATGAATGTAAATATGGGCGAACAGTCTGAAAACATAATGTCTGAGGCCACTGCTATTGCTGGTGCAGAGGCATAAAAAAACGTTTTAACGTTTTAATCTGGGTGCTGAAAGAAGCTACAGTATAATTACTTTGATTGTAATTGTTCTCTTTTGTGTTTGGTCAGTAACACTTCACCTATTTCTACCTAGTAAGAGAAGCTTTATCCAGAATGGCTTCCTGATTCATGGCCTGTACACTTTGTGATGACAAGAGCACACTGAAAAATCAATGCCGATGTGTTTAAGAACCAAAGCGGTGGCTGCTCTTCCGGGACTTTCCTGTGTCTGTTGGCTTGAGCTTCAGTTGAGTGATTCAGACACTCTGTGTCTAACTGGAGATCAAGCTAATACATCAAATGCACCAATATCTCACCTCGAAAGCCTCTGTGATTTGGTTTTGTCACACTCATATGACAAAGAAAATGCTTGGACTTTGTGTTCGTTTTTGATTTCACCTGATAGACAACACTGTTTGTCTAATAATAACAGGATTTTTAAAATGATATATAAGTGATGTTTGCTGGTGGTAGCTACTGTGTAAAAGTAGCGGTGTATGATTATTAAATACACTTGTACTACAGAGGTACTTGAAAAACACTCTTATAGAAATTATCCACACGGTGCAGTTATTTCTCATGTTTCTTGCTGGTTTTGGTTATGATATCCAGTACATCCTTTAACCATCTGATCCAGCTTTTTCTCCTCAATGACGCATGATTTATACGTATTGATTCATCCATAATTAAATTTTAACAACATGATCCTCTGCTTTTGTCTTGAAATGTGATCTTTTTAATTTCTCATCTCCCCGCCTCCTCTGCAATGTCCTGGCAGCTTTTGTTTTGCTAAAACTTATTCATTTTTTCTGCTGCATTTGTGTTAGTTTGGAGCATCTTCTTCAATTTCAAAGTAAATCACTATTTTTTTTCCCGGCAAATAAAAGCCTCATGTTTTTTCAATCCAGCAGCTAAGAATGACTCCCTTAACTCATACTTTGAAAATGTCAATAGCTCATTAGCAGAGGCGCTCCTCTCCTCTTGTCTCTCTCTGTCTGCCACAAGCTTTTCATCATTACCTCATTCTCCCTCCTGGTCACCAGCTCCCACATGTCTGCAGCAAATTGTGTGCACGTGAGTGTGTGTGCATGTATGAATATTGATGTATCTGTGTGTTCATGTTCGTCTGTGTGGTCATTAGAGATGATGTGATGGCTGCAAAGATTTTTCAATATCAATTCACTCCAAGACCCAACTCACCCTCTCTGATCTAACCCTGTCTTCACCCCCAGAGATGTAGTCATAGTAGCAGGTAATTAGCCTGTATAGTTATTCATGATAGTGGAGGTGGTGAGGAGACCAAATGTATATCCTTTGTCACCACATTTGGGTGACAAATTTATTAGGGGATTCAGGGAACAGCTTGCTTGTGCAGATATGTTTTATACAGTATATGTTAATATGTGGTTATACTATATCGTCTTGCTGCATTCGCACAATACATATGTTCTATTTGTTTGCACAGGCTACAAGGCACCAAAAACCATAGTACGAGAATTAAAAACTGATTTGTGCTGCTGGCCAAATTACATAAAAAACTAATAGATTTATAAAGAAATTTCACCAAAGAGAAAAATAAAATTGTCAATGAAGAAGAACAAGAAGTCCTGCATCTGATTTGAACACCTAAATATGAGCAGAGCTCATATTAAATCCATAGACCTACTGTGGCTAAGTTCTCCAAGATGCCAAAAAAAATCTACCTGCAAAGTACATTGAAAAAACATCATATTGTCAGAAGCATCCTTACTTTACTGTTAGAACCTAAACCCATTTTCATATTAGTGCATATTTATACTATAAAGAGACAGTAGTCACATCACATTGCTGAATTACTATTACTGCAAATGTAGTAAATGTTTGGTTAATGCATTTTATACAAACAAGATCTTAACACTAGGTATGATAGAAAAAGTAGCAGCCTAAACAATATTGCAGGCTTCAGTATGGATAAAGCTGCATATACAAATAAAAAAGGTTTTTAGTCATAATCAAATGTAGTTATATTATTGGTTTTCATGCATATCTTCATATGCATGGGGCGGCATGATAGCTCAGTGAGTGGTTCGATTCTCAGTCCCGGCAAGCTACATGTAGCTACATGTCGAGGTGTCTTGGACAAGACACTGAAACCCCGTAGTAGCGCTGACACAGGTCTAGCAGCTGTCCAAACAACAATTTCCCCAAGGGGATCAATAAAGTGTTTATTATTATCTATGTTTGTCTTGTAGAACATATGTAACCATCTGGCCACTATAAAAACTTTGACCCTCAGATGAAACAGACGGAAACATGTATGTTCTTGAAGCAGCTGCTGACATCTGGCCATTTGCAGACAGACAAATTCTTGAGTTCTTGTGTCTGCATGTCAGTAAAATTTTACATGATTCAGTCCTATTAGTCACAAAGTTGTATAAGGAGAACATAGTCATTAAACCTTTACAAGGCTGGACAAAAACAGCATAAAAATTGAAGTGACACATGTCACAATAACAACAGAGATAGCAGGAGAACTAGTACACAGTGACTTGGTGAATATCTGAATAAAAAAACAAATAAAAAGTGCAGACCGGAGCTTATATTATCACACAGCTTTATATTATAGAGATGCAGAAGCATTTTTTCTCATGGATGAAACCACATTAAGGAATCACACATAAAATGGCATACTAATAGAGCTCTTGTCTGGTGGTGAAACCCTATCCCTCTCCTCTTGGCAGCTTGTGGAGGAGATGTTCACCCTCCTGAGTATGATGGCCACTTTCTGCATGCAATCATGCTTGTGGGCCAACATCAGCAGTAACAATGGAAAAACGAGGGTGGGGGTTGGGGGGACTGGTTTGTGCAACTGGGGAAATGCGGCTTGGAGCATGAAAACAGAGCCACTGAATGGCTACTCTCTCACTGAGGCCTGCTTTCCTGTTCTGCTGACTTGGAGGTTTGTGGCTGTAATGAATATCTTGCCCGGGATTGTGGAGGCTTCCCTGGGCTGCTCGGTATTCAGCTGCAGTTCAGCACACGGTAGACTCCGTGACACTGGATGGTTGGCTTTTTTTCTGTTCTGCTGCTCTATTACTTTGATGAAATTCATTGCTTGTGTAAAAAGGGGCTTTATTGAGCGCTGGCTACGTTTCATAATCTGCTCTTGGAGCACAGCGGAGATAAATCTGCCCCCAGAAAAATCATTCTGAGCTATAATTGCTTACACATCCAGTCCTCACCTGGGGTTTGCCAATGTGCTTGTGGTGAAATAAAAACAAAAACACCAGCAGACCTGTCGTGCAATGAACAAATATCTATTTACAATATGGGAAAATTAATTCAAGAGAGTTTGCCCTTCAGGGTCTAAATGCCTTATTTAATGCAATTCTTTGTTGCTTATTTACCTCAGTCAAAGTCTGTTTTGTAATATATACAGTAAATCTTTGATTACTGAAACCCATTCATGTATTCGGATTAGTTTCAGTTACTGCTTTTGTTTTTTGGAGTCAAGATCCACCAAATATTCCAGTTTCTAGTCCTGCTGATGTAATAAAAATTTAAATGATGCATTCACTAATGTCCACAGTTTATAGTGATTTTCAAAAACAGACATACTGGGGCTAAGGTGTAAATGACATGTGTGTGTATGTCCAACCTTGAATACTATAAAAATACATGTATATATTACCTAATTGTTGTTATAATTGCACCTCCTAATTGTACTTGTCACCACCAGTTGTACTTATGACACAACTGAAGATCATGGAACTGAGTATGGAGGCTCCTTACTGGAGCATGATTACACACCAAAAGACCTACAGTTAAATATCACCCGGATGAACAGTCATTACCGAACAACAGTAGATAATTGAACAGGATCCTGCTTCTCTAAGGCTGTTTTGGGGCCTATTGAAAAGGTTGATATTCCTTTCAAAAACAACTAATATACACAACTGCTGTGTGTGTGGTCTGAGTGGCAAAGACTGGATAAATTCTGCTGAATTGTCACTTAGAGACCTGAAGAAGAGAGAGTTTTGATCATGCAGGGTCTGAACACAACAATATTACATTACATGCATTACACAATGCATCTACACATTTTGACATGATCACACTGATTAACTGAACTGATTAACACTGGTTCATTTGCATGGGAACATTGTGAGTACAGTGAATCCCGGGCTGAAAATAACATTGTTTGATAAACATGTCTTCTCTACCATGTAACCACTCTAGGGGTTCAAAATCACAACCTCAAAGATCACTATGGACCAGGGAGCTGATTTAGGATTTTGCGTGAAATATTTCTACAAACACTGGATGAATTACTCTGAAAATTGTTGCATATAGTCTGATTCTCTCACTTCCAGCACCACAGTCAGATCAAAAATATTTTAATTTGTATAATATGTTTTATGATTAAATACCTGCAAAACAAGCGACTACTACAAGTGATATGCTTTGTGTTTGCTGCTATTAGCTCATTTGGGCATGCTAACACAATAACCTGTATACAAGTGTTAGTGAAAGAACATTTGACCACAGATCCATCACACTGTGAGAGTTTTTATCAAATCACTGAGCAAATACAAGCCAGGTTATTGGTACTGGCAATTTTTGTAATTTGCCATTAGTTCCAGAAAAATTAGGTCCAAGAAAAAAAGTGTTTTATTTTCACCAAAATTGTGTTTGAATTATAATAATGGTGAGATCTGATCTGGGCCCTTTTCAAATAGCTCAAGCTGGAGATCTCAAGACCTGGCAAAGTAAAATAACAAGTAAATAGTTTTAACATAGGAAGAAAATTGTTTTCCAGGTCTACTGTATCAGGGATGCTCCTTTCAGTCACTTAGCACAATGTTTTTGAACATGACAGGACGACAAATCTGTGTTTCAGAAATCACCAAAGAGTTGAACCAAATCCCCTCTGACATCACCATGATAAGCTTCACAGTTAAAGTACTTGTTGCAGAGCTGTTGCACTGGATTGCATAACACTGGAGACTCTGTTATTGTGCCCCACTGTAGCTCCCGGTTAGTAATGGAAGTCCAGCTTTGATATGAAAACCCAGCATGTCATCTAAATGTTTGGACAAATCTGCTTCCACGGAACCTGCTAACATCAGACCCCCTCTCTGAGTGTGTAATGAATCTGGAGATCCCTGCGGTGTTGTGTGTGTGTGTGTGTGTGTGTGTGTATGTATGAAAAGTAGAGTGACAGTGAGGTGCTAAGCACCATTAAAAAATACAGCTTTGTATGTGTGTATGTCTCTGTACAAAGGCATAAACGCTTGGAGAGTGCAGTCATGCATACTGATGAGTCTGCTGTGTGTGTATGCAGCTGTGTGTGTGTAAGTGTGTTAGATTAAACATGGATAGACAGACAGATCTACCCATAGATAGATAGATAGATAGATAGATAGATAGATAGATAGATAGAGGGTTTGAGTGTGCTGCTCCTCCTGGGTGGCTTGAAGGTCAGTAGTGACTGGTTTGAGCCTCCAGGGCTTCCAATCTGTCTACCCCTATCATGTCTTTATTCTTTATAATGATGAGATGCCGGCACGGTGCGGTCGGTGGTGCTCTAATGCATTGGCTCATTTAGGCAGGCAGACATTTTTTTTGATTTGCGTATACACACACATACTGTAGAGTTGTCGCACGTGACTTTGGGGTTCAGTGGTGTCTTTTGTTGACGCTATCTGCAGGATGCTGTATTATGTAATTTTGAAAATCATAAATTGGTTGATCATGGATATTCATTCTCAACTGTAGACACGTGTGTCTCCGAGGTCGGGGAAATTGTGTCTTTAAGCTTAGAGCAGCAACCTTTTCAGTCCTTATCAACACGACTGGGAACAAAGTTCCTAACCCCAACTACTCCAGTGGAGCTGCAGGTCAAACTGTGGTTATACTGGGCAACTGTTAGTGAATGTGTGTCACTGTGTGAATGTAACAAGGGGGTTCCTCATCACATTCATACAGTTATTAGTTGCCTCTCAGTGAAAAAAAATAAAAAAAATCTAAATACAACTTACTTAACTATCTTCAGTAAAAGGCTGCATCACATGCTCAAACAATCAAAAAGCTGTGTTTAAAATGAATGGCTGAATTTTTTTCTTCTTTTTTTTTTTTTTTTTTAGCATTTTAGCATTTTAGCCTTTATTTGACAGCTTCAAAGTACAGAGGGAGACAAGAGACTTGGGGG
This sequence comes from Sandelia bainsii, assembly GCA_032362345.1. NCBI lineage: Eukaryota > Metazoa > Chordata > Actinopteri > Anabantiformes > Anabantidae > Sandelia > Sandelia bainsii. The sequence goes on from JAUMHL010000025.1 coordinate 18,396,929, forward strand.
GAGAAAGAGAGGGTGTGCCATGCGACAAAGGTCCCTAGCCAGACTCAAACCGTGGACGTGGCATATACAAGATATATAAAGTTACCAGTGCCCTCCAGTGCTGCTGCTTGTTATACATTAAATGTTAGTGGACATGCTGAGGGCTATTTTCAGGGGAAATTTCTGCTTCAGACACTTCACTTGTGAGCAAAGCACATTTGGATGTCAGAGCCACTCTGGCTCTGCTGGGGGAAATCCTTCATTAGTGTTCCGTGCTTTCATGGCCTTGAAAGAAGACATCACTTGATTTATTTTCCTTTTTTGGCTCTTGTGGCCCAGATAAGCATTTGAATGCGTTCTTGCTTTTCACTGTTTGCACGTGTGTCACTGTTGAAGATGCACTGATGTTTAAAACGGTGTCATCTGGTAAAATCATCAGTGCACAGCAAAATGCCAACGCTGTCACAACCACCATCAGAGGTTAGACTCACTGCTTGAAAGAGAGCAAAGCAACATCCAGTTCCTCTTTAAAAATGTCTGTAGTCTTTTCCTGATTTACCACGTTCATTTGGAATTTCTCTCTTTAACAACTAATACAAGAGAACAAAGATATGCACAGACGCTTCATCATTTTCTCTAAGCCTTTGGGCTTTGAGTTTATGGTCTGACTTCCTTATTTGTAAATAAATACCAAACAGCCGCTGCTCTGCTTTTACTTCACCAAAGAGAGTATTTCAGTGTGTTAGTTTAATGAATGTGAAATTGTGCTTGCACATCTGCATGCAAGTGGAGTCTAATTAATGTTTTAGTTGACGTATGCCTCTATTAGTTTGTTTATGCCCATCTAAGCGCTTTTGATTTGATTTGTGTGTGACGTGTGTGTGTGTGTGTGTTTGTGTGTGTGGTTTCCTTCCAGAATAATAGAAGTCAATTCACAGACAGGACCCTTACGAGGACAAGCGGTTAAGAAAATGGATGGATGAAATTCACAGACAGGCACCAAAATAAATTCAGTGTCTGCCATAAATACAAGGACTTGTCATGTTTAACACATCCTGTCCCTCCTTTTCAAAACACAATATGTTAATAGCAACAATTACATCTGTCAGTCTGCTATTATTATTAACATGCATTCTCTGATAAATAATTGTTTTTGGACTGAAAATGAGAAAATGACACAACATTTTTTGTAAGAGTGTGTGCACAACAGGGAGCATTCTGGACAAGGAACAATGTGTCTGTCATTCATCTGACAGCGTTACAGTTCAGATACAGCTGTGAGGAAGAAGACAGGCTCCATTTAATTCAGACAGAGAGGCTGGAGGAGCTTTATGGGGGAAGGGAGCAGCCACAGGGTTTTTTTTACACACAGTCACATGTCCTCTCTGCACCTTGTGCTGCCTTCGCCTCTCTCTCCTCCAGTATTGATGGAGGCATGATGAGCACTGAGAGCACCCCATCTGCCACTGCATCCAAATATAATGCACACAGTATCAGACAGCTCTATCAATGATGAATTAGGTGTTTAAAAAAAAGCACACACAGTGAGGCATGAGGAATGATAACAAACAAAAGAATAATCAATCAATAAGTAGGAAGACTTAACACATAAGAAACCTTTAAATGCAGCTGTTCAATATAGACCAAATTTTAAGATGCAACTAAAATATATTTTCATTATCAGTTAATTTACTCTATATTTTCTCAATTAATTGTTAAGTTAGTAAAAATACATAACTATGTGTGCCTTTGCCCAAGGTAATGTAAATAGTGAAATAGTGGTGCAAGTACAAGTACTTCAACATTTAATTACAGTACTTGAGTAAATGTACCTTTTTGCTTTCCACCGCTGGAAGCTAGAGACAAAGAAACTGTCTCTTTGTGAAATGAGCTGCACGTGTTCATTGGGATACATACAATATAAATATGAATGTACTCCAGTGTTGACTCTGAGGACAGATGGAGACATAGTCTGAGCCGGAGAGACCCACGAGAGCCAGATATCAGCACCGCTGTGGCGCTCTGTCTGCTGAAAACAGGCTGAACTGTGTTTTCATGTGGCCCCGAGGAACAACTGGTTAATAAAACCAGTAGGACAGTCTGTAACACTACATGCCCTCCGGGTACAGGCTGACTCCACTGGCCGCCTGGCAGAGACTACACTGAATCATTGTTCTAAGAGAAGATTAAAATGATGTCAACATATACAAATACAAATTGATTAAATTCATCAATCAGAATCATTTAGCTTAGTTTTTCATAATATTGACATTTAGTTTTGTCAATTAGGTTTAGATTTCAAGTTTTTAAGTTAAACATCTTACCTTAGTGAATTAACATGCTAACGTCAGCTAATTAGCATTAAATACAAAGTAAAGCAAACATTTTATGTGGTTCCATGCTGGTGGCTGCATCCACACAGCACTTTACCTTTCACATTTTTTATTAAACTCAGCCACGAGCAACGACACAGATTTCTTGATTCATTTTCTTGTGCAAATAGGACAGCAGAAGCCTACAGGTTAGAAAAGTGGGCTTGTGACGTAGATTTCTATACCAGCTGGCAAGTGGGGGAGTGTGTGAATGACTAATACTCTCTCATACTGAATACCACTACGGTGCCCTTGAGCAAGTCACACAACAATAGTGCACTGTGATGTTGCCGGGCAGCTCCCACTGGGAGATGTTTGTAACTAATCTTAATTTATTCTGCAGTTTCATATAATGTCTATGTCTTTGCTTTGTGTTACAATCTGTGGCACATGTAGCTCATTTAACTCTGCTGATATAGAGGATTGTGTCATAGTGTAATAATTAGTTTGTTTGTCAAGAGCCACAAGTCAATATATTGATTGCAAGATCTTTTGGTACTGTACACATTTTGAAGCTGACTTCTTTTTTTACCTCTTTTAATGCCAGAGGTCAAAAGCAAAATCACTGGGATGTACCCAAGCATGAAATCCATTTTTAGCCACAGTATCTGCCTGGATCTAGAGATGGTGAGGCTGAAATATCTGAACAACTATCAGATGACTTGTCACAAAATAGACATTCATGGGTTTCAATATAGGCTGTTTATGAAAAATGATATAGCAAGGCACTGGTTTGCACTGGGCAGTAGAACTGTCTGTCTATTTATTATATAAGCATTAACTTTGAAAGTCCAGCTCGTTGAGAGACAGTGAAGTGGAGAGCAGCAGACATTCAACTGTCACATCTGTCAGTCAACATCAACATGGCAGCTGTCAAATTATCTATAAGCCCTAACATCTCATTAATGGAGCAAAAACTTCAAAAATTACCTCGAGCACACCTAGGACCCAAATTCAGCGACTGAGACCATAATGTCTCCTGGAAAAATCCGTTCCTCCAGATAGTATTTTGGCCTTACAGGCATTTAAAAAAAATGCAAGATTTGTATCGTCTTCACTCACAATAAAGAATTTCCACGTCGACGACATTTTGTGTGTGTATCTGATGTCACTGACTGTGTAACTGTGTGCGTGACAGAGCATGTGAGCAGGTGGAGTTTGGACAGAGCTTCTTTGATGGTGCCGATCAGCTCCAGCTGCTGCAGCTATGCCATCACATGCCAGTATAAAATAGGCCTGTTATAAAAAAGTTATAAAGCTGATGCTTTTTGAATTTAGCACAGGAGTTTTTTAAGCCAGCACCTAGCTGTCATCAGTGGTATTGCACTTCTTCTTCTGCTTGGATGAACTGCAATAAAACTAGGAACGTTCATGTCCCTCTCTATTTTCTATCAAAATAATGCTATAAATGTAAACATAATAAACATAATAACATTACAAGTTTACATCAGCGTGTTTTAGCCCAAAGCACTGCTGTGCCTAAATACACAGAGCTGCTTCTGTGGCCACAGACTCTTGTCTTGTTACATGCTTGCCGCACTACTTGGCAATGTGTATTAACAATTTAAAAAGATCTAAATAGTTCTAGGCATGTGGGTTAGAATGAAGCTACATTAAGTTTAAAAGTATTTGTCTTAGTCTTAAACTACATTTTGTCCTGTTACGTTGTGTTGCACAAACATTGTCTAAACTACTCTGAGCTACTTTATATGAGAGCCAAAACAAGACATCCAGTGGTCAGTGGGTCACTGCAACTTCACCCACTTAACAAAACTGTTTGGAAAATCCTGTCACTGCTGCAGAGCGTTGGACTCCCACAGTGTCCAGCAGCTACAGAAGTGACAGAAACACGTACATTCCCAGCAGAAGCTGCAGAAGAGCAGAAGTTAGGAAATATACCCATCTGGGGACCACCACGTGCATCCCAGCTGCGATGACACAGAAAAGGAAGCCGTGACACAGAAAAAAACAGCAGAGATTGTAGCCTAATGGGTTAGTGTTCCAGTAGTCTCAAAAAAAAACGGTTTTTAATGGCAACTGGACTTGTTTTAGTTCCTTGACTACGTTTCACCCTCCATTCCAGAG
>JAUMHL010000025.1:18401464-18439953 GCA_032362345.1 Sandelia bainsii
CATTGGACTGCATATACTACATTGCTCTGTTTGTGTCTGGGTGTTTTGTCCTTGGGGTGGACCAGTTTCTGTCTCAGAGTGTTGCCTGGTTTGAAATGAACAGGGATGTCGTGTTTGTTGAAAATCCTCCTGAGCTTTTCAGCCACCCCTGCAAAATTGTCAGCCACCCTTCCAGTAGTGTGCTTTTCTGCACCAGGAGATGATGTGATGCAAGGCTACACAACAGCGGCTTTCAGCCAGTAGTGTAATCGTGCCCTGGTCTGCCTTCATGCATTCACAGAGTCTCTTTGCATATTCATGTGCTGAGGGAAATGGATTTTGTTGCTCTGAGAAACTAGTAAAAGTCAGCAGTTAAATGTTTAATAGATGCTGCTTTGCTGAACTTTCAGGATGAAGGGGAGGATGAAAGAGGCTGAAGGTGAGACATGATGGAAGTTTCTCTGGAGGAATGTTTTTCTATCTGAGACATGAGACATATGGCCTCTGTATCTTTTCTTAAGTTGTCCAACACCACCAAAATACTTACACAGAGAAAGTGTAAGTATGATCCAAATGGGCTGCAGTAGGGTAGGAAAGCTAACCCATGTCTCTGACATATGACAAACTTGTCCTGTGGTCTGAAATGGGACTTCTGTTACTGAAATTGCTTCATGGAGGCTTGTGGTCTTTCCTGTTGTAATGTTACTGTCCATGATTTCTCTGTAAGTTTCATAAAAGTATTAAAAAAGTCTGTTGCATTAACATCTACAGTTTGACACAATACTTCTGCCACTAAAATACAACAAGGGGAATATTACTGGATTTTAATTTAAATTGTTCATCTCAGTCATTTGGTTCTGTAATATGTTTTAAATTGTTAGTTTCAACTCAGAAAAAAAGGTTTTGACACCACAACTCTGCTCACACACTAATCTCTGTGTTAAGATGCAGCTTTTCTCAGCAGGGAGGGTCACCATAGTGATATTTTGGGGGTCATCGTCAGCTATAGTCTCAGCTCCACTGCACTGGGTTTGCTTTGGATCAAACTGAAATGCCCTCTAATTGCCAGGCCGCAACAGCTGCACAGGCTCTGGGCAGGGCCATGTTGTGCTTCTCCACCAGTTGAAACCCACATCTTTAATTTGGGACATATCTGGGGGAGTTAATCACAGAGCTGAGGGAAACTTGAGGTAAACTATGGGCCATTCATTACTCTGCTCTCTCCACACACACAAACACACACACACACACACACACACACAGACACATGCATATAATGACAACTTAAGTAGTTATATTTTGCACATACATACATAGATGCTAATATATGTGGAAAATCATGTGCACAGACACATCATGAATTTTTAATTCAGACTAATTTGTTTAATCAGTTTACTATATGTGGGCTACAGATGAGGGTCACACATACAGTGAAACACACACACACTGCACACACTGCCTTGCACTTCTCATCAGGCTTCCCCAGTACTGCTGTACTGCTCCTCAGGGGCAGTAGTGAATGTCTCATCTCATCCTGTCACACTCCTCCTCCTGCTCTCCTCCTCTTCCTCCTCATATTCAGACTAAAATAAAGGGCAGAGCTACCTCTCTCCCTTTCCTTACACTCCTCTTTCACCTTTGCTTCTGCTTACGCTTACGCACCACACTGGAAATGATGGTCAAAAAGCTAAACTCACTGTCTCACAAATATAAGTGTGTACTTTTAAGAATCATGTCTAAGGTTCACGATATTATTGCAAATTATTTCACACATTCTGCACTGATGTAACACAGGGGTTGTGCTAGTAATACCCCAAGACTGGCTGCATATACAATTCAAAGACAGTTCAAAGACTGTGAGGTTAATTGGTGACTTTAACTTAACTGTAGATGTGAGTGTGAATCGTTGTCTGTTTGTCTGTGTCAGCCCAATGATAGATTTGTGACCTTATGCAACTACTACTGGGATCGCCTCCAGTCCCCCTTAACAGGACAAGTGGTTTAAATAATGCATGGATCACTTACTAATCCCAAAATTACTTTGTCACATTAAAAACTAAAATAAATAAATAAATTTTAAATATTAAAGTTTATGTTCTGTGTTACAGATAGAGAGAAACTCGAAAATATAGATTTTAGTTACATTCTGGTAAAATAGCTTTAAGTGTCCAGGCCAACAAAATGTATATCCAGCTGGTGAATCTAAATGCTTTTAAAAAAACTGCAAGAAAATATAAAACAGTTACAGTATAAGTTCATGTCGTATTCAGAGCAGTTCTCTTGAATCACAACAAAAGAATTTTAATTTCAGTTTATTCACTAAATTTGCAATTTGCTGACAAAAGTCTCTGCTTTGGCATGAAATGTGAAATAATCTTTTTGGGAGTAAAAAAAATATTTTATCACTCTTTTTTTGTTTCCGCTAAGCTGTTCTAAATTAGTACATTATCATTTGCATGAAAATACTTGGATGTAATAGACTCAGAGCTTGACACGACAATGCTCACACTTCTCTGTGCAGCAAAGGGCTTGATACTCCAAGTCCAGTTTTATTTTCTATTCAGTGTTGAGTGTGGGGGAATAGATGTGCTCAGTGTGAGCAGCGGGCTACCATGACATTTCAGCTGTGACTATCAGTGTTCATCAGGCTGCAGCCGAGACATTTTGTGTGCTATGTTTTGACTGGAGGCGACTGTGTTACCAAGCACAATGGACTGTCGCAGAGATGGAGAACAGAGGAGATAGTGAAGGAAAGATGTAAAAGAGAAAAAAGCAATAGTAGTCTGTAGGCCGGAGTACTGTAAGTAGGAGGAAGTTGGACAGGGTGGCGATAAAGAAAATAGGATGAAGTGTAAGTTGGAGGCAGGAAAGTAAAAGAAGGGTGGTGGAGGAAATGAGGTGGGTCAGCAGCAGAGCTTAAGAGCAGGAAAAGATGTGAAGGTGAAGGTGAAAAGGTTAAAAAGAGTATGAAATATTTCTCTTTTACGCTGCAGGTAAGACTTTAAACTTTAAAACTCTCATTCATTCTTCCACCTCTATGAATTATTAACCCTGCATTTGGCTCAGGAGGAGATGGCACAAAGAATGAAAAGACCTGATTCAAAAGGATAGGATGATGGTCTCCGGGAGTGAAGCTGCTGAGTCACATCGACAGTAAGAGATAGACTTTAAGTAGACTTAATGTTGAGATACGCTCTATGTTGAACCACATTCCCTGCATACTGTTAACAATCTTTATTTATTTTTACAACTACTTTGTGTTGCTGCATCTTGTTCACCCACTGTTTTAATACCTAAGAACAGACTCCATGCTAAGTCTCTTCTCATGTTTTCTGCTTCCTTCTTTATTTTTCATAGCTCTCTCAGAGAAAATTCAATGAACAAGAACCATTTTTCCAGCACGCGAGATGATGAGGACTTTGATTGTGATACCAGACAGAATTGAGGCCATGCACAGTGAGTCTGTCCCTTGAGGCTCGGTGAGTAGGATGGGATCAGAGGAAAAAGCAAAGCAACAAAAAGAACAATGTCCTGTTATTTTTTTCTACCATGTTGGATACAAATTATGTTCATATGCAACTAATCTGCATCAGTTAATTGAAATTTTCCGGAACAATCCACGTGTGCATTGGTGTGTGACATTCAGAGGGACATTAGAGACTGCCACAATACACACTGGTGGAATAATCAATCAAAATATAAACACACGTTTTCAATATGAACATACGGTGTCTGCAAAGTATGATGACAGTTAATATTTGACATGTACTACATGTTCAGTATTTACTGTCTCAGTCTGACATGTTGATAAATGATGTATTTGAGCTCCATTAACTACGTTGGCCTCTAAATGCAAAAAACATTCTATGTAAACACAGGTTCATTAACAAGGAGAAGGCTGTGTGGTAGGGAGGTCAGATAAAGCAAATGAGAAAGAGAAAAAAAGCGACTATATTATATTATCATTTCTCATGTCAGTGTTTTGTTCTGGACATGGAAGCTGTAGAAACACACAGTATAACTGGGGTGATTTGTGAAGGCAAATAGATGCAGACCACTTGAACAGTCACATGTGACTTCCTCTGGCTGCTGCAACATAAATCCAGCACACCCTGGCCTGCTGCTCTGTTAGCCCAGCTTACTGCTCCAACACACCTGAAAACACCTGCTGCATTTAGTTCTTTAAATTAGAGGCTGACCTGTCCACACTGATAATGCAGCTTCAGGAATCGCTCCTGCTTTTAGCTACTTGTTTGGAGCCACTTTAATGGTGCATATGGATTTTTTTTTTCTGTGCTGTTATCAAACACTCCCTGTGGCCTACTGCTTCACATCACTAAGTTAAGAACATTCTTCTTGTGTGAACATGCATGTTGTGAGCTTGGTGAATCACAGATGATGTATGATGCTTCTAAATGCTTGGTTTTTGTTGGCTGCTAATTTCTACTCTTGTGTGGCTCATATAATGTTGTGTAAAGTTTTCTTCTCTATTAATTATGGATGATGTCTTTGTAGTGGCTAATATTATTTTCATTTTGGTTGTTGCTTAAGCCGCAATATTGTTAAATTACATGGAGAAATGTGGATTCTTGTGTTTGAGTGTTTTGGGTTGAATTGTTGTCTGGTGTTGAGTTATTGAGGTTTTCTACTCATAAAGTGTAGAGAAGAAGGCAACGTTGTAAACACCACTGGTGTCTTTCACACTGTTTTGTGTAATTATTTGTAATATAGGCTACAGCTTTGCCATACTTTTACTCTGTTTTTACAAATGTAATGTTTAGCCAGGCATACAAGGGATGTTTTAACTTAGAGGCGGTGTTGTTCTTGGTAAAAACTTGATTAAAACTTATATAATTACATGAATTGCAAGAGCTGAACTGCAATTTATAAATACTATAATAATAATAATAATAATAATATTCCCCAAAACCTATATTTAATTATAATTAATATCCAATAATACAACTTGTTACTGGAAGACTGTTGAAAATACCGAATCATCAGATGCCAAGTAAAAGACAAATACATATTCTGATATAAACTGTTTTTCTAAAGTCCCAGATGGCACAGGACTCCTCTCACTGACTAGCAATGGTGCTCGGACTCTTTAAGTAAAAGTATTAATACCACAATGTAAAAATACTCCATAATAAGTACAGTAAAAACACTTGTCTTCAAAATCATACTTGGCTAAAAGTGCACATAATGAGTATTGTAAACAGAGGAAATGACAACAAACTTGACCTTGAAGTTGTATAATCTGTTTCATAATGCAAAGCCAAAGGGTTGTGCCCTGCCACTTCATATCAGTTAGATTGCTGGGTCTCTTTATTCCTTACAGTTCACCGCTCGGTGTATTTCTTGCAAGGTTTGGAAATCTTTTATTGAAGAATGGTAAATTATCTTTCTGTCCATTATTAATTTTCCATATTTCTCGTGAAAAGTAAACATTACAACCTAATACAGAATCCATAAAGCAGATGTTGGTATTGATGCACCACATGAGGAGATGGCACGTCCTCTTTCATGTGCAGCTTTCATCTGCAGCCTGGAAAATACATTAACTGGAATGGTATTCAACTGCATGCATTTCTTTCTCCTACATTACAGCATACTTCCCTTTCTTGAAAAATCTCATCTGGCATTGAGACAGATGTGGAGGAAAATGTGGGGAGACAGTCTGGTTAGTTGGGTTTGGAGATATTATATGAGTTGTCAGACAGCAGAGATCAACTTGGGAGCAAATGGTTGAAACACAGGCTTTTAAAACCTTGGGTTGTGGAAAAATACATTTTTTTTAAAACCTCTCCAAAGAACGGATGTACAAAATGGCAGAGATGACTTATGTTGAGTAACAGGATGCAGCATTAAATAACTGTGTGTGGGTGTGAGTCAGAACTGGAGATTTGTGTTTAATCTGGATTAATGATGACGAAGCTCCCCGATTGGCCCACAGTTTATTATTTAATGAAAGCAGGGAAGAGACAGACCTCCTGGGGCGGTGTGTGTGTGCGTGCAGGAATGACAGAATTAGAGGGAGAGGGAGTAAAATTAACAGAGCAAAGGGTGAAGGAGGTGTGGAGTGGGTATGTAAATGTGCCCACTGGTGTTTGAATGTGAGTGCAAACAGCCACTTCATGAGAGCAACACCCTGCAGAGATAAGACTCACTAAGGCTCAATTATTCCCGGTTAGAAAGCTTTTTTTTTTTTGAGAATTGGAGAGGCTTCATGAAAATTGATGCTTTTGTTGATAAGGGGGTGGTGAAGTTTAAATGACGGCCGCTGAGCCATTAGCAGGAGGTCACTTCTAATCTGAGAGTATGCTTGTAATGTTGGTGGTGGAAGAGTGTCTCCCTCTGAGTGGCCATGACTGAAAGGAAGAAACCAGGTCCTGTTTAATGATGATGAATGATTTGATGCTCTTCAAAGAAAAAAGCTCCATGCTGCGGCTCTGCAGGCGCTCGGTTCTGAAACTGCTGTGATGAGATGATCTTGTAAATTATCGCTGAGAAGCGCTGAATGGAATCGGCACTTAATGATACGTTGTGATGTTGTCAGTGCGGGATGCAGCAGGCTTCACGCTGTTGACAGAAATAGAAGAAACAGAAACGTATTAGAATTGTCCCACATTGTTACCATGGCAGATGTGTCTTAATAGCCAATTAAAAATATTTTTTTCTTTACTGATTTGTCTGGTTACTATTTCCTTGATTACTTGTTTTGTCTATAAAATGCCAGAAAATGGTGATTTGTGTGGTGATAGAAAATGGTGATAGTAGTGATTTGAAGTTTAAAGTGATGTCTTCACTTCTTGTTTTGTCCCCAAATTAACTATAATAGACGATGAAGAAAACCAACAAGTCATCATACCGTGGGAAGTTGAAACCAGAGGACTTTAAAAGGATAATATTCCATTGTTCTAGCTCCAATGTTTACTTTTCTCTAAGATTTACATTTATTGTATGTGGTTTTAACTATTGGTGTAGTACTTTTTTATTGCCCATAATAGTAGTAGTAGTAATAATAATAATAATGCATTGTTGCTCAGCTGTCAGGATGAAACTTTGAAATTATTATTTTTTTATATAAAACTTAGATTTATACAAAACATTTTAATTTCTGATCTGTTAAATAATCTGTATTATAAACAGCTCCTCCTAATATTTGTTATGATATAGTACGTCAGCTCAACTTCATTTTCACTATTGATTTATTTTGTTCAGTTTCTCTGGCTTAGGGAACTTATTCTTATAACTTGTTCTGGACAGTTTTTAAATTTTTTTGATTTATTTTAATCAGTTTATTGTCACGTAAAGCAAAGAAAAACAGGAAATACTCACATTTGAGAAGCTGAAACAAGGGAAATTTTGTTCTGCTGGAAAAATCACTTGATGATAATGGAGATTGATTAATGATGTATAATTTAAGTTCTAAAGACTTCAATGTTTAATACACTTAACTGTTACTAAGTCTGTCTTTTTTAACTTAAATGATTAGTAGATTATAACCGTTGTCAAATTATTTACTGTTTATAGACCAACCGCATATTCAGTGCCAAGATCAAACATCATCGTTCCTCATTTCACCCCCCATGAGGATTAAAATGGCAGGACACAGCAGGAGTCAGAAAGTTGACATCCCTGAAACAACAGCGCTGACAGCACTTCTGCCAGTCTGTGGTGGACTTAAAGCGACATCAGACCCCATTTGTACAAATACATGTTGAATTCCTCAGATCCACTAAAGACAGTCAGGCAGGAGGGAGATCAAAGCGTGGAAACATTCTTGTGTATTAGGTTCACCTGTCTGAACACCTAAAGACGTCAATCATGGCTCCAGAGGAGGGTGGTCTGCAGGGAGCTTCATGTTGCATTACCCCCCCAAAAAAGATGCTGCATTTTGTCACGTTGAAATATTCAGAACTGCTGGGATCAGTCTCTTCACACAAGTTCCATCTTCTGAAACTTTTACCACTGATGGCAGAGAACAGTCTTAACATGCATTGTCATATCTAGTGAAGGTCAACATGTGCATTTTGTACACAATCAGCAGTTCAGCAAGACATACTGCAGATTACTGTACTAACTTTACTGCCTGTGCAGTGATACGTTAAACTGTAAAAATGCCTGTGCACATGACAGTAGAATATCAATTACGGTTGTCCAATGATTATTATGTTATGTTGTATTTCAGTGGCATTAGATCGATGATATTATCATAAAGTGTTACTTTACAAAGATAACTCCAAGGGATTCTAAGTTAAACAGAGCTGCACCTGATGATTGTTTTCCTGATTCCCTGAACTCAGAAATGTTCAGAAAATAGTGAAAATGTAATTTGTAAATGTAATTGTTTTCCACCACATCAGATATGCATTACACATTGTACACATTGGTGCTTAAAGTGCCCAGGCTGATCCTTGTTCATCACAACAAGGTGTATTTAATGTTGTGGCTGATCATGTCTGTCAGAATATGTATTGAACTGTAGTCTTAGTCTTACTACTGTTGGTTTCTGACATAATTCCCAGTTTTAATATTGATATTTGCTTCTTTAAAATAAATGTTTCCACTTTTTAATGTAATGTATATGCTGTATTTCCACATTATATTGTATATGTGCACACACATAAGTGTGTTTTAAAAAAAAACAACAGTACAATGTCCCATATAACTAAGATTCTTGTTTAACACTCTTGAATTTTACAGGTGTAAATGCTGAACATATTTAACATGCAAAAACATAAATATGAGCATACACTAGTGAACACATGGAACATAATAGGTACTGAAGCATTATGAATGCATTTTCTGTGCCTCTTTCACGTCATTACAAGCCCGGGTTAATAATGTTTAATGTGACATTGTTTCGTGTCTGTCAAGTTCCACTGTGCATTAGCAGAACAAGAGAGTTTTCAGACTTATCTTGTACAATAAGCACTGCACCACAAAATGGCCAGATGTTAAATCCCAAATAATTTGCCCTAGATTTAACTCTTGCATTTATCTCTCAGCCAAATCTGGCTCTGCTTTGTGGCTTTAAGATGCAGTCTTTCATTTCCACTATTGGGGGTGTTTATGTGCTACTACAAATGACCTATGGTTTTTCTAGCTGTAGCATGTGTGTGTGTGTATATGGGAGTTTGTGAAGAGGTCTCATGTTTCCTTGGGAACTTCGTGCAGAAAGCCGCGCTGAGTGACGAATCTGGATTTTTAGTTGCTGACGAATATAAAAAGTGAAACGTGAGCGCATTCCTGAGGGTCAAGGTAGAGCTGTGTGGCTGCACAGCTGAGGGCTTATTGAAAGATGAGTGCTTAGCAGGAAATTAGCCTACAGTGTGATCCAGAGAGGTCTTAGAAAAAGGCATGCACACACATAAATGCATGCTCATGATCCCTTTTTTTATATGCACATCAGCCCTATCATTATGTTAAGGCAATAAGTCACAGTTTCCTGCTGAATTGTAACATGACCCAGTCTTTGTGTTCAGTCCTGCCATGACTATAGTCTCTGCAGACTGACTGACTTATAAAGATGTACAACTCAGGCTTTGCATGCCCCAGATTTGGGGTGGGAGCGAGGCTGTGAGGCTGTGAGAGAGCGACAGCTGACTAACTGGGACCAGAGAGGAGGGGGGAATGAGGGGAGGAAGGAGGAGGTGGTGGTCAGACAATCTGTGTCCACTGTTGGGGTCCCGGGGGGAAACTGAGCCAGAAGAGAAGGGACTACAGTTGCAGCTGTTGTTGCTCACATACACAGACACAGATTATTCTTAGTCCATCTGTATATGACCCTGGCATCTGTACACTGTTTTGTAAAGCATGTTCATGTCAGATGGTGTTAAAGCTGAGAGAATATTGACCAACACACATTTGGAGGCACATTAACTGTGTTTCACTGTGGAGAAAACTGTTGGACTTCAGAATATAGTACATTAACATCAGAGGGCTGTTATGGCTTTTTGTTCTTGCATCAGACTCTTCTTATCATGCTCATAATATTTTGAGTGATTGATGAATTTGTAAAGTTGCAGAACATGGTGAATAAGTATCATAACTTCCCAGAATCCAAGGCAACATCTAATTGCTTGTTTTGCCTATTCAGTAGTCCAAAACCAAGTTGTTGTCCAAAACCAAAAAATGACAAATCCTCACATATGAGAGGTTGGACCATGGATGTTTTACCATGATTGCTTGATAATGAATTATTTTCTACTGTTTGACTATCTGACTCATGATCATTGTGATGAGTTGACGATCACAGCCTGAGTTGAAAATGTACTTTCGTTGTAGTTATGTTAGAATAATGCCAGTTTCATTACAATCTACAACAGGGAAGGTTTTGTTTTTGATCTGTTTCTGACCTCCTTATTCCAATTTATTTATGTATCTCGTTGACTGAGAATGTCTCCAATAACTTCACACAGAGAGAAAAGCCTACTTATATCTAGCTAACGATTACATGATCAAATGCAGTAATAAGCAACACTGAGACACAAAAAACAGAGAAAAATGTCCACAACTGTGTTTTGTTTTATCCAACAAACAGTCAGTTTAAAAAAAACATATCCACATAGTTCAGGACCATTTAAAAAAACCAATTGATTTATATTGGTTACAGAATTTTCTGTCGATCAACTTTAATACTGTATGTTTTTGCTTTCTCAAAGACCCACCGATATGATGTTAAACAGTGATTTCCAGGACTGCTGCAGTTGAAATTACTTTCTTTTCTTGGGCAAAGTGCTCGGGGACAGAAATGAACTGACTGATGTGGTTTGATGTGTATCTCATAGAAAGTGTCTCAGGGATTGAGTGTCATAAAGTGCCTGCGATCAACTGCAGGGCTGCAGAGGTTATGTTGCTTTTGTTTATTTATTAAAGACTGATGGAGTTGTGGTACAGATTTAGAATCAATTTAGTTCACAGTTGATGCACAGGCAGTGAGAGACCTGCCGTCTTTGCCCTTAGTGAACCTGTTAGTCATGCAGCAGCACTTTACTGTAGAACCGAACACAAACAAACCACACCTCCCCCCTCTTTGAAGATCCTGTCTATATGGTCTTTTTCTATTTGAGAAGATTACATTGAGCTTACAGGGTTGATGTAATAAAAGAGCTGTAATGTTGTAAGTCAATGATATTATTAAGGATTAAAACATTGTACCCCCAACCCCACTGTCCCACTGTTTGGGTTTGTGCTATTCTCTAAGCATATACTGGATCTATGTTTTGCTTGCAAACTGGGCTGCTTGTTAGATGATTTTGCAAGATCTGGCTCCGTGTGGACAGAAATTTGTTTTCCGTTTGTAAAAATGAACTATACTGAACATATTGAAATTAAATAAATGAAGCTGAAAAGAAAAAAAAAACAAAAAACACACACACTAAAAGCTGCACTTAATAGTTTCTAAGGTCAGGACAGAACTTTCAGTCACAGAAATATTTATCAGGGATAAAAAAAAGTCTGTATAACAACCATCTAGATATAAAATATAATTCAATGACATCCAGCACAAAAGAGTTGGATAGTGGATTGATATGAGGCTACAAAGGTGAAAAATTCCACCTACTGTAGTAGCACACATAAGGCTGACTAATTACTTGTTCTGCTTTTGTGCAGATTAGGTCGCTTTCACACCTATCTGTGAGACACTGCACCTTTTCACGACATCACGTTTGTCCGCGATTCATCCTGCAGCAGGTTTTACGTGTTCTAACGAAATAAATTAAAGTCTACACACGATTCAATACCCTCAGATAATGCGATTTATAGCGCGTGGTCCTGTATTGGTTCGGTATGCGTTCTCACCGGATGGACCGCACTAGAGTTCGGCATTTGGTGCGGAGTCAAGTGGACCGAGACCACCTCTTTTTGGAGGCCTCGGTCCACTTGATTTAGTGCGCACCCGATTGATGCTTTCACACCAACGAAAACGAACCGAACTAAGAGCTTTTGGTCCGAATGGGCCGTTTAGTGAAAGCACCCTGAATCTAACAGTGTTACTTCTCTTACCTTATAGAGCAATAGCAATGTTCTCATTTTACTCTTTGCAAAGAAGCAACTATTTGCAAAAACTTAGTTATTCCTAGAAATCATATAGCATTAGGAAAATGGTGTGTCTGGGAATCACCAGTAGAGCTGTGTAATAACTCATTATAGCCATTTATAGACTTGCAGTGGAAGTGTAATGTGGTTATATTGTGTTTTATTAAAAGCAGCAACTGCCTTGAACTGAATTGCACCATATCACAATGTAATATTGATTGCTATTGATTACTTTACCTGAGCATATTTAGCATGATGCAATTACTCTTTCTTAGATTAGATTCACATTAGATGCTCCACAAACCAATAAAGTAGAAGATTTTACTTAATGAAGAACCAGACTTAAGCCAAGACACAGAGTGACATTTCTTTCTGAAAGCAGATTTAATTCATAAAGAGTCAGTGACAGTTTCACAGTGCACATGACGCAGAATCACTACTGAAGGTTCCCAGAACCCTGATGAAAAATATCAACAACGGTGTTAAAAATTACACTTTGACAGCTGTAAATAGTAAGAAATAAATGTTTACATACACATACTGTGTAATATGACATCTCAGACTTTGCCTTATAGCACAACTGTGTCAGCAGAAACCATCTGTGTGCATGTGTGTAAGTTGGACCCTCTGAATGTGCAGTATGCATTGACCTGAATACTGAGACAACAACATATGGATCTACTGGCCAAGACTTTCAAAAGGCCTAAGGCCTAATCATGCTAGCTAAGTGGATGTGATATCACATTTTAAAACTGAGTAAAATTATTGTTTTTTCATAATAAGAGTTTTAGATTGTCCTTGCATAACAATGGTCCTGTATAAAACAAACAAGTCTTTTGAGTCAGAGCAGGCAGTGCTGTATGCAATCCTGAGGGAATCCTGATATTTATATGAATTTGTGAAGGAAGCCTTAGTTTTGTTACGATGCTGCTTGAAATGGAAAAACATTGAAACACTAGACAGATACTGTACGTTAAAAATAAACTAATCAGTTTGTGGTTTAAATACAAGCAAAGTGGCATTGTTTACATGTTATGGTAGAACCTGTACTGTTACTGTGACATATTTATCTATGCTGAATAATGAAAACCATGCGATTAGATATTACAGTATATTTCTTATTGCTGCAGTTTTGTTGATGGCAGATATGTACATTGTTCTGTACATTTAACTTGATTCTGTCTGATAGACATTATGTGTCTTTACCTCCAGGTCATCACTATTACAGCCCTGTAATACAGTATATTCACCTGTGTATATACAGTATGAAACGCCACCATCAGCATAATTTAGTTCACCCAACGCTTCAGGATTAACCAAGCCATTTTGCATCTTCTTCTAGCCTGTGGCGAGCAAGCTTTACATAACGTCCGGGTACCAGATGGCAGTCAGTCAGTACTTGTAGTTGGCTGTGCCATCTTTGCCCCCTCCTCTCTGTGTGTAACAACACTGGAGGACTGACAGTTGACTCAACATGTGCCATGTGTAAATGACAGAGAGGAAAATGAGCTTTTCTAATATGACAGCAAGCACAACATCGCAGAAACATATCTCAAAGTTTAATGTGCAATCTTTTAAATAGTCATGCACTGTATTGCTGTTATGCCTTAGACGGCAAGATGAGATGCAGCAAGACTGCTCTAAACTCTATTTTAAACCTAAACAAATGGCAGTGTCTCACAGTTTGCTCCTGTGTTGCAATCATTCCCTGAGCATAGTGAATGGGAGACATGTTCAGTTAAAAATGAGTTTTCAAAGCTTCAATGCGTGTTGGAAACAAAATGGAACTTATACAAGTGTTTAGTGGCAGTGCGTTGAGTTACAGCTGTTTGTAGCATCACTTATAAAAACAGTAAACATGCAATCTAACTGTTAGGTGTCCTGTACCATAGACATGAAAACGTCTGTGTAATGATGTGTAATTGTAATGATGGTGACATTCTGAGAAATATGTTAATATAAATGTACCGTCTTTTAAGACAGAGCATTCACTCATACATGCATGCACCCAAGAAGAAATATGAATAATACAAAACTTACAGTATTTGGAAATCCTCAAAAGTCTGTCTCTAACACAGACGTCTCAGACGCCCTGCAGCAAACACTCACAACCAAACACACACAGCAAACGAGGTTTAGGTTTTAGGATTGTCAGACATAATGTTGCCCTGATAATCTCTCAGTTGCAGGAGAAACAAGGTGTGTGTGTGAAGTTCATTAGTTCATTTTTGGAAAATAACTGCATCCAAGCCTCTCAATCATTCATTTATTCCCTTTCAGCACAGTCTAAATCTCCGAGCACCTGTCACTCATTCAGTTTGGCATCACTGGCCATTTGTTGGCCTGAGATTCCCTGTCAGACCCACACAGCTGTGTTGTAGTCAAACAAGGACTGCATTTTCTCCAGACCAGTCTCTGGCGGTCTCCTGTCTAAATAAATCCCTGCAAATGGCTGCTGGTGGAACTGAGGGAAGTGTTGGTGGTGTTGGAGGTTCGGCTCTGCTTCAGCGAGATGCGGACACGGCCTGCTCTTGCCTGGCTGTCCATTTGCCCAGAATGGCAGGTAGAAGCTGCCTTTTGAACTTTTAGGAACTAATTTTTTTGGCCTTTTGAAGAGGTCACCCTCTGGTAGCTCGGGAGCCATCCAGCCTGGTCTCTCCTTAAGTAACTTGTCCCTGTCGGGCCGGACACTGCGCAGGAACTTCTTGAAGATATTTGTGGTGAGTGAGAACTTCCTGCAGATCTCCTGTGAGCGACTGAGGCGGAGAGGATGAGCTGGTGTGTCTGGTCTTTCCACTCCTCCATAAGCTGTCCTCTCCTCTCTTCTCTTCCTCCTTTCCTCTTCTTCCAACTCCTCCCTCTCCACCTCAGGCAGGTCCAGCCAGTTGCCCACAAGGTCGGCAAAGACGTTGTCGCCCAGCACTAAAGGCTGTCGGTTGCGGCTGCGACTCATGAGCGAAGAAGTCCAGTCACTGGCATCATCTGCGCTGTCCTGGGAGTAGTCGCTGTCAAGTGAAGGACCCTCTCTGGAGAGGCTGTACAGGATGCCAGGCAGGTCCACTACTTGAGCGCGACGAGGAGTCTGTGGGTGAGGGTACGGCTTCGGTGGAGGGTTTCCCACCATTGGTCCGTAGAAGTCCACCTGGGGGGCAGTGTATCCTGACCACCTTCTGGGTATAGATTCAAGGTCATTGTCACATCTTGCAGTTCTTGTACTTCTTTCACTTGTTTCGCTCTCACTATCCAGACTGGATGCGGAGGAAGACGAGGTACCCAGGCTGCTTCTGTTTCGTGATGGGCTGTGGTCATCTTGACTGAAGGTATTTCTGCTATCCAAAGATGGCCTTGGGCTTGGTACTGGACTTGGGTTGGGCTCCTTGGGCATGGCTTGGGTAAAGTTGCAGGACCCGTGATCCTTTTCCGAAGCTAAAGCTTCTGCATCAGGATGTGGGATCCCTCGGTTTATGGGCCGACCCGAAATATCGAGGTTTTCAAGCGCTGTCTGGACCTGAAGGAGCTTGAGTTCCTGGAGGGCTCCCATCATTGAATTCATCTGAGCGTGGAGGCCATCTCCAGCTTCTTTCATAGACAGCTGCAGACACACAGAGAGAACAATAAAGAGATGATGATGAGTACTGTAATGCTCATCAATTCAATCACGACTCCTCGGCCTCTAGCAGAACCCATCTCATCCATCAAAGACTGATTTCCTCACTGCCCACCCCCTCATGTTCATCATTTATATCAACACCAGCACAAATTTGATTACGCATGAGAGAGCATACAAGAAGCATTAAATACATGCCTCAACAAAAATTATAGTAAATGACCTGCTTTTCATCTCTTATCAGTTAGACTCTACGCTCTTCTCTTGTGTATTTTAGGCTGCGCACCTTGTTTAATTAAAGGTCATGTGGCCTAGTTTTGGATGACAGGCCAGGGTCCCATATGACTCGCGTATGAAGGGATCAAACCCATGACAGCTGTAAAACAGACTAGCTTGGCATTTCTTTCTTCACTCTGATCCACTCTTTAGTTTTCTTCTTGCATCATTTTCCATTTACCTTATTCCATATTTGCTTTCTCCTCTGAGCTCTTTGTCTTCACTCTTCCTTCTCTCTGTGCTGCCCACTCTGCTTTTATCCTCTGCTGTCTCTTCCTCCCTTTCTGCTCCCATCTGTTTAAGAGCCTGTGTCATGTGATCTTACTAACCGTCCTCCGCTGAATGTAGACAAAAAGCCCAGAGTCAGCATCTTATCCTGACCTGTGTTGTAACTTGCAGGCCTGAATCACTGCATACTGTGACCCATACTATGAATTGTTTTAGGACACAGAACGTTTATCTATAATTCAAAAACATGCACATGTTGGTAAAGTTAGCGACTGATGGATGTCTAAACCTGTGAAAGCCCTCCTTTAAAAAAATAAAATAAAGGGAAGGCGAGAGAAAGCAGGAATTTAGAAAAGAGTATAGAAAATGTTGGTGGGGAAACTTCCAAAGCACACCTACGGCACACTACAAGTTTCTTTTTACATAAACAATGCTGTCAGTCAAGGTCTATCAGTTAAAACGCAGCATGTAACTAATAACTGACAACTAAACATAAATGCATTTTAATGCAAATTAAACTGCTATTGTGAAAACACAGCTTGATCTCAGTTCTTCAGCATTAAATAACATAAACTGCAAAGAACACTTGCTTGGCTTATAAATCTTTGCTAATGAAAACCCACACCTTACCTTTTATAATCTCTCACAGAGCAGGAGGTATAGATATGTCTGTCTCTCTGCTGTTGTTAGTCTGCACTTCTGCCAGCCGGTCACTGTCTCTCACCTTTCAAACAGAGCTGTCTGACTGACCCTATATGTATCTGTCTCCAATGTAGGGACACCGCTGGGTGTAGCAACCAATCAGCACTACCCGTCTAGACTAGTCTCGTAATCCCCAAATGGTGGGGGGAGTGGGGTTACTCGGGCGGAGATGGACTGACAATGAGAGGAGCGAGAGGGGAGATAGTGAGAGGGAGCAAAGGGGTGGTGAGAGTCAGCCGGATGAGTAGGGAAGGAGGGAGTGAAGGGGGAGAACAGAGAGGAGGGTTGATAGGGAGGGATCGCTCACCATATGTTTAGATGTCGAAGAGAAAACTGTTGATGGATTCAATTATGTATGACACCATAAGAACACATGAGGGGGGTTGGAGATGGGAGAAATTAGGACGTAGGTGTAACATCAGGCTGTGATCCTTAATCTTGGGGGAGCAGTGATTGTGTTAGGCCCCGGGGTGGGAAAAGTAGCTGTGTATGACAACTGGCAGTATAGCATCATCAAGCAAAATGACCTATAAGCACCGTGAGAGAGGTATATGTTGACACAGAGGGTGGGTTGTATGGGAACACAGATAAATATAACATTGTATATAACAAACATTGTTGGACTATAAGCATATATCCGAAGAAGCAACAATACAAACCTGCTTAGTTATTGTTTGGCTCTCAATATCACAAATATAACGTATTTAATATGTTCTTTACCAGGCTAATGTGTGGCGCTCAAGATGGCAACCCAACACTGAAATATCTCAACTATTAGATCAATCGCCAGGAAAGTTTGTACAGTAACTGTAACCATGACAATGTTTTTTTGCAGCAATTCCTAATAACTACAGGATGAACTGACAAGAAATTTTGTAAAGATAATTGTGCTCCCTACAAAATGAACTTAACCATTTTCCCATACACTTTAGCACTAGAGAGAGTGCATCTAATTTAAAAAATGGTCATAATGGGGGTGAATGATCACTATGATCTTGAACAGTAAATGTATAAATAGTGACATGACACTACGATGATACTACCATGATAGTACGACTCAACAACATCTTTTCAGTCACAGGCCACATCAATATACAGTCTTTGCAGCTCAGCAAACACAGTGATTTAAAAAATAAACCTGACCATTATAAGAAAGCTACATTTTGAATATGAATAAAATATTGTCTTCACAGCATGTGGTATCTAGGGCTCATTTTTAAAAATAATTTCCCTGAATCCATTCTTGTCAGCAGTTTAGACTGGTATCATGTCTTTTAGTTTGGCTTTCCACTCTGCTTGTGCTTTCATAAACATGTGTGATGCCCATTTTATGGCATATAAGCAAATAAATCACTATGCATCTATTTCAGCAATACTGTAATATGACAAATTATTGTAGATATGGCAAAGCCCAAGCATGTATGCTAGCATTTAATTTTCATAGAGCACAGCCCCTCAGAGCTGATACCACACTGTACACTGTTCATCTTGTGTTTAAAATAATAATATTTTAATTTGTGGAATGAGAATTTCCTGAGCCCAGCACCTAAACAAAACCTTTGACAACAGTGGCACATTCTTTATGGCTGCAATTGACAATTATTTTTGTTATAGATCATGCCAATATTTTTGTGAATCTAGTACTCTTGTCCAATTCCCTGCACCATTGACATGGAAACTTGAAAGTTTGCGTTGCTCATCACTAACATATGGTTGAGCGAGTAGGTGCACAAGGGGCGTGAATACCCTCTAAGATCAGGTAATAAGCCGATCAATTCAAGTGCTGGGAACAAAAGCCTCGGGGCTTGAAGCGAAGGTACGTATAATTACCACAATCAGGTTGTCTCTTGTCTTTGTGCCTTCTACATGTGGCTGACTTCATTAGCTGTAATTGCCTGTGTCCTGAGAGAGGCTCAGAAAGCGCACATAATTGTGGTTTACTTTCTTCCACATCAAACGTCAACAAATCCGTCGAGTTATGTATTGTTGTTACATCTTCATATCAGCTGAGGCATTACCACACTCTGAGCTGCTACTGAAATCTGGACCACTTAAATGCATTAAATCTGTTTTTGAAATATTATCTCCTGCACACACCATTCTTATGCAGCCTATAAAGGCAGCACTTGTTCACATGCTTACCAAAAACACACTAATTTTAGACTCACATGCAACTTTTTTATAACCACCCCAAAAGGTAGACATTCCCCATGGTTATTTAAAACCAGAGTTTAGTTGTTTACTTGCATTTCTATTTTAAGGCAGCATTAACAATTCATATTGTTCCATGGGCAACAAACAGAGGGACAGTAGTAAACTAAACCCCATTATTCCACCTTTGTCATGCCAACTAACCCCAGGCACCCCACCACTACAATTTCAAGAACTGAACTTTGTGGCCCAAATCTGTCAGCCTTTTCAACTTTCATTCTACCGTGTGCTCACGATACTAAAAGTGACTCTAAACTAATGTCCCACAGCGTTGGTTAGTTTAAACACAGATGTTTGTCATCCTCCTAAGATGTCTCACTTTTGCAATGTGTGACTCAGCTGAGGGCCTTGTTAGAACAAAGACACACATGACGCACACTTGACAGGACCCACTCAAGCACCTTAAGGTCTTAACCATAAAAAAAAAATGGAGATGAGAAAAATGTCTGTCTAGTCTAATTTAATAAGAGAACCGGGATGAAATTGAGGCCACAGGGAATTGATGTACTGCTCAGAAACACTGGCATGATTAACCCAGTCTTCTGAAGTTTAGTTAAATCTTCTTTTTGAACCAAAGCCTCCAAGTATTTCTGCCATTTTCTTACATCAAGCGTGTAGTCCTATAAAAAGATCATTTTAATAAAGCAAGCCAAGTGAAAACCTCCTGAAAATGACTGAAAGACGAGCGGCACTGTCCAGATTCTCCCCCCTTCCCCACCCCATCTTCTTGTTCTGGCTGAAGTGATGCCAGCCAACCAGACATAATTGCCAATTAAGGACTGAATGCTTCAAAGTTTAAGAACAATGGCTGGCAGCCTTGAAATAATGTTGAATTAAGGCTTATTAAAAAGCTCTAGCCACTTTAATGAAAAAAAAATCTGTTGATTGATTATTCTTTATTTTATATAGTCATTTTAAGATCCCACTGTGAAGATTAATCCAGAAACCATTCAATATGCATACGAGTGAATAAAATACCACAAAGCATACATAAATCATAAATAAATGCTTTTCCTCTCCTGTCTGATGAGATCAAATCCTCTGTCCTGATAAACTTATTGAGGGGAAAAAAACAAAGTCACTGTACAGACACACTCAGCTCACACAGCCACAAACATGGCCAGACTCGCCTCACTTGAATGAATCGGTGTCTTTTTTTTTTTTTTAAAGCATATACTGTATGTATGTGTGTGCTTGCATGATGTGTTCACTGACATACATTTACAGAATTATTAGGTGGAAAATAAACACGCAAACAAGAAATAAGGAACAAACCACTGCTCTATTCTGACTATAAAAGGCAATTCACTGTTGTTTATTTGTTATTGACCAGATGGGGACGAAACAGTGAGGCCAAGGTTATCAGACCCAAAAGGTCTTCCTGTTTAGGAGCTGGCCAGCAGCAGTAGCTTGTGCACTCCACCCTCCCTCCACCCCCACCCCCCCCCAATTAAAAATGAATAGTGGGCTGTGAGGGTCAAGGACAGGAATGGGGTCTCTGTCCCTGGGATACAGAGAGGGTCTATGTGACCGAACCGTTGGACAAGCCACAGACTGCTGTGGGCAACCCCAAGGTCACGATCAAGAGGGCAATAAAGCTGCACAGAAGCATATTACTGTTCACACGTCAATGAATGCCTCTTTGACAAAAAAAAGTTATATGGTGTTTGGTCTGAATGTCTTCAGTCATGCTCAGAAGAAATGTGTACAACATTCAACAAAAGAAAATCAGACATATCTTTTGATAGTTGGTCTTTAGGTGTAAACATCCATACTTGTTAAACTAATTTGCTACCTATATATATTGCCGCTCATGTATGTCTACCATCACGTCCTTACTTTCTAGCTCGCTACAGAAAGGCCACTTTACTCCTTGCTCTCGTACTTGTCCAACACAAACATGCAGTCCGGCAAAGATTCCTTAATGGCCTTTATAGAAATGGGAGGTGGTTTAATAGCTGGTTTCCTGCTAGCATTCATTTACGCCATCACAAAAAATATTCTGCTAAGGGAGACACCAAACAATTAGTATCCATATCATCATCATCATCATCATCTTCTTTGGCAAATATGTGAACATAGCCTGTGACCCAGTCTGTTGTCTTCCTGGCTGTAAATCCTCAATGGAAGCAGTAATCAATTAGTAAGATGCTTGATAGCGCAGCAGTTGACGTCAGCACCTTGCGTGTGGGCAGTGAAAGTGCTCGGCCAATTCTCCAGCCCACAGTTGTAACAGTAAGTGGGACGTAAATTTTTCAGATGCTCCAGATCTTGCAACCTTCTCGCCTAACATCAAAAGGAGTGCAGTCACATAAGCATTTCCTGAAGAAAATGAGTGTGTGATTACTCCAAGTAAGTATTGCAGTGGGAGTGAATAGGCTTTTATTGAGTTTAATACATATTATCAAACTCAAGTCACTTGCAGTGACAAATGTACCAAATATCTATAGTTCCTCTCAGCTCTACTAAGTGTTTTATTGTTTTTCAGCTCATTGTTTTGGTTTGGTGGCCCGCAGCTTTACTGATTTCATTCACTCACCGTTCTCACTGATTGTGAGCAGGCAGCAGTTTTCACCAGTAAAGCTCTGGTAAACCAACTATGTGCTACCTGACCATCACCAGAGGGCAGACAAAGGTAACAGCTAGATTTAGCAGATACCAAAACAGAACGATAAGGACAGTGAATATTGTAGTTGGATTAGTCAGATGGCCAGAAACACAGCTCCAGATGAAAACTACCAATACATTTTGTCTGTTGGATGTGAATACGGGCATGTGTTTTAATAACATAATAATAATTTGGCAATATTCTATTTACAGGTTGTTTTGTTTCCCTCAAATGGCCAAAAAGTTATTTAAAAAATGATTGCTGCTCTAATGTGTCATTAAAATGCTAAATATCAAAACAAAATGTAATTGCAAGGCTTCAAAGACAACAATAGAGAGCATAATATTGACTTAAACATTAGTTTGAGTAATGTGCATGAGAAATAATCCACATTTTATTTCCAGCGAAGGCAAACAGAGGAACGGAAGGACAGGACTTGACGTTAGACCGGCAGGTTCACGTGTGGTTACAGCAGAAGCAGGCTTAACCACTCAGCTGTCTCTAGAAGCAATATATCCTGAATAAATCTGCTCTTTAACGTCTTGGGTAGTCATTTGAATTTCCTTTCTGTGAACTATGGTAAAACGGGTTATACTGTACAGTATGTGCATTAATGATAAACAGGCTTTATAAACAGTTGGTGAACAAACACACAATGATCACCTACACAAAACCCCACAGCTACCACTAAGAGTAAGGCCAATTTTAGCTGAGGGGAAGGAAGGGCAGGTTGGAGAACAGAAGCCATGAGGGAGGCACAAAACAAATAAGCTGAAAGTTAAATCACAACATTGCTTTGTGTTTTGTACAGCTTTGTGATTCCACACCCTAAAGGTATCAAAGAACATTTAAGTTCAGCTAAAGGTTTTGGCACCTATGTGTATTTTTCTCCAGATTTCATGACTTCATGTTTGCCAGCTTTGGTGTTGGATACCAAAGTGACAGTTGTGTTTGAAATTTGCCTCAGGTTTGAACGGGGGGGGGAAAAAGGAGAGTGATGCATGTGAAATCAGCTTCGGCGGTAATGATTTGAAAAGCTCAGATTTATACTTTAGTGTCTGAAATGACGTTAAGCAGGTGTGAACCCTATCATTTAAACAAGATGAGTCAAAGGCATGTCGGGGTTTGTATCTCCCACTCCAAGCAGACAGGAAGGGATTATGCCTTTTTCATGACTGTTTGTCTGCCTGTTGTATGAATAATGAGTCACACATGAGTTTGAAAATATTTCATTGTTCCTATTATATCCTAAGGATTTCTACAGACTCTGTGGTGCTTTCATATGAATAAATGGAAGCAAACAGCCCGTTGACAAACCGTTTTCAGAGTAACAAGTAAAAAAATAGAAAACTATGACACATTCCTGACGTGCTGGATATGGTCAGCAACTTGGAGAAATAGCCGCAGACCTTGTCAGGTCGAGGGTCAAATGTTCAAGCGTGACCTAACACTACCCCACACAGGCTGATGACCCCCAACCCCTTGCACAGTGTTCACACTTTCATCTGACACTTCTCTTTTTAGAGCTGATGGTGCATTTGGTTTCAGGGTGTCCACTGTGGAGCACTGACCTCAGTTGTAATTTATGTGACTTTACATAGACTTTGAATGCCACACGCATTTGTAGAATGATACTGGTAAGCAAATTTCCTCTTAAGTAAATACTGATGCATTTAAAGCATTATGCATACTTAACACATTTGCAGACCATTTTTAAAAGCAAGCAGTGCAATTCTAGGTTTTGGATGCAGTTTCCCACCTGCATCTGGCCACCACTAATCTCCATTCATTTCCATACTTTGACAAACAATTAGCAGACTGTTGAAATCTGTTCCAAAGGTTTGAATTTCTGTTCATCTCCATTTATTTTCGGACCTTTGTTATCCTCACTTTAAGGGTGAGTTTAAGAATGGTTTGTTTCTTAGTCCCTGCTTCTATGGACAGGTGATGGTTGTACTTAAGACCGTCTGTAATGTCTCAGGAGAGTCCAGAGACTTTGGCATTGTTTAATATGATACCTTCACTATCTCTAAAAATACCAAAAACACATGGTCCCTTTTATTTGGCACATTTCTTTAATTTTATAAAGTAAATCCTAGCTAAAGACAAGTACTGACAACCAATGCTTCTGCATCAACTGAAAATTAGGTTGGCTGGATGGATTTGTCACTTACTACTTAGTGGTTGAGGCGAAATAACAGCCCCCTACAAAAACCATATCCGACTAAATAAAATAACCAAATGGTGGTTTAATCTGATTATCAGGCTACTTGAAGTTGGTGTTTAATCGTCCCACTGAACATCAAGCCAGCATACAGTTTATGGTTTACATTTTAGTCTTAATGTAACTGTAATGTAAACTTAATGCAAGTTTGACAAAAATCAAGACCTGATTTTAAATGTGATATAATATGGAACTTAATCAATTTTCAGGTCTATTAATTGATAATGTTTGTACATTACATAAATAAATGAAAACCAATTGCTGCCTGCAAAGATTTTTATAGACTACATCAGCGTGGTTTGCAGACTACTCACTTGTGATTTAGGGTGAATGCGATTTGTAGTAAAGGGTCCAAAATATGCCAAACAACTGGTATTGACATTTAAAACTACATCGCGGTCTTTGAAGTTTGAATGATGTCGAAGAACCACTTGACTCAGCCTCTCAGCTGCAAGTCGGTTGTTAGATGTTTGTGATCTCTGTCTTGCAGATGGAGCCGGTTTACCACTCTCCAGTGAGCACTGGATGAGAATCAGTCACAGTGGAAAGAAAAGTGACAACCTTGGCATAGACATCCCTCATTTTTCTGTAACAGATTGCATCCCACATGGTCCTGTGCAGGGGGAGACTACCTCGGCTTTTTAACCGGCATCTGCTCTCTGTTCTCCTGTTTGATCCACGGCATGGCATGACACTTTTTCTATTACGTTACCAAACTGTGATATGGCTGCTAAAACACAACATGTCCTCCTGGCAGCAACATTTACACCCCTGAAATCTCAAGTGCCACTTCACAGACTTGTGGCTAATTTGGAGCAGCAAATCAAGAGGTCGCGGAGCAGATCATGTTGCAAAACACAGAGCCATGTGAGGCCTTTTTGTGGGCCAGTGACTGGATAGAAAGGGAAGAAAAGTCTGTATCTGCTTTGAAGATGATTCCAAATTAAATCTGTGCCAGTTAAAGCTTGAAAGTGGCTGTACTTTGTGCCCCTGCCAAATCATTTGGGTGTGAGGGTGCAGCTTACAGATTTTGTTTTACATTTCAAAGAGGAGGGGGGGGTAAGAAATAGCAGTCTACATTTGCCACCATCAAACACATTTGTGCATTAGAGGAGAGATGTGAACATATTAAATAAGGGAGACTGACAAATTAATTTAGGGCATAATAATGTGATGAAACTCTGGGACTGAGACTGCCCTGTGAAAGCAAAACCTCACAGCAGTCTGTTTGCAACTGATGATTTAAAAGTGCTACAGATACAAATATGCTTGAATGTATTTATTTTAGGAACCACCATCTTTAAAACAGTCCTGCTTAGGAGAAGAAGAAAACTATTTTGAACTCATTAAGCTTAAAACATCTGTCCCAGATGCGTGGACAGATTAGGATATGTACATATGCCTCTGGTGTACTCAAAGCTTTAAACCTACACAGATTAATGCGATTTAAAAATACACATGCACGTCTAGCTGAAGCTAAAAACTAATATATATGACATATATATGTGAGGAACATATAAGTCTGTCAGCACACATAAAATGTAAAGACGGCGACATATTTGTATCTTAATTTTATAATTCGAAATTAATGTACATTTTATTACCCATACCAATTTGCATATTAAAATGTTACATATTTTAAACTGTGCATTAATAAAGTAGAGCAGTGGTGATCGCACAGTAGACACAACAGGACCTACCAGTTCTTGCTTCAGTCGTCTCAAACACGCATCCATGTTTTTGCATTCTGGCTTGGAGAGCTGTTGTTCCATTTTTTTTTCTCTTCTTCAAATACAAGAATTTCAGATGAAACGCTTCGCCAGGCGCAGCTCGGGCATGACTATGAAAGCTTTCTCCTGGTCAGAAATGTTAAAAGAGGGCTCTTTTAGAGAGCAGAAAACAATTTGGCGATTTGAGATGCGCAAATCCTGCTGAGGAATGCGCGCTGTGCTCGCAATGACGAGAATCCTGTCATAAAAAAAACTCCTGAGGACGAAAATGTGTTTACTCCAAGAAGTACTAATGAGGTCCTTCTTGTGGTTGCATCAAGGAGCTCAGTCCGCGTATGTCCCTCTGCTTGGCTACACGCAGTCAGTCTGTGTGTGTGTGTTGTTCAGCCCGTTTTTCCCCCCTCGCTGCTATTTTCTCATTCAAGAGGAGCGCCTACCTTGCTCGTCCAATTTCCTCCAATGAGTGAGCCTCCGCTCGCAGGGCAGACTGGATCTCATTCAAACGATCATAAGACGGGACCTATCATTTATCGTTCACAGCAGCTTAACAATGGTGCCAGAGAGGAAGTTATATCATCTGGAATTTTTTGAATAGAACCTGAAGGATCAGATAGTTATGGCTTCTAAAGAACGTACAAAACGAAAGTAAACATATATATATCCCACCTAGACTAATAGAATCGTTTCTGCAGTTATTATTGCATCACATGAAGGAGGAAGTTTAAGGAGGATTGTGCCTAAAAGAAACCACATGTGTCATGTAACGAGCCATAGGGACAGTTTCCTGGCCACCGTCGCTGCAGTCAGAGAGGAAACACCTGAGCCACAGGCTTTTGTTATGTGACCTGGATATAATACTTTATTAGCAAAGGAAGGAAGAGTGGCGTGTACAAGGCAGCCAATCTGTTGTTTATCACTTCTTCACTCAGAATATAGATTTGACATTTGTAAAAGGTTGCACATTTATCTTCTGCACTCTGCAAGGAGACTAAATGAGTGAGTGTAAAATAGTGGTTGATGAGTGAAAGTCTGATGGGATTTGTAGCCTTGTTTACTTTCTCTCGTCGTCCTGATTAATTCAAATTTTCTGCAGTTTTAGACTATTTAGGTTTAGGTTTTAAATGTCGGCTTGTGTTTTGGGAAAAGAACAAATGTCTGATAACTGTGGCTTCTTTTGGTAAATATTAGAATTTTCTAGAAAAAGTTTATATCGTGTTAGGTAGTATCTGTTGGCATCAGAAACTCATTATCAGCACAAACATAATCATTTTGAGAGATAACCAGCCCTCCAGCAGAAACAAGATGAGAGAGACTTTGTACAGCGATGGGATTATAGTAAATAATGCATCACATACATGATCATTTTCTGCCTGTTGATCCAGTTTCTGATTGTCTGGAGTAGACCTTTCGCTGACAGTCAGGAAACCTGGTGCCTTCTGAGATGCTTCTGTCATCTGGAAGTTTTAATATCACAGCTGATGTTGGTGATTTTTTCCAGATGGATGGGCGGATGTTCACAGAGAAAGAAGAGGAAATAGGCCAATCTTAGTTTCCAAAAACAATGAAACGGATGAGGAGATGAACAAATCTAAGCATAAGTTAACCTCAGAAATATTGAAAGTCCACTTTTCTACTGATTTCATACAGCAAATTTATACTAACATGACAACAATTATTGTTAATAATAACCAACAGCAAAGGTTTCCACTATGTGATCCTTCCCATCCCTTGGCTTCATACTTTGAGCTGCAGCTACAAATGTTTCTTAGAGATGAATACTTTAAAAGTTAATAGTAGTTAATAATTTAAAAGATATTCAAATCCTTATATGGATATTTCTGCTTGATTAATAAGTCAAACTATTTATCAGCTATAAAAATGTCTTCTGTTGAACACTGTTGATCTTCTGTTGGTTGAGTTATCACTTAATTGAGTAGGTGTTAATTGGTGTTATTGTAAATACCCTGAAAACAATCGTTATTACTATGAGCTTTATTACCATTTTGGTTATTTCACACAAGATTTCCTACCCTGAAATTCTTGGAAGAAGGTGGTGTCATACAGCACTCGTGTGCACCAGTCAGGATTTTGCAACATTTGAATCTAAATCTGATGACAGTTGTGTAGTTGTTACCTGTCTGATTAAACCACACCCAGACTGGAGGACTCTTACTCTTAAACAAGTGGACAGAATCACAACTTCATTCATGTGTGCAATGTAACCGCTTCAAGACTGAACATGCTGCACACTACACTATATCTTTATCAGTCAAGACAGCAATGTGGTGACACGTGCATCTATTTAACGTTTGTCAGACTGCTTCACGATTCAGAGCAGTTTCTGCCCAAATGTGACCCTGACCTGCAGCTGCTTTTTGTACATGTGTCCGCTGCCTCCCAGCTGCCAACATGAAGACACACTGGATAAGGAAGTATCTCCTCAAATTACTCAGCACTGAAGTACAGGCAACACATGAAGCAGCTGTCTATACATCACTGCAGACTGTAAGTTATTAGAATCCTTTATCTGACTCACCGAGAGTTATGACTTCTTTGGTTATTCTTTTGGGTTAGACATTTGGGTGTTCAGGAAAGAAAGGCATAACAATATTGTGCTGTATATATATTTTAATCATAAATGTCTTTACACACACATACTGTACAATGTCATTGTTTTGGGTGTAAACAGAAACTCCCAGAGATCCCTGCTCCCAAGAATAAACAACAGAAAAGATTAAATCTGAACTATGACCCTAAAATGTGTTGCAGGTCAGATTTAGTGTTTACTTTCATGAATCAGACCAGTCCAGTGACAGGAAAAAAAAAAAAAAAAAGTCCCCTTGTATATATCAAGACAGTTGCTTTGACAGCGGGTGATTGCCCAAAATGATGGGTACCCGTATGAGGGGGTAGGGACAAACGACCCATACGGGCGTTAAGGTTGGAGGACTTGTTGATGATGATTAAATGAGATGTGATGCTTTCCTGTTTTGGAAAGAATAAAACCAGACATTGTGATGTAATGAGTAGTAAACATGTAATAATTGTGGTGTTCAAACTATACTTTAATATTTACTGTACTGATTTGACTGAACCTATAGGAAATGTTTCATATTATAATATCATATTTATTATTCCACCAAGGGCATTGATAAAAGACATGATTATGGAGGGAAAGAGGAAAACAAAACTTGAGTTTTTGATTTATTACTGAACATCATGTTATTACATCATGATTTAAACTTGAGATTCTTTAAGATGTGGTAATTGTTATTATGGTTAGAGATGAATAATGGGTCCTTGCAGTTTTTACATTATATTTCCCAATTTCATTATTATTAAAGTCAAACGGCAGAATCAATGATCAAACCTTTGATGACAGACTATTTAAGTACTTTTGAAACAAAAATGCTTGAAATTCCAGCTTCTCACTTATATATACTTATATTTGCTGGTTTTCTTGTATTTTAGTAAAGTAAGTTGATTATATTTTGGTATTTGAGACAAAACCAGACATGTGAAGACAACACCTTTGGCTCTGAGAAGCTGTGGTGAACAATTGCCAGTGTGACATTTTATAGACCAATTAATTGATTGACTAAATGGTATCGCTGCACATCAATTAATCGACTAATGGATATTGTAATTTGTTGCAGCACAATTCATTGTATGTCTTTGCAGATCCAAAGAATACATTATATTAACAACAATCACACTTACCTGTAAATAAATGTAAATGAGAACTTTCCTTTCCTTTCCTTTCTTTACACAGTTTATGTAAAAGTAAAATAATGGCAAAGTATTACAGATGATTACATTAACAGTGTCTACAAGCTTCACAGTAGTAATGTTATCTACTGTAATCAATAGAAATGGGACTAATGTGTATTTGTTTTTGACCAATGTTAATTAACTGTGGTCTTTTCAACCAAACATGTTAGTACACTGCCATCTAATGTTCAGCATGTGTTATCACAGGACCTGCAGTAGTCATCTGTGCTGGAGGACCGTGACATTTCTTTGATTATTTAATCTCTTCCAAGTCACAGTTACACAGTGGGCGCAAAACATGATGATTTCTTCATTTGTGATCATACAAGAGATGTATATATGTATTGTAACATCATGTTACAAAGATGTTACAAAGACTATTTAATCTAATTTAATCTGTTTTGCATTTATGCTTTCCTGAATCATTGATTGATTTCTGCACAGTTAATAGTGAACAAAGTCTAATTTTGTGAATTTTAGACAAATCGTTATTTAAAAGCCTTTGCTATAGGTTCTAAAGTACATGTATAAAGGAGTTTGTGTAATTTCCCTATTAGACTATTACATACGACTGAAATAGCATGAGTCTACCGCACAAACATTTATAGGTCTCATTTACGGTTTATAGTAAAGTTGATGAATTTCTGCATAAATATGACCTAAAACATGGTCAGATTTTCACTCAAGTCCCAAATCTAGATAAAGGGAAGTCAAACAATTAATTTTTAGAACTTTCCATAATAAATGAATGTTTGTATATGGCACAATTATGTGAATATCTTGGATTATCTTCAATCAATCAGTGGGAAGAAGAGGAATCTGGTTTCCTCATGGTCAAAATATGATATTGATAACAGTTTTACAGAAGTGTGTCATGACTTGAACAAAAGAGATTCTGAAGACCTTCAAAGAAGAGTTGCTGATGCTCACCAGGCAGGAAAGCGTTACGGAAGAGTTTGGACTCCACCAGTTCATGGTCAGACAGATTGTGTGCAAATGGAGAACATGCAATACCACTGTCACCCTCCCCAGGAGTGGTCGAGCAACAAAAATCATACCAAGAACAGACTGTGAGGTTGCAAAGAACGCCAGGGAAACTTCAAGGAAACTAAAGGCCTTTGTTGAAGTTGCTAATATCAATGTTCAGGAGTTCACCACCAGGAAAACACTAAATAACAATGATGTGCACAGCAGAGTTGCGAGAAGGAAGCCATGACTCCCCCAAAAGTAACATTCCTCCCCATCTACAGTGTGCTCACAGGCACGTGGATAAGCCAGAAGGCTGTTTGATGGATTTTCTGTGGATGAATATAACCAATGTAGGATTTTTTTGGCTTAAATGAAAACGTTACGTTTCGTGACAACCAAACACTACATTCAATTATCCCATCTGTGAAACATGGTAGTGGCGGTATCATGGTTTGGACCTGCCTTGCTGCCTCTGGTCTAAGAAGACTTGTGATCATTGATGGAGCAATGAATTCTGATGGAGCTTTGTATACAAGCTAATTCTACAGGAAAATGACAAGGTATCCATCTGGGAACTGAAGCTCATCAGAAAGTGGATCACGCAGCAAGAGAACACTTGTGCTGCTCTACCAAAGCAGGTTAAAGCAGAAAAATACAGTGTTTTGAAATGTCAGAGTCAAAGCTGAGGTCATATTAATGCAGAAATAGAAAGCGTTCAGAAACTTTCAAACTCCACTGCATGTGATGCCCTGTTCGAGTCCCCCCCCCAACAATAAAACTGTTTGGGGAGCAGTTGGATGTGTGGGTTTTTAATTTGCTAACAGAATGAGTCATAGTGTGTTTGAGTCATCCAGCTCTTTTGTGTGACGACATTAGCCAGAAAACCACTAATGAAGAGTACTACGCTGTGAAAGATCACCAGACTCACTTATGTGGCTGAGACTGAGCTGACACTGAAACACATGGTTTGATAAGAGCCATTTCACGTGTCTCAGAATCATAACCTGCCTTAGACGTTGTGCGTCATATTTTGTTTTAGGATTTAGATGTTTGATTTTTTTTTGGTTCTTCATCTCTGCAAGACTGTGGTGTTATGCAACAGGACTGCTCCAGTCATGCAATACTGACTCATTAGATTTTTTTTTTATATTGATATCATTTGTGTTATACTTAGTATTATCTTGTTAAAGTTTTACATGTTTTTCTTGATATTGTGTTCAAGAATGATTATTAAAGTAAGAAATATAGTAAGCAACATTTGAAATATTAAAAACATATTCTAGGCAAATTAACTTATTCAGATAGTTTCATACTGCTATACTGGGAAAGCGGGGTGGCAAGTAGCTCAATGGGAGCAGTTGTCTATGAACCCCAGGGTGAGTGGTTCGACTCCCGGTTCCTCCAGGTTACATGTCGAGGTGTCCTTAGGCAAGACACTGAAACTTCATAGTAGTGCCGTCATCTACTGCAACTGTCCAAACCACAATTTATAAAGTATGTCATTATCATTCAATCCAGTAACTCTTCTAATGAACAACAGTATCTATTTGATTTCCAACAATATCAGCTACCATAGCAATAGATAATAAAATATTTAGTACTGGCATTTAGAAAATGTTTAGATTAAGCTCTGCCCTATATTTAAGAAAACAAAACAGATGGACATTGCTGCCATCTAGTAAAGCATGAACAGGTGCAAATATACTTGTGCAGATGTGAAGAATGTAACATTGCTGGACAAAGTAAAATAATCATAAATTAAATTGTTAGTTTTAATACTTGTATGTGAGTTTTTGTAGTGAATGAATGCACGAAACTCTGTAGACATCACCGGTCACTTGGTATCTTTCTGGTGATGCTCTGCCAGGCCTTTAATGCAGATGTCTTCAGTTTCTGCTCATTCATGGGGCTTTTGCCTTCAGTGTTACCTGCAGAAGGTGACATGCAAGCTCAATTGAATTCAGGTCAGGTAATTAAATTGACATTAAAAAAGTCTTGGGTTGCTTTTGCAGTAAGCTGTGAGTCATTGTCTATCTGCGCTGTGAAGAAGCAAGTATACTCTGAGTGACTGATCTGAGCAGATAATACACCTCTAAACACTTAAAAATTCATTGTGCTGCTTTTTTCAGCAACCACATCATCAATAAATACAAGGGATGAGGTGGTGTGTCGTAGATTATTCCTTCTCCTTCTTGTCATTATTACCGATCTTTTGTCCATAGGACAAAACATGTTA
The DNA here is from genome assembly GCA_032362345.1 of Sandelia bainsii. Taxonomy (NCBI): domain Eukaryota; kingdom Metazoa; phylum Chordata; class Actinopteri; order Anabantiformes; family Anabantidae; genus Sandelia; species Sandelia bainsii. The sequence goes on from JAUMHL010000025.1 coordinate 18,434,054, forward strand.
CATGTTTCTTTTTTTGGCAACCTCTAAACTAGTGGTTTACATCTTGTGGTAAACTATATGTATTTACCTAGGCCTTGTCATGATTGACCTTTTTTTTTCTTTTTGCCATAATTAACAATAAGTTGCAGAGATGGTGAAACACTGGAAATAGAGACAGGGTACAATAATCAACAAAGGTGTTCACCCAGTATCAAACTGTGGACATTTCAGTTATGTTGCATGATGGAAGTGGCTCCTGTTTGTTTTCTAAATGCAAATGCCACACTTGAAGGCCAAGATCATAAAAATTGTGCAGTTGTCCAAATACTGTTGAAAAGTTTTTAATCCTTTTCAGACATTAATTTTAAAAAGCTGTTTAAGTTACACACTGGGTCATGGAGTTTGTGAGGTGTTGGCATTTAGCAGGCTGGCAAAGTCTAATAAATGCTCCTAAGCTGCATTGTGTTTTTATAGCTTTACCCAGTGTAGAGATGGATGTGTATATTTTAAAACCACTCTCTGCCCAACCAATTTTTGATGTTTTTAAAATATCTTGTGTTTCAAAGTGTGAAAGTGAAAATATACATTTTCATGCAGATATTCCTGGTTTGGTGTCAGGAGAGAGAAGAAAGGCAACACTTAACTGTTGTGACAGGTTTTATTTTTCACCTGACACTTCATCGTTGTAACAAACACACTGACAGTATACTGTAAACATCACAAACAGACAGAAAAGCTCGATTTTCAAAAGGATAATAAAAAACACAAACAGCAATGCCAAGACTTTTTTTTTTTTTAAGTGACCACAATGCATTTTGAGTCAGGTCCATTGTAAAATAACAACAAATAATCATCATACAGGAGTCACAGTGGTGTGAAAAAAAGCTGAAGCATGAAGGTGATCTATGGTACTGTGAAAAGCCTTAATGTGTACAGTATGTACTGTATCAGTGTTGACACAGAGCTGAGTTATGAACACGACTGAGCAGATGCTCAGTATCTTCAGCAAATAACAAAAAAATATATATATCTAAAGGGATTGTAATTTGTTTTACAGCAGCATATAAAGTACTACAACTTTGTTGTTCTCACAAAGGATGGAAAAGTGACCCTTGTGCCACAGCTTAGTTTTAAAACATTACAAAATACAGAAAAGTATACAATACAGCAAACAAATATCCACCCCCATGATCCAAAAACGCATGAAGTTAAATCATAGTTTTCGCTTTAGCAAAACAAACAATAAACAAACACAGTTTATTTGATACAGATAAGCACAGCACACTCGACAAGTAGTCACAAACTATTCCAAACACCAGGTGTCTTCGAATGAGCAGCAGTGTTCAACAGGTTGTTATAAATATCTTCACGCAGGATTACGTAAGGCATAAACCAGACCAGGGCTCAGTTCACTCTTAGTCAAAATTAATCTTTGCTTCCACCTTGTGACTGTCTCTGAGATTGATTGAAAACTTTTTTTTTTTTTACTTTAGTTCGACAAAACAGTCCCAACTCAAGGTCCACTTACAAACATTTTCTGGTGCTTTCAGCAATTTAACAAGGTCTACATCATGATAGAATTTCCGTATCTGTCATGGAGAATTTTGGCATTTGTTAAAATAATTTAAGCAGAAATTGAGCAAAATTAATGCAGTATCATTGAAAGCTCTGGAAAATGCTAGTGAGTGGATTTTGAGAGGACTTTTATTCTTAGCGTGCTTGTGTACACCATTAAAACCATTCACATATGTAAATTTAAAGTTGTAAAATACATTTAAAACTCATGCTTTGCTGCTAGAAACGGTCAGTTTGTATGAAAAGCTCTTTATTTCAAAAGGAAAATATATATTTTTAATCTAAAATGCCACCACATGTATTTTCAGTGACTGTCACGTTCTGTTCAAATTAAGACATGAAACTGGAGGCAACCAGTGATGACACAGACAGTTACAGATGTGTGACAGGCAGCACTGCATCATTCTGACTGCTTCACCAAAATGCATCCAAAGGTAAAAAGGTAAAAAGAAATTAGATTATTTCTATTGAAGACACAGTGATTGGACACCCCAAAAACCAAATTGTTGATCTCCATTTAAAAACTAAACCACAGATAAACAGGTTTTATTGAGTTTTTAGTTTCGTTTGAAAAAGATTAATTGCACATGAATTGGCGTCAGTCCTGTGATGTTCCAGATGAGGGGTGGGCAAACCTTTTCCACAGAACAAAAAGAAATCACACTACATAAACAGGATCATATATATGTGTGTGTGTGTGTGTGTGTGTGTATATGTATATGTATATGTGTATATATATATATATATATAGTGAAAATAATGTTTGTATTTCATTTCTAGAAAGGATAAGGTTATTGGTATTCTATATTTTTCTTACTGTCAACACATCCAGTGGTAGAATATAACTATATTAAAGTACAATACACGAGTAAATATACTGTGTAGAGTACTTGAGGTACTTTAACTTGAGTGTTTTCATTCCACGTGACTTTATTCTGCTACAGTGACAAGTTACGTGCACACCAAACCTGTGAGAGAGGTTATAAAATACACACAGCTGTAGAAAATAAACAATATAAAAGTAGAGCTGAAATGACATGAGATGAGTCACTATTGATTTACTCCCAGTTAATCGAATCATTTAGAAGTATTGTTCAGGCAAAACTAGACATTTAAAGGTGCTGGCACTTGATAATCGTGTGACAGTAAAATACTGTTTATACATTGACATGTGAGTAATAAACTGCTTTTCTGCAGTTTGCACAGTACTTTCACTTTCAAGTCCTCCATAGTTTTACTTCTGCAACAATTCCCATGCAGGACTTGTAACAGCACGGTTTTAGTACTTTCACTGCCTTAAACAAATTCTGGACCAAAATCAGTAATTAATTGAATTCACCTTTATTGAATGTAAAGCATTTGATCTCCATTGTTCTGCTGCACTGACTGTGACACTTTTTTTAACTGTTGATTGAGAGTCATACAGTGTTATGGGAGTGTCATTAGTAGTCTTTAAAAACACAATCATTTATTTTATCATCACCATTTCACTGCGCACATTCCTGCATTTGGATAAACTTGGGCCCTGTAGTTTGTTTTGAGTCACGCCCATACCGTATATACACTGTCCTAGAGGTGTAAATGCTAACTGGAAAATACTTAACAAATACACAATTTTACTCCTGTTTTCTTTCTAACAACTTCAGTGCCCAGCTGTCTAGAACATTAATTTAGAAGTGAATCCATGGTACATTGTGATGCCTTTTTAAACATTTATGATTTACTTCAGTAGGAACGAATGGGCTTGGGTGAGAAGTCAGAAAGTAATGAGACACTGATAGTTTTGGTCTTTTAATGAGGTTTGTTGACAGTAAGAGAAATGTAGAATAATGTTACAGTAACCTCATCTTTTATTAAAAATATCAAACCTTGACCTGTAAGTAACTTTCTGGTCATTTCAGAGGTTTTAACCACCAAGCTGAGAACCACTGTTTTACCTCAGTATGAAAACAGTATGAAAAGCCTCACTCACTGCAGTCGTTCTCCAGTCAGAAATTTAAACATGAAAGATCAAAATAGCAAAGTTTGGTTTGAATCTTGACCGTGGCAAACAGGTAAAACCTTTCTACAAAAACATACACAGAAAGGGGAAAAGAAAACACGTTCTAGTCGAAGACATTTCAGAGATAGCAGCAGCGGGTATTGTGATTCTTCAAAGAAGTTGTAAAGAAAACTAAAATTATTTCATTTCTTTTTTACCCTCAAAAGACAACACGTAAAACAAACAAGACCAATTAAATTCAAGTAAACACAGTCAATACTGTCTTTCTTCAAACACATCTGAAGTCAACAAAATGTCCTTTTCACTATTTCACTGTGAATTCACTTGAAATCTACTGTGAATTTGTGGCATGTTGACAGCATCTGCTGATGTATGAATATGCTAATAGCACATTGTCTTTAATTTTCTTTCCCCACAGTACTGTAAAACACCTGTACTGCTGATAGAATCTATTAGAAATGCAGCAATTCTGTCCATATATACAGTACTTACAGTGACATTACAAGTGCGTGATTCTGGGTTCACATTTCTACAATTGTCTACCTCAAGATTGTTCCACATCATCTCTCTTCCCCTAAACATGAACCAGTGGCTCCTCTGGAGTACAGTGCTCTTCCTGTTGACCTTCTGAGACAGGACATGGTGCGTCCGACATTGTAGTGAAACCTGCTTCTTCTTCTTCCTCCTTCTCTTCTTCTTTTCATTCTTCTTGTTGAGCTGAGTTTCATCCTCCAGCTTCCTCCAGAGTCACAGAGCAGAGACTTTGACGATGTTGGTGCCAGCTGAGCTTGTAGTGGTCTGGATGCTTGGGGTCGGAGGGTGACCCAGGGGTGGAGGCGGCCTACGCTGTGGGGGCCCGTGGAGACCATCTCCATCGGGAGTAAGTGCCGGGGGTGTTGGGAGGCTGATGATAGCTGTTGTGATCTGGCCACCTTTGCAGTTGATCCTGTCATAGGTTTTAAGGTTGAGGTTTGAACGACTAAAGAAGAAGAAAAAATAGAGAGACTATGAATAATTGTGCAACATATATCTAACTAGACTGTGTGCATTCTCAGTGAACAGAAAACTATGAAGCTACATGTAATCTGGGCCTCACATTGAGTAATGTCTGAAATAATACTGTACTACATGATGCATATATTTTATTCTCAGACTATTTCATCACACTGGGGCTATTAACAAGTAATAATAACCCCACCCCCACCCTGCAGAACCCCACAAACAAATATTCCAGACATCTTCTCTAAAGTGAATAATTAAAATCTATTTATTTTGAAAATTTAGAGAAAGAGACCAGATGTGACCAAACTACAATCAGAATATACTGTATTGTACAATGGTCCTACAGACCCCTTTAGTGACTGTACAGTGGTGTGAAAAAGTGTTTGCCCCCTTCCTGATTTCCTATTTTTTTGTATGTTTGTCACACTTAAATGTTTCAGATCATCAAACAAATTCAAATATTAGACAAAGATGACACAAGTAAACACAAAATGCAGTTTCTATCCAAATCCAAACCTACATGGCCCTGTGTGAAAAAGTGATTGCCCCTAAACCTAATAACTGGTTGGGCCACCCTTAGCAGAAACAACTGCAATCAAGCGTTTGCGATAACTGACAATGAGTCTTCTACAGCGGTGTGGAAGAATGTTGGCCCACTCATCTTTGCAGAATTGTTGTAATTCAGCCACATTGGAGGGTTTTTGAGCATGAACCGCCTTTTTAAGGTCATGCCACAGCATCTCAATCGGATTCAGGTCAGGACTTTGACTAGGCCACTCCAAAGTCTTCATTTTGTTTTTCTTAAGCCATTCAGAGGTGGACTTGCTGGGGTGTTTTGGATCATTGTCCTGCTGAACCCAAGTGCGCTTCAGCTTGAGGTCACGAACAGATGGCCGGACATTCTCCTTCAGGATGTTTTGGCAGACAGCACAATTCATGGTTCCATTTACCACAGCAAGTCTTTCAGGTCCTGAGGCAGCAAAACAGCCCCAGACCATCACACTACCACCACCACATTTTACTGTTGGTATGATGTTTCTTTTCTGAAATGCCGTTACTTTTTTTTACGCCAGATGTAATGGGACACACACCTTCCAAAAAGTTCAACTTTTGTCTTGTCAGTCCAGAGTATTTTCCCAAAAGTCTTGGGGATCATCAAGATGTTTTCTGGCAAAACTGAGATGAGCCTTTATGTTCCTTTTGCTCAGCAGTGGTTTTCGTCATGCAGGCCATTTTTGCCCAGTCTCTTTCTTATATGAACATATGTTTCCAGATGTAGACTGGGAGGCAGAGCCTTTAGCTATCAAGCTCCTCTCCTATGGAACCAGCTCCCACTTCAGGT
>JAUMHL010000025.1:18452112-18478109 GCA_032362345.1 Sandelia bainsii
ACTATTGCAGAGTCGTCAGAGAACTTCTGCAGGAAGCAGTTGGTGGAGTTGTAAGAGAAGTCTGCAGTGTAGATGGTAAAGAGGAACGGTGCCAAAACCGTTCCCTGTGGGGCCCCCGTACTGCAAACAATCCTGTCAGACACACAGCCCTGGGTTCTCACGTACTGTGGTTGGTTAGTGAGGTAGTTGTTGATCCACCGTGTAAGATGTTGATCCACTTGAGTTAGCGTAAAAAATGTCCTTGCTTGTCTCTGTTTATGCTTTTCCTTCTTATATAGTGGGGGACTTCTGTGCACTGTTAGATTAAAGTATCTCACATGTGCAGAGTAAATGTCTTATGTGTGGCATAGTAGTCTTTGTGAGATAAATGTATGGCAAGAACATTTACTTACACAGACAAGTCCAGAAACGCAACTCCTGCACACTAAACTGTTTAAATGTGTAGCATTTGTCTTTGTGTGTGTGTATGTATCTATCTATTGAACTTAATCTGATTATTCGTATCCTTCTCCGATTCTAACAGCAGGTAAATGTTTGTGTTTTTGATGCTTCTACACCATAGTCTGTCAGTTATGGCTGTGCTGACCACATTTTATAATAAAATATTAAGTGTATTTTACTTCAGCAGTACACACTTGGATTTATATCTGCTGTCTTTATCAAAATGCCTGGATTTGCCACCTCTTTACAACATTGACATTATTTTAATTTCAGAGGAGCTTAATTGTTCATCAGGTTAGGCTTTATTTCTTATTTATTTATTGATGCATTTTATGTAATGTTCATTAAGTTGTGACCTTTACATTTTGTTCTATCATGTTTGTAGTTCCTTGTTTCACACTTGGTCATATCAGCAGACATGTTAGACCATGACTGTAGGTGATTGTGCAACATTGTGTGTCAAAAGCCAAATTGAAATGACCATGATTCGATGTTGTAAAAAGAAAGGCACTGTACTTGGGTTGAAGTTATTACACTTCCAATTACTTTACTTTTGAAATAGTCTCAAACACATACAAAGCCTTTTAAATCCGTTACTCTGGATTCAAACAAATATATTAATGAGAAAACCAGTCACCTAGGATTATTTTATCAGTATGGATTCAAACCAGACTTTTCCCCTACTCAATTAGCTATCAGCAGCTGCTCTCTAACTTAATAGCACTCTTATCTAGCCTGCAGAAAGGTCAAGCCCACTGGGTGAGTGTAGTCAGTGGATAGCCAACATTTGGTACTTGGATCAAAAGTGTGTTTCTGTGAGAAAGAGAGAGATAGGGAGTATGTGTGCACACTTGAATAATGTGGGTCTGAAGGGTAATAGATTTCCTGAAAGTGTGTGTGATGATGTGAAAAATGTGAGATGATGTATTTTGAAGGACAGTGATTTGCAGAGCAGACATATTATTCCTAATTGGGGTCAATGCCTTTCATATCACCTTTTTTAACATTTCTAAAATGTGTCCTCTGTACTTTTTGTAAAAAGAAACTCATCTGTCATCAAGATCTTTTACCCCACTCCCACAATTTTAATGATGTGAAGATAAAAAAGACCTTCAAAAGGTTTATTTCAGGCATAACAATTAGTATCCACCTACCTAATGTTTCACCACTTCAACCTCTCATTAACTGATTAATATCTAATAATCTCATGCCACTACCAGCCTTCAAAAAGGCTGCAGTGTGCACTGCTAATGATCAGATAATATGTCAAACAAACTGCACATGACCCTAGACTCTCCCTGCAGGACCAGATGGGATGGCTAGAGACAATGACTTTTACCTTCTGGGCTCGGCGTTTGTCTGCTCTCTGGTTCTGGTGGTAGATGCGGCTGAAGTTTGAGACGATGACAGGGACGGGTAGAGCGATCACCAGCACGCCGCTCAGGGAGCAGATGGAGCCGAAGATCTTCCCAGCAATAGTCTTTGGCACCATGTCCCCATATCTACAGATGAGATGGTTGAGAAGAGGTTACAAACTGTTTACATAGTTAGAGTACATAATGTTATAGCTTAGGATGGGTTTAGGCTTAGAATACACTAGGTATGTGTCCATCATCAATTGTTTTGTGACTATTTCTCAGAGAAGTGGAAAACAGTGGTAATAATGTATGAGAAAAAAGCTAAAGGTCGTTGGAGTTTGGATGAGATGACGCTGGCATATTAAAAAAGACAGGATAGTTTTTTTCTAGTTCACATTGACATTGTGGGGCCTTCTTCTGCTACTGTAGACAAAGCATTAATTTTATACTGCCTGCCACTCATGCGAAGGACCCAAAAATAAAGAGTAAAAACAGCAGCAGTAACAATATGTGTCTAAGACCTGCTGGAATAATTCATTCTCATGTGTTACCATTAAAACTGTATAATATATCAATGTTTAATTGGATTTTTAAAAGTTTTTAGCAAAAATAAAACCAGTGTATTCCTCTTTGAACAATCTTTAGAGAAACTCATTTTCCTGAAGTTCTTACAAGAGGATGTGATCTATTTCTAGCTTTCAGCTTTCATGGTGGTGGTTAATGTGTGTTGGTTTTATTAGCCACATACAACATACCATGGGCCACTGTCTGGACTTAAAATGTTGGGTCCATTTCCCTGATCTTTGACTGTGGCTGAAAGCAATGTTGATTTTTAATACACTGCAGTATATTTACTCTGAATTCAGACATACAAATAAAGCAACACAAAGTAAATCCCACAATAGAAAAAGTACACCTCCAGAGGGTGGTGCCGCTAACAACTGGTTATTAACACACTCTGCAGATAAGGAGCAACATAACTACACATTATTAACTACAGCCAATTTGTCTGTTGTTAGGTGCTGGGCAGATTACACACTGGTGTTTTTCAGCTGTATGCTTCATCTGGAAAAAATTCTAAGAGTAGGTACAGTGAAAGAAAGCAATAAAGTTGCTGGCTGTGAAACCAAAATAAAAAAGAGATCAAAGATGCTGAAATGCTCTCATATATGATCCATGGTTACCATAAAAAAAATACTGATTTAGAGCAGCTTCAACTATTAAATGTCTCTAGTGATAGTAAAAAGAGTAAACCAGGATGTGATTTCTGATGCAGTATAATACTTTGCTGCTTTCCTTTCTTTGTTCCCTACTTTAAATCCTTTGGGCACTGGATAATTCGATTACACAGGTGAATGGCTGCTGTAACAGCTGGACAGAAGTGGAGAGATAGGACCATTGTTATCTATTCAGTTTAGACAGGGTATACTAAGCCATAGCAGGGAAATCTAGGGCCAGGAAGAGACCAAGGTTTGACTGTCCGGTCAAAGCTGTTTGACATAATGATGTGTATTGAAACAAATTCATTCAATAACACAGACTTGTGAGACAAGCTTGTAAGCAAGTAGGAAAAGACAGGGAAATGGTCTCCTGGAGAGGCTGCTAACATCAAGTTTATGTAGTGTGAAGTGAACCAATGGGAAACAATGTTTGCTGGTACGTGATATACTGTTTTGAGAAAACAACAGTAATTAGAAAACCAGGGGTGAGAAAACAAGTAGGAGAGAAGGTCTTTCATCAGAGAAGCAAGTGCATATTCTGCGTATGACTAAAGTCCTCAACTGACCAATTTACTCAAGAGCCACTTAAAAAAAAAGCGCACTGGAGTTTGATGTTGATCCTTAAAGTTTCAGTAAAACACTTGCACTTGTCAAAGACCCCCTTGTCTTTTGTTCTCTTGCTGTTTGGCCTCTTTTGCTCCTCAGAGTTTCCTCTCCACTGCGTTCTTGACACAAGACAGGTAAGCCCCATGCACTGTTGACCACTGGGCCTCTTGAGGGCTGCTCTCTGCCCAGACACGGGTGGGTGCTGGCTTTCCACTGTTCTCACTGTTGTTGGGTTTTTGATTTTGCCCAGAGCTCCCATTCTCCATGCTTAAAAATGTGTGATAATCCCTAGACTTACCTACCTCCTGCTTTCTACCCCAAAACTGAAGCGCAAGAGGATTATCACAAGCCCGGCCTTCTGCTCTTCCTGAATACATATATGAGTGAGGGAACATGATGTTGCTCAAATCCTCTCTCATTTAAAAGTATAAAGAATTGAGGAATTTCATTATCTATGGTACAAAATATTAAAATTTTCAGAGAATCCAGAGAAATATCTGTATTGAAAGGGATACAGCTGAAAACCATTAATGAATGGCACTACATGTCGAGCTATAATGGAAATCATTGTATGGGCTCAGGAACACTTCCTAAAACCATTAAAAACCATTATCAGTAAACATGGATTGTCACTCCATCCCCAAATGCAAGCTGAAACTGTACCATGCAAAAGAAAAAGAACATACAGTATATAAAATGCCGCAGCTTTCTCCTTAAATGGCTCAAGCTCATTTTCGGTGAACTCAGGAGAAATGGAAAACTGTCCTGTGGTCTGACGAGTCAAAATCTGAAATTCCTTTTAGGAAATAATGGATACCACATCCTCCTAAAGAGGAGAAGGACTATTTGACTTGTCATCAGTCAGTGCACAGTTCAAATGAGGGTGCATTACCACCATGACACGGGTAACTTGCACATCTGTGAAGGCATCAGTTTTGGACCAATATACGCTGCCATCCAGACGACGCATTTTGTTGTTAAAAGAAGAGGTGATGCAACACAGTGGTTAAATTTTTAAAACGTGTTGCTGGCATCAAACTCAAAATGAGCATTTGTATTTTCAATCAGTTTTAAATGTTTTAACGTCATTGCATTCTGTTTTGTTTTCCGTTTTACATTTTACACAGCGTCCCAACTTTTTCGGAAAAGTGAAGCCTAATTTATAAACTGAATATCATTAGCTTACTATTTTGAGAGATTTATGGAGTGTCAGAAATACCTTCACATGTGAAACCATGCGTTTTGCGTTTTATTTAGTGGTTCTGCAGTCTAATGTAATATTGGCAGTTTTGTTCTGATTTGATTAAGTTGATACTATTCTAGCAACCTTGGTGTAATGCTAGCAATACTAGAGCGAGACATTTTCCAACCACACTAGTCCTTGTCATTTTTTTCCCACATTCTCTTATGTAACATTAAACTGCCAATTATGATGGATCTCAGATATTAAAGATCAAAGAAAGAAAAATAAGTTCTTGTTTCTCTCTATCCACCAAACTCAATGCCAAACTCCCTTTTTTCCACTTCGCAAGTTTTCTCATAATGTTTCCGGACTTCTGGCAGGCTGGCTGATGTGCACTGCGAGAACAGAAGGCAGAGAGACAGAAATATGAAGGTTTATTAACAAGCAATGGAAATTTGACCACAGGGCTTGTTGTTATTGTTGCCGAGTCCTGCCCCTGGCTGCCAGACAAATCAGACAAATGATTTCACAGTTTGCTCCGCTCTCTGTCTGTCAGCTGATGAGAGATGACATTCTGCTGGCTGTGACTGCTTTGTTGTAATAATGTTTGGCACTTTATACTCACTATGATGTATCCAGCATCATTATAATTTTTATATAGTGGAATATTCAAAACACTGTTCTTTTCAGTGTGTCAGTTCACAACAGGGTGTTGTGTTCAAAGGAGATGGATGATAAAACACTTAAACTAATGAATAGTTCGCTGTTATGACTTTTATGTGGGCACAGAGGGAGGTTGACCTCTCTTCATTCTGGAGCCAACACCTACTGTGACAAACCAGTTTCTCTCATTATAAAATGTAAATGTCCCTGGTAATCAAAACGCAGACCAGACCGTCTTTTCTTTACAGCTCTTTTATAAAAAGTCTGAATTATCATCCTTAACTCCCTAACTCCAAATTGCTGATCTGATTTCATCATTAGGATGGTGAAAACAGTCTGTCAACCTTTGCATTATGTACTAAATATCTTTACCTATCACCTTAGTTGGTGTTTAGATTGGCGGCCTGGTAGCTCAATGGGATAAGCATCAGACTGGGATGCAGAAGGTGGCAGGATTGAATCCCAGCCCAGACTCCCAGCCCATCCCCCATACCAGGGGTGTCCTTGAGCAAAGTAAAGTAGATTTTTTTAAAAAGTAGTTGATTTGCTCATTGAATAAAGTCACAGAGTCAGGAGAGAATTAGGACCAGTAGAGTAAGAGTGACACCAGAACTGTTGAGCCTCTCTCAAAATGATACCATGTGTCTAGATTAGAGCAGCTGTTTATTTGAAAAATATTTACTATTGTTGTACATAATATTTATTGTTATTAGTGACTATTAATGAACATTAACATTTATGATTTTACATAGGCGCTAAATGTTTGTGTCACAGTTTGATCTAAGAGGTGACACCATCAGTTACGGTTATCTCAGAAATTACAACAACATAAAATAAAAAATAAGGAACATGCTTCATATTTTCACCAAGACCAATGACCAAAATGCTGAATGTGCTACACAGAGTGTACCATATTGTCACTTGGAAGAAATATAAACACTGTACTGCAAACCCCCTGCAACACCAGTATTTATTTATTTGTAGCATTTTGCCTTTCTGTGAGGCATTTCCACTACTCCCATGGGTGGGGTGTATTTTGCATAATCAAAATTGCATCAGTGTCACACAGCACTGGAAAATTATGGCAGCTGCAGTGTGAAATGTCAACAGTTAGAAACCTCCTGTCACAGAAATAATTCTGACAGTTGGAATCAGAAATATAAATATTTGTGTATAAATAATGCAAAATGCTGCAGGACAGAAAAGTGCTCGTCTGCCAAATAAACAAATATAGCAAATATGATTTGCCATGATGGCAGGACAAGCTGTTAACCTTTTGAAATTATATATACTGTTTACTGATGCACATGCTGTATGCTACACGGTACATGAGGCAAACAACTAATTGTTTAAGGAAATGGTGAAAGAGCAGTTAAAGCAACAAGGCATAACACCCAGCAGTAGGGATATTTCTCCTGTAAATGGTCTTCTACATGCATACATTGCTTTGTCTGCAACAGAAACCCACATGCGTTGAAAAATCAGTTAAGAGGGAATTTATTCAGCAATCTGCTTTATCATTTACAATCTCTTACTTGTTTTGCTCTTCATTAAAACAAGCTCTGCTGTTGTAGAAGCAACAACAGAGGGAAAAACAGTATGTTCCCGTTAAATCTGTAATGGCCATCAAATAAAACAACTGGATTAGAAGTGTTGCATCAAAAAGGCACTATGAAACCAATCAATCTGGCTGAACGATTTCTGCTTAGGGGAGGCAGAATTGAAAGCAGCAGAGTGAAGTTTGTACAGCTGTGATAAAAAAAAAAATATGTTGAAGATTAAAAACAGTTATCACAAGAGCGGTAAAAAACAACAACAACAACAACAAAAAACACTTTTAAAATGATACAGGGCCTGTGTTCTTCTTGCTGTAATCTGTCTTTTTTTTTGTGAAGACATATCACCTGTATCACCTTGACCGGTGTCAAAACATTAGAAACACTTGTTAATATATTGCACTCCAGTATGTGTATTTTTGCTATCTGTGAAGTTAAATTAATCTAAAAAAACAAACAAAATCGAGTTCAATTGGTTATTTAGTAGTTACAGTAACAAACACCAAAACAGTTACATGATTGATGAAAATAATGGATGATCCTTTCATGTATTTAGTGGATTAACTTTAAAAACATTAAATCTTTTCAATATTTGCTAAGCTGCAGAATCCCAATTTCTTTTTGTCACAAGCACACACCTGCTGTGTGACAGTGCAGGTTAATAGGAGATCTCTTTGCATGATGTTTACATAATCTACCTTGAATCTGAATGGCTCGAACAATATGCTGCTAGAATCAGCAATGAATAATTCCCATTGCAGATACAAGTGCACCGTTTGGAGAATGCCAGTCGACTTTGTCAGGTACTTGAACAAACCCCCAAACAAAAAGCAATAGACACGAAACAATGATCATTGTAAATACATTGAAATAATAAAAACTTGTGTTGAGTGAAGAAAACAATTGGGTTAGACACCAAAATCAATGCAAATAATTCTAGACAGTGATTTTCCAGTTCATTTTAAATATTGACTGTCTTTTAGCTTTACTTTGCTCGCCTTACTCCATTTTTCTCTCAAAAGATAGTGGGGTTAGAGGAATTGGCTTCCCTAAAAACAAAGTAAGAAAACAACTTACATTTACACTAAACTCCATGCCTTTATACTGAAGTAGTTCAATTTCTTTCTAAATTATTCCTGTGCTGGATCCAGATTGCCTGATACACAACAGTACATCATTCTTATCCAGCACTACTGTTTGTAATTTCACCTCATTGATATTCAGCTTCACCATTTACGTATCTCTCTTTACACCATATCAAAGCTGTTTTAAGTAACAGCTGGTTCACCTTGAAATGTGAATCATACACTGGATCACTTTTAAATGTTACAGCATAAAATCAGATCAGAGTTGATAATGTCATGGAGAAAAGGCAACTGTTGATAGACTCCTTTATTAGAACATGTGTTTGTTTGGAGTTTGTTTAGCTGCACTATAAACAAACACACCAGCTGTTGCTCTGTATTTCTGATAATGTAGCTGCTTATGGAGAATTTGCTGAATTCTGAGACCCGTACTATGGGTGTTAAAACAAGTGCCAGAATTTAAACCAGCTTAAAACCTCAGACTACATCTGTTATGACGACGATGGAAATAATAATCAACACCGCTACATGTGAAGTCTTAGGAAGACTTCAGGGAAGAAGCAGCCAGACAATTGGAAAGGTTGTAAATATGACGATAACCAAAGAACCTAGAGGTGAAATCATTAAAGGCAATCAGTCACTGCACAGGTACAACTACACTAGTATGTCACCAAGAAGCTTTGGTGTAATATGTGATGGATGCTTACCAATAGTACTTAGATAATGTGCTTTTGTGTTTACTCTTTTTAGTAACACTGCCAATTTTTCAGATCTCAATAATTGTTATTACCACTAGGAATTAACCAAGTTGCAATAAACTGAAATTATCTTTAAATCGTCCCTATAGCTGGACCAAAGCTGGGGTTGCAAACCTTGGATTCTGCAGTTAAGTGTCTTAACCATTAGGTTATCAGAAAGCTGAAAAAAAGGTTATGTACTGTGACACAAAATTACCTAAAACCTAATTTGGCAATTCTGTTTCGCATTTTTTCCTTTCTTGTTACTTAACAGCATTTACCATCAATACAATACAGAGCAGTACAAACTAATACTGCCAGACACTGTATATAAACCTGACTGATTTATCTAGCTAGAGTTGTACAATAAACACAAAATTGTTGTAATATTTCCACTAAAAATATGTAATTTCCATATGCACACAACAGCTGCAATATTATAAAGATGGTATGAGAAATTCTGTTTTTTTGGCAATATTGTTTCAAGGTTTAACAGCAGCAGTCCTTTCAACATGCAAGGTCACATGCTGAATCTTGTGAGAATGTGAGAAATTCATACACTTCCACTTATCAACAACTAAATCAGTGTTCACAGGTCATACACCTCACTGCAGTACCACAATTGTCTCGTTTGTTCTCTTTCACACATTTACCCTCTCTTTTCTTCCCATCAGTGAAGAGCCAGCACAGAAGGCAATCTGCTCTACTAAGCCTTGAGAAAGTGAAAGTGAGAAATAACTGACCTTACTATCTATCTAGGGGGGCTGCAAGGGCACACAACCTTCTGTATTGATATTCCCACACAGTCTCACCTTTCTGTTTTCTACTCAAGGGAAGCAGGAGCATCTTTTAGCCAAGCAGGAAGCAGGAGAGTGAGTGATAGCAATGGAAAAAAGAGGGAGGAATGGGATTAAACGGGAGGAAAAGAAACTAATGTCTGCTATTACATACAAGGCGTGTGAGGGATGTGGGATATTAGAGACCTGGAAAGAAAGTACCATCCATCCAACCTGTGCTCCTGTTTGAATTAGAGACTGGACTGTCTTAACAAAGCTGTCACAGAGGGCTGAAGAAAATAACACTAACAATAGTTAGTTTATTCAAACGCATTAATAAAGTAGGGTCATTGTTGACCAATAACTGCATAATAACAGAAAATAAAAACAGTACACTAGGTCATTTTTCTTCATCTTTATTCACCCAAGGGAAATTTCCTGAGCATGCATTGTCCTTTTCAACTGCCTACTTAGTATTCATACAGTTACACTGTACAGGATACAGCGACTGTCGTTTTCTGGCCACCCTCTGCTCTGTGTAACAGTTACAGGTATTTGAGCATTGAACATTGATAATTGCTCAATTTAATGTTAACCTGTGCAAATGAACTGTCTGTGAAACTGAAACCATTACTAAAAAACAGACTATCAGCAAAGTAGTTTCATTTTGTACATTGGGGAAACAGGATTCCTGATGCAAGAACCCTAAATGTATATAGATATAGGAACTCCCATGTTGTAGTTGTAAAAATATAGGATACTTTTTGCATGTTTGTCATGTACTGATTTCCTGTGATATTTCTGGCATCTTACTTCACTGTATTTTATCGTTCCTTCTTTACCTATGTCACTGTTCTGCTCTGTGACGAAGCAGCACTGATAGCTAAAGTAATATTTTCTCATCTTTGCAAGCTCTCTAATACAACTGCTTACATTGCTAAATTTGAGTTCATCTGCTGATTACTGGCAGCGGGAATTGTAGTGGTGTAGTGTTTAGTTTTTTTCCCCCTGGGAGACATTTTTGTGAATGAAAGTTGCCCACAATTAGGGCAAAACACTTTGTCCGCACAGGAGAAGTAGTGATCGCAGGACATTAGCAGAACAGCAGCTTTATTGGTCCATGTGGCAAAGTATTGAGTAGATCACCACTGTTTTGGCAGTACCAAAAGCCCTATTCACAATCACTGTAAGATATATAAAATAAATGAAAGTAGATTTCAAATGCAGTCTTGGAGGTGCATCTGTTCTGCTGGCTATGTATGAGAAAAATGCAGCTGAAAAGCCTTCCTGTATGTTGAGTGCACTGGCTCAAACATGTGGCATTGCTCAAAGAAACTAACAAATGAGTGCAGCTGCTGTCAGTGGGTTTGCTGAGGCCAGCACTCAAAAAAAGCAAGTAATAAATAATAAAATAAAACAAAAAATAAATAAACAAACAAATTAGTTGCTGCATGTACTGTATTTCCATTTCTCCTTCCACCTTCATAGATTATCACTCTGAAGCACTGCTCTCTGCTTTGTGTCTCTTTGTCAAGACCGCGCAAGATGCTGCCTCTTACTCTCTACACTGTCAGACAGGTTTCATTGCCAATTTCAGCTACACAATCATCAGAAGTAATGAAGCATAGTGTCCTGGGGATGTGACAGGAAATTCATATTTGTCTTTTGTGCTTCACTGTGCTGCAGAGATGTAGCAACGTTTGCAAGTCTGAGGGGTGCTAGGGTAGCAGAACATTTAGGAACATTTGTGTATCAGTGCTGAGGGAACAGTAATGTATTGATTTTTTTTGTGATAAAAGATTACAGTGAAACAACATTAAGCATGCTAAACCTGGCATTTCAAGGGATGCAGACATTAACAGATTATTGCCAGAATCAATTATAAACACAGCTATAAAATACAGCTGCATTCAATAGGCTTTGTTATAAATCACATTTCTCCCCATGGTGAAAAGAGGATTTGCAGTATTGTACAATATGACAGCAGTGAATGGCAGACAGACAGATGAGGGCTGAATAATTAACATTTTTGCATGTTTGGAATGTTTCAAACTGATGAAATACTTGGTAAAAACAATTGTTCAAATTTTTGCAAAGACCTGTTTTTAATCTCATGATTAAAACAGACTCTTTGAAAACATTTGGACTGATGTATTTGAGTGGAAATACTTAAAATCCTTTCTGTATAAAACATCTTCATCTTGCTTGATGAACTTGAGTCATTTTTGGTATTCTCCTTTGTCATTCAAAATGAATGACATAGCATAGCATCCACCTCACAGGAATTACACAGTTTATTTGACTTTGTGTAAACTCTCCTTTGTGGTCTAACATTATTTATTTAATTCATAAAACTACAAATATGTTCATTATATGTTATTTATCAAATCTGCTTCCCAGTGATCATCCTCATATACAGTATATACACGCAGGTCACTTTTCCACCTTTTTAAAGCCTGTCCTTAAAATCAGGAAATATTCTTAGTGCTAAGTTGCTATGAATGTTACTATGAGCTTTACCTTCCAACTGACTCTTTCACTGTGAACTTTCCAATCCATGTGACATCTGGTGAGTCTAATGCTGAACTGAAGTGGAGTCATAATTGCAGCCAACAATTCAAACCATACACAATTAATCTATCAGCTGTTTGAATTCTGCTCATCTTCCTCCTGGCTTTAATCCCCATTGCCAGGGGCGTATCCAGCAGAAGAAACTCTAGCTCTTGATCAATGGTACTTGAGTTGCCTCTACCATGACATGATTGAATGCTACACCATTAGTGCCAGATCTGGGGAATGTGCCTTGTGTGTTGGATCTGTGGCAAGGAAATGAAAATGCGGTTATTAATAATCAGGAAGTACTGTCCTCTCATTCTTTCCCTAAGGGCGGCATGATAGCTCAGTGGGTAGAGCAGTCGTCTTCCAACCCAAGGGTGAGCGGTTCGATTCTCAGTCTCAGCAAGCTACATGTCGAGGTGTCCTTGGACAAGACACCGAAACCCTGTAGTAGTGCCGACACAGGTCTAGCAGCTGTCCAAACAACAGTTTCCCCAAGGGGATCAATAAAGTATTCATTATTATTATTATTATTATTATTAATGGGCCAATCTGGTGATTCTGCTATTGTGCTCCATTACCTGAGCAATAACAATCTCCACACTGACAAGTGTGTGCAGGAACCAGACTGTATTCACATATCAGCTGGATATAACACACCAGCCTACTGTCCAACAAATGACTCTGAAATGCATATATTTTTAAGGGAAACCTAATGCCAGCCAGACACATTTATACTCAACAAATTTACAAAACAGCAGTCATCTTCAGCAATACGAAAATCTCTTGCAGTAGCACAATGATATTCCCTCCTTAAGGTTTTGAATGAGCCTAAAGTCAGGGTGGGAGGTTATAGCCGTCAAATAGATGCATGTACTTCTGGTTTGCTACTCCTCTTACACAGACTTCAAGCTACTATTTTTTGCTAATTAGAAGCTGAAGCTAATGAGAATGTCATTAGTTTTACACGTGTTCTGTCATAAACGAAAATATTGGACACAATCAAATTTTGACCTGATGATGGTGAAAGGATACAGGTTTGTATTCATCTTGACGGGACATGAATGTCTGTACCTAATATCACGTTTTTGGGACATGACGAAAACAAAAACGCCAACCTGCTGGTGGTGCTAGGGGAAAAGTCAGGGGACTACTAATGTAATTAGTATGCATCCTTTGAGCACCACTGCTATCTGTACCATATGTCATGGCAGTCCACCCAATAGCTGTTGAGCTATTTCAATCTGAACTAAAGTGGCGAACCGACTGACAGATCCATGCCACTAGTGTAGCTAAAAACATGCCAAAGTCTTTATGTGTTGATTGTTTTGGGGAAGTATGCATCCATCAGAGAGTAGACCACAGATGGTCAACAGGCACAGCTGATCACTAGTGAGTAAGAAGTGCGCTAAGTGGCTTACTGGATTATAGCCACCTTTTGGAAAAGACTCAAAACAGCTGCTTAATTACATTTCATCCTCAAAATACAGGATTGTGAACATGACCAGGGACACTGATGGACTGTTTCAACAAACCTAAACAGAAGATTACAAAAGAAAGCATCCCTGTTTATTAGGCCAGAACAACCTATAATGTTTAGATGAGAATCACTGAGGTGTGAACAAAGTTGAATAATGCTACAAAGGGAAACATTTTAATTTTATTATATTTTTATTTCTAGCTAACAGGTTTAGCAACAAGATCTGGTTCAGGGAGTAAGAGGAGTATGGAAATGGTACTACATAATGAAGACTTTCTGCTGCGGTGTAAATGAGTGTTACTGTTATTGATTACTGATAGGAAAACGAAGCAGCAACACTGTTTATTTCAGACCTCATTTGGTCTATAGTTGGCTGACAAGATTTCTGGTAGACACCATTGTTTGTATTTTGATTTCTGTCTGAACAATCACAAAATTCCACAAACCACTTTACCATGTATCCAACCTCCAATCATTTGTTTCTCCATCAGGCTCCATTAAATAATGTGAGATAAGAACAGAAATGAAAAAGCTTTTATTGGGATCTTTTTAAAAAGCCTCCTAAGTAGGTTACACGAGAAAGTAGGCTGCCAGAAGGGCTCCGGAGACCAAAGGAGCTACTGTTGTATCACTCGAGAGGAGTGGCATCCTACTTCAGGAGTCCACATAAAGAGAGAGAAGATGGGAAAGGAGAGATGTGGTTTTTGTGATGCAGCAGGTAGAAATAATTGGCCTCAAATGTATCCTAGAGCACAGGGTTCATTCAAAGTGGGGTGATGGCACTTCTTCATTCTACATGTAGCAAACTAATCAAACACTTTTGTTTTGTTTTAATTTGGTTTTGAATATCTCACATATATCATGCCACTTGCTGAAGTTAAAATTTAATTATTCCCTCTTAATCTTTAAAGCATTACCCTGAAATAACTTACTAAGTGAAAAGTCATTGCTAGTAAATCTCTTGGATATGTATTTCTGGGTATCTTACATACATACATGAACCACAAATGTACATTTCATATATAATATGGCTAGTCTAACCCATTTCATTTCCTTATATAATAGTAAATAATGTTTAATAGTTATTTTAATTAAATTAATTATAGTAATTATAATTAAGCATGGCATTTGTAATAGATTACATTTCTGTGTGGGACAGCTGATACATGTTGAGCCTTATGCTGACTCATTATTTAAGGATTATATGGCCAATTTAACTGTAAAGAATAAAATGTGTCCAATTAATGATATTCATTTCTGTCATATAAATGTTACATTCACCAGCTTTTGTGGTTCTGTAACTCTTATATTTGCCTTTCTCTGTTCTAGAACAACAGCATCATTGATGTTCACATGACACAAGTCACTAGTGGCTGTAGATATTATTTTGGGAGTAAACGAGTGAGTCAAGTGATGTCACTATAGTGCAGCAAACAAAACATCAGACTTTCACACTGTATGTAGCTTTTCAGTTCATATTTTTTTTAAGCATGACCACCATTGTTCCTGTCCCCTAACGTTTATTATTATCACCATGACAACAAAGCTCTCCTAACTTTAATGAAGTAGTTAATTAATCACAAACCACAATGTTTGGACAAGAGCTACCAGCTGATTGTATGTTTGAGTTGAGAAAAACACATTTAAAAATTAACATTAATCAGTGTATTTTCCTTGACAACCATGCAGATAGACCAGCAATACAATTTGTTTATTATACCACAATTGCAAATTGCAATATTGTCCACGACAATTGCAATACAGCTTTTTCACTAAATTGTGCAGTCCAGTAATATAATGTAACATCAACTTACACTGTATTGAGTGATATTCCAGCATTACACAACATCAAATAACTTTATTGCATATGTTAAAATTAATCTAAGTCAAAATAAAAATATGTTGTTATAAAGAACAAAACATTTGATTGAAACAAAGTGAAACCAGGACAGTAGTGTAAATCACTGTGCAGGTTTGTTAAAAACAGCTGACAGAAATACAGCACGCACAGAAAACAAATAGTCACAAGGCTGTAGTTGTTATTCTGGCAGGTAGTATGCCCACTTTTTCACAAATGAAAGGATTGTTGCTATGGTAACACTCATAACCTAAAATATTATAAGAGTAGTTCAACTATGAGTCACTCAAATATAGTAAATATAAATTTGTGGATTTGTAGGATTTCATTTTTGTTTATGTGCACAGAAAGAACAAACATCGTGCCAGAGGCATCACAGCAGTGGGTGTGATCACTGTTCATTACTTCATTACTGCTCTGTTACAGTATATATATGATACAAGGATAATGATGACAAATCATCTTTTGTTGAGAGAAAACTGTGAAGAATGTATACATTTTAATTAATTTTATTAAAGCTTAGAAAAAACACTTCAACAGGTTAATATTTAAGGAAAAACGTTATAGACCTATAAATCCAGATAAGACATAAGTGTTAACAGCCTAGACTTATCAACAGGACAATTTAGGATGCCTCTATTTCACTCAAGGCACCAAAACAAAATTCAGCTAAACAGAAAAGATAATAAAATATCTTAATTAAAGTCTGGAGACAGCGATAGAATCTAATTAAATGATAACACTACAAATTGTTTAGTTGCTTTTTCATCAGGGACAAAACTACTGGGAGAAAAGAGCTATGTGTACACAAAGAAATGAAAACTACATGCTTGAACAGCCCAAACAACAGCGGCTTTATAAAAAAAAGAAAAACTTCTTCCTTGAAATTCTTTTTTA
This sequence comes from Sandelia bainsii, assembly GCA_032362345.1. Lineage (NCBI taxonomy): Eukaryota > Metazoa > Chordata > Actinopteri > Anabantiformes > Anabantidae > Sandelia > Sandelia bainsii. Next base: position 18,468,529 of record JAUMHL010000025.1, read on the forward strand.
TATGCTGTTCCACGGGAACTTAAGGAAACAGAAAGCCAGCAAACCTATAGGATAAAAAAACATCTGGCCTTTGGGTCCACTAATGCAGTGGAAAAACACAGTATAATTTTTTCAGGCTTGAATGAACACCACACCACTGACTTTCTTCTATAGGAGTCAAAAATGCATAAAAAAAAAACTGTTACAGCAAATTTCATCATAAAGGCAACGTTAACAATACAGTATGTTTCAAGATGAGTAGTATTTCAATGCTTTTTCTTTTAGGCTTGTCAGTCATCTGTAAAACACTTAGGAAAGGTGCTACACAAATAAAGTTTGGTTGATTGATTTTTCATTTAATATTAAAAAAAATGTATATATTGTGAACACCACAAAGAAGTTAATCATTTTTGCCAGAATGACTCATACATACTGTCACTAATGCAAAACATACACTGTAAGTGGTTCAGTGATATCCACATATCAATATTTTTTTTGCTTAATGGTAATGCATATAATCAGCCACAATATGACACAATCTTGTCTAATGATTATGGAACTTTTTTTTTTTCCCATCACTGCATTTTATAAAAAACAACGCGTACAACAACCACAGGCATCCATATAGCTCAATCACAACTACAATGACTTTCAGTCCTCTGATGTTGCTAATTAAGGAATCTGAGCCACAAGCACTTTGTTTTCCCTTGTTGGTTCAGTAAAAAGTGCTCCTGGACAAATTGAATTCATACCAAGAAGAAAAAGGAAAACCTACACAAGGCCTGCTCTTCTTGCATATGTTTAAACATGAAGGAAAAAGTGAAGTGCAGATTCAGCTAGTGGACCTGCAGACAATTGTAAACAAATTCTGTAGTTATGAAATCTGAACTTTTAGAGTGAGCTCTGGCTCACAACATCACTGTTCTGGTTCAGCACCAGGAAGCTGTTTTCAAGGGACAAGCTCTAAAAACCCACTGTGCACAACTTGATCCGTTAAGAGACAGACATTTCCCTTAGTGTTTGGTGGAGATAAAAAACATAATGAATACACAAATTCATCAGCTGGCCAGACATTAGCCTAAACCAGAGGAAGGCCAGTAATGCTTTCAGTACTGGAAGCAGTATATGCACAGCACTGAGCATACAAATTAGAGCTTTTATCCAATCAGATTTTTTCCTTGTGCTGTTTCTGGCTGACAAATCTAATCTGAGGTCTTCAGAATTTCAAGTGAATCCCTCTACTGTTGAAGCAGATGGGGACGAGCTTGCCATGTTGGGCGTATTTTTTGACCTGCTGGAGCCCTCTGTGTTTGGATTTATCGTCGTGACCAGAAGAACAGTTGGTTAACTGAAGTTAAGGTAGCTAGCACAAACGTGAACGGAGTACAAGTTCAAGATTTACTTAAACTTTCTGTCCTTGGGTTTAGATTTTTAGATTGAGTGCTTTAGATTTACGCATTAAAACATATTCAAGAAATACAACGGGACAGGCTCGACTGTCAGCACTGGCTGACCAGCACCAGATGTACTGTACAATTATTGAACTCTTTATAAAGAAAGAGAGGAGGATGGACTTGGTTTTCTTAAAGAAAGCAGTTCAGGCAGGTTTAAGATAAAAGACCAAGTTAAACTTGAATTACCACCTAATGATTGTAAGTAAATCAGTCCAGTTGCGGTTTACATGCATGTCTGTCCAGAGTCAAAGTCTAATCAGTTCATCAGTGAGTCCAAGTGGATGTTTGTGCCAGATGTAATGAAATTTCCTCCAGGTCACAGTGACCTTGACTTTTGACCACCAAAGTCTCACAGATGCACAACACAGAAACCAACCCAGCCACGACTGTCACAAGTGCAGAGACTTGTTCATCCTCAAGGGGGATTTCACAAAATCTGGACTTTACACTAGAACTGAATGTGGTGTGGACATGTGCTTACATAACTCTTTCAGCAGCTTTATTATAATCTGTTATTGTTAACAACTGTTCCTAACAACTATTAGTTGTATTCCTTTGATTTATTTGCATTGTATTGTTGTAATGGTTGTATTATGACTTTCCCTAATGCAAAGTATTGATCAACCTGATTTTTGAACAAAAATAATAATTCAACATTAATTCAACTGTAATGAATAAGTCTATAGTCAAACTAATAGATCCACGAGGATGTCACCATATCATACATCATCAGAAGACTGAAAGTCATTGCAGGGCTATCTGGACGCCTGTGGTTGTTATTACATTTCCTTTCCACTCCCCTGTCTAGTTTATATTTTTGTTGAGTAGTAGAAAAACAACAACAACAACAAACAGTGTATGTTTTTTGTATGTACAGATGCCTACATCATTAACACAGTGGTCAGTACAAATAATGTAAGCAATTATCGCTGATGCCTAAAATGTGATCTGATAACTTGCTAATAAAAGCATGGACAGTCATAAAGATGGAAAGGAATTACTCCAGTTAGCCTCAAAAGGGTTTAACTGTATGATCACTGTTTAATGTGCTGAAATGCACTAGCTGAAATTCAAGATTTTAACACACATAATTACGTTAAATCCAAGGGAGTTATTTTTATTTCAGTTGGAGCAGAATAATACTTTACTCCATCAACATCGTTTGAAACACAGGTTTAACAGAGCAAGAGGGACTGAAGGTCTTATAAATCTGAATTACACAGTGCATGCTACACTTGAATGGCACAGATGAAGCAACTCAGCTGAACCTGTCCCATCAGATGAGGTCAGTTAGCAGCAGACATTTTAAATCAGTAACAAAGGCATCACCCAGCTAAAAATGTGAGGCAGAACAAATGCACTCAAGACAAGGATTTTGTTATTATGTCAGTTTTAAGCAGAAATGTAGGCAATTCCAAGACTATTGCCATCTGTTTGTGCTTGTCTCGCCGTGTACTAGGCCTTTAAACAAACAGTATTTACTCTGTCGTTTCCCTGGGCAAACATCTGCTCAGCTGCGATAGGTTTTAAATATTAGGCAGCAAAGCTTCCCCAAGCTACCTGGCAATCGCAGAATAAATTATACTTGACATTTTCCACGAGGATGATAATACAGGGATTCTGTGCCACTGGAAAACACAGTTTATTTTCTTGTTTTAGTTACATACTAGTTGCTGTTTGTTTTTGTTTTTGCTCACCCATCCATGATGCGTGTTGTAAATGAATAGACAAAATCTAAATATAATCTTGTGGATTTCCTGCCTGTGATTTTCACCATATCTGTTGACTTTGGGTCTCACTTTGCATTTCATTTCAGTCTCTTCATCTTCCAATCACTCTCTCCCCATGAGGCCTTCCAACTGCAAGCACAAGTGTGAGCAGAATGTAATAGCATAGAAATGTGAGCTACTAACATGAAAAAGAAGATGTGGATCTGATAAATGTGCACAATAGAGATCCCCTCCAGCCTGTCTGGCCTTACTTCACATATTTTCTATAAATGTACATACCTAGTTTAAAGATTTTATTTGTTATTAGCCTGTACTGCTAAAATGAGTCTCCTGGTACATTTGTACTAACAATCTAAATGTGGGCATATATTGATGCTAACTACTTTACTCATGTTATCATGCTCACATTAGCCAGTACGCAAACAAATGTTCAGGATCATTTTTTGTAACCTGCTGTATTTCTCCTAAAAGTGGGTATGATAAGACAGAGGCAGAGAGCAGCTACGTGTTGTAATTTTTGTCTCTTTTGTTTAATTGGGTTCCCTCCATCTTTTTTTGGTACATATTTATGCAGAGTAAACTCTAAAGGGTTCACAAACTTTCAAGCACCACTATAGGTCATATTGTCATTGTCACTAAAAGGTTTTCCTCTACTGTTTTAATGTTGACTATTTAGTGTTCATCTTGTGAGTTCTGAAGGTTCATATTACATTTGGGTAACCATATTGTCAAATCACATCTGAGTGAACCTTCAACAATAGGTATCCCACATCGAATTAGATCAGACCTCATTATCACATCTGGAACAAACCAATTAACAGTTTTAGGGTTTCTCCTGATTTAACCAGTGGAGACAAAACCCTTACTGTGATATACAAAAATATATTTGCTTAATATGACAAATGTCTGACAAGCATCATAGCAGAAGATACTACACACACTGTGTCTATGTATATGAATCTGTGCAAGTGTGATTCATGCTCACAGAGCCTCACATGATTATATCCAATAATGTCATCATGTAGAGGTCACACACAGCACGATGTGTTTGCAAACCTGAAGGAAAACAGGCTGGAAAACAGCCAAAAAGAGACGAGAACAAACAAAATGAACTCTGTGTCAGTTACATTAACCACAAATGCATTTTCATTTCCAACTTAAACTGTGCCAAGAACAAAATCAAGAACTAGTGAATTTTACTTTGATTGGTCAAGGAAAGGATCAACAAAAACTAATCTGATCTAACGCTCTGCACACTAAATGCTGACCATTTATATGAGTCAAATATCATTCGTCAGTCTAATCATTGCACTTGATTTTTAGATGTGTAATTGTACACAGACCAAAACATAGCAACATCGCTGCAGCCTGTAAACACCAACAAACCAAGTCTCGTCTCTCTGCAAGATTAACTGTGGGACATGGAGAGGAATGATGAAAACAGAAGACAGTATGGCACAAGGCAAATCGTTTATGATCGCTGCTCTATCTTTCTCAGCTCCAGTACAGAATGCAGTGAAGTTCACCTACTGTACCACTTTCCCAATTCCCATTTCAAACTCAGGTTTTTTGCACCTACCAAACACCATAAAAGAGTCAGTTATTTTTCTGCAGTAATTTTTATTTCCATATACGGTAGGTAAAAATGTATGCACGTTTTTCTCAGTATTCTCCTCATCGTCCTCAATTCCACATTGTCAGTTGAGATGTTAGATGATGTTAATGATCAATCACAAATTGATTAATAACCATTAATAATTGATTCAAATAAACCGATAATGCAGAAGACGAAGATGTGTGGTGTTACTGTCAGTAACACAGAGCTGATGCTTTCTGAAGCTCATGCTAACGCCAAACTTCGACAGCTTGTTAACACAGGCTGTGTGTTGGACAGTTGAGGCCGATGCTGCAGCTCTGGCACAAACATTCAGGACAAGTAGTACTTCAATTAAACATGTTTCAGCATCATCAACAAAAAGCAACACTCCCTGCCTTAAGTATAGAAAATACCTTTTACCGGTTGCAATAGCTGTTGATTTCTTGGACTGAGGGTTTGTTTGGCAGTATTTGTGCTTCTCCAGGAAACTGGGTGTTTCCAGGTTACTTCTATCGTGTAGCAGTGACCTGTGTGTTATTTAATCTGTTCCGTAAATTCCTAATTTACAGATTCTTGCAGTGAACATTGGTCGTTTCAGTAGTTTAACAATATTATGAAAGAGCACTGTATTTCATAAATTGTTAAAGATGAACTGATTAATGATCATGACTATCAAGGAAACTGGTTAAAATATGCATCCCTAATCATGACATTAAACAACTACATTTATCTGCTTAATACAGGAACTGCAGTGATGGGCACTCATTAGTTATTCTCATCTGTATTCACAGAGTACACACACACACACACACACACACACACGCACAGACAAATAAACATAGCTTGCACCATCTCACTCAACTTTGGATAGAATTAGAGAGCCTGAAGCTCCATAGTTCTGAGGTACTTATGAAGAAAGAAAAAAAAAAGAAAGACTTTTTCCAGTGGCTTTCTGCCGGGCTCCTATTTTGAAGTGTGACAAGGAGCAAGGTGTTCGCTCTTGACCCCTGAGATTAGTCCCAACTCTCTGACAAGGTGGGAACTGTAAGGCAGTGCAAGTGATGTATAATGAAGAGAAGGGGATGAAATAAAAACTGAGCATAAGCCTAGGTTTGATAAAACCAGTTACATAATGGCTGAAGGGATGAGGAGATCCGATGATGGAAATGACAAGCAATATGTCATGACTGCCAGGAAAAAGATAAGTGGAATGTCTACGCACTTCCACGTATAACAGAAAAGGGAAAAAGGTTGCACATGTGTATGCATAGCCCTTCCTGACAGCCAAAAATAAAACAATAGGAGACAAACTCACACACACAAACACTTCAGCACAACACTGAGGAAAAAAACGTATCGATTCTTTTGAAGCTCCATACTCCCCCTCACGTCACATCTCTTCCATCATCCCCCTGCTTTCATCACAGAGGCTGGGGTTGGTGAGAGAGAACAGAACATGCTTGTGCTATTCAGAGCTCTCCACCCACTGTGGTCCTCAGCAGGGGAGTCCACCACCCAACCTATCCCCCCTGCCCACTGAGAGTATGAGACCTCACCTCATGCCCTTTCAAACTGACCTCAACATTTAGCAGTCAGCAAAAAAAACAAAACAAAATAAGGCATGAGGAGACCATCTCTCTATTTCTCTGCATGTTCACCAAAGCCACTATTACTAAAACATTTAAGTGCAATCAATGAAAGTACAGGGTTAGTCCTAGCCTGAACGTGCTTTGGGACTGGGAATGATTTCTTGCTTCAGTCACTCAGACACTACATTCTGACGGAGTGACAAATTACAGATACTGTAAGGTTGATGTGAATATATGTATTGTAAGAATTTGGTGACGAAATGTGAAGGAATCACAAATTTTCATTTCATTGTGAAGGCGAAATGAACATCTTAACTCAGTTTTAAAGCCATTCACACAATATTTGCTGGCAAAAAAGTCAAAATCTCAGTCGAGCTCGAGAGTCTTAGGAGTCATAAGAATAAATTACCTGAGAGGCATGAATGTTTCATGTAACAAGTAGATCAAGTATGAAGTAGAAGGTATTTCACATACTGTATTAAGGGAGAACTGAAACTGGTGGTGCTAGATGAAAAGTCAAACTAAAGTTATGTTTTATCATCACAAGAACTATGAATGTGTGCACAAGACTAAAGTGGTGGACTGCTCAACCGCACACTACCATCCTAAAGTAAGAGCTGTCCTATAATCCAATCGTTAGCTGAAGTTGAACAACTGGAAAATGAGGGCTTTAATCACTGGAAAATCATTTTACTACAAATGCACAAAAAAACAAAACAAAACGACAATTTCAACCAGTGGTAGTCACACAATACAAAAGGGTTATAACACAGGCAACGACATCCAATAAAAGGATCTGAACTTTAAGTTTGTTTGCTTGTACTCGTTTGAGAGCAAAGCATTAACATTGAAATTAAATAACTCAGTCAACCTTTGCCACCACTCACAGGTACTGAGTGCAATTAACCTACAACACGGTCCCTGTAATTTACAAATCACCTTTGTTTCGCTGTCTGGGTGGTGTCTTTGGTGTCCAGCTGTCAGTGACTGAAAGAGACATTTGTTTACCACAATCAAACAGAGCGAACAGAAGCACTGCAGATTCCGCAAATTACATCCAGCCACTTAGCTGCACCTCTGTCTCCACTGGTCATGTGAAAAACGGAGCACACCAAGATCAAGGCTCTAGTAGATGCAGACGATGAGAACTGAATAGGGTATTTTTTTTGTTGTATACAGAGGAAAACATAAATTAATCTCAAGGCATGTTGTACCGAGGAGAGCAAAGTCATAAGGGAAATAATCTTTCCTTTTTGTTAAGCTGCCTCTCTCTTCTCAGAATTCAATTCACTTCTTTCTTTTAATACAAGACATGCCCCTGTGGAATTTGGTGGTCAAAATTATTAACTTTCTAACAGAAGCAGCTCCTTCTCCAATATTTCCATTTTCTAGTGTTTGTAGTGTGTATACTGTATGTGTGCAAAGGTCCACACATCCCTGCATTCTACAAATAACACACATTGTAAAATAATGGAAAAGAAGACCTAAGCAAAGAAAGAAGACCCTGTTTATTTCTCATTTCACAAACTGATACATAATAAATCCTGTACGAGCAAAATGTTTTGCAACACTGACGTGTTTTGAAATCATTAAGTCTGTGGGACTTCACACTGCATCTGTAAATATGGTTGGAGAGGTACCCTTACTACTACTATTACTACTACAACTACACCACATTATATAAAATGGGACAACATACAATTAAGCACTACTGCAAGCGACTTCACATTCCGTGGTACCTACTGAGAAATTGAAGTGGTGTAACCATGAACACATTGCATATACAGCTGCAGGCTATGGAAAAGCAGCATCAGTGTATATTACCCGGCAACCCACAAAATGGGTTCAAAAAGACAATTGTTTGACCTCAGTTGGATCTTTGTCAGGTGAAAGGCTCTGTGATGACAGAAGTGGTTAAAATGTTGTACTATGCGATGCTAAAATTAATATACAACTGCATAATACAAACTTCAGAAAATACGTACATATATGCGCTTTTGTGGCTTGGAGTGTATATTACTTTTTCATTTATACAATCTTAAGAAATTCTCAAGAGAGAAACATTTGAATGACAGGCATGCACTTACTGATCACTTCTAACGTTCAGTCACTATCTATTACTACCTAACTACCTGCTACAGCTACTGCATCTAACTTTATTCCTTTTAAAATAATTAAACACATAAAATCTAGGCAATGGTCATACAGTTGACCAAGTCGCCAAGAAGGGGCCAAAAAGAATATTCTTTTTATTCACAATGGTTTAAGCAGCTGGGCAATTTACACTGCAGTCTGCAGTCTGCTTACGCATCAGGCAAAAACATCTAAGTTTAGAGTTCAGGCTGGCATATTTATTATTCAAAAGCTGGGTATAACTTCCATTACTGTGCAGCACGTGGTATATTCTGTATTAGATTACATAGCATATTTGAGACAGTATGTCTTCCTTTGAGTCAGAAGCCTTATCCATCAGGTCTGCTGTGTGCTCATTTCACAGAATGGCTTACATTTGTCTTTATTGTCTGATGTATGAGAACACATGATTATAAACCCAATTTCACATCTGGCATAACGATTATGGAATCACATAGATGAGGAGTCAAGGCGCTCAGTCTAAGCAGTCAAGGTCAACTGCACATTGAACTCTGTGTCCATGGAGGTCCCTGGAGGAGCACTGAGCAGTGTGATCAGGCACTCATCTGGCTCAGTCTTCGTCCACAGCCCAGGGGACTGGAGCCTTGTGCTAATGCCACAATGGCATAAGTACACTCCACCACCACAGAGTTAAATGCACATTAACATATGGCCTATTTCACTGCAGCACTTTAAAACCAACACTTTAGTAAAGTTTTAACATATGTTTTATGTTACTCCATGAACAAGTTTTTGTCATATTGAAATTTTGTTTTCTGTTGGCCCCTGAAATTGTCTCTGTCTCTTTAAGCTGATGGAATTCAAGTGCAGTTTTACTGGCTTCAAGAGCACAGTCATACTATAATACAATTTAAGCCACATACAACATTTTGTGCGTTAGTCAGGCACAGCTGCATATGTAAAAGTGATGAATATCAATGCTGTATTCATCTCATCTGCTATTCAAAATCCTTAATATCAGCTTTTGTATTTAATAATAGTAATAATAATAATAATAATTGATACTTTATTGATCCCCTTGGGGAAACTGTTGTTTGGACAGCTGCTAGACCTGTGTCGGCACTACTACAGGGTTTCG
>JAUMHL010000025.1:18501399-18526109 GCA_032362345.1 Sandelia bainsii
TTAATTGTTCTGTTTTTATTTTGTTCTGTAAGAGGAGTAGTTTTTATTTTTATTAAGTTCTTATGAATCACTCCTCTAGTGTTAATTTTAGAAAACTACGGAGTCCGGCATCGTTTTTGCATAGTTACACACCGATGCAACATTAATTGTAGTGACCTCCGACTGGCGTAGTAGTAAGCCATAGCTAACAATAGAACAAGCTAGCGGAGCTAAGAAAACAAAGTAATACACAGTTAGCAGGAGTTTTAAAACAAGTGCTTGAGCAATACAAGCGTCTCATTTAACTCTTAAAACACTCGGTGTCCAAAAATCTGTAAATGAGCGAGCTTAGAGTTTAGAAATTAATTCGTAAATCAAACCCAACGAGCAGGAGCAGGAGCAGGAGCAGCAGCAGCAAACAATCTGCGTTGGATACAGGAAGCAATTGTTCAAGGTTACAATTTACATAAAGCATTCACCTTGACATTTCTATCCTTTTGCATGTGTGATACACAAGAGTCTCTTGTAACACGCGCACACGCACAAACACACTGTAGCACAGGTAAGGTCAAACAGCCAAGTAGACTCACACAGAGAGAGACTAATATTGCTATTCTGGTCTATACCTTTTTTCCTCTTGGGTTTCTATTTCTTTTGTGAAGACACAAACCTATACACCAACCTCAAAACAAAGAATAAATTTTTTTTCTACTAGAAATGATGATTCTGAAACACCTGCTGCAGGGGCACCTTAGAGACAGAATGTACCAACCAAATAGGTCATTCTAACATACTTTGTTAGAAAGACGCTACATGTTCACATCATTGGGCATTTTGTTAAGGGTCAAATATGAAGCCTGACAACCCACATATTATTCTGTCCAGTGCCCTTAGTCACTGAGTAGCTCATTTTAAATTATGAATACTCAGAAAATACAGCACTTCTGACACAATGTTCATTGGTTTTAAATCTCTCAGTCGGTTGTCCTGCATGGAGAAATCACCCCAAGAACAACTTCACATTCTTTCCTTGTCTATCTAGTCTAGTCTTGGTTGGCAATTTAAATTCAGTGCATAAATTGCAGACTATATATCTGACGAGTCACAGCAATCCGGTAATTACACAATATAATATTAAATGGTAATTCCAGAAAAAAATCAATACCACCATCAATAACATTCAAAACACAGATGTGATGAAAAATTTCAGGATTGCAACTGTGCCATATATGCACAATAATTAGTTGCTGTAATTGTTTTTGCTGTCCATAGTGGCTTTGATGAGATCCCTTATGTGGAAGTAATAAAACAACAAATGTGTGCAAAATGCTTAAATACTTAAGTTCAAGTGAAATTTCATAATAGAGAGTTTCAAAAGTTAAATCGAATGGGCTTCTTCTAAGTTGCAGAGTTATACAAACTGTCTTAATATATCTACAGTTTACACAAAAAAAATCTTACAGATTTAATTAATAAAAGATTTATCATTTTAAGTAATATAACAGTGTAAAATACCAGACATGTACAGGTTTCCGCTTGTATTTGTTTACTTTATGAATATAAAAAAATATCCACTTAATTTGTCTAACGCTTACTCTGCTGTATCCTTATTTTAGCTAGAAATCAACTGAATTTATTTTCATACAACATGAGAGCTGCGACTTTGTCCTCTATATCATACACTGGAATAATGTTAGGAATGAAATTCCTTCATGGCTAGTACAGACAGGAGGAAATACACTGACCAAAACCCCTTTCAATGTACATATGGGTATGTGGGGATTGTTGTAAGCATATGTGAACTTATCCTCCTTCCATCTGTCTTCAACAACACATCTAGTACTTGTTTAAATGAGTGAAACTGCCAAATATATTTTAAGTCATGCCATTTGATCCCAAAAGACAGTTTTGCAATTGCACACACAGCACAATCTACAAAGAGAGCCATAGTGAAAATGATTGATTTTCAGGAACTCACTTATTCTTCTATTGTGTCTTCATAATAAAGTGCTTCACTCAGTCAAACTTGCGGAACGCTTTCAAGTTCACTCTGTCATTCATGGCACTGAATCTCAGCAAGTTCATGTGAAAGATTAGGAAGAGGAGAGTGGAATCATAATAAAAGGTGACAGGATTTCTCGTGGGACATCTCGCCTCCAGACACACACACACCGATGAGATCTGATTTTATAATCGAGGTAAATGAATTCCTCACATTCACTGTAGAATGGATGCCTAGACTATCAATATGGTGCTTCTGGTGTGGCACCAATAAGGAGAAAAAAACACTGTAATATGCAGGTAATAAGCAGTCATGTCATTTAAATGTAACAAGGGTGCTAAGGTGGAAAAGTTATGTCTTAGTTTACTGGATACCTATGAATTGGCTGACCAACCTATGGCAGCTCCCGACATCTGTATCATTTTAATCACAATAGTTGAGCCCTGCTCTATGTCTACACATTGGCGAGGGTGAAGCAACAAATTATTTTTTCAAGAGACTGGGACTAAAATTAAATCAGTTACTTCTAAACAAAATACAAAAAAATAATCACTAAATATAGCTCTACATCAAATGAGACCTTAGTGCACACAGACAAACCTGTGTGGAGTCTGGGCCGCAGTTCAATACTTAAATGTATTGTATGCATTCAACCATTGTCGCCTTATTTGGTGAGCTCAAAGTAAGGCAAACAAAATGCCACGAGTGTTTGTGCTACTAGATAAATGCTACACTGCCCACCATTACTCACACAGGCAGCCTCAAATAAGCTGTAAGCGTAGTGAGGTAATCCAGGGCTGGCTGTTTTATTGCTCATCTAAAATTCAAAGTGGTTTTCTTAATTATTAAACAAACAAACAAAAAACGTAAAAATGTATCTAGTGCTTTTATTTACACAAACAGTTGTTTTAGTTCTGTAACAAATGCAGTTCACTACCTGTGAACAATAGAAAGGTTGCTTACAAGCATGTACGTGTGTACAGTATTTACTGTACCTGTGTGTGTATATGTATGTATGTCAAGTACTCACCCCAGTGTAGTCATGGTGACAATGGTGTACCAGAAAGAAGCTGGGATGCTGGTGAACTTGCTGGAGCTGGAGCCCTTTTCTGCGTAGAACATGACAGTGGCAAAGATGATTATGGCCATGGTGAGCGAGAAGAGGAGGAAGCCCAGCTCCGAAGCACAACTTTTGAGTGTATAACCCAGGATCCGCAGGCCCTGCGAGTGACGTGAGAACTTAAAGATACGAAACACTCGAAAGACACGAAGCGTCACAAAGGCACCGCTCACGTCCTCGTTGTTAGTCATCACCAGGCCAATGTAGTACGGCAAGATGGCCATCACATCGATGATGCTCATCACTGAGCGCATGAAATGGTAACGGCTAGGTGCCGCAAACAGGCGCATCAGGTACTCCACAGTAAATATCATGACACAAGCAGTGTCCATGCAAAAGAACGCCACTGTGTAGCGTTCACCACATGGCATATCTTTCTGGTTAGTGGTCGAACCACAGGGCACAGTCTCCACCACATTAGTGATAACTGAGATGGCAATGAAGAAACCAGTGACATAGTAGAAGACCAGGGCCATGGTGGAGGTGTGGGGGTTCTCAAAGGCTCGCCACATCGTCTCCCTGAAATTCATGTTGGGCAGCTTCAGGTCCTTGTTCTCCTCCTGATCATCCTGCAGCCGCTCTAAATTCTCCCTCTTTCTGTCCTTGTATTCTTCGTAGCAACAGTCACCGATGATCTCGGGGATGATGCCAAAGAAGGTCAGCTCTTCATCGTATGCCGAAATGCATTCATGTCGGGGGTAGTGGAGCTTTCCAGTCCGGTAGAAGTTGAGGATGCTTCTGAAGGCATCAGGGTCCCGGTCAAAGAAGTACTCCTTGGTTTCCTCACTGTAAAAGAAGTCTTTTTCAGAGCTGCCCAGCAGGGTATCTGGGTAGCGGTCCAGAGTGGTTCTCCAGGTCTGAAAACGACGGCCACTGACATTAAGGATGATCAACTCATCCTGTCTCTTGGTGTTGTCTCTTGGTGCAACCGGCATAGGGCAGTTGGCAACAGGCATCCAGCCAATGGCTGCTGCCCTAGCAAAAGGAAGCCATGCTGCTACTCCTGTCGCCATTGTCAAGTAGAGTCTTCAAAGCAGTCCTCCTCACCTTCAGACTCAGCTTTCCATAAAATAAATTGACATCTGAGGGATTTATTCAAACAAAAAAGAGTAAACAAAGCTGAAAACAGCAACCTACTATACTGTATAATCAATCAAATGAAGCAGCATGAAGTTTATGACATTTAGAGTTCCAAATAAGTTTCCCTCTCCAATTTTGAGAAAAAGTCTGATATGGCAACAACTAAGGCAGAAGTGTCAGACAACATGACAGGCAGAGCACAGAGTAAAGGTGAAGTTTAGTATCAGTTCAGTTCTGTATGTACAGTAGATGAAATATACTCATACTTTATACTAATATCTAAACCCTGCAACACTGTTTACACAGACTGACGCCAATTTATTAAATTGTATTTATAAACCACATGTCTTTATTCTGTTTTGGACCTAAGCTAACATTTGCTAGAAATGTAAATGTATCCTGTTAGATATATAGCGAATACATCAGTTAAACTTAACATCAGCAGCATTAGAAAATACACAACTACATCCATGAACGTGTCCCCGAGCAGCATCGTTAACTGACCCGCAGGGAGGAGCGCAGACTGTCAGAGCCTGAAACAAACCTGTTGAATGGTAGTAAGGAGATCACCTGCTCAGGATTAATCTACGTGGAGATATCATCACAGCACTTTTGGAAGTTTACCTTAAAATTGAAAATATTTATGACTTGGTATTGGTTTTAAAATACTATTCATCACGTTTATTTGTCGTTACAATCAAAATCTGTTTGCTTTTTTTTTTTTAAACATGGAAAACGGATGCTGTGTAAAACATGTTTACTGGAAATCAAAATATTCCGTAAGTGGCAAAAATATATTCTAAATGAAATTCATGTGCTCCCCTGATATGCTAATTTTTTAACGTATCACATGTTCTTAAGACAGACATCGAGTGAAATGGCTATCAAACATACTCACTGATAAAAGTGGAGAAGGGAACAAAATCCCAACTCTTCCAAACAGAAACGGAGTTTCTATGAAGACCGGGTCCTCAGTTACAAGTACGAGAAGACGAGCTCGGATCCATCCAGCGGGATGAGGCGGCGAGCAGCACCTCTCTCCTCCTCCGTGGTCGGTCGACAGACTCCTGCAGCGGAGCACCAAGCAGAGTTGACTTCAAGACTCAGAAGAAACTGTCTGCTGCAGTATTTGTGGACGTCCTCTGACTGATTCTACATCCTGGCTTCTTTGTTTTGCCCTCAGCGTTTGGAAAGTGGAATGTGATGGAGAGGAGGCACGAGCATCCCTCTTCACCAGCACAAACTACAATGTGCGTCTCTCTCACTGTGCCAGCTCTGTCATCAGCCCTTCTTACCTCTGCCTCCCTTCACCGTCATAATGTGACAAACTCACCCTGTCATTTCGGCTAAATTCAATATTGTACTGCTGCATTTCTTACTTAAGCAGAAAATACTGCAGTATGGAAATGGTGATACAGAGGTTCAAAACATAGGCTACTGGTTACTACTAGTCACTGCAGTGTAGTAATCCACAATAGAGAACTCACATATTATGGGAATATTATGGTGGCTACATACTTTACATGCCGTTAGTATCCATAAAAAATAATGACAAATATAGTACATCAGCACATTTTTATTAATTATGCCTTTAGTTATGCATAAGTGTTTTTTACATGGCCGGAGTAAACGTCTTGGAGAGCCCAGGGCAAAAATGAGCCACTGGACCCCAATTAAACCCCTCCATTGAATAGTAAGTCCAACATGTTGTCAAGTACAAAATTTAAATCCTCAGTTGTCCTCTCACAAAGGTGAAACACAAAACAGATGCTTTAACTACTTATTCCTCTTAGCAAAAATTAAATTTTCTCTATACTTCACAGTTGTTTTACTATAAAACCCATATCTGAATCCTAGTAGATATTTCTCCAAATCCCCAGAATACATTCAGTAGCTATCCAGTACCAGTGTTTTTAAATATCTTGCTTTCTATACAGTAATTTCAGTGCATGACAACTATGGCATAGCTAAGGTCAGGCAGAGATTGCCATTAAGTCAAGGCGTACCTTAATTGGGTTAAGGTAACCTAACCCAAGATAAAGGTTAGGTGACTGAAGCACTGTCTCCTAAAAATTAAGTTTCTACTAAACTGCTAAGGCAAATGTGTTTTGTAGAGAATGTATTTGCAACTGGATTACATTTTCTATGAACATATTGAGGATATGTTGGCAATTTATGTAAACGGAGGGCCAAAATTCAAAATTATTGCAAATGCTTGATTGCAGTTGGCACAACCAGTTAAGGGTTAGGGTTAGGTTTAAGGGACAATTACTTTTTCACATAGGGTCAGGCAAGTTTTCACAGCTTTTTTCACTTAATGAAATAATTTAAAAACTGCATTCTGTATTTATTATTATTTGTTTGATGATCTGAATCATTTAAATATGACAAATATGCAAAAACATTTTAAAAAATCAGCAAGGGGGGCAAACACTTTTTCACAGCACTGTATCAATTAAATGTTCTTAGGCAGCAAAGACAGACAAACAATTTTTTCCTCCCATAATATCCAGTCTTGCAGTACAACATCCAGTTTTTGTGGCTGCAGTGTAATTAAACTTTATGGTTATGTTTAGACACTCAGCAGGATGGTACATGTGCCTGATTTGCACAGTTGGTAATTCATCTTTGGGCTTTTACCTTTCATTAAATTAAAAGTGTACAGTATGTGTGATGAGTAATAGCTGCTGTGTTTTTAAAGTTTCATGACACCTGTTAATATGGGTCACGTTTATAGGCAGCAATGAAGTAAAAACTGAAATAGATTTCAATGACTGCATTTTGTGCCATATAATGAATTACAGCACTAATTGTCAGAGTTTGAACTACACAGCAGCACTGTAATTATTCTTTTTTTTAAAAACTTATTTCTATGTATGACTGGCTACAAAAGTGTTAAACCAATACAAAGAACTCTTCGCAATCATTTTCTCAAACAAGCCTTCATCATCAAACTCTGAGCAAAACAGAGAGAGCGTGAAAAGCAGAACTCTAAAGAGCCTCCTCATCAGTGGGTAAGAAGCAACAAGCCCTACTGGCTCTTCCTATCGTACACATCTTACACAGTTCTACACATTTTGTACACCTCAGGGGACTACTGTGGCTAGATGGGGAAGGTCTTTGAATGGATGTCCTTGTGTGTGACCGTTAGAGGAAAAAGGCAGAGAAAGAAGGAGAGACAGAGACGCTGTGTGGCTTGGGTGCTAAAACAGATAGGCTATTGATGGACTCCAGTACATTCAGATGTTCAGATGAAGTTCTGGCACATTGTGTAAAATATTCATGAACTGAGACTTTGAACATTTTTAAGTTGCAGGATTTCTCTCACAAAGAGGTTTGCTTTTATTTTATCTGTGGTCTTAAAGTGCTGTGGAGTCTTAAGAATGAAAATACGTGTGTATGTTTTCTTCTTTTTTATCTCTGTAGTGTAACCACTTTGTTCAGTATGCACTGAACCACTGACACTATATCATTACAGTAGTCTGAGCATAGAATTTGATACTACATCAATGTCTTCAGGCATATCACTATGTATTTAAAAGACATATTAGCACATATAGCTCAAAAAAAGTTAGAATTTTTAAAATTGCTGCTGTTGTCGTCAGATTCATTCATTTATTTGATTTCACCGCAAACTGCCAAACAGCAGTATAGTCCTGTTTTTGCTCTGGATCTGTTGAGAAAATTTAATTAAGACTTTTTGTGCGCTAATTTCCACTGATAAAAAGACAAGTAAACAAAATAAAAGGAAAAAGGTTTATGTTCCACCATACATCATTCAGATATGCACTGATAAGGCTAAATTTAATCTTTGCAGCAATCTGAAATGCAGATGTAATCAATCACTGTTTATCGTGTTTTTGTTTTAAATGTTACACAGTAATTTTAATCATTTCTGAAATAATTCATCATCCAATTTCTGTTGACCAGATCTAAAGCAACAGCTGAGATTTTCAGGTCTTTTTCATCTGGCTGTCCTGCACCTGGGGCTGCTGTTTGCTGATTGGATGGAAGCCAAATATTATGAATATAGCCCCCCCACACACAGACAAACTCCATGAGAGTTCAAAACCTGATAAAGCCTTCATGTGCTGCCATTTATCTGAGCGGTTTCTCATTTTCATTGAGGAATTTGAATTAGATTAGACGAATATAAGATCTTATATTTAGATGTGTGATCATCATTATGCCAGGAATTGTTATTCAGGGCTATTTCTCTGTTCATTCTCTTATCGCTTATGGTTTTCAAGGTCTTGAAGCATTTTTTTCCCCTCACTTCAGTTGTGGCATACAGTCCACGGGCAAAATATACAAAGCCTGAAAAGCATAAACAGATGGTTTAATAGTAGAAGAATTAATGAAAGAGAAACAACCTTGAATTTACTATAGTAGTTCACACAACTTTTACAAATTATCACCTTCACTTTTAGAGGAAGAACTTTAAGTGAATGGAACAATCACAGACCCTTTGCTGATCTGTGCATTGCCACCTTTTATGAACATCTCACATATTCATGAAAGGTAAAATTGAATGATTAGATACTAAAAACAAACTTCTCTACAAGGAGATAATGAAATGTTTAAATCAAAACTAATATATATTAATATATTTATATATTAAGACTTCATTAAATGACTAGAAATGGTGTGAACTGAAACAGTGAACCCACAGAACGATCAACCAATTCTGCACGTCTCGGGTGTATGGAGCATTTTTCAGCTCAATGTTTCGGTTTTATGACTCCACATAACTGATCACTTTGTTCCCTGTCTTATGGATGTGTAAATAGGCAGCTGTGTGCTAACAAATTCCTGAAATTGCTTGTTACACTGACCAATGTGACAGAAATATAAATTAATGCAAGTTTAAACTCTACAGATGGTTGATTTCACCAGTCAGTTGCTAGATACAAACTCAGTCACGGATTCTTAATTATTAGACTACTCTACTTAGTACATCCATCTACCTCAGAGCAGAGTCTTCACAGTGTTATTCACCATCTTGGATTTATTTTATTGACTTGAGTAAACGGTAATGATGTAATTGTAGCCTCAAAAAGGTGTTTTAAGAAGCATGTATTTAACATTACAGTGAACCACTTTTTTCCTCCACTAAACTACCCTCACATTTAAAATGCCTTTTTATACCAAGATGAAAACCAAAAACCTCCAATAGTTTCATATTCCATTCTGCACCATCTCTCATATACAAAAACACAAAAACAAAAAAAACAGCCCTAACCGTGCAACCCATGATGATTGCAAATGATTTCATATCCTGTAATCTTTCTGCCAAGCCCCAGTCTATTGAATATTTAACATGAGCAGGGATGTTGTAAATAGAGGTTGATGTCTATCTTTATTTGGTAAGGAAATGTCTGCAGAAACTATCCATCACCCATTAACCTGTAAAATATGCTACAGTACTGTAATTCAAGATGGATATGGTAGAGACTAGATGGGAAACAGGTCACTATCACTTCATTGTCAATGAGTGAATGTAATGCATGCAATATTGACAGAAATAGAGAAAGAAGAAGGACAAGGGCCACAGGTGTCCTCTGAACAATTACAGAGCATAAACAGCAAAGGAAGAAGCTAATAGAAAGATGGTGTAGTCATTATGATAATAGAAAAACCAAAAACCAAAAAGGTAAGCCAGATCAGTCTGACAGACTATGGGCACAGAAACATCAATAGGTTCAAATGAAAGCCAGCATCATTGCAACCAAGTAGTTATGACTCACTTCTTTACTCGTCTTCATAACCCAACGCACAAACCACATTACAGAGTAACACGCGTAAATCATGTTGATCCAATTTGTTGAGGAGATGCTGAGAACATCAGAGACAAAAAGTGGATAAACCAAACATTATCAGACTGGTTGTGAAGCCCACCACTTAGAGAGAAGTGTAATTGACTCAGGGAACCTCTTACGCTTTGAGCAGCCGAGTAATTCAACACTTCACAAAATGCTCTGAAATAAAGGACAGTCAACAGCACACACACAGAACTCACCAATTCAAATTAGTTGGAAAGAATAAGCACTTTGCATATATACACACACTGCCATAAATCTCACTGAAATGACAAACAGAAAACTTTATGGCAGAGTTGTAAATGTCATTTGTCAACAGTAAATGGATCCAGACACAGCAGGTGTGTTAAAATTCTGAGACACTCAACCAATGAAACATTAAAACAGCAATATTACTGCACTCTAATGTGGATGTAAACACTGTATTTCTTGTTTGCATGAGCCCTTCACGTACTTACTGGTTATTCTTATTTTTATTCTACTTTAGATTTTATTCATATGGGATACAAAAGCATACATGCATAATCTATATTTTTTCACCAGTGACTTTCACTGAATATGAATTCATTTAAATGTGAAATACTACAGTATAACATAGGGCTCTGACTTAATCATTTCATTTGAAGGACAAAGCCAATTTTTCCATCTGCAATTAAAGGTTTGATTAAATATCTGAAGATGCCCAAATTAGAAAATGTCAACAAAGTGATGCACTGCTTAAGTGTTGCTTGTACTGTCAAGTGATAGCATATACTGGACAATGCAAAAGATTATGTAGCTTTTCCTATTATATTTCAGTGACCTTCAGAAAATACCAACGTTATCATAGTTCAGTGTTTTAATTAAAACTCTAATGAGTGCAGTGAATGGTCCAAGGACTCCAAGACTGATTCATGACAAAGTAATAAATAACAGACAGTAATGAATATTTTCAATTACAGAAGTCCTGGCTGACATAATCATTAGCCTCAATGGATTCAAATGAGAAAAAAGTCAACCTGTAACAGCTTAAATTGGAGCTGTGGGGACCAAAAGTGTTTTAAATTAGTTTTTCTAAAACTTACATTATTTACAGTTGCATGTACTGTATGCCCCTTCAAACAAATGACACCCTCACACACATGCACACAATGCTGTGATAGTAGATGGAAATGTGACAACAGGAGAACATAAAAGCTCAACTGGGTCTCTCCTGTCTTGACCTAGTTACTGTATAATGGTTTGCATCATTATGTGCGACACAGTTATTCAGAGACATCAAAGCACACAACACAACCACTAGAATTTTCTGGGAGGGAGGCACGATGAACAAGTTTGAAGAAGTCCACAAAAATATAGCATTAAAATAATTACTCGGTCAATCGATACATTGATCAGAGAAAGTGGCAACAATTTTGATAATTAATCATTGAAGTTTAATAAACATCAAGACTAACTATTGAGTTTAGGAGTTCTGTGAGGCCATTGCTAATGTCAGCACAATAGTGCTTTGAATTAAATGCTAACATCAGCAGTATACCATTCCAGCAGTGATAATTATAAAATACTGATGTTTAGCAAGTATAATTTTTTTACCACGCTCACAATTTTAATTAGCATGTTAGCATGCTAATTAACGCAAAACAGTACAGCTAAGGAAGAGAGATATCATTAGATTTGATTTGGTCATAATCCAAAGTATTGGACTAAATTGTAATTTAACCTGACTTTAACCTGGTGCTTAGATGCAGGGCACCAAAGTTATTACAATTCATCTTGTTGGAAACAAACTTTTAGATTATATTTTGTCATTTGGCAGATGGCTGGCAAAATGACTTACAAGTTAGGTACTACTACTACTACTACTACTACTACTACTACTACTACTACTACTCTCAAATATTTCAGTCGTGACAACTGGTGTTAAAAACTAATTAGAATTTATCCTCTAGGAACAATGGCAAAAATTGCTGAGATGAGTGGGGTGAGCTGCCTGGCCAAACAACATACTGACTTTGCCTGAAGCTACTGTACTAGCATGGCAAAATGAACATGATCTGGTTTGACTGATTTTACTTTGTTTTTTGATAATCTGAAATGTACTTTTGAGGCAGAACAGTTTTGTACAATTGGTATGAAAAAAAAAATAGAAATTTATCTTGAGCTCTGAGAAGTTTCAAAGAATATTTTGCAGTATGGACATCTTAGAGACTGAACTATCAACCTACTGAACTATTAATTAGATTTATTAATAATAAAAGTGATGGTTAGATGCAGTCTATGCCATGGGGTCCACTAGAGCTGATGCAATACAACATCAGATATAGTATAAAAATATTTTGGAAACAAAACCCCCATCATTTTACAAGGTGTGTAAAAGATATGGAGAGAAACAAACATGAAGGAACACTAGTTCCCAGTGTGTGAACACTGTGACCAATCAGCTACAGGTCAGTAGTCGTACACACACAAAGAGATGTAAGGTGTGATGTTGTGATGACATTTAGATGATATTTTCATGGGCCAAGTTAACTTTAGCTTGAAAGCCGACTGCATGCTCTGAACCTGATGGGCTTTAAAAATCAAACACTAACAATTTAAATTTACTTTGATGAGGGCAGAGTGGGTTTCAGACATAATCGTCTATTCAACATGCAACAGCATGCAGTTGACATCGCTGTTAATGGCGTAATTTATTTAACAGTTAAATACATTTATTACTACTCAAATACTCAGTATAGTAAATAAAATTGCTTTTCTGACATTGATGTGCAGTTATTCTTTAAAGGAAGCCATTTTGTAAATTTGCAGCATACAGCTCAAACATACACAGTCTGTTATTTCTCACAAAAACCAAAAACACTATACACACTTTACATTACTTCACCTATAAGTGGATTTTACTCTGTACATGATTTTGTAATCCTAAAACCGACTTGATATCATTACATCCAATTTTCTTTGGCTATTATTATACCTCATTTATAAAAGCTCTGTCACCAACCTTATTCTAGAGCTTCAATTTCCAACTCAATTAGATTAGAGTGAAGTATGACTGAGTACTCAAAATTTTTGGGCTGTGCACAGTTTCCTCCCTGACATGGTACGTGTGCGCTGGGGGGAAAATACCTTATCTTAATACTTACATATGCTTGGTACCAGTCTTCTTTTTTCCCATTTTTATTTCTTTGATTTTTTTAAAGCCCTTTCTTATACCTCTAAGTTCAAATCAGTTAAACAAAAAAGTTTTTCCTCACTTTCTTCAAGTTTATCTGAGTAGCTATTCCACATGTTAGACTCTACAATTTGTCTGTCATATCAGAGTTTCCAATGTTTTCCTGATGAAAGTGGCAGAATATGGTGCTCATTCTAAGAATCTTTGCTGTAGAGAGAAATTGTGGCCTATTTCCAAGATTGAAAGAAGACATTGAATCTGGTTCAACTGGTCTGATTGGGCCTTTAAAATCAGTCTGTCTGGTGAGTGGTAATGACAAAGCTGGAGGTAAACAGTGTACTATGTGAGCAGTTACAGCTTGCAATTTCACATCAGAGGGAACTACACCTGAAAAGTCAAATGATGTTTACTTGAGCTACAGGTCAACTTGATGGTGTTCATCACACAGATTTTGATGAGTTCAAAACATCTTGTCATAAAATTGATACTTCATGTGGGCATGCTGACATTCTGTCTTACACAATCATTGTCTGTTCAGATAGTGTTTGCTACCTGCTGCATCTTCTTACTGGGGGAAAAAGGGGTTCACATCATTCATTGATTTCTTGGAGCATTTGCTCAGATTTTGGTTTTCTTACAGAAATACAACCTCAAACCCCCTCAAACAGATCTTTGATACAGAGGGGGGTAGAGAGATGCTTTGAAAGCCCTCACCGTTTGAGGCTCTGAATCGATAGCGCCACCATTTAAACATAAAAGTGAAAAGTGCCTGGCTTTCAGTACCACACCAGCTGAATAACACCCTGCCATACTTTGTCCTGTGGGATACTTCCACCTGCTCAAAAAAAAAACCTATCCTTTTCCTATTGGTTACAGGGAAAATTGGTTATATAATATTTAGGGACTGAGGATTCTGAGTAATAGTTTTCTTTTTTGTTAAAATCTATTTGATACACGTACGTTGAAAATCTTTTTGTTTTACCCTTGCTTCTGTACTGTAATTGAACCCCCTTTGACCAACCCTGCCCCCCCGACAAACCGTGAAGGCATGCCCAGGCAATGCATTCATCTGGCAGCAACCACCGTAGAGTATAATACACTTGCAAAAGGGCGTGCATTGCTCGGTGCTCATGTGGCATCATCAAGGACAGACCTACTGAATTGAAAGCGGAGCAAGAACCATCATGGCCATACTTAAGCAAATGCATGGCACTGACAAGCTCCACCAACAAAGACAAACTCAAATTTATCAAAATTCTAAACGAGACCAAAGCTGACAGTCCTTTCACTCTTGAGTGAAAGAGTGTGTTTTTATTTTGTGGTTTATGAATGACCTGTGAATAAATAGGCTTTTTTTGCAATAAACTTCATTGAGCACTTTTTTTTTTCTGCTGGCCTGTGACTTTTTTGTATAATGTTTCATATCATGTCAACATTGCCAATTTGACCATTTTTACTCAGTTGTATGTTTTTTAAGTAGCTTTTGTTAAACAAACTAGATTTCTCCCTTGGTAGCCTTGCTGTAGTCCCAACTTCTTCCAATTATTTAGATTATTTGGTAGCTTGTAAAGCTATCCTTTTAAACTAGCTTCCCAACAAACAATGTGTTTTTCTGCTCTAACATGAGTTGTAATGTTTGGCATGATCAGTTAGCTTAGTACTCATGGCAATAGCTACTTATTAGTTGTTGAAATCACAGAACCATGTGGTGGCAAACTGCCATCAAAATCCCATCTTTAAAAGGCTTTAGAATTTACTCAAACACAACCAGCATAACACTACATTTTCCCCCAAAGCGTAGAAGTCAATCCTTCCATCAAAGACCTCCAATTTAGGTGTGTGTTTGTAATAAGAAGAACCACAATCTTTCCCTAACCTTAATTACATCACAGCTGCCATGTGCAGACATTGCAGAAAGCAAAACTTTTGTTTGGCATCATGGGATTTGTGAAACATAATCTTGGGTCCTGGAGAACCACCCAATATTACTGTTCTTGCTTTGTAATAGAGTGAACTGAAGGATTCATTTAGCATTTTTTGTCCAGACACCTGCTAAATTATTAAAGTAGCTTTGCAAATTGACTGAATTTTGATTAAGCTTAAAATCAACAACAAATAATGCATGGACTCATGAAAAGCTTAATTAAAAGGCTTAATAACACTTTATATAAAATATGAAAAAATAAACTCATATCAGCTGTCTCCTCGAATACTCTCGTGCAGAGACTTAAATTGCACATTGCAAAGCAGGAGAGGAAATTACTTCTTTGAGTTCTGATAGCACAGAGATACTTCTAATGAAGTAGATAATCCAATTCACTTTTAAAAAATTGTTCATATTGCTCAGGTATACGTATCCATGTGCTCTCCTTTGAGTTAATTATCATATTTTCCATCAGAAATGACCAGAGTTGTCTTAAAATGAAATAAAACAATTGTCCTTAATAACCATCATTAAAACTCACACCGTATACTTGTTACAGAGGAGCAGATACAAGGAATTAGACTTTTGGCGAGTGTAGGAGCCATAATGTGATTAAATTACCATTCATAATTTTGCTATCTGGTGCTTTTAGCCTGGATGGTTGCCTGGATAAGCTGGCTGCTTCTTCCAACAGAGGTATTGATGCCATTATTTATTATTATTATTTTATTATTATTGTGCCATTATTTATTCAAACTGCTTTTTTTAGACTCTACTCTGAATATCATTTGGAAGCAGGATAGAGACATGATATTTTCAGACTGTCACATTGCCCTTTTATATTTAAGGCTTAGATGACTGATATTAATAATGATAATAACACTTTATTGATCCCCTTGGGGAAATTGTTGTTGGGACAGCTGCTAGACCTGTGTCAGCACTACTACGGGGTTTCGGTGTCTTGTCCAAAGACACCTCAGCTTGCCGGGACTGAGAATTGAACCGCTCACCCTTAGGTTGGAAGACAACTGCTCTACCCACTGAGCTATCATGCCACCCCTTATATCACACTATATATTATATTATATTATTAGTTTTCTGCATGCATTGAAACATTGACATGTTTTCCAGCTAGAGAAAATAAACTATTCTTCTTTTAATGTCACTAAGGTATAACTATAACCCTTTCCTGAAGATTGGGCCAAATATTGAAGTACCGAGTCCAGCAAATCTTGGTTAGTGCAGCAATGATCCTTTTTATACAGCATAAAGGACTCAATAAGGTACTGGACATTCCAAGATTTCAAAGCTATTTCAAGGAGTATACGAGTTTAAGATGGCAATATTTTTTGTGGTAATGACTTATTAAATCAAAGTTTGTTGGCCCTACAGTGCCTCACAGCCGTCAAACTCAGTTGATGTATTTCTTCCTACATGGCTTACAAAAGGCGCTCACCTGCAGGAAAATAAGAAGAGGCGTACTCAGGGCCATAAAACTTGTCAAGTTCCATGCTGATCAACCCTCTCGGTTTATAACTCACATGCTTAATAACAAAGACTGCGGTGGACACCCAAGTTGATGGCATTAGTTTTTCTACTTGGGGAGAAAAGATCTTTGTCAAAAACTTGGTTGCAATGTCACCCAGGATGCTGACAAATTATGTCCAGCACAGCAAACATCACTGTTCTCTGTTCTCTTATAAGCTTGCAATTTGTGGCAGGCTCCATTTTTGTAAGCTCATACCCAAGTGGGCTATAGTTTGTCTAAGCTCAGAGACTTCTGGTTGTCTCAACAATAAATTAAATTGGTTATGTTTTTTTTCCTATTAATCCTTTCAGAGATCAAGTTCATTTTTTTAATGATAGTAGAGCAGACTTGTTTAGTTTTGCCCACTTTTTAAAGTTCACACAACGCTTTATGTCAAAGCACTAAATACATTAACACAAAGCAGTTGCTAAATAGATGTGACCAACATGATTAGAAAACAAATACATTGGTAACAGTGACACAGTCCACTGCTTGAAGACACTTTAATGGTCTAGAGACACAGTAAGCAAATGATTCATCAGGATTGCTTCAGGGTCAGGGCAATTAATGTTTAACACATCCACCAGCAAAACAAATCAACTTCTCTAACCTTTCTTAGCTCCACAAGTAATTAGGTGAGACAAATAAAGACATTTGTTTTACTAACAGACTGACTCACTGGAGAGTATTGAGATGCTCCATCCTCCTACACTCTTGAATGCATCCTGTGTATGGGGAATCAGATGCAAAGAAGTGACAGATATGGAGCAATAGATGAATAACTAAAACCTCCACAGAAGTGGGCGCCAGGCAACAGATGCTGATAACTGCCTCAGATTAGGTCCTAGATTGTCTCGTCTGCTCCCACCAAGACTCTGATGCTATATTTACCGCTACCTCTTTCCATCCCTCCTCTGATCGTGTTTGTGCCATCACAGTGTGTCATCTCCACATTATGTCTGGCATCAACGATGAAGTGCCAGGTGTGAAATAGAGATGAAATATTCATTTGGAATACCAGAATACTTCCATTTAAGCAGGGAACGATACAGTGGAAGTAAGTGGAAGTGTTTTTTTGTTTTTTTTGCAGTTTTGGGGAGAACTTTTGAAACATTTTAGTTTGATGGAACCTGGAACATTTTTCTCACAGCTGAAGAGACCCCATTAGAGCATACTTGTTATCATTTAAGCAGCTATTTTGAAAATTAATGTGAACTTTTTACATGATGGTTTCTCTGTGCTGCGCTTAATGTCAATGTTCTGTTTAGATTTGGATTCAGAAACTTAGTGAAAGCCAGGACACCTTTGGAAAAATGAGCTATGGACAAAACCAGCTGAGTCAGCAAATGTACCAGTAGAGTTGAAAAAAGTGTGGGAGAAGATTAAAGTGGAACAAAAAAGTTGTGCTGACATAACATTTTTACTCTTACAGTATGTCTTTTTTAACAGGATATGTAAGACTGCAGCGTGTCAGCATGAAACTGTTTTGATACCAATATTAACAATGGAAATGATCTGAGAAATACAGAGAAGTAGTAAAAGGAAATATTAAGAAATACAGTAGTGGTTATCCAGTGATGGAGTAATGTTTCAAATACTTTCCTTAAAGTAACTTTTTTCCAAGCATATTTTATTTTATTTTTATTCTTAATGTGGAGAGGTGCTGTTGAAGCCTCATGTGACCCAGACTCATTAAACAGCACAGCCAGCACTGCAGAGGTGTTCACTTTTTAGTGAATGATGTTTGTCCTTCAGAGAATCTGAGAATTTCAATTGTTTTTGCTTGATCAAGTTTTGGAGCATTCTCATTTACTTTAAATTCATAATGACATTTGTAGGGCTGGGGAGAGCACATTAAGGTGCAGCAGAGCAGGGAAAGGCAGGGCTGGGTGGAGAAGAGTGGATTGATTTTAAGTTTCGTCATAGCTTAAGTTGCATATTTTAGCTTAAAGTAAGAGCAGCAATACTATAACATAAATATCTAACTAAAAACGTACTGAAATATGTCAGTATTGTTACCAAAACGTACTTGCAAGTACTCACAATGCAGAAAAGTGTTTTTTGTATGAAATTACTGACGCATTAATGTTCAACACACATTTTCGACGCTAATTTTCAATATGCGACATACTAGGCAATTTATTTTACAGTGCAGCATCATAAACTTATACATTTTGTTGTGATTATCATCTGCAAAATAACTAGTAAGTGTCAAATACTGGAAATGTATTGGAGTAATATTCCCCTTTGATATTTTTTGGAGTAGAGGGATAAAGTAGCTTGAAATGGACATACTCAAAGTACAAATGATGCAAAGTTGTAGTCATATGTTTACCACTGTACTTAAACAAATATCCTTTATGAGAAAACATCTAAAAGATTTTAAGTCACTCACATCTATGTCTAATTATTTTATGACTAAATCAAAGTCAATTGGAAGCTTTGCACTGTAGGTTGTTTGTAAAAGGGAGGTGAGGACACAGGACAAAGACTCTGAGGACACAGATTCTCCACAGCAGCCAGTCAGCAGGCTGAACAGAGCAGCTTAATTGAAGAGCCTGAAATAGAGACTCTATTAGAGCTAAAGTGGCTTCCTACATCAGCAGCCTATCAGGAGAACAATTCTGACTTTTCTCTCTGTATACCCTCAAGATATGAGTGTGGGGGGAAAAAAAGGGACACAATTATTATATACCATAAAGATGCTGCATAGTCATGGACAGTAGGTTCATTCTTATGTGTATCAATTTAGTGCTGACATAAGGTAGTTAGTGCAGCTTCATGCCAAATTGCTGAGTTTTTGTTCTCTGCTAGCTGTAATATTACAGTGTCATATTTTAAACCAATACAGATACTCACAGCCTGAGTATCTGAACAGTATTATCATAAGTGCATCAGTAGAGTAACTTATGTCCAATATTACACGCAGTCTGTAACTGTAAAAATGCTGGGTTGTCCATTGCACTCTACTGGCTGCTACTATGTATACAGGAAGGACTCCAGCTTGCATCTGAGGTAGCCTTGAATTTCAAGGTCTACAACTCAGTGAATACCTCATCTGATTTTTTTGTCACATGGCAACTGGAGCTCTGTGCCTCACAGGTGACAAAAACAAAAAAACAGCTGTATTCCATCTAAAGAGCTACGTTTACACTCAACATATGGTTGTTCCTGAGTGCTCCGAATGAGATGCAGGAGACGTGTGAAGTCTGTCTCTTAAATCACAGAAAACATTGAGTATGTTAGGATTAGTAAGTATTTGTTTCCATTCTGCTTTAGTTTGACCTGGCTGTTATATTAATTCTTGTACCATGTGCAAACCTTTTGATTTCAAACTCAGGAATCCAGTGACATTTCAATAACTTCCTCCAAAGAGCACATAGCCTTATTGCAGCTCTGCACCACCAGATGGCAGTCAATACTTTAATTTCACAAATTCAGGAATCAATGTCAGGGATGCACTAGCTGAAATTAATTAATAGATTATAGACATCTTTAATTACCACGGTGAGATCAAATGACCTGCAGATCTATGCAGCTTTAATGTCCAACGTCTTGTTTGTGTTACATACCACATTTTAAAGTTTATTTGATTTTATCACAGTTTTTAATTTTAGTCTAAATGGATGCCTCATATTGTTTTGAATTAATGAGTTTTTAGAAAGTGGTGGAAAGTTTGTACTTTAAGTACTGTCCTTATATACAATTGTGAATTACTTGAGAATGATCCGTTCATGTGCCTTTATACTTCTACTAAACTAATGTTTAGAGGCAAAAAGTTAAATACATGCATGGCTCAGCTGGAGGAACAAATTACTTTTTAGATAAAGACACGCAAAACTTGCTCAAATTCTCTAATATAATGTACTGTTATAGGTTCAGCTACCCAACAAGATAATTAAACATTAGAGCTGTTAATACAGAATTCTGGGAGGTGTGATTCTGCATTATGGCTTATTTTAGTTTTATACTGTCAATACTTGCGTGCATTGGATTAAGTGAAATTGTAATTGCAGAATCTGTTTATTAGTCGATGTATGCAAGCTTAAAATGATTGGCGTTAACTTCCCCAAATACAAGACAAAAAGATCAAATTAGCTCCAACTCAAAGAAAGGCAAAATGGACTTAAGAGTTACATTTTATATAAACTATTTACATTCACAGTCATGGAAGGGAAATTATGAGGAATGAGGTATACAAAAGTGCTAATTTTGCATATAACATTAGTAGCCAATAATTATGTTATATAAGACTGAATGTGTGGGAAGTACACATGTAATACTGCATTTAAAGTATTTACGACATACATTATATTATACACTAAGTCGTGTTTTAGAATTTCTTTTAGCAAAATACCTGCGAGTTTTTTTTAAAATCACGGCTTAAATGCTTTACATGCCTGCAGATTCTTTAAGAGAAAAGCACCCAAGAAATGCTAAACAAAGAAATCCTAACACTATCCAAGAGGTGGGACGTCACAGTCCCTGCCCCTTTTCCCAAACGTCCATCTCCGATTGGTCAGTGCGAAGACCTTGTCCTCTCCCATTGGCTGATTCGGCTGTCTGTCAGCACACGGCTGCCCAGTGTTCCGCTGAATTCGGGAGTAGAGGACGCAAATCAAGTGAAACAAATCTTGTGCCAGGAGAAAAGTTCATGTTGGAGTTTTCAGACACTTCAGAGGGCCACATGAAGGTAAGAAAAGGCTTTTTTGCTAACGGTGTGAAGTTGGAGACGATAGTTTGCAAAATTTCGCCGTGTCTTAGACACTTTTGGTCCAAAAGAAAAGGGAAAAAAAGATGTAGCTAAAGTGGTTGTGGCTTTAGGCCGAACCGTTTGGACCGGATTTTGTTAAGATGAAATGACAACGATGTGCTTATTTCGTGCAAAATACATAAATACTGATAATCATTCTAATAAAAATGAGAAACTCGGCAGCGACATGTCAGAAAGTAAACAACGTTAGCGCCTGATCTTCATGGTAGTGATGCCTGAGTTTAGTTACAGTGGCTCCAGCTGTTAAATACTCCTGTGTACTCTGCAGTATCAGCTCTCTAATGTATTTGTTTGTATATTTGTAAGACCAGACGGTGTCAGATCTAGTACTGCAAGCAGGAAGCTGAGTGAGTAAGTGGCCTACACGACAAATTAGGTTGGCTACCAAATCCAATTTAGCGTCCAGACATGTTGCATCTGTTCTGCCATCCTGATGAACTGAACGAAGGAATTCAACAGGCTGACTCGTTTTTTATGTTAACATTTGTCAGCCAAATTGATTTCACAGCCTGTAACATGAGTTCACGCTGGGTGTTTTTTTGTTTTTGTTTTTTTAACTTGTCCAAAAAACAAACAAACAAACAAACCTGCGAGGAAATGGTTTTAATATAAAGTTACAAAGACAAGTTAATGTGCTGCAGTCACTGTCTCAATTCAAAAGTGTACTTTTAGTGTACAATTATTTAGCAGCTATAATAATATGAGACTGCAGTGTGAAATACTCAGGGTATTGTTAGTACAACTTGCAGCTGACTCACAGTACAAACAGTTCTGAGCATAAAAAAAAAGAATATTTAATAGGCTTGATATGATTTTGGTGAAGGTTTGTTTTCCCTTTATACTGTGCAGAGAGAGAATCACAAGCAGCTACTCAAACACCAAGGGCCCCTTTGCACTGGAGGACAGCACATGTTTTTGCAGTAGAGGCTGTGTTGTGTGTGTGTTTTTAATGAGTTTACTGTGTTGCAGACGAGGCGGTACGGCTGACCAGGCCTAAAACTAATACACATAAAAAGGATTATGGCTTTGTCGCTGGAAGTGAAGCTTCGAGAACGTGTGGGAATATTTGCATTTCCCATGTTAGTGCTGTCTATTTGTAAATCCTCATGATTACAAACATTAACTCAGAGGGGATTAGGTGAAATAATATAAAAATGATGAGGATCTAAACAAGCTTGATGACACATGTCTGCTCTCACTGGGCCAGACATTTTTCGTAACACTGCACACAATACTCTTCTCACAGTGATTAGGGCAGCCTGTGAAATTAGCAAGCGCGCCCGTAAACCTAAACCAAGGGAGGTGTGTGTGCTGTAGTTCAATTAGCATTTTACCCCTGTGGTTAAGCCACAGACCATGAGTGCTGGTGAAGGCGTAACTAAAACACAGTGTGCCTTCTTTGTGAGAGGACGCTGCTGTAGGGATTTGGCTGGAGCAGTTCAGGCTCATTCCTCTTCTCACTTCTGCATTTTGCTCTACATCAGTCTCGGAGTATATTTAAAAGTTGGAACTATATTGTTTGTCGTGACAGTGTTCATTTTTAGCTTCAGTATTTAGCTTTTTGTTAACGATTTTATCGTTACTGATGTTATTGTATTGATGCCTTGGTAAATATAGTAGCTACAACCTGAAATGTTAAAAGCTTCTCCTATCAGAGCAGCCCACCCCCCTTACTGATTGTGGCCACCACATGTTTCCACAAGTGCTCAGAGCAGAGCCTGTTGAATGAATACTGGCTCAGGTGTGGATCAAAGTACAGTAAACGGCAAAGCAGGAGTTTTTTCCCCCCAGACGCTTCATATTTAACGGATTCACTCCATTCTGTCTACCAGCGCAGTGTTCAGTCCTATGTGTCTCATATGACGACTCATCTGAATAGGATACTTAGTGTAATAACTTAAACAGCTTTGATCTTATTTCAAAGAGGAGCCCACATACATGCACTTGGCCAGAGTGTGGTTAGAAATGTGACGTGTGGACACCACAGGGCTTGTCATCAGAACCAACACAGCTGTGAGATTAGAGTGCAGAGACACTACAAAGAGACCACATCACATTCCCAACACAAAATAACTGTCATGGCACCCATTATGGATGGAACATGAAGTGGGAAGACAAAACAACAACTTACATTACTTACACATTACATCTACAAGTTAATTTATTTTGCTTTTAGCATTTAAAGACAGATGATGGAACAACTAGGATACTTGAAGATGCCACTTATTTTATCAATTAAATAGATGTGTACTCCTTCCCAACATTATAACCACATACGCACATAAAGCTCATAAATCAGTGGACTAGATCAGCTAGATCTGTCTGATGTAGAGGGGATTGGAAAAGACGAGGCTTGATTATTTTACCTAAAAAAAAAAAAATCATTAGAATGCCATCATTAGTAGTTTTTTTATGAGACAGAATGATATAAATTACCATACATCTATTTGCATTTATTTTAAGAAATAAAATCTAAGTTCAGTTTGTCAACCAACTTATTTTCTTTCATCTTTTGCCTTTATAGTCAAAGTTGAACATGGAGAGTTTGACTAAGCCAGAGCTGCTGATGCTCTTCAGCATCCTGGAGGGAGAGCTGGAAGCCCGGGACCTGGTCATTGAAGCCCTGAAGGTACTTATCAAAGTGATTCTTTGTGCAAAATCTGTATTGGTTATATAAGGAAAAAACCCAGCTGTAGTCAGGATGAATTAATGTCCGTTGCAATGCAGTTCAGTGCTGACATGTTTTCACAGCTGTCAGAAGAAATCTTTCACAGTACTCCTGTAGTAGCCCATCACAGTGCAGCATGATTGTGTTTGTGGTTTGCATGGAGAGTCTCTTAAGTTGGTCACCCCAACAAAGATCAGCTACATCACTGTAATGTATGCAACAAAAAATGACAAATATGACAGCAAAGAGAAAGGCAATTTTCCAGCAGTCCTGCACAAACCTTCATGGGTTGGTAAGTTATCAGTTTTTGAGGTTATTGGACTTAAGACATGTAAGGAACTACAGTGTTTCCCCTAGGTTTACAGCGTGTGTGTCGGGGGATCTAACCATTCGCGGGATTAGCCCCTCTTCTGGTTCCCCAGCGTTGAAGCACGTCAAACCTTTATTCACTTTCTGAATTGATACGTCTCGGCCACCGTCCTGTCACTATTTATCTCGGTTATGATTCTGTTTTGGTAAATTTGCAGCGGTTATTGTGTATTTAAAATATGTAGATATCCCCGATGCAGCACACGAGGACAGCGTGTGGAAAAGTTCACAAATTAATTTACTGTCACACTCTGACCGATCCCGAATCTGTGTCGGGGACAATTAATAATCAT
>JAUMHL010000025.1:18526209-18582109 GCA_032362345.1 Sandelia bainsii
TAAAGTCATATAAATAGATGGTTTCGTTTGCTAAATATCAGCTGTACAGTGGAAATATGATTGGAAAAAAATTGCGCTGCCAGTGTGCATGTGTTTTGGCCTTTATGCTTTAAAAGTCGTATTTCCTGACACACGCTCTCTGTGTTCACCTGTGTGTGCGCGCCGAGGCAGAACTCCGCCGTGCGCGATACAGAGAGACAGAAATTACGCCGTTATGTACATAAGATTAATATCATGAGGCTGTTTAGTTTGTTTAATTAAAGGACAACGTACAGACCTGTTCTATAGGAAAAGAAACCTGGAATGACTTCTAATGTGATCTGGCGCTGTACAGAAAATAAAATTAACTTGACCTTCTTGGGGGGGCGGGTGGTGCCGTTGGGGGGGCAGGGCACCCCCCTTGTATAATGGTAGGGGAAACACTGAACTAGCAACAAAATGAGCAGAAAAAAAACAATTTTAATCCAAGTGACCCATCACAAGTCATCCATTGCATAAGATAAAATGATGCTCTCCAGTGGACTTGAACGTAACCTCAATTAGAAACAGCCCCAATGTAAAGTACATGCTGACACGGCAGCTAGTTCCAACCTTAAGAGTTCCTACTTTGGCAGGATTAAGGCTGCATTTCAATTAAAAGATTGTCAGGCTATTTTCCTATACTGTGTCCTTGCTCTGTGGTGTGCTAGATGTTATCAAAGGGTTCTGTTATCCAGAGTCACTGAATAGCACAGCCAGTAGTGCAGAGATATTCGCTTGATTAGTATGTTTTGGAGAATCCTCATTTATTGTAATGCCCACACTGATGTGTGATAAGTATTTGAGTAAAGCAAATCATACCAGAGCACAGAAGGGTGGGGAGAGAGAGAACAATGGATTGCATTCAAGTCTCATGCTGTAGCATTAAGATAAACAGTGAATAAGCAACCTAATGATGCAGCATTTCTGCAAAAGATGCCAGTTCCTTTCTGAAACATTTAAACTGCAGATCTTATTCTCACCGTTAATATTTCAGATTTATAGCTGTTGCAGTACTATTCACATTCCTGGTGTAAAATGCACCAATGAAAATAAAAAACTAGAGAGCAGCAGTCTAAGAACCTACTGCTGAATGTTCATGTGTTGTGTCTAGACCACATTCCTTCATTACTCCTGGGATCTGGCCATCTAAGGCAAGAAGAGTTACAGCGCACTGGGTACCTGATGACTCAATGTGAGCGAGAGTAGGAGTGAACAAATAAACACTGGCCTTAACTGGAGCTTGAGGGGAATATGGCTGTGCTGTTCTTTCATGCCTCCACTGGCACAAACTGTTAACCCCTTAAAGCCTGGGACTGGATCAGTGCTGCAGTGTTAACTCTTCTTGTGCCTTAATTAAGGATCTAATCCCTAACCTGCTGGAAGAAAGCGAAACCTGATCTCTGCAGAATAGTTGTATCCATAGGTTAAAACACAACTTCGTGCCTCTCTGCTGTTGAGGAACTGATGTGGAATGTTGGCTCTCGCCCTCACATGAAAGTAGATCATCATCAGTAACCACCCCCTTACCCAAAAGTAATTTGTTTGTAGTTTTGCAAGTAGCACAGCTCTATGGATAAAAACTACATCTGTCAGTTGGTCCACTGCTTTGGTCCTGATGGAAATATCTCCAGAAATATTCAATGTCTTGACATATTATATATACATCCATGGTCCCCAGAGGATAAAGCCTCTTGACTTAAGTGATCCACTGACTTTTCATCTACTGTTGAGTCACCAACAATGTGAAAGCTTTACTTATCAAAGCTATCACGTGTCACTAGATACTATTTTCAGTAAGTACAAGAAATCTTACACACATTTGTTGTCCCCAGAGCATGAATCCTACTTATTTTGAAGATTTTGTTACTTTTCTTCTGGTGCCACAGTGAGATTGTCTCTGTAACCACATGATTGACTGTCATAAAATTTAATTAATTTAAAATTCAGGCAATTGTGTTTACCATTAGGATAAAATGTAAAGGGGTTGCTTTCATTTTTTAACTATTGCCATTGTACATTGTGTTAACAGTGCAATGTGCCCAATATTTCCAATATTTATGATTGTACATAGTTTTTAGGGCAAGTAGTGCTAATTAGCAAATTAGCTGCAGTTTAGTTTAAAATACAACATGCAACCTCTCAGAATCAAGCTAGTGGTGGTATAAGACTCAGAAATCTATCTACTCTGCTTTGCCCACACTCATCCATGCCCTGTGGGTATTAGTTTGTGATGAAATTGCAATAAATAAGAAGTTTCACAAATTATCAGTCAAGCTGAAATACTGATTTTATCTCATTGGTTAGAAGAAAAAGCCTCACTTGAAAACCTTAGAAGGGAATCTCCATTACTGGCAGTTTGTTAAAGAGTCTGAGTCACAGAAGCCTTTGAGAGAACCTCTCCATGTTAAGATTTGTTTTGGAGCATATTTGTACAAAAATAAATACTAAATAAAATACTAATGAATGGTTACATACTGTAGCTATAAGATAATGATCAGCATTAACATCGTCAATGTGAGCACATTTGCTAAACAGCACTGCTGCGTCCTAGTACAGCCTAGCAGAGCAGATAGTGTCACTCCAGACTCTTAGTTTTGTTCCGATAATAAGATTGCATATGGACCTACAGTAATTAGAGAAGTAGGTCCAGTCACGTTGCTCATGTTATTCTTAACCGACATGTCACTTGTACACTGAATGTCATGTAGGAAGTGTTTATCTTGACCACAAATCACCACAGTACTAACACCACACACACTTCTTTTAATAAACTCATATGATATCACATGACAAGCTGTTAACTTTTTTACGTTGCATGCCTCTGCTTATTTGGCTAGAAGTAGAAGAACTGGCAAGTTTCATGCACAGCCTCATTTCTCGGTGTTTAAAAAAAAAAAAAAAGAAGTAACATTCTTATCAGTGGTTTTCTACAGGATATAGTCCAAATACAGGATGTAAGGTTAATGACTTTTTTTTAATGGTCCTGTATATTTAATTATGCACAACTATCAGTGGCATTCTAACTATCCACTGCATTTTTCCCCTTGTGAGTCACTTCTGCAGCTGCTCACGCTGTGGCTTTCAAAAGGAAGTTGGTCTCTGGCAATGCTTGTGTTTGGCACACAAAGACCTGCAGTGATCCAGTAGTCCCTTTGCTCTTGGAAAAGAATATGAGTCTTTACTTTAAGTTCAAAGAGAACTTGAATATGGAAATGAGCCTTTAATTAACTGTTGAGTTCACATACTGTTGTTGACTAGTGCTTCTTTACCTTTACCTTGTGTGCTGCCACACACAAGGTAAAGAGTATTTTTCAGTTGTTCATATACCCTGCACATCACTCAAACTGCAGACATGAACCTCTAAGATTATTTTACAATCTACCTAAGCAGCTCTGAAATATATAGGACTCTATAGTAAGAAGTTTATATCTCACCTTCCCTCAGTATTATACAGATCTTGTCACCAACATTACACAAGTGAAAAAGTCCAGACATGTGTCAGCAAAAGATTAGCTGGACTGGAACCAGTGCAGTCATGGCACAAAGACGGCTTCCCAAGCAAAAGAATACAGGTTGCCAAGAACTGTAGCCAACATACAAAGGCACAAATAATGGAAGCAAACTATGATGCATCAACAGCCACACACTGCATATTTATGGGTATTGCACAAGTACAATATGATGCAATGAATAAGCTCTGGTAGATTTGGATGTTAAGTATTAAGTAACATTAGAAATGTTTCCTGTAATCCCTTTTTTCACTTCCTCCACCCTTCTTGCAGCAGTAGAGGATTGATGCAGAGGAAAAAACACAGCCCCTTTGTGTTGTGGACATGCACGTCTGTGCATTCAGGGGCTGTGGAGGGAACAGAGAGAAAGACAGTCTGTTTATGACTGAACTGGAATCCTGTGAATTAGAAAATAAGTAATTTATAGGCCAGTTATCCAGTAATGGAAATGTGTAGAGAGTGAATAAACAGAAATCAACCAGTAAAACAATGAACACTCTTCCAGAATGAAGAAAACTACTTTAGATTCGTCTTTTCTTCGTATGTTTGAAAATGCTTCCTTTCTTTTTTTTTCCCCCCTGCTGCTATTACATGCAACTGCAGCGATGATGAGATGAGAGAGTGATTCACAGTCACTTCAGAAAGTATTCTCACTTTGTGGTGTAGATTTATTTCAAATGGATTAATTGCAATTTTTGCCATCATTAATATACTCATCTATAGACAATAATGTAACAATAAACATAATCATAATGTGAAAACATGTTTAGAAATGTTGCAATTGTATAAAGCTTATGTAACTGACTACAAAGTGACAGATCTAAGCAGACATTCATTGGCAGGAACAGGAATGGGCTGCAGGCCAAGTCTGTGGATAGATTTGTCTTGGAAGACTTCTCTTCCAAATTGGATAGCCAGCTTGTAGGAGAAAAAAACACAGACACATCCTAACGAAATTGATCATGTTGTTCAAAGTCTATGAGATGTGAAATCTATATTTTCTACTCATAGTAAGGACAAAGACTGCATGCAGCATTCACAAGATGATTTGTACACAAATCTGTTGTTAAAGGTATGAGGTAGGAGTGTTGATTTGGCTTTAGCTAGTACCCACATCTGAGAGGCATTTTTGAATTCTCATGGGCATCCTGTGTTTTCCTGTTTCACCCCTTCATGCTGTTTGATCCGCCTTGACACCGTCCTCAGCAGATTGGATCAAATAACAGCAGTAAAGCCTTGCAGCCTTGCCCTTCTGTCTTTGTGTCAGATGAGATAATACTGATGATGTAGAAAAATGACAGCCATGAAGCTTGTGATCTCCCATGGAATATTGTTTGAACTTATTTGTAGCGGGGATGATCGAGTGGGCATTATGATGATCTTACACTGTAATAGATCTTTAAGAAGTCCACAACCTTTCATGTCAAGTAAACTGCAGTGATTTAATGTCATCCTACTGCTGTTTGCAAACTTGACATAACTTCAGAGTTATGTGACATATATAGTACATTTCTAAATTAGGAAGAAACAATGCAATTCAAATCATTGATTGCGATTAAAAAGTTCTTGATATGATCTTTTAGCCTGATTACCCACCCTTATGCATGATTATAGATTTTGGTAAGTTACACATATTGTAAAACTGGGAAAAGTGAGTACAACAGAAAGGTACTGGGCCAGTAGTGTTATAGGTTAATACACTGAGCTCAAGTACTGGGGGTCATGGCTTACCTGTGTAGCTGTAACACTCACCCACACAGTCAATGTTTGAGGGCTCTGTAAAAATGGCAGAATGGCTGAATATTGCTCTTTAGGCTCATTCACACTCTTGACTACACTTTAAACTTTAAGGTAATCTTGGTATCAGTCATCAGGAGCTCTGTCCTCACCCTGCCAGAGAGGATACTGTTCTCTCTAATCTCTTCATCCTCTTTTGTTGAAACCTCACTAGGACACATTGCCAGCTCTGCTTCAGTCCTCCTCTCACTCTCTCCATTCCCTTTCACAGCAGGCCCAAAGGCATCTGCTGAACCTGAAATGTCATGCTGCTGTTATCCCCTCCTTTGTCATGAGTTAAACAAAACAGGTCTGACTTGGCCAAGGCCCAGTCCAGAGCAGCTGTTCTGCTAAAGACAGACAGACGCACACAATCTGTGGCTACTTCCTCCTGCTAGCACTCTTGTATTCTATGTATTTAAGCATTTCCTCTCTTTCGCCATCTACTGGTTATTTATTACTCTAGTTTTAGAAAGGTGCGTCACAACATCTTGGTAGTGCTAAAGGAGAATTCAAGAGATGACTGTGATCAAGTTATTACAATTTATTCCCTGGGGGAAGCTGAA
The DNA here is from genome assembly GCA_032362345.1 of Sandelia bainsii. Taxonomy (NCBI): domain Eukaryota; kingdom Metazoa; phylum Chordata; class Actinopteri; order Anabantiformes; family Anabantidae; genus Sandelia; species Sandelia bainsii. Next base: position 18,532,082 of record JAUMHL010000025.1, read on the forward strand.
CATTTTAGGGCCATCCATTCAATAGTTGCCAAACTGTTAACATAAAAAAAAGAAAAAAAAGAAAAGAAAATCAGTGTCAGAAAAAGCATATACTGAAATCAGTATCTAGTATTGGCTAAAAAGTCTCAAAAGTGTTCCAAGAGAAGATTCACATATTGCTATCAAGTTACAAAAACCTTCTGTAAAAAGGCAATTGTTGCAAAAGTGTAACTAGCCAGGATATTCCCCTCAACATTTCCTACCACATAGATTTTTCTTCTGCCATCTACAGTATACTACCTTCTCTTCTCATCTCTTTAGGCCCAGCGTAAAGAGCCATTTATCCAGGAGCGCTATGGCAGGTACAACCTAAGTGACCCCTTCCTAGCGTTACAGAGAGACAGCGAGACTGTCGGGGGCCAGAACAAGGACCCAGGATGTTCATCCTCCACCACCAACCCTCTTGTGGTTCTTAAATTGGTGGTAAGCCACTGCAGGAGGATGCAAGAGAAGATGTTGGCCCAGCTGGCTGCAGCTGAGAGCAGGCACAGAAGGGTGAGACTGGATGTGTGGTTCTTAATTAAGGGGATGCAGAAATAAGCTTGTTCCTTATGCAAATTATTAAAAAAACAAAAACAATTTGGAAACAAAAAATAAAAGTTGGCCTCATTGCTGGAGACTACAAAACATGAGGCAGCCAGAAAAAAATGCAATGGTGCTAAAAATATGTAAAATTAAAAATCCAGCACTGCAGGCAATTTAATCTTCGAATAGAGAATTAATTAACTTAATTGCCTCCTCTTACTGTATTGCAAACGTTTTGTTAAAATTATAAAAATTAAAACACCAACACTTTCCAAGAAGCGCTCATACACACATCCAAAAGTGCATCACAGTACTTTCCAAAGAAAAACAGAATACATACATATTGATGTCGTGTCACCACCAGTATTTCTTTTGTCATGCGAGCATGAGGTGAGAGTATGAACACACCATTATCTATAGACGAATTTCCCTACAACAATAAAAACACATCATACAGTTTTGAATATCATACAAAGTCTAAATCTAAACACTCGTTTAGCCTTATATCATTTTGCTACTCAAATCATTGTTAAAGAAAGCTTTCAGTTGAAGATGTTGTGAAACTGAAAAAAGAACCCTGTATTTGTTTAGCTAACTTGCCACCAGCATTTTTACTTACAATGTAGTCATTGCATAGTGTCAAGGTTATGAGTTTCAATATAAATTTATGAGAGACCATTTCTTTTTTGACTCTCTGTCTCCCCGCTGTGTTTGTTTTAGGTGATCGCAGATCTGGAGGAGGAAAAGAGGAGACATGCAGAGGACACAGCAGAGGGAGATGATGTCACTTATATCCTGGAGAAAGAGAGGGAGCGCTTACAACAACAGGTGCCCTCTAATTAATAGTGAGGCGGATTGAACTGAAACTATTTGTGTATGATGTATTGTCAGGGGAGTCGGGGAGTAGTAATGTAACCATCCTCTGCCCAGTTTCTTTATTGAGTTTTCACTGTCCTTTTAGCTGGAATTTGAGCGAAGCCAAGTTCGCCGGTTGGAAAAAGAACGGCGGCGGATTACTGACCAGTTGGAAGAAGAACGGACTCAGCACAAACAGCTCTCCTGCGCTTTGGCCAAAGAGTGCAAGTGGGCGAGTGCCAGAGCTCTGGAGGAGGGTCACAGGCTGACTGAGCTGAGCCGTAAACTTGACAAGGTAACATTTTAAATCCAAAATTGGCAGTTTAACTAATTTTTATACTCTTAGCATGCTTTCCACTGTGTAATACAAATTTTGCACTCATATTTGTTTAAAAACTTTCTCATTTAGGAAAAGGAGACTTGTCAGGCCTTGAGGAAGGAGCTGGAGGATGAGCGGCAGAGAGCCCTGAGGATGGAGGCGAGGGTGGAAGAGCAGCTGGCAGAGTTTGACACAGAGCGAGAGCAGCTCCGCTCACGTCTGAAGAAGGAGGAAGCTCACTGTTGTCAGCTACAACAACAGGTGAGACATATGTTCATCACTCTAGTGGCAGTAGTTTGCACATTGTCCACACTAAGACACACTTCTGTGATTTTCCCCCATTTTATGTTTAGGTAGAAGAGCTGAAGAGGAAGCTGGATGAGGTGAATATGACGAGAATTGTTAGGGGAGTAGTTACAGCTCCAATGGAGGCAGGAGATAAGGAGTGGGCCACAAAAGTTCCACCAGGAAAGACGGCACTAGATATCATAATGGTCGAGGACATTGAGGACAACAGAAACCAGTCACCTACACAGCCAAAAATCAACGGTCACGATTGTCCAATGGAGACCAATGGGTACCATGGTCCAAACAGTGCTCTCTCAGAGAAGACCTGCCTACAGAATGGGAATGAAAACATTCAGTCCCAGATGCCATTATCCTCCTGCAGTTCTACCTCCTCTGCTCTCCCAATGTCCTCCCCCTGCACCTCGCCTATCCTTGCCAAACACCCACCTGTCAATCCAAGTCCTGGTAGCTACCAGTCTCCCTACCAGGCTGGGATCAACCAGCGTTTCCATGCTGCTCGACATAAGTTCCAGGGGACCACTGACCCAGAACCTCAGTCTCAAGCCACACAGACTGTTCTTCCCGTCTCACCAAAGGACCTCTCACCTGTGCCTAGCAGCTCCTCCCCAGAAGCCAGTCCAGTCAAACAGATGGCTCGGAGCACAGTTACTCAGGTCCTGTCTCGCTTCACCACCGTCCAGCAAAGCGTCACACCAAAGCTTGCGGCACCAAACAATTCACCCTTTGGTACAGACTACCGTAGCTTAGCAGCACCTTTGTCTCCGGTCATCGGAAGGGCTGCAGGAGCACTTCCACAGGGCATCAGATCACCCACCATCTCCAGAGCAGACAGGGGCAATCCTCCACCCATCCCCCCTAAGAAGCCCAGTCTGGCCCAGGCCCCTCCATCCCCAGCTGCCGTGCCCAGGTCAGCTAGTCATTTCTCTGACAGTCCCCTCTCAGCCAGCTGTGGCCTCACCTCCACCCAGGAGGGTGTCAAAGAACTGGACATGGTGGTTTCATCTAATTAACTGATCATTCAAGATTTGTTAACTGTGTCAACTGCTGCTCTGTTTGTGACATAATTGTCAAATCCACATCTCATAATTGATAATGTCTTGTACATCACAGAATATAAATCCAGTTGTTTATATTAACAGAGGTCTCTTTAAACACTGTTATGCTATTAGTATTTATTCAAATTTTTAAATACGTGCTGAGGCACTACTTTAGGTATTAGTCATGGGCCTGGTACTCATGTGCAGTAACTGGTAAATTCAAAATGTGCCAGAACTGCTTGTTGGGCACAGGGTACTGTTATAGTATCTCAAGTCTTTTTTATAGGGTCATATTTCCATAAAATACAGAGCAACTTATTAAACAATAAGGCAGGCTATTTTCTATATTTGTTTCTATCCACAAATCCCATAAAAAAAAAAAAAAAGGACTAAGACAAGCACTCTGCATTTACTCACTGTATTGTCTGTGAATCCAGAACCAGATTTTAGCTTATTCGTTTGTTCAAGACCACAAACAAAAAACACATCAGAAAAAGTATTTGTTAAAAAGACTTCCAAAACACGAAGGACAAACAACTGGAAGAAACAAGAAGTAGCTGTTGTTTTGGGCTTTTTGAGCCTCATATTTTTCATAACAAAGAAACATTTCAACCTGAGCGGCTTTGTGATCCACAAGCCAATATTAGCTTCTGAATTCACAGACAGTGCCTTGAGTATACACAATTCATTGTTGGGTTTTAGTAATTTTGTGAATGTTAAATTAAAAAAAAAAGAAAATACCAGTGTTATCCTTTAACAGAGATTGTTCTTTTATAGTTTGTCTCAAGTACATTGCTTGTTATTACGATCTTCAGACCACATTTAATAAGTCATCCTTGGACTAATGTATACTGCATAATCTGATTTCATTGTACAGTTACATTAGTCATTTTTATAAATATGTATAGTTTATTTTATAAATGTACTTTAGTTATTAATGTACAATGGTTTTATAATATAAGTAGTGTTATACTAAACATTCTTCATGTAATATTTTAATGTATAATGATGAATCTCAAGCTGTATAAGACTCATTAAATACAATCACATTTGTAAAATATATTGTTTGTTCAAGTTCACTGATCATGAATGTTTTAACTTTGTCATTTATAAAATCCACTTAAAATATTTGAAGGTTTTGATTGATATAACACAACTGCCATATCTGTTATCTATTTTATCAGATTCTTTACAGTACCGTAAATGCTGGAAAGTGACAGATTTAATAAATTAATCGTCATGAATTCATCATTTTGGGGTTTAAATCACAGGTTTTATCATAGTATGACATGATATTGATCATCTTAGCCATCAATCTGATGTTTCCTGATACAAACTGTACAACAATGCAATTTAGATACTGTTCAGTAGCCTGTGATTAATATGAAATTAAATCATTTGCCTAAATTGCTTGAAAATTGTATTGAGCCCCTCTGTCCACTATAAGGTGCTTCTTAAGTACATAAATGGACCATGATAACATTTCAACATTCAAGATAAATATTGACAAGTGTTAACATTGTCACACCTGATACAGTAAGCATAGTCTCATGTTAACTGCAGCACTAAAATAATGCCCCAAGATGTGGGTTTTATCTGTCTTAATATGCATCTAATTGCATCTCCAAGTATTAAAGTAAATCTTAAAAATGATACATGATATTATTTATGCTTTACATCAAATCACTGGTTATTTGATAGATGCATTGATTCAGATTGGAGTATAATGTAGAATAATTTATTTACAGGAGTATTTGGACAAATACATGTAAAAAAAAAAAAAATGTATATTTTGTAACATGGTAACAAAACACTATAGTTCCTCAAAAGAAAAAAGGCAATCTGTAAATCATGCGTGCATACACATACACACACACACACACACTCACTCAGGATAGGATAGTGTAAATAGTAAACAGTCTTTAAAATACAAATGCTTTAGAAAGGCAAGCGATATGCTGCACTGTCTTATAGTTTCCTCTAGAGGTCAGTATTAAATAAGTGTCTACAGCAAGTAGATTATGGCAGACTGGGAAATAGAAAGAGCCATAAATTGTAACTCCTCAGACATTTGAACAACAACAACAACAACAACAACGTGGACTTGATAATTTGCCACCATAAAAAAATGCAACAGTACGTGAAAAACAGTAAAAGCTCATAAGACTGTGCATTATATTCTTTAGTACCATCTTCATAAAAGGTATGGGTCTGTTAACGTTTTGAGAACAGTAATGTAATTTGGCTTAATTCTACCATCTGGTGGAAGCAAATATTTGGAGGCATTGTGTATTATAAGAATGTAGGTTTTATGTTTTAGCATTTATAAATAAAGTGTCTCACTCCTACTCCTAGGGAATATTGAAGTGGTGAGAACTATTAGTTTGCACACCTTATTGCTTACATACTGTATAATATAAGCAATGTTTTGTGGTATCTTGTTTAAGTTATGTAATCTAAAAAAAAAAAAAAAACTGGGAAGTGATAATAAATTTGTAACTGTGCAAATATACAGAAAGTACAAAGAGTGGTGATTACTTGATACATATATTCTGTGTCCTGTAATATCACCATGTACTGTAGCTAGTATTTCACACAGACACTATGAGCCAATGTGCCCCGAAATGCACGGAGCAGATAAATGCAGCGCCGATGCTGACTGTGCTTTCCATCAAACTAAATCCACCCCCTGGTTGTTGGGAATGGTTGCATGGTTAACAGGACGACAGGTCACCTCTCTTCTGCTCAGCTCACCTAATTAACATTCCACAATAGGTAAGCACTACCGCATCCGCAATCCAGCACAGGCACGCCTGGTCCTCCAGCAAAGCCCCATTTTTCTCAACCTCCATAAACACAGGCTCAGGTTGATGAGCTGTGAGGGGCCACATCCTAGCTGCTGTCACTGCCAGCATGGCTGCTCACTCTGCTGTACTGTATTCTGTTGTCCTCTGCACGAAGTCACAACAATCCACAGTATATAGACAAAAATACAGATTTTAAAACCTTGCATTGTGAGAAATCCTAAAACTACCGACATTCAATATAATAAATGTCAGCGATAACTTGTACAGTATGACCATTCTGCTTCGGCCTTGTACTGTATGTGTCATACTAATGCCTCACTTTTAATATTCATCTTACATTTCTGTGCTGACCTAAAAACACTTTGTATGCATTAATTTTCAAACACTGACTTAATATTCAAACTCTGACGTGAGGCTTTTGGCTGCTTGACTTGGATAAAACATTATGCAGTTTTCCCTGTGACCCTTAACAGGAAAAGTGGTTAAGATAATGGATGGATGATGCAGTTTTATTCTCCTTATTGCTCGTGACCCTAAAAACGATCTTGGCTCTCATTCTGTTAGGATTCCACATAACAAGAGGGGCAATCAGTAACTTTTTTCATGAGCATAAATCTCAGAGGAGTGGATTACATTTCTTCTTTAAGTGCACAAGCTCAGAAAGTTGTGGAATCCTGTTTTTCTAGAGTTGATTTAAAAATTCAATGTTGCAGCAATTTGTTCTAAGACTGATGCAGATTGCTGTTGACTGAACTGTAAATTTTGCACAAAATGCACTTGGTAAAGAGCACAATATAAATAAATGAACTTGACCTTGACAAGTATTGCTGCGGTCACTGCTCTGCTGGGTGGACCTAGTAAGTGATGTACTTTGTGAGACACATAGCCTCATAGCGGCAGTGTCATGTTGTGTGAATGAGATGACAAAACTGAGGTCAAGGAGGGAGCACGCACCCGTCGTGCGTTAGACCACAAATTTACGACTGTCTCAATGCAGGCCTGTTGTGAGACAACCATATTTGTCTTGCTTTTTCTTGTCTTTGTCACTGATGACTGTTGCCATTGCACTGATCTCACAACACTATAATCACCGTCATCTGAACACTCATCTGTATTTTGGCCTGTAGGGACCCAATCTTCTCATTCCTCTTGCAATTTTCCCCTTTTCTCCCTCTCGTCCCATTTTCTTTATCCAAATTTAGCCCAGACCAAGAGATGTGCCTAGAATATGAGCTCAGAGCCCCCCCCCCTGTTACGTTACGGAGTTGTCACTGTAAAATCCATAGCTTGTCCTAGGTTAAAGTAAGACAGGGTCACATGTAATGATGATCCGAGTGTTGCTCCAAATCCAGATATGACATAACTGAAGGAGAAACAGCTGGGCTATGTGTGTGTCTGTGTGCAATATATGAGGAGAAAGGACACAGGATGGAAACCTAACACTTTAATCTATCTTCTAAAACATACAGTGTTACATGCATTTTTGTTGTCTTGAGGAAAAAGAAAATATTTAGACAATGTGTAATTTGGGAAATTGTACCAAACCTTCTACTGAACAGTTTATACACACAAATACACACCTCTAATACTTCTACATAGAGTACGCAGTCTGTGTTGTGGTATTTTTAGGCAGCCGCATTGTTACTGTTTATTTGGGTCCCTAACTAACACTCCTGGATTTGCACTGATTAAATTGACCTCACACTCTCATATATACATACTGTATGCGGTTGCCAGTGTCTTTCTCTACCTGCTGGAAACAGCTAAGCACCAAGTGACTCACTCAAGTTGCAGGGACAGAAGCCAGAAATGTCCTTGAGGTGGGTCAGATGTTTCCACATTGGCTCAATGAGACAAACCTGTTTCTGGACCAGGACTGTTGATATGCACTGAACTACAAACATGGACTGTGGTGGCATTACAGGAGTGGTCAAAGTGCCTGGGCACTGGAGGAGGATTTTATTTACCTACCTAGAGCTGTGCATAAAGGCAGTTTTTCTAAAAACTAAAACAAATAATTTTCCAATGAAAAAGCCTCTAGTGGCCCCACAACCAAACCTGTAAAGACCACATATTGCAGCCAAGTATGAGAGAGATATACTGTAGGCAACCATTAGCTCACCAGAGTGGTCTCCCGAAACCAGGGACATAAATTACAGAAGTCTGGTTCAGAACACTAATTTAAGTATTTTGTCCAAAACCTCATAGCTGAAAGTTCCCAAGCAAAACTTTGCACACTGATGCTGAACACCTACATTGGAAATGCCAATGTCTGGTTTATAAATGAAGAAGAGTACTATAATATTCTTTGGTAATAAGTAAGGTAATATGTTTTTAAGTAGAGAAATTAACCAAAAGTTTTTTTTAGAAAGATTCCTCTTTAAGGTTTTGTGTGGAGGAGAAATCCATGCTCATATAATCAGACGCTGTACAAGTGCAATCTCTATACTCAACTAAAAGTGCAAATACTTACCCAAAAATGTACTCCACTACAAGCAGGGGTACCACTTCAAATTCTGTACTGAATTAAAGTACTTGCTCTAAAATTTACTCAAAGTGCCAACACACCACTAAGAAAGAAAATCTATGCATTTTAAACAGCATTGAAGTGGATGCTTTTTATGACAAATTTTCAGGTGTAGTGCAGATTTGTTCTACAAGCAAGGTGATACATAAATAGGGCAACAGAATCATCGGCTGGTAAAGTTGGAGCTTATTTTAACCGCGTTATGTACAGACAGGTCGTTAAACTATAAACAAGAGTTACAAAAAAACAAAAGTTATTTTGTATGAGGAATGAAACTACAATAACATATATACCCCTGTAAAGTACTGCACATGTAGAACTGTACTTTAGTAAATGTTTGTAGTTATTAAGCCATCAAGTCTACACAATGTCGAATTGAAAGGCAGAAGCAACAGAAGCATTAATGCAAAACTGCTATTAGATATACTTTGAATACATTCTGCAAAATTGTTTAATTTAGACATTAAGATGTGGGCAGACATCGCTACAGGCAACCTCTCGTGCTCGGCTGTCTGTAGATCTGCATACCATTATTTGTAATATTCTGACATAGGGGGAGGTGGTGGGTGAGTAAGGGGCCACAGACAGCTGACGCACGGGAGCGCAGCGCTGCGTGTTCCGTGGCGCATCTTCATTCTAGCTACAAGAGGAAAAAGGTGCGCTCAGCGTCCGTCCCATCCTCGGAAATACTTCTGCCACTCGAACTCATCTGATTTAAGAGACTTTTTTTTAATTACTTTCTTCACAGTTTACAGGATCGCACACACGTCACAACACGTCAGTTTGGTGCGCAGCAGCTGACGACTAAATGTGAATTTATTGCTAATAGAAAATAGTTTGAGATACACTTCGATGTCTACGGATATTATGGATGCACCAGGGGAAACTCTGCATGGCATTTCTAAACTAAGAGAAGTTAAGTGATGGAGATCAAGAACACTTTTTTCCTTGGGAAATTATTTTTGTTCCTCAGTGATGGACGGCAGACAACCGTCAAGGACTTTCACATCTGATGGTGCAGCAAATACATGGAGGGAAGAAACCCATTTGGTGCGATGAAATCTCGAGCCTCATCAAACAGCAGCACGGCTATGAGGTTGAGAAATGAGACAAAAATGCAGCATCACTCCAGACCCATCATTAAAATGTACTTCATTTTTATTTTGCTCCTGCTCATTTTCACACCGAGAGTGGATTCATCGTGGTGGTGAGTGAGATCTTTGAGGTGCACTGGCTTTAGATTCCAATCACCTTGAATTAGTGCAACGTCTGAGAAGTAAAACTAATATGTCAAGTGTTAAATGCAACTGCTGCAAAAGTTACAATGCAGGGAACACATAACTTCAATTTTACAATCAGAATTTACATCAAGGTAATGTTTACTTCTTTTCCACCCACATTTTCTATATATATTGGATCGTTTTACCAGTTAAATATGGAAACCTTATGGGTATACACATAACTTCCATCTCATTATTTGACTAAACTTGATCTCGTTCTTTATTGAAGTCCATGTGTTGCACTCTTTTTTCAGCCCACCTAAAATAGTTCATGTCTGTGTTTATAAAGGATTAAAAAAAGACTTTCATCTTACTTTGATCGTGCATGGGAATTTTCTGAATGTGTGCAGATGTTATTTTTTAAAACATCAACGCAAAGTGAGATGCTCAGCACAGCATTGTATGTCAGGGGTTTATGAAGATTAATGGTGTTGGAGGAATCTCCCCTATCCATCTATCTCGCCCAGAGTAAATGGCAGGTGCAGCCACTGGTGCATGAATAAATGCTCCTTGATGATTTCTCTTGAGGTTTTAAACACCCAGAGGGGGAAAACATGAGGGACACTTAGCACCCCCACCTTTACCCACCCACCTGAAATAGTTGTTTTCCTATGCCAGGTCAGACTTGCAAAACTATCTGATGCACACTTAATATTTAACTAACCACAGTAAAGAAGTTCTACATTTTCTTTCATTACCTTTGAATTATACCCTGTATCCCACAACAATTAGACTCTGTTTTACAGATGGATTAGATTAAAACACACCCTTTGCAAATAGGGCTTGTAAATTAATGATAATTTCCCATGAGAACCAAAAGCATATGCTATTCTATTTGCTATTGTGTAATCCCTTCGCTGTTGCATACAAATACATTATGAATAAACTGATTAAATCACTGAGAATTTCCAAAGAAAGAGAGAGAGAGAGAGAGAGAGAGAGAGAGCGAGAGATTCCTGGAAGTCTTTGTGTCCAGATGATTAATACTTATTTAATCCTAGTTTATATTGTTAGGGCCTATTTTTAACCAGTGCGATAATTCAGAGGAGCACAGTGTGTCTTGCTGCACAGCAGCCCTTTCACTCACTCTCCATGTGTGTGTCCTCTTGGAGACAGTCAGGGGTCTTTAGGCACAGCTGGTATGTACAACACACAATAAACACACAAAGTGCATCTGCTCTGCTTTACTGCTCAGGCAGATAGTCACAGATAGAATGGGACTGGGACAGCCATAACGGGACTGGAAACTGCTTGCTACATCCGTTTCTGTCTCAGTGCCCAGGCGACAAAATGTGGCTGCAATTAGGCACTATAATGATATCCGGATGGAGAGTGGAGCGTGCAGGTTTTAGAGGGAGGGAGAGATCATATCTGTGATGCTGTTAAGGAAGTTTGAACGCTGGAGTTTGATGGGTCACTTTTACTGTATTTGACCAACCTCATGTTCTGTTGATAAGAGGCCCCCCACTGTCACAATACCATGTGATTCGCCCTTTTAAGAATTGCTACAAAGTCAGGGATTATGTCTGAATAGAGCAGGAAGGAAAGGCTTCTTAGAGCAAAAGAGGTGTTTTTCACTGAACGTGAGGAATTTAATAATCTCTTCTACATGCTGCATATCCAATCTCAAGTAGAAGAGGGCTAAAGATCTGAAGAAAAATAAGCAATAGACTTAAATGAAACAGGCTTATTTCGTTATTTTGCATTGATTAAGTAAGAATACATTTAATAAGAATTACAGAAGGTGACTGATACCACTGATATGGAGTTACCACAACTAACTTAGCTTAGCCATCAAAAACTGAAGTGTATACAGCAAATCCATTTTTGTTATGGGCCAGGTTACTTTTTACAACAGACCCGTAACCTCCTGAAGTTGCTGCTGGTTGCTGGGCAAGTGTTCCCAATCAAGAAATAATACCAACTCATACTGTAATCGCCCAGTAAAAGAGTGATTTGTGATTTTTAAACATACTTTTAAATCAGCTTTACAATAAATTTTATATTTTCATATACATTTTTTTTTTCTTTCTAGGGGTGCGTGCCAGTGATTTAACTTATGTGAAGTTGAGACCGAGTAAAAACGCAGGTTCCTACATTACCCATAATGCAACTTCATATGGTCTTTTGTGAGATTCTTCCTGCTTGGTAAACACCAATGTTTTAGAAACTCCATGCCCCTTGTTTGTAGCATAGACCGTTATAAATTTCTATAACCCTGTAAAGTCTCTCCTGATGTACTTATGTCACGTGGTTCAAACCATAATTATGAGCAGCTGAGTGGTGGAAAAACAAAACGTTTATGCCAATCTCTGGCTTCTAATTATAAGTATTAACAGAAATGCTTCTCTCATTTGCTGAAAAGCACTGCAGGCAACAAACTAGTGGAAAAGCAGCAGAAGAGCTCCCACAAAGCCACAGAGTAAAACATATTTTACATGTATTTTGTTGTAAAAAGTTGGTGAATTTCCTCTTTGACTTATTATAAATACTGTATTTGTTGCATCTGTAATTGCAGGTACATCGGAGCGCTGGGTGCACGGGTGATCTGTGACAACATTCCTGGCCTGGTGAACAAGCAGCGGCAGCTCTGCCAGCGGCACCCAGACCTGATGCAATCCATTGGTGAGGGAGCCAAAGAGTGGATCAGAGAGTGCCAGCACCAGTTCAGACATCACCGCTGGAACTGCAGCACGCTGGACCGAGATCACACCGTGTTCGGCAGAGTGATGCTGCGAAGTGAGTTTGCACATGAGCAATTGGGTTTTGAGGATTTCTATCCGTGTGGTTCCTTTTTATTCAAGATTCAAAACACTTTATTAATCCCAGAGGGAAATTATTTAAATGAAATTATTAAAATTTATGTGCGTGTTAGTGGTTTATATCAGGGACACTTGAGTTAATCATCCTTGTAAATGTCTCCGCTGTGAGCAGATAAGCACAGAATTAATAGGTGTCTCATTAAATTAACTTTGCCCTAGAATACAAGGAGAAAGAGTTTTTTTTTTTAATTTTCTCCAGAATAAGGGAAGATTGAGAAAGTGGATATTCTCCAAAAACAAGTAGCAGATCGAGAGATCCACACTGGTGATGTATAAACAGTAATAGGAGATGTAAATATTTGGGTAGATGTTTCTGGCAGCCAGACAAAGCTTTACTCCCTGACATATCGCCTGTGTTCTGCTTCATTGCGTGAGCAGCAATGAGGACAAGAGGTGGGTGGGAAAGCCAGACCAAATAACCCCCAAAATCTCCTCTTGTCTGAAATGAAAACAGCCCAGTGAGTGAGAAAGCTGCCATCTGTGCAAATTAAAAAGGTGAAAGGAAAGTCTGCTGGACTGTGATGCTATAGCTGACATGCCACTACCTTTGTCTGGACTATCCACTGACTTCTCTGCTCCTGCTGTCTGGAATATACTAGGAAAAAGCTGCTTTACAGAGCAGTAACGGTTCACTAAGAGAACAACTCGAATCTTACGTAAAAGTAGCAGTTGCATTATGGTGTTTGATAAAGGACAGTATTTTGGATATTGTCAAAGAAATGTACAAAGATATTTTAGTTTTTCAGCTATATGTTTACTATATGAATAACTTTTCTTATTTCCGTATACCTAGGCAGCCGAGAGGCAGCGTTCGTGTATGCCATCTCCTCAGCCGGAGTGGTCTATGCCATTACCAGGGCCTGCAGTCAGGGGGAGCTTAAGATCTGTAACTGTGACAGCCAGAAGCGTGGACAAGATACTGACATCAGGGGCACTTTCGACTGGGGTGGATGCAGCGACAATATTAACTACGGCATAAAGTTTGCCAAGGCCTTCGTAGATGCTCGAGAGAAGATGGTTAAAGATGCTCGTGCATTGATGAACCTGCACAACAACAGATGTGGTCGAATGGTGAGCAGTAACACTCTGTGTTGCAGTTTACAGACTAGTTTATACACCGCTGTAAACCTACATCCTAAAAATACATATTAAAAACAACAAATGTTCTGGCCGTCTCATTTATGTAAACGGGGTGGCCAAAATATTAGTAACACCTCTTAATATAGTGCACTGAAGTACGACTCCACCACCCACTATGACCTCAATAAACATATAGAATACTCACTTGAAAGTTTAAACAAAAACTGAGTTATAAGTTATAATCTTGTAAAAGTAAAATTCATGGAAGAGCTGCTGTATCAGACTGCATTAAATTGTAAAGGTGTACCTAATAAAGTGGTCAGTGAATGTATAGATTAAAAAAAATTAAATAAAATTTCAAATGTCAAATCTTCATCCAAGTTGCTAATTATGAAGCAACACAATTATTGTAACTAACACATAAATCATTGTGTTCTTAATTTTCATATTGAATACATAATTCAGATATCCACAGTATAGGTTGGAAAAAGTAGGTGAACCCCTAAACTAAAGACATCAACAAAAGTTAATTGAAAACAGGAGTTATTGAACACAGCATCCAATCAATGAAACCAGGAGGTATGGAGGTGGGGGTTTCAGCTACTTTGTAAAAAAAAAAAGAATCAAACATTTAGTTTTTGCTTTTCAAAAGAGTCATCTGCTGATGTGAACTATGCTGCACAAAAAGAAACTACAGAAGACTAGTGCTCTGGCTTCTCTCCCTAGAAGTGGACTCAGTGAGGCAAAAACAGATAAAGGCTTAAAATAATTATTGTACCTGTATAACATCTCTGTTCATGAATCTATTGTATGCAAATCATGGTGCATGGAGCACAGTGTCCATGGCAGGACATGGCAGAGGAAGTGGCTGCTCTCTGAATCTTTAAGGAAAATGATAATGACAGCTCGGCTGTTCACCAGCTGAAGCTCAGTAGAAGCTGGGTGATGTAGCATGACAATGACTAATTATTGACATAGATCACCAGAACAACTTCAGACAAAGAAAATCTGGCTTTTGGAGTGGTCCAGTCCCAATATAGTTGCTGTGGAATGACCTTAGACTGTACCAGACACCCTAAGAATATGACTCATCTGAAACAGTTCTGTGAGGAAGGACTGTCCAAAATTCCTCTTGAATGTTATACAAGTCTGATCTTCATTTGTTTATGGTTATTGATGAGAAGATTTAATCAACTATTAAATCTAAAAGTTCACATACTTTTTCCTCCAGTAATATGAATGTGTAGTGGATGTGTGCATCATTATATTAGGCACATTGTGTTTCGTCTAGAAGACTAAATCACATTTTATGAAACTTTAATGCAGAAAACCATGCAATTCTAAAGAGTGCACATTGTTTTTGATATGAACAATACAAACATAAAAAAAAAGTCTTTTCAGCCAACAGCTAGTTGCCAGAATGATAGTGTTAGCAGGGCTGATCACACCTACATTATACCACAGGCAACATCATAGGCTTAACACCCTGTCACCTTTGACCTCTGCTCTAGGCAGTGAAGCGCTTTATGAAGCTGGAGTGCAAGTGTCACGGAGTAAGTGGCTCCTGTTCTCTGAGAACCTGCTGGCTGGCCATGTCTGACTTCAGGCAAACTGGAGACTACCTTCGTAAGAAGTACAACACAGCCATTGAAGTAACCATGAACCAGGATGGGACAGGATTTATGGTGGCTGACAAGGACTTTAAGGGAAGCACCAAGAATGAGTTGGTATACGTTGAGAATTCACCAGATTACTGTCTCATGGACCGTGTAGCAGGTAAGGGCATGAATGGATAATGAAGTTTTGTCACTGAAAAGTACTGTACTGATTTGGTCTTTATGGGGACACTTTACATTAACATTATATTCCAAGACTTTCTCTGCTTTTTTCCACCCACTTTTGAGTTATTTAAGTTGATTTAAAATCTAAAAAACACACAGAAAACATTGCTCTGTGCTCCCTTAGCCATGCATGATTTTAGAAATCCAGTAAATAGGTACAGGTAATAGGTGGAACAAGGTAGACTTGTCAGTACTCTCTGGTGGACAAACTACACTGATATTTCACTTTGGATTAGTTTTTGTTCTGAAATTTCTTGTTGCTTATCACCCAAGTATATACTGATCAGCAAAAAGCCAGTATCACCCTTTAGTATGGCCCTATACGGTATAGGCTAGTCCAGATGTCTGCCACCAAGTAATATAAGCATCTGTATTAGCATTTAGTTAGTTAAGTTTAGTTAGCCATTAAAAGATCAAATTTATTATGATAAATTAAAAACAAAAAAACTTGCCATGATTTCATACATAATGTAGGACATACACCTATATTTTATAATTATTTTTGCAAGAATTTGGGCTTATGTTAAACAATTTGATGTTTTGTGTATAAAAATGCATTTCTAGTTACTAACTGAAAAAAAAGAAAGTGAACAGATGATTGATCACATATCAGTTTTACAAAATTTGAGAATTCGAGACTCGTCCACTGAAGGCTTGCATTCCTTCACAGCTTAAAGTTCAATGATTTGACCTTTAACATCTCCTTAAATTCCTAGTGTTTGCTTTGCCTTGTTAATCTCTGTCTTTCTCCTTCAATCCAGCCCCTTCAACAGAGCGTGAAAGCGCTCACTAACTCACTGTTAATAGGTAAAGTAAGATAGCATGGTGCATATGTGCAGGAGACATAACTTAACAGATTCTCCCACTCCTCCCTGCTGTTAACTTGGTTGCAGACAACTGAGAGGTAATGAAGGTGTGTTCATTGAAAGGAACGCTGTCTTTCCTTGTTAAAAGGTGATCTTAAAAGGAGCTTATTATCCTCGCCAATAATCTCCATTGTATAGGAATTAAGAGCCTAAGGATACATGCAGCCTTTTCAAATCATTCCTTTGTCAGTATTAAGCTCCACTCCCCACAGCCTGAAGGAAATACATAGGTGTAAAGAAGTATTTGCCACTTTCCTGATTTTTTTTATTTTTCTGCATATTTGTCACACTTAAATGACTCAGACCATCAAACTAATTTTAATGTTACACAGATAACCTGAAGATAGAAGATAACCTGAGTAAATGCAAAAGGCAATTTTTAAATGATGATTTAATTTATTAAGGGAAAAAAGCTTCCAAACCTGCCTGGCTCTAAGTAATTGCCCCCTAAACCTAATAACAGGCTGTGCCACCCTTGGCAGCAACAACTGCTATCAAGCGATTGCGATAACTGGCAATGAGTCTTTCACAACGCTGTGAAAGAATGTTGGCCCACTCTTCTTTGCAGAATTGTTTTAATTCAGCCACACTGGATGGTTTTCAAGCATGAACGGCCTGTTTAAGGTTGATAGAGATGCCACAGCATCTGAATTCTGGATTTAAACCCAGACTTTGACTAGGCCATTGGCCACTCCAAAACCTTAATTTAGTTGTTTTTTTTTTTATCCACTCAGGGCTGGACTGTTGTGTTTTGGATCAGTGTCCTGCTGCATAACCCGAGTGCACTTGAGCTTAAAGTCACAAACTGATGGCCAGACATAGTCTTTCAGGATTTTCTGGTAGATCGCAGAATTCATGGTTCAATGAATTATGGGGAGTTGTCTAGGTCCTGAAGCTGTTTGATGATCTGAATCAATTAAGAGTGACAAAATCAGGAAGCTTTTTCACAGCACTGCATCTACTCTCATTCTTTTCTCTTTTACTCCATGGATGCGCTGCTATTAGATGCGGCATCTGATCTTAGGCTTAGATTTTACAGCTGAGTACATAGACACCTTTCTGTTTGGGTCTGAGACTGTTTTGTCAACATGTCAGGAAACCTAAGCCCTGGTTAGAGAGCGCAGGAAAACTGATATTTCACTTTGGAAAAATTGTTTCCACTGGTGTGGTCCAATAGAAGCTAGGTCAACCAACAAGTTACGATCTAGATAAGGTAACTGTATTTGCAACAGGTAAGGAGTATGTAATAGCCATTTAATAATGGAGTAATGCGTTTTTATTTATTTACAGCTGCACAAATATATATTTTATATGTATATTGAGAAAGGGGTGACATGATGATCACCCCATTATTGAAAGACAAGGACAAGGAGGTCATCAATTGTCTCCTTTTCCCTGCCATTCTGCGTTATACCCATTTATGACATTAAGTTAGTAAGACTTGTTTATTTAATAAATAGTTAGCTTTTTGTAGCTGGCAGCTTCATTTTTAAAAAGGGGGAAGTGACTGAAATGGTCTAATTTCCAACTGACTATGGCATATCATGTTTGTGTGACCTGCATTGTTGTTGCTTGAAAGATGTGCAACACCAGTACTAAAAACCTGAAATACTAGTACATTTTAGAGTGTGTTTGTACGTGCGAGAGATACAATATTAATATAAATAGAAACAAGATAACAAGGTTAATAATAATCACAATAACAACCTAAGAATGATATGTATCAGTCCTTTTTTTTTTTTTTTTCGAACTTTTTAACACTATGATACTTTACATTTTCATACTGTTTCACCTCTAAAGGCATTGTATACTGTATGTTGATAAGCAAGTTGCAAGCTTATCTCTACAAAATTATACTGCAGTTACAGTTAAGATATTTTTCTCTGGATCAAAATAATGGGCCAACTGAACAACAGATTGGGTTGTATGTTATTTGGCTCTGATTGCTTCCAAAACTCAGATGACGTGCTCCTCTTTGTTGAGGTTCTGGAAGATTGAACGAGACACTGAACATACTGCCGGAAACGCATTGTATCGCATTTCCAGTCTTTGTTTCAGATCCATTACACCCCTAATGCGTGAGTACCTTTACACCAAAACCACATTATGTTATTCTTTTTATCTCTTTACAGGTTCCTTGGGCACAGCAGGCCGAGTATGCAACAAGTCATCGAGAGGCACGGATGGCTGTGAGGTCATGTGCTGTGGGCGGGGCTATGACACCATGCGGGTCAAACGTGTCACCAAGTGTGAATGCAAGTTCAAGTGGTGCTGTGCTGTGGAGTGCAAAGACTGTGAGGAAGTGGTGGATGTTCACACCTGCAAGCCCCACAGGCGACCTGATTGGATGGACTTAACTTAATGAGACCTGACCAATCACAGTCACCAAAAAAAAAAAAAAAAAAAAAATCATTCACCTCTGCGCTACTGGCCGGATTTTATGACAGGATATATGATTGGGAACTCTTAACTGCAATACCTCTGGTTTTTCACCCTTTAACACCTGCAGAGACTTCACGGACCTTAACTGGATCCGTTCGTTTAAGACTGTGTGAGCACGTGACTCAGCTTAAATTGAGAATCATGATAATTGTAAAATTTAGTTTGGAGAGAGAAAGAAAGATGGAGACATCAGAGATATTGCAAAAAAACACCAACATTGTATAATTTAAATGACATCAAGTTATTGTATAATACTGCTAAATATCATTTAAAATACAAAAGACAGTTGTTACTAATTGGTGCATCTCTATCGCACTAACAAAATATTAAGATGGAGCATATGAACAAAAATTCATACTCAAGTAATGCCAAATAATGACACTGTGAAACCAGATGGAACCACAAACAGAGCAAACAAGGATGTTCTGTTCAAGTGACAGCATACTGTACTTGTGCAGGTTTGGCAAGTGAGAGGACACGAACAGGAAAAGTTGTGCTTCACGTGGACACATTTTCTGAAAGTCACAATTTTTGCACATTACTGCATGTTTGACCATCTACAACTGGTCTAACACATTCTGATTGTGTTGCCTTATGGAAAACTTTCTCATTTCTACCTCTGGTTCTTTGCCTTTGTTTCCACTTACTTTGTTTCCACCTACTGATACCTCCAAGCAGCTCCCCTTGTCATTTCAGTGCACGACACTGTGAAAAAGTTGACGCAGTACTACTCAGTACAATGTCATTCTAAAAGAAACTGTATTGGCCAATTAAATGCATAAAAGCACACTTTTAATGTAGATTACTTTATTATGTGAATGCAGAAATTCAGTCTACTGGATAACTGTTACCTTGGAGGATATATGTACTGACATGCTGACTTTCCAAAGTTGTAAGTTCTTGTGTGATAATCTGGTGTTTGATAAGCTTTCAAAATTCACAAATATGTCTCAAACTGGCCTTCTGGGATCATATAAATTGTCTCACTGGTACTTTGAACAACAACCAAAGCAAAGCAAAACAGCTAGCCATCATCATTAAATATAACGTCACAAAACCTTTAAATGTTATAACAATTTCATACATCCTGAACAGCAAAATATTAAAGCTGAATATCCTAATCATTTGGGAAGACCTATAACAATGTTTCTGATCTCAAGAGTTCTGTGAGATCCTGCTGCCGCTTTCAAATCTGTCATTCTTCCATCTCCAATGTAGAATTTTCTGTCTTGGCTTGTATCTTAAGGTTGTGAGTGGGGGTTTCTCATTACTTGGTTATCATTACAAAAGACAGCACAGTCGGTTTCTTCTGTCATCATATTGTGACAGAGCACTTTTACATTGCAATCTTATGCAACTGTGCTTTCAGTCCTTTGTGCACATATTCACTGGCTCTGCTGGTTTGTGAGAAAACAAGTATTTCATGAAACCAGGCCAAGATATTGCAAAAAAAAATAAAAAATAAAAAGAGCAATGAAGTAGCTACGGACCCCAAGTTTGACTTCTCAACATCTGGTAATGCAGCCAGACATCATGTTAGGCCATTGGAGACACAAACCTCATAGGGGTTTATAGATCTAAATGAATCTGACAACAAGCTGTGGATGCTGAGAGTCAACAAATTGTTTCAAGTCCACGTAATGAGGAGGAGAGCCAAAGTAAAGTGCTTTGAACAAGGCCAAATGACACACGATGTCAAAGGTTCACAAGTCAAAAGTTAATTGCAAACAAAAGAGCCGTTTTGAATGTAAATTAAGAGTATGTTGGCTGTGTTTTTCTTAAAGATTAGAAAGGTGACAGCTGTTCAACGCACAGCAGGGGCTGACCTGAGTCTGTGCTGCTCCAGTCCTCAATAATTCATATTTAAATTCCCCAGTTCTTCTGAGTGTAATAAAGCACAACACTGACAATTTTGGTCCATTACCGAAAATAGCTTGTTATGCCTAAATCCATATCGGAAATCACTTGGTCTGTACTGAGCTGTACCATGGATTTAGACTAGTTGAAAGCAAATGTTTCCATTAAGTGGTATGGGTCTATTCACAACTAAATTAACAATAACAAAGATTTTTATCCTTATCTGATATCATGAATTTTTGAGTGTTTAAGACTGGGGTCAAATTTTAATACAGTGATACAACAGCATCCTGTGGTATATTAGTGTCAACTTGGAAATGCAGGTCTCACAGTAACTTGCTGTGTAACTTACTGCATATTAAACCCTGCTGAGGAGTTGTTCTTCTAGCTTCTATGGTCTCCTATAATTTAGCCCTGATTTACTTAAGGGTAAAGACCAAGCAACCAGGTTAGTGTTTGAAAGGTCAGTCAGATTAATGTCAGGTAATTCCTCTGTATATCATCCAGAAGCAACTGGACTTGGAGCCTGCATAGCAACAGACAGTACATCATAAAACCTCTCCAAAAATGAATTACTACAGTATATTTAAAGGAGCATTTAAAAAAATTACTGGCGAGTATAAAGTACACAGAGTAGACACTTGCCAAGCTTTAAACCAATCACAGCACTGCTGCTGCTTTGTACCATACAATGTGTGATCCAGTAGAAGTCTATAAAAATAACAAGTGTTATCTCAAGCATTCACTACCATCATAGTGATATCAAATGGGCATCACAATTTGACAACATTTCAGAGCTAAAATTGTCCCAGAGGGAGAGACCAACATTGTTATCAACATGGATGTTTCACATTCAGGCAAACCAGAAGAGACATTTTGTAATCCATGCTTCCAAATTATAATGAGTCAAAAACAATCCAGTTTTCCAGTAAGTGTGACATTAAAATGTTTCGTTTTCTCCTTGAACCCGAGTAGTCCTCCACTCCTAAACACTCCATATGACTAAATATCAATGATGTACTGTACAAAAATATGGGAAATATGTTTATATTTGTAGCTTGTGAAATTGTTGCTCTCTAGACCATTTAGAAAAACTGCGGAAAATGTTGGTAAATGTCCCAATGATTTCACTGCTTTTCTTGGAATAGGAAAGCTCCTTTGACACTAGGACACTATCAGTGGTTATTAAGAACTTTATGTGGACATGGGATTGGACTTTAGCTGCTATTGTGTAGTTTTTTTGTCCTCGCTTAATGACATCATACCAATTTGTTAACAAAAGAAAGTAAAATCCACATGTATGCATCTATAATAGAGACTCCCACAAACTAAATACATATTATCACAGGCACCACAATAAAGATAACTTATGAACTGAGATGAGTAAAGACACCAGCAAGCCACCTGATGTGAAGAAGCACATCAGGCACACAAAACTGCAAGGTTAGTAATGAGAACAGCAGCATGTACCAGAAGCACCGAAGCTCCAAACCTTGGAACAATTAAAGCAAAGCAATTAAAATCTCAGATCAGATCACACACAAACACGATTTTGGGTAGAAATATTTAATTACTTTTTAGCTGAATA
Source organism: Sandelia bainsii (assembly GCA_032362345.1). Taxonomy (NCBI): domain Eukaryota; kingdom Metazoa; phylum Chordata; class Actinopteri; order Anabantiformes; family Anabantidae; genus Sandelia; species Sandelia bainsii. The sequence continues at coordinate 18,554,276 of JAUMHL010000025.1, forward strand.
TGAAATGTGCAGGAAAAAAGTGACTTCCAGTTAAAATAGCCAATTTTCCCATAGAAAAAGTTTAAATCCATCAAGACAACATACCAAATTGCAGCCTGCTATAGACCTTGTTTACAGCAAGGCAACTGGTAACCATTTAAGACAACAGCCTGGGTTAAATATGCCACATTACTACCACCACAAAATGTTCAAGCACGACTATTACACAACAACAAGTAAAACAACACACAAAAAGCTGGCCCAAAAGACGATTAGAGCAACATAGGAGAGAAATGTGAAAAAATACAATTGAGCTGCTTGTAGCAACAGGACAGACAGCAGCATTAGCAGATAAATATTGCCAAACACATAAATACTTGTCAAACACATTAGAGATATAACTAAAAATACACGTTAGCAAAGCCAGCACTTACCTTGGCAGGGTGAAGTGAAGAATGAAAGTCTTGGTAGGAGTCACTTGGTCCCCATAGCTAACAGGAAGTGTCCGGTCTGAAGTGGCGTTTGAGGCCCAAAGATGTCAAATGGCTGATAAACGTAGTAGTTCAATGCCAGCAGCCAGAGGAGAAGTGAACACTGCTAAACTCTGGACTGTTGGTACTTTAGTCTCTTCATTAAATGCCACATTAGCAGCAGAATAAGTTACAATGATGGTAGCAGCAACTGCAGTTAGCATATGAACAAGAGCTACAACAGTTTGTTAGCAACAGGCTAACATAGCAAACCAGCAGGCATGGCACTGCCAGTTTAAATACCCCGCCTTTTCACAAAGGGTGCGTTTGATATATGTACCAGCTGGTATATGATGTCACATGACAGGGTAACAGTTCAAAAGGAGTTTTCTATCTGAACCACAGCCCAGGGCCTGAAGTATCTAAACAGGCCTTAGTCTAAGACAAAAAACATTGTAGTGTTAAAGATCTATGAGCGTCTTTTTCAGTTTTAGTATGTGAGGTATGGTGGACACTAAATGTGAGGGAGAAAAGAACAGTAGGTTCAATGACCCAGTCACTGTAGTCCAATGTTGCCAATTAGCTGATTTATTAACTCATTTGGTGGTCGCTAGAAAATAAAAGTGGGTTAAACCGAAGAAGATATAAATTATTCTATATTATCATAATTCTTGAGCGTGCAAAATTTCCACATTATACACAGCTTGTTCATGGCTCAAGACTGAGTCTCATAAAGTTGATATGTGACAGAAAGGTAAGTAATACTGTAGCCTACTGAAGCAGTTTAAGGAATATTTTAATTTTATGTTACTTTTACTCCACTGTAATTCAGAGAAAATATTGTACTTTTCCTCTACTATAACTATTTTACTGAATTATATTTTTAAAACTATTCTCACGTAAGAAATGATTATGCATTTTTATGGATTAACCACCTGTCAGTATATGAAATGCCAGCTGTGCCACTTCTGTTTTATTTTGTTTTGTTAGGTAACAGAGCTCACAGATGCTTACTTTTATATTAATTACTACAAGTTTTCTTTTGCATAAATGTCTTTGAAAGTTTGTCAAACAAATCTGGACTACACTTATACTTACTTATTTTCTAGGCAAGTACTTGCGCTTTTGCAGCAATTGGTGTACTTCTACCACCTCTGACATGTGCACACTAAAAATTAAAATGTAAACAGTGAAACAGACCCATGGATAGACATAACACACATCGCCATGTGAACAGTATGTTTCTTCAGTCCAACGGGGTGACCTTCAGGAACACACTTCAGGTCACAAGCGTTCATCATGCTGGTAAGCTTATTGGGCTTGTAGCAGGTATCTGCACATGAAAACTTAGACTAAATGGGCCAAGCATCAGGACTGCATCTTTCTACTGGAGATTTTAATGTTTTCATAGGACATATCACAGCTATTGTGGGGTTTCCAGTCTGAAAGTATGAGCAATAAAGAACATAGAAAGGACTACATCATTTGCCACCTTTCCCACAAAAACATACTGTGCCTCAAATCACAATTTCAGTATTTCTCCCTACTTTGTTGGCAATATTCACTTGTCATTAAGGTGATAAAACAAACAAAACCTCTACATAATTTCTACCTGGTTCACATATTTGTTATCATGCTTACCATCTATGTTCTTTCTGCCTTTCTCCTTGACTTTGAAGCTATCTGCAATGGAGGTCAGTGAGCAATACAAGTTTCAACATGCTGCATGAAACCCACTCTGGCACAGAGAGAAAACACTTGAGCAACCGTCAACAGTCCTCAGTGCCGATTTTCATTACTGCTGCTCACCACTTAAGTGTATGGAGTATGATTATGGCACGGTGGCATCTGCTGAAGTTGGCAGAGTGGTGTCATCAAAATGGTGGGCATGATGGCTCTTGGCTTTAGATAGCCCAGGATAAGCAGTATCATGATGACAGAGTGAGTAGTTTATCTTTGAACAAGAAACCAACTCCCTTAAAAAGCTGATTTTAAAAGATCGGGAAATTATTTCTGCATTACAAATGGCAATATTTATATATTTTACTTTATGCTGACAAACTTTTCCTGTCTGACCTATCTGTACTCAAGTAAGTTCTGTAAAGCTAGTTCAGTATGTACACCTTACAATTTAGCATTTCTAAAATAATAAAATTGATCATACATAGAAGGCAATTGCATTGAAAGAGAAATTTATTATGAGTTTTGCATTAACCCAAGGGTGTTGTTCACACATTCTCCTGTCTTCAGCATCTAGTTGTATGTTGCACAAAACACAAACTAGACATTTCATGTGTCAAGAATTTAAACAAATATTACAGAGTTAAATGCTAAACTATGATTGTAGTTTAGACCAGTTAGCAATTGCATTTCCAGCACACACATTTTTTTGTGCCATTACATCATAAACATCTTGCACTTCTCCACTTTTTCATGAACATGTTTGTATAATTTGTTAAATTGTTAGAAATAGCATTTTGAGGATTTATTTCTCAAACCTAATACACAGAATTTACATCAATATTGTAGTTGTAAATGCCAAATTAGTGTTTAGTTAGTATGATGCACTAAAAAGGCACTTTATTATCACATTTTCTGTCAGTATAACGTCACTCACAGTTCATCACGAGGCATGAATACTGTCTATATTGTTGTAGCTGCCTATAATATTGGGTAACATAACTTGACAAATTAAGCCAAACATGTCCATGTTAAATGGTTTAAAAATGTAATAAAACCTGTTAATGTATGTAATGAATTGTTGGTTTGATGTCACAATATTGAAATACATCAGTGTTGATGTATGTTTAAAATATGAAATATTACATTCTTCACAGTCTTACTGTATGCCTGTGGTGGATCGCACGGACAAGTGACAGGTTTTATCTTTTTTTTTTTTTATTAACCAGGCACATTTGTTTCTAATAAGTGATTACATTACACTTTACAACAGGGTGGAACTGTTATTACAGCCTGAGGAGTTTGATAAAAACAGACCTTTCACAGAGGGAAAAAAATGTCAAAGGCAGGGCAAAAAGGTTTATGCACTGAGTAAAATGTATGCACTCTGTTCATGTTACTTGTCATCTCTTTATGCTACTCAACGTATCTGCAAGAAGGCCTGACTGAATACGCTCACTGTAGCATGTGAGCCAGTGAAGGTTAATGTTCCTAAATGATGACATCTGATACTGTATATTTATTACTACAGTCCTATGTACTACATCTTTTGTTATACTGACTGTGCTGTGTGAGTCTCAGCATATCCCATGTACATTTGGATGCTGCAGGGTTGGTGGTTGCCCCAGTGATATAGTGCTGAGATGTCATGCCATGTTAACAACTGTTAAACTGCAGAGGTGTTGTATACACTGCAGCCACTCCAAGGCTGTAAATCACAGCTCTGTTTTTAGGCGTTCTCACAGTCTTTTCAATTGGCCCCACTAGATATCTGTACGGAACAGAGGGTTGATACGAGACAAATACAGTAGGTTCACATCCATAGTAACCCATGGGGTTCTTCTGATATAGACACAGAATTATGCTGAGAAAAGAGAGAAACAGGATAAGTTGTGTTGTTGTTAACACGTCTGTTTCCTGTTCTCAATAATACAGTGGTTTGACTAGACAGTACTAAAATAATTATAAAACATGACTTTTTAGCTTTTTCATTATTTTATGCAATTGTGAATTATTAGATGTGTGCCTGACATATTCCTAATTATATTTTTGTACCAAATTCAGAGCTACACATGATGAGACACTGAAAACTTTTGAATTGTCCCATGCTAACACAATGACAAAAGAACGGCCCAATGAAATCGCTGCAAATTGTATCCTCCAGATGTGTTCTAGGAAATGCTCTGACTACTAGAACAATATGGGAGAGCATCTTAAGGGTGGTATTGCCGTGTTGATACAACCTCAGCCAACATAATCATTAACAATGCAGCAAGTTGACAGTAATGCTGAAGACAGGAGAGCAAACACTTTTTGTCTGAGGGTTTGGAGTGGTATTGGTGTGTCTCTTTGTGCGTCTTGTGTGTGCATATGTGTGTGAGATGGGGTCAGATCTGAGTCAGCTGGTGCCAAAAACTGGAAGGCATGAAACTTTCCATCTTGTCTGCGAAGAAACCCAGAGGTGCAAAGAGTGTGCTGAAGAACTGAAAAGAAGAAAAAGCTAAATGAGGCTTTATTAGAATATCAGACAGTTTCATTAAAACAGTGTTATGGAATCTGCATCTTCCCTCTGTAGTAAGAGAGCTATGATTGAAAAGATAAAAATAATAATTTCATCATTTCTAATTAAGGACCTGTCAAATGGACAGGCTAAAGTGCATGAAAAAACCAAAAGGTTCTAACATAGGGGGCGGCACGGTGGTGTAGTGGTTAGCACTGTTGCCTCACAGCTAGAAGGACCCGGGTTCGACCCCCTGAGTCCTGCATCCAAGGACATGCATGTTAGGTTAATTGGTGATTCTAAATTGTCCGTAGGTGTGAATGTGGGCATGCATGGTTGTTTGTCTCAATATGTTGGCCCTGCGATAGATAGGGTGTACCCCGCCTCTCACTCGTTGACAGCTGGGATTGGCTCCAGCACTGTTTAAAGTCCAGGTGAGGAGCACTCTGGCAACAGGAACAACAGTAACATTTATCATAAGGTCATATTCTGATACGTTTGGCAATTTTGTCTTGTCCCCCAATAGGCCCAGCCTTAATGATTTAGGTACCCTCCTACTCAACCATTTCCTTATATGTTCTACAACCTTTCCCCAAAATGGTAAGAAAAAACATTTCCATTCCCAAACTGCATGCAAGAATGTTCCTGTCTCTGCCTGACATTTCCAACACCATTTCCAAATGTGAAAATAATTTTAAATTGTATAAGATAATTATTTAAAATAATTAAATAAATGGGTTAGTGTTGATTATACACACTTTTCTGCGATTATTAAACATCTCTCCCTAGGCACATGGTGCAACAATGTCAAACAAAAAAAAAGGAATAATTATATCCTGAATGTGAATATTACATTGGCATTATTCATGTTGACTTGTTTATATTTGCCTTTTGTCTGCTGTTACCGAGGATCCTTATAATTTAAAATGTTAACATTGTTACTCAATCACTGCTTTTGTCCAACACATTTGACACAAAGTTGGCTGTAACAAACCTAAAACATACCCATTATACTTAAAACCTATAAACCACTCATGTTTTCATTATTACCAGCAAAGCATATATCATCTTAGGGCTAAGATTAAGATCTATGATGTATGCAGTAGTATATTAAAGTAGGTGTGTGTATAATAAAGCATTTAAAACACATGTTTGTGATTAGTAAGAAGCCCTCTAAAATATTACAATATGGTTTCTTGCTGAAACTACTGGAGGTGTTCCTGATATGCGTGACACTTTAATTGACTCATAAGTGGACATATAGTCCTGCAAACCAAGTACTTTCTTATCCCATTAAATATATGAAACATATTCAGTATACATGTCTGGTATCCATAAATAAAAGCAAAGGCCTGCTGCCATCACCACCACCACTGTCTTGCCTTGCTTGGATCTTCTTTTTAAGAAGGAGATTCATAGAAATTATTTTGTTTTTCCTCAGAAGGCAGTAAGGACCTCTGTGTTCTTCCCTCAATGGTTTTCATGCACTCTATCTGAACATTACACAAACCAGGCTTGCCGGCCGTGTTGTAAAAATCCTATCTGCACCCAATCTTTCCCATAACAAAAGGAAGAGCACTAGATGTTCTCTGTGGTCTTGTTTTTGCTACAAGTCTTTCAGTCTCTGTAAAGGCAGGCCCTAATAAACAGGGTGAGCATAAACAAAGGATTAGCCAAAGCAAGGCGTTTGCCAGACTGACTAAAACAGATAACACAACACTTCTTTAATAAATAAACAGTAAAAGGAAGTCATGCACGCATTTAACTTTTCTAAATCTTTTGGGCTGCAAGTTACACTGATATATTTGCTATGGAGATAAAACTGTTAAATTGTGGTTACTAATAGCTAAAGTCGGATTACAGTTTATCTTGGCACGAAACAGTGACTTTACAGGCCTACAACTCCCATGAGCCTCCACTGTTACTGACAGTGATGTAAGACAGCAATTACTCCAAAGGGGTTAAAAGGTTTAGGTTACAAACAGCATCAATTCAAAAAACAGATCGAAAAGTGAACTGAATTAACTCGCAAGAATTCAAAATAACAACTTTTGATGAAGCTGAGATCTTTAGTTACTGTACTTACCGCTTTGGCAAAGACACCCATGAGCTCAGGGAACTGATGTGTGAGCATGGCCAGCATGGCAGTGAAAGAGCAAAGGCCTGCTGTGAAGAGGATGAAGAAGGGAAGCTCTTTCTTTGGGTACACAGAGACCTCATGGAAAGCTGTTTCGAAGATGACAAAAAAACAACACAGAGATGAGAACAGGCACGGGCTTTAAATAATCAATCAAATAGGGATCAAAACACATTAATGACCTGGAAGTAATGTAAGTACTTACAGGGCAGTAGTTCTCTGTCTGCTGTTTCTGTGCATCCTGGGTAAGGGTAAAACAGGTGACCCTTCTCTAGTGGGTAGGGAATTATCCGGAAGGCTTGAAAGACAAAGTGGCAAATAGCAAATTGAATTAAAATTATAGATATAATAAACTGTTTAACAGCTGAAACAATTTTCAGTAGATCACTCAAGTTTTTCCATGAAAAGACACATGATTTCAGCTCTGTTACCATGGTTGTACAAAGGTTTTCTAATGATCAGCTATCCTATTAAATTAATAAACTTGCATTAGCAAACACAACGTGCAATTCGAAGACAATGTTGACTAATGTTTGTTGATGAAAAGCCTCTGTACGTTTACGTAAATATTCCAGTTACAATAGTCATTTGCATTTTTATCTTAACAATGTCTACACCGCATTTCTGATCAGTTTGATGTTATAAAATCAGCTTTTCTTTCAAAAACATGGTCATTTCTATATGACTCCAACCTTTTGACTGGTAGTGTATAGGAGTAACAAGAGAAACTAACATCTTTGTAAAGTATAACATATTTCCTGTGAGTAATGTTCTTATTCCAGTATGATGAGAAATGGAATATTTGTAGTGCATAAAAAAACTATTACACAATAAAAATAATAATAAAATATAGCTTATAAAGAAAATACTTTAAACCCTCAATGTCCAAAGTAGTGCTAAACAACAAAAGTAGCTGTAATACATACTGCCCTCCCAGGTGCAGTGTAGTAAATTTAATGCTCCTTCTGCCCTCTTCCAGTGCTGCAGGTGGAAAAAAGCATATGCCACTGCCTCGCTGTCACCCCTCTTCAAGATGTGCTCTGGCGGCAGGATCAAGCTCTTCATCTCTAATAAGTACTAAAGAAAGGAAGAGCAAGAAATACAAGACCTCTGTTCAGTATACACTCGGTATCTAGATCAACAAAGACTGAAAATCTGGTAAGCTAAATGCAGTGAATATATGCATCCTTTCATTTAACAGATGGTGAGAAGTAGGCAACTGTTAGCTGAGACATGAGACTGAGACACTTTAAAACTGTGCCGATATAAAAAAAAGTCTGTTCCCTTGTGGTCACTAATCATTTCATGCAGCTTTCATGCTTTCAATCAAATTTCCTCCAACTTTGTCAGTCAACACTTCACTCTGTCCTATTGTGCAATTCCCTCTGGCTAACTCCCTGTAGACCGAAACATATTTTCTTCATGTGAGGTATTTGTTGAGAGCCTCGTTTTGCAATTGCTCAAGGTGGGAGGGAAAAGCTTTCCAAAGCTGCGTGTGTTATTATTACAGTACAGTACATTCATTCCATGAATGTGTAACATCCCCCACTCACCCCTCCTCTTTCCCTACTGTGTAAGTTTGTCCCATTGAGTCAGTCGGTTCACTGTGCTGACAGAGGCCCACGCATGCAGAAATAGCCACATGAGTATTTTGTGCACTGCCTTGCTCTAGCGTTGTCCGTGGATGAGTCATTAATGGATGTGCAGTATAATGACTTTGATGAACCTGCCGCTCTATGTAATTTATCTCTGTGGTGCCCAGTGTGGCAGGGATCCATGTCAAACAAAACCTATGTGCAGGCCTGGGGCCCCCTGGGCTGGATTCCCAGGCAGCCAGCTTCACAGTGCTCCGGATCTCAGACTGACACTTTGGGAAGGTTACCCCACAACTAATCCCATCTAATCCCTTCCATGGTCACAAGCACAGCCAGCCATCCATCCATCCATCTACCAAGCCAGTCAGGCCATGCTGCTTCACCCATCCTCCCCAATGATCTCGGCCTTCTCAGACACCTCAACCTAGCTCATCTCTTTTCCAGCTGTCTGTCATTCTCCATAACATCCCAGTATCTAAACTGGTAGTCTGCCTCATATGTCTCTCTTTCTTCCTAGCTCTACGTACCCCACTTCCTGAACAAACTTCAGGTAGCTTCATTACCAATCTGCAATTATTCAGCATCTCTTTGCTCTGTATGTATTCATACAGACATTTGACTGTCTCCCTTTATCTTCCTCACCATATCGGCCTCCTTTATTCTGAGCACAAACCTCTCACCATCTTCTCCTTCCCTGCCACCAGTGTTGAGGCATGCAGCTAGCTCAAGAAGAAACCACTACCAACTTTTAGCTGCACACCACAAAACAACAACTACTAAAATAATGTACAGTGATTGTATGTAACTCTTTAAGATGGCAGGATATGCATGTAGAGCTGAATCACAGAGAAGCAGGTCCAATAAATTTAAATATTTTACAGTTTACAAATAGTTCTACCTCCATATTAGTCTATTGCTGATAATGAGAGTACAGTGTTTGGCACCCATGTAGGTCTGGTTCCTCTGTGTTTTAAGATTAACCATTTAGAGAGGCTGGCTGCTCAGCTGTTCTTCCTTGCATGCCATGGCATTAGACCTGGTGACACTTCAGTCTTCTGTGTGAGCCTTACCCCTCCACTCCCTGTAGCCTCTTTGATGAAGGGATTGAGTTTCATGTGTTCTCCTTTTATCCCTGGGCAATCATAAGCTCAGAGCATAACTCATAAGCTGCCTTCTGATTCTAATCTGCAGCACTTTGCCTCTCACAATGGGACACAGAGGCAACACATAGCACAAAGGCCTACAAGGTTCTGTAAAAGTCATACAAACACAAATATGAACAGTCAAAGAACATAAAGCCAAACAGGTGTTCAAGAATACAAATATTACAAGTGGTTCCTCCTAATTCAACACATACTGCAACCTTTAACAACTACTGCAATCTCAAAATGATTAAACCCGTTGACTAGAATCCCTCATAAGACACACATTTGCAAACCAGGTTCTGTCTCAAGCACAGCTGATGCAAATCAGTGGCTACACTACCTGGACATGACAGAATAAGCAAGGGCTGCAACCACATTTCTGACGAGGCAGGTTAAGAAAAACTCTGGCAAAAACGACAGCAAAAGATCTACAGCAAGATTTGGTGGCAACAGTTACTGAGGTTTCAGTTTGCACATTAAGACATATACTAAACACTAAAGGTTTCCATGCCAGGACTTCAAGACACACACCACTACTCACCCAAAATCACAAGAAACGTCAGCTCCAATATGCTAAAAATCACATAAGCCACAGAAGTTTTTGGATTCTGTTCTGAAACACAACTGGAAGTTGTCGAGCCTATGGATCAGCATTATGTCTGGAGGATGAAGAATGAAACATTTGCTGAAAAGAACACCCTGCCTACAGTGAAGCATGGTAGTGGCACAATAATGCTCTGGGGCTGCTTTGCTTCCTCTGCCACTGGAAACCTGCAGAGTGTGGAAGGCAAGCTGGATTCATATAAGACATACTAAGAGAAAATGTCATGCCGTCTGTGCGGAAGCTAAAGCATGGGTGTCACTGGACCTTCCAACAGGAAAATGATCCCAAGCATACCTCAAAACCCAACAAGGCTTGGTTGCAGAAGTCCTGGGAGATTATAGAGTGGCCATCACAGCCATCTGACTTGATCCTCATACAGCATCTCTGGATGCTTTAAAGAAAGCAGCTACAGCACGTGAACTGGAGGCCACTGCCCATGAAGACACAGATTCCTTAGGAACGCTGCCAGAAGCTGGTGTCTAGCTATGTGTCAAATTTGCAGAAGGTCATAACAGCAAACTAAGTACTGAACACATTTGTCATGAAGGGGATGAATAATTTAGAGACCGCAATAGTCATTAAAATTTGCATTTTGTGTTGAATCTGGAGGAGCCACTTGTAACATTAGTTCTCTTGAGCTATTTAAATTGTTCTTGTTTGATTTGTTCACTGCAAACAGCTCAAAGTTTGTAAATTTTGCCAATTCCTCTAATTTGCAATTGGTGTTAAATCATTTTGATTGCAACTGTAGCTAGAGTACTCCTACCTCTGCCAAGAGAGTGGAAAGTAAGAAAAAACTCACAACATTGGTCACAAGTGTGCTAGGATGAGGCAAATTGTAACTACCCCTTTTTCTTTCTCTGAATAAAGCCTAATCCATCTTAATTCACAACAAACCCGAGACTGCTACTCTATCTCAATTTACATATCAAAAAGCCAATTTCAGTGGTAAACTAAGCAAAAGTCCACATTTCTGAGCCCTAACAGGCGAGTTGGATGAGAGTGTGTCCACCAGAATAGCGTGAGATGAGAAAATGCCCTCCAAAGTGGAGTAAACTAGCAAGGTAGATGGGATCAGGTCACCCTGACTTAGATTTAGGTAGCACAAGCACTTTATCAACTATCCAAGCATCCGACAAACTGTCAGTTTCTTAACTACTGGCTGGTAGAGAAGTTGATTGGAATGGACAGAGAAAAAGGAGAAAAAAGGCAGAGGTGGAGGAGTACAAAGAGAGGAGGATAAATAGGGTAGGACAAAAAGATGAGTAGAAGATGAAAATGGATGGGAGCAAAGGGGAAGAGGAAAATAGGGACATTGCTTGCACCATGGATAGCAATGTCTGTCAGTAGATCAGCTGGTTGCTTTAGGATGAAACACCTCAATAAATACTGAATGAACTGTCATGAAATGCAGTACAAAGTATGAAACCTTTTGAGTTTTATGATAATCATTCTGATGTTTTTATCTAGGCCTACAAACTGGTCAGCGTTTTCTTCTGTCCTAACAAATATCTCAGAATCAGTCTCAGGAAATAATATTATTATATACAAATACATAATTTTGGTAATGACATCTCCATCATTCAACTATTAAAAGTTAACACTCAAGCTTAAGGGCAACTGTTTAAGTGCTGGTAATGTGGGTGGACAAGCAAAACCTGCAGATATAGAAATCAAACGGGTGGACTCCATTTACAAGCCTACTTCTGTAAACTCTGAGCCATAAGTGCCCAGTGGTACATTAATAATGCTGGATACACTCAAAAACAAAGAGAATAAGAAAAGGCAAACCTACCTGCACTTGCTTCTCTAATAGCATCACGAAAACATACACACTATAGTGTAAACTCCTGCCATGCAATATAGGGTTTAATAATTAATATGTTGCTTACTTATTATTTGTCATTTACAGGGGAAACACCTTGGGAGATGGCAGGAGGGAACTTAATTAAAATTATATTGGACTTAGTTTCTCCACAGATTGCTGTCCAGGAGCTGTATAAATGTAACACGTGTTCATGATTCAAATCAGCCTCACCGTCTTAACCAATCACAATAGCTGTTTGTGCTGATAAAATAATGTTCAAAAGTATTGCAGTCAAACTAGATATTACTTTCAGGTAAATGAATTGCGATTTAAATTAGTCACTCATTTCATCACCTTATATTCATAAAAACTACCAGATAATGAAATCATCCTAAATATTAATCACTTATAAAAGTATAATTTGTACAATTTCTAATAAATAAGAAACCTTGCCAAAGCATGCAGAAGTCTCTACACCACTTTTGTCGAAACTGCACAAGAGGACAGCCAAAACCTCCAATGAACTCTTGTGAAAATCGCCTGTGTAGAATCTGCTTTAAAAGAAAACAGGTCAGCCTGTGTCTAAAAGTGCCAGTCACAGGTGCACTCATCATTCAGACATGTCAGACAACACAAAGCAACAGTGCCTCTCCTTCCACGAACTACTACATTCTCAAAAACACGACACAAAACACAACTCTGCTATGAGGACTAAGTAAGCATCAGTTTAAAAATAAATATATATTAAAGTTGTGTTACAATATTCATAATGTTAGTTAGCTTTTTACCCACACTCACAAAAGTCATTTTGATAAAGTTGGCAGTGGTGGTTATATTCACTCTCTCGGTTTGGCTCAAACAGAAGATGAGGGAACATGAGAGGATAAGTAACAGGATGCGGGTTCATGATGAGAGGGGAGAGAACTGCTGCCTCTGGGCAGGATAGGAAGAGAGCAGTTGGAAAGACACTGAAGATGAGGGCCCTCAGTTTAAAATCAAAGGCTGGATCAAAGTGCTGGCTGTCGTTTACCCCCCTCCACACACACGCACACACACACACACACACACACATTGATTCTTTTTCACTCTCTCAGAAAAGGAGTCCATGAGATGAAACAACACCACACTACAAAGGCTTAACTGAGACAAAACTCTGCTGTAACTAGTTGTGTATGACTCTGTGACATGCAACATCTAATCCTGTGGGAATTCATGGGAAACACTAGAGAGATATCCAGTGTAGTCCTATGTGTACCCTGGCACAGCCTGGTTCATTCTATCCATTTCTGTAACCAATGTATCTTTTGTGCTTTATATTTACAATTTTTCTTAAGTAAAACTCAAACTAAACAACCTGTAAAAACACATAATCCCTGCACTTTATGGTTCCAAGTACATTATCTTACTATGTGACAATAGTCATATTATAATGGCAAATATGCCTGTTTTAAAATAATTATACCAATATGATTTGATATAATAGTAAAAATACTGACAGAGAGAGACATCCCACATTCAGTACAGCTGACACTACAGGTGATGAGAAAACCATATCATGAAGACCTACAGTGACACCTACTGGTGAGTCAGTGAGACTAGAATGAAGGTTTATTATTTGAAAATTGTACTACCTATACCTGCAGGCATATCATTTATCTTAGAAACTCTTTGTCCTGTGTGTGACCTTTGCACATGAAATGATTGAGAGCTTGACATGAATGAAAAAAATATCTACCCAAACCACCTGGAGTATTGAAGCTGGAAAGATGAAACCACATTTTAATAAATAAATTACATTAAAAGGGTGGAAATCAAATAGGTTGCAAGCAGTACAGGTACTGACATGAGTAAAAAATAATCCAGACAATTCTCAATTCTGAATTATGTCAGTTTTATAAAATCCCAAAGATCGCCATAGGAAGGGGTGTTTGTGGGGATGGATGTAGAGGTGAGGAAGGTAGGAAATTAAATTTCAACACCATAAAGAAAAGAGGTTTTTCAGGTTGAGTCAAGTCGCGGTTATTCATGTTTACAGCCTAACCACATCACAATGTAATCAATAGGTTTTACAGGCCTAAAATAGCTGTCAGACTCCATGCAACATTCACTGGTCTGATTACTGACCTTTGGCACATGTGGATTGAATTCAACAGCTCTGTGTATGGCCTCCACAGCATTCATTTCTGCTGTACTTAGCCCCCGCCTGGACGCTGCCTCTGGAGAGAATCTGCAACAACACACCGCACATGAGACAATGTCGGAGACTTTCTACTGTTAATGCAGTTGTACAGATATTTAACAATATGCAAGAATCAGTAACAGATATTTTAAACATTAAAGTTAACTTACTTATCTGATACAGCCCGTGCTTTCAGCAGTGCAGACGTGTAGCATATAGTGGCTGATTTTGGCAGACTGATATCTACAATGACAGAATAAAAATTGTAGTAATGTCACAAAAAACATATGTATATATATATATATATATGAGTATGTTATCAGGGAGAACTGAATGAAACAGAGTTGTAATGTTGGACATATTAAATGTTTATATGGTTTAGTCATACCATCATATTTGGCAAGGACTGCTTGAACATCAGCATATGCCTGAAGCTCTAGAAGTGCCTCCAAAAGGTTTTCGTGTATATTTAACATTCCCAACAGTGGGAACTCTTTCATTAACTGTAAAAAGATAAATAATCATACATACCATTGTACCCTTTGGTAACAGTGTCATTATGTTGCTATTGTTTTAAATAAAGTAAACATGTTGCATCAGTTAATTACTCACATTAACAAGCTACACATTATTGTAGAAATTACTATAAGCTGCTACTTTGAAAGAGTCTACTTTGAATAGCCACAGAAAACTCACATCTCTCATCATTTTCACAGCTTCTTTAATCCGTCCCAGCTTGCGTGCACACATTGCTAGTCTGCGTTTGATGTACACTAGTAAGTTGATATCTTTTCCAGCTGTGGATGGATCAGAAAATATGGCACAGTTAATCAAAACACTTTTGAACACTAGAAATTTAGAATACAAATAACATGGATAGATTTTGATTTTTAAGTATTACAGGTGTTATAACATCCATCATCACAGGTGGGTGTGGACATATGTGACACAAGAGCATGGTGCACAAGCAACATTAAAACTAGGTGTAGTTCACCATCTTTCTGCCACGATGCATCAGGATTTACAATGGATGCGTCCTTTCCTACCAATACTTAATGCTTTCTTGAAGAGGCGTTCAGCTTCCGTGATAGTTGTGGCTTCTTCCTCTGCTAGAAGCACATAAGCTGCAGCACATCTGCACACATACGCACAAAAGTAAGACACAGCTTCTTTTTTTTCCCCAACTGTCCATCCTCATGTTGTATTTCCTTTGGGTTGCAACATAAAACAATAGTTGTGTTTGTATGCATATAATTCAAACAAACCAATACGAACTAGTGGTGTAACAGACCACTGTTGATTTAAAGCTTAACCCAGTTCTTAATGCTGTGACTATTATATTTTTACTGAAGTGAGAATTTATTAAACTGATTATTTTCAGCTACATATTCAGCTACATATTAAACAGTAAACTCAGTGTATTTATTACTTACAGTATAGTAGTTTTATCAGATATTATTGTTTGCAAATAATTTTTTTTATATATAAATGAGGCCATATTGCATTTAGAAAAGTTGTAACATTTTATTGGGGCTGGACTGATGCAAAAAATGATCTAATCCATGACCTAAAATCCATAACATGAGCTAAACCATGACTTTTGTGATCCGTTACACCCCTATCAGAAACTAAGTTAGAGTACTCCCATTTTAATTCATTTACAACAGCAGATGCTATTTACAAGATACAGATTATATTAATAGATTAAGTACCAAGAAGATAATATGTAACTGTGCAAGAGCAGGACTCACTCATGGTTCATTTCTATGGCCTGGTAAGCTGCTCTGATCCTGGCTTGAGGATTTCTCTCTCTCCAGGCTTTCTGCATCACTGTAATGAGATGATGAACTCGGGCTTATTATAGATATGACCTTACAGTCCTGACATACGCAGGAAAGCTAAAATTTTAAATGTATGACTAAAACTCACCAGCATCCTCTGGCCTCAACTGCTGCGTGTCTCCTGTGAAGAATGTCTGGTGGTCTTGAGCAGACAGGTTCATATCATAGTATGTTAAGGGTTCCTTCCCTGTTACCCAGGTGTACCTGTAGTCCAATAAAGCAAAATAGAAAATCTACTGCTGCAGCTTTATAACCCTTAATTTTAAGAATAACTCGGTATGTATCTCTATAGATTACTTACATTATGAACCATTTATTTTAAGTACTGTTATATGTATCCTGAGCAGCTACTGTAAATAAATAAATCATACCTCTAAAACCTACACATACCTGTTGTATTCTGCTCCTCTGAACAGATTCAAAGGGTTCCTCCAGACCTTACACTCTAACAAAGGGAAGATATTGTTATAAGTGCTTACGAGTAGTATTGTTGTTATGGTTGATATATATATATATATATATATATATATTTACCTGAAACACTTGGTCTTGGCTCTGCCTCACCAATAACAGATGAGAACAAACCAGTTGTGGAGCTGCTCTCCACTCCTCCCAGGAGAGGCCGCAGGTGGCTCACTGACACTTGTTCAATGAACGAGGTCCCGTATTTACGAAAATACCACCACTCAAATATCTGTAGTCAGAACAAAAGTGGTCAAAACATTATTTTACTAAAAGATCATTCAAAAATTACTTAGTTGTCCCTTAGTGGCAATTACTAGCCACTAGGACTAGCCCAAGGACTTCCTAACTTCTTCTGCATTTAGTAGTAATGTGCCTCTAAAACTGGTTTAATCAATTTGCATAATTTAGGAGAATCTATATAGCTGGATGTGCCTTAGAAACAACAATCAGGTGCATATATGAATGGTCCTGTATACTGGTTTGATGTTTGCTATAATTATTTCTCCTGTTAATACCAACACTTAACATATCAATTTCCAAATAATTTTTTAGTGTAAATGTGGGGGACGAAATTCACAGTCCTCTTTCTTTGTAAAGATAGATAGCAAAATTAATCTGAAGCTAATATGGGGCTTCGGCAGTT
Source organism: Sandelia bainsii (assembly GCA_032362345.1). Classification (NCBI taxonomy): domain Eukaryota; kingdom Metazoa; phylum Chordata; class Actinopteri; order Anabantiformes; family Anabantidae; genus Sandelia; species Sandelia bainsii. The sequence continues at coordinate 18,571,321 of JAUMHL010000025.1, forward strand.
TAGATGACACAAATCAAGTGGATAACTTCCAAATTATCAGTATTTTTTGTATTGAATTGCCTTATTTGTGTTAATGTCCATTGCTGCTCAGTAAGGAAACACTGTTAATGGGAAGCAAAAAGGAGGTAATGTGTAATAAAATGATCTTAACTTTGGAAGGTATCCACTGCAGGACATTAACTAAGACTAGCTAAAGATGCATATTATATGTACTGTGAAATATATTTTTGCACAGAAGGCTGTGGATTTTGTCCCATTTCATTTACATTAAAAGTCGGCTATTGTTTTATAAGGGAAAAAACAAAGCGAAAGAAAATATACTTGTCCAAAAACAGAAAGTGTAGTGCAATAGATTATAACTGATGTGATAACTCACAAGGATGAGTCCAGATATGAGAGAGGAGGTTCCAGTGAGAGCCACATAAAATTTAGGGGTCAGTGTATTCAGAAACACTGAGGCTGAAACAAGAAAAAAAAGAGATACTATCATGAGTGCAGTGAAAGCTGTGAAAGGTTAGTGTCTTCTGTTGTGACTATGAAATGGAAAATGATTAACAACAGCTGTAAAACCAACAGGGAAAAATGATCTTAGGTTATGTACAGCATAGACTCGTATATAAAAATACCCACTGCAGCAAACTTGGTAACACAATAATAAACTACTGAATCTTAACGACGAAGTGCTCCTGACAATAAATGCTTAAGTACTCATCTTAACTCTAACCAAAAAGTCGCCTTTATTTGTGCCTGAATCATTTAGCTTCGGAGCTGTCAAACCATTACCAGCTCCCGCTTCTTGTAAGCTAAAGCTAGAAGCCCGAAGGCTAACAATAGCTAGCTAGCAGTTACATTAATTTACCTGAGGTAATAGTTTCCTGCAGTTTTAGCGGGCTCCACAGGACGTATATCATGATCAGCACCATGCCGAACCAAATGAAGCACACGTAAGTCCATGACCAAGAGAGCCAGGATTTTAATTTCTCTGTGAATCCAAGAGATTGAGGATTACTGCCAGTGGTGTCCTCCATGTTTCTCCGGATGTCTGTAAACAGAGGAGTCACGTGACCACGAAGTAAGAGGACTTCTATTTTGAAATCTGTATTAAAATGCGTTTCCGGGGCCTACAGAAAAGAAGTATAGGCTAACAAACTTTGGTGTACGCAGTGGTGGGAGATGTAATGCAATCCTAAGTAAAAGTAGCAATTCTGTTGTGTAAAAATATTATATTACAAGTAAACGTATTGCAAAGTCATATTTATATATGTGCATACATCACCTGCAGCAGACAAACAACAGGCTTTTTCTATAGCCTAGTACCAGGTAGTACTTTACTTGAATCGCCTATTTCCAGTTTATGTTTCTTTTATTTTAACTCCTGTTAACTCCTGATGTATTATTATAGATTAATCACCTGACAATGAGTAACTGAATATACCATTTTATGCTACTTTATACTTCTGATACACTATATTTGAAGGAAAAACACTATACTTTTTTTCTACTACATTTCCTAACTCATATAGACTAACAATCAACTAATTATGCTATTTTTGACTATTAAGTTTCTGTCAATCAACGATTTGATTAAATAATAAATGATTGAATCACTGCTTAACGTAATATAGTAATGATAGACAGATTTGACAAGTAAGGCTTTATATGCATGAAATATTAAATAAATACACACTGAGTATTATTTGAAAGATGTATTTGACTTTGCTTTGAGTAAACCACAAGTTTGATAGATGTGGGCTCCAAGCTTTTGGGGATATTTACATTCATGTCTCAGCTATAAAACAGAAGGCAGAAACTTTCATTAGCTCATTTCTCAGTCCATTGTAGCATGTAGTACTGTTCATGCCCACTAAGTGGGGGCATTACATCATAAAACCATTCATGTCATTCACCATCCAATAACTGCAGGTGGAGACAAAAATCAGTTTTGTTTGCTTCCTTGTAGTCTCTAAATTCATCAGAATTCATTACAATAATTTAGTAATTCAATATTTCAGGTCTGTAAATATATTATGTGTTGAACATTTTCTACAAATCAATCACTAAACTATTTTTCAGGTCTTATCCAAGAGCTGAATCCAAATGGTATGACTTTGTTGCAGCTGTCAATCATTGTACATTTACAGTCTTCTATTCCAGTGATTTACATATCAGTAGATGTATATACTCGATTCAATAAACAACACTTGTTGCTAGATAGGGTTGAAGTATATTTTTGGATTCATACAACCCGCAGCACTTCTCACCTTGTGTGACAGACATATATCTCCTAACAGTGCAGGAATAAATGTGATTTGTTGGAGTGTATTCTAGTTGGAGGTTACAGTCACTGAATGACAGAGAGCCAGATTTGGTCCTGCTCACACATGCCCTTGGGTGTTTTCTGCCTGATGCTGATGGACAAGCACACGCAGGGTTAAAGGCCTGTCATATAAATCAGGTACAATCACTTTAGAGGTGAAAACATGCATGATGCCACTGACAGGGAGAAAGAGAGGCGGGGGGAGAGAAAAGAAGAATAAAAGAGGAGGGAGAGAGAAACAAGACAAGTCTGTAGACGTTATCTGGGGTTTATAGTCTGACTTGTATGTCTGAATTTATTTCCAGCCAAAAGGATATTTCCAAATAACCTGTGCTCAGTGACTCATTCTGTGATAAAACATGCAAGAATATACATGTTAACTGTCTTATCTTCTCTTGTATTTTACACTGTACCACTTCAGTTAAATCAGTTAAATATCAAGAGAACTAAAATAAAATATATTTAAATGCAAGGATATTTCCTGAGCTTCTTCATACATCATAATCACACGCCTTAATTAAATGTATTATCCAGCACCACAAATAAAAGTTAACTTTTATACACAGTGAATGGAAAAATAAAACTCAACATTGATATAAAAAGCAATGGACAGTACCTTAGTACAAAATGCGACATGACCTGCTCGCAATGGTCAGCCATTGCCCATCCATGCAGAAGCAATAGTGCTCGTCATTCTGCAGTCACCTGTATACTTAAGGTTCATTTACAATTTCACGTCTGGTATCCATCCAGCCATTCTGGGCTTTGTGTTCTGTTTATGTAGTTTCTTTCTTTTTTTCTTTCCTCAAAGCTTTTAAGAGTCTTCTAATCATACATAATTTATCATGGTTTTCACTTAAATGCACTGCATTTCTCACTCTCATTATTACTTAAGAGGCTGCTTGAAAATACCCAGCGTTCTGTTGATCGTATTGTTCACAGAGCCAACTGTTTAAACACAAGGACTCAAACTATACGAAATATTTTAGACAATTTCAAGCTAATGTCATCATTTTATTCTCATGAAAATTTTAATCATGTCTTGATGTCAGCAAAACATTTTAGTGCAATCTCAGCATAGATTTGGCTACAACGTAATTTTAATGAATAATAAAGTTTGCTTTAGTTTACTGTATATGTACGCAGTATATACTATTTGACCAGTCGTTTGTCAGCTCTGCATTTGGTGGTCCCTGCTGATGGAAAATGTCAAACTTTATGAAACTGGTTCTTGTCTCCCACACTGCTTTCTCTCTGTGAGTTTATGTTACTTGTCTCGATGAAGGGACTCTCCCTCTACATCTCATTTCTCTCAAAACACTTCATTTTCAGAAAATGTTTTTTTTTTGCATCAGGAGACCATGCCGTTTGACCACATCTGAAAGCAATTCTACAACAGAAAAATTGCTTCCCCCATGACAGACTCACAGACCAACATTTTAAACCTTTTCTCTGTAAATCTGTAAGGACAATTGGACATGCAACAACTGCAACTGCTGATGCTCCATAACTACATTAATGACTAATTCAAAGAGGATGCGTGTACACTGGCTTTTTATTGTATACAACTTCAGTCAACTGTAAGTATAAATGGAAGAGGCAGAAATGAATAATACATATGAATTACCTTTATACAGTCAGGGTGTTTTTTCCACTCCCCTGTCCTGCAGGAACATCATTTTTAGTAACAATAAAATAAGGTGCACAGATAAAAACCAAAGTCCTGTGAACAGCAGTGCGTCAGTAGTTGCAGAAGCTTGTAAGGTGTTATGGTACTTTCAAAAAGGTGTTAAATAATGTGAAACTGCAAACAACAAGAGTAATAAAAAGTCTTTGCTCACTAAAAATTAAAGCTGCACAGATAGAGCAAAATTTTAACACAAATTCTCTCAACTCCTGACAGAATAGCTTTGCTTGTCAGTGTTGAGAGAGAAGATATGGATCCGTAACTAAAATCCTAATCCATAATCCCAATATAAACAGAAATGTCACCCAAACTGCAATACATAAATCAAAAGCAAAACATGATAAGGAAACATATTTTTATCCTCAAATGACTTTGTTTTACCCTAACAATGAAACATGCCTGTGTTTGAATTGGTGTACAGAAAGGTTACAGATATTACACAATATCACATTGAAATTACTAATATGAGTATATTTAAGGAAGATGGAAAATACCAGACAGGTCTTTTATGAGTCACTTGGACACAAAAATCAAGAAAACTAAACATTTTTTCCAGATCTTTTGAATGAGAGTCATATCACCTTTGCCTGTCAACTCTTGTTGTGATTACTAATGTTTTCTCTCCATTGAATGCTGGCATTCTGATATTTAGTTGGTGTGCCATGTTCACCATCTTCTGGGCACCATCACTACAAGATTTCGTAGCAATCCTTTCAGTTGTTGAGATGTTATAGTGATGTATTGACCAGTCAACAGTTCAACATCCAGAGAAGATCGTTACTAGCATGGTTAAATGCAGTCATTGTTACAGAATGAGTGTTTCCTTATTCACCTCTCACAAAAATAACAACAGATGATTAATACAACAATTCACTGACTCACACACCTTCATGTTAAACCATCAGCATGTTGTTAAATGTGTACGAGTCCTACCAGTCCATTCACAGAACCTGATAAAATTTGACTGAAATCACATGTAGGACAATGACAGTGTTTAAGTCCCCTACCACAGCCAACAGGCCTTGATTGCAGTTACTGCTGTTGAGAATCACATAACCTTTATAGGATGGTTTCAAAGATGACTCATGTGCGAGCTAATTTTAGAGAGCTTTGTGCTGTAGATTGGCCTTGAAGTGTACAATTATAAAACATGAAACCGAGTGACACAGACAAAGACTGAGGCATACTCAGCTGCTCTGGACAACAGTCGCATGTTCAGGCTCAGTGAAGTATAGGAAAATACAACCTTTAATATTTAGATGTACTGTACACTACTGCATGGTCCTCAACTGCTCAGTGGCTCTACTAAAATTTGATGTGTAACTAACACCCAGATGCAGATTTCGAAATTCGATGAATTTGTTGGGTTTGCATGGCCTTTACTGACAATAATTTAAGGCACATCTAAAAAGTGCAACCCCCCTTCCCCTCCCGCCCACTGCCTATGGCAAGTAGAAGAGACATGAAATGAAACTGCAATAATGCAAACTGAATAATTAAAGTGAAATAAAGTTTTTTCCACATGGAACAAGATGTGTTCATAAGGAGTCACCACAAGTTAGAAAAGCACTTTTTTCGCTCAATAGGTCTGACTAATACTGACAGAAATGAGCTAGTGCATGTTAGAGCTTTATGATTTGGGCTCAGTCAGTTTCTTTATTTATTATTCCAAACAGCGTTGCATTACACAAGTTTACATATTTTACATTTATTGTTCCAAAAATATGATCCAGAACAATCTAAACGTGGCTACAGCTGCAGAGTGGTGTGAACGCTAGAGGGATTATTCGCTGTTGTCCCACTGGCACATTAAGAGTTGATGCATCTTTACAGCAATTTGAGGATATAATTCAGCGCTACAATTAATCTTTTTTTTTTTTTCTTTTCTTTCTTTTTCATACACATTTACTTGCACACCACAAACAGGTGGTTTTCAAATTCTATTTGTCACTTATTTTACAGGCATCCCAAAGTCACATTTTTAAAATAAAGAAATTAAATGCATTCAATTTTAAATGAATAATTTAACTGCCATATGAATTGGCTTAAACTGACCACATTATCTCAATTTATAACTTATTTATACAGTTCTGTAATAAGGGTTACACACTGACTTAAACTTTGAAAAGATGTTACCATAATGGATTGACTTTTATTAATGTGGTAGTTAATGTGGCAAAGTTTATTAAAATTTCATGTGCTAATTCCATGGGTTGCCGTAGACCGCCAGTGTAGAAAAAACTATGTAACGTAAGAAATAGGGATAGAAGGAATAAAAACTTTAGACAACAATGATATATTGAGATAAATCTATGCATATTAGGGGCTTAAGGAATATGTCACTGTAGTTATATTAAAACACAAGCCTCACTGACATGTCTTTCTCAGCACAGCAGACAGATTAAGACATGGCGGTTGGATACTGACACAAAACAAAATATCACATTAAACCACAGATAGTTCCACTGCTGTGTGTATGACCTTTAACAGCGAAACAAGACATGTTTATGTCACCTGGAGAAAACACTGCCGATTAACACGGCTACTCCCTGTCCCTGACGTCATTACAAATTAATGTTACCTGGCCACTGGTATTTGTGGTCGACTACTGAGTCAGACATCAGGAACGAGATTCAAACTGACAGCAGGAGGGAAAATGGTTACCTTTCATATTTGTGGGAGTCTTTTCTACATGAAACGAAACACTGAGGCAAAGTAAAGATATTTTCTTCATTTACAACAATAAAATCTTTGTGAAGTGTGTGTGTATTAATTGAGTCAGTTTTCTTCTATTGCTTGGTTTAATATTCCATAATAAGGTTGTCGTTTGAAAGCAATCACCATGATGACTGGCTAACCAACTAGAAAGTTTTTAAGAAGGTAATCAGTGCTTTAAAAGTGGATGTCTTTGTCAAATAGGTGATTGACAGCATGCAAGAGAAACACATAGTGTAATCAAGCCTAAGTAAAAAGCGTGATGGTAAATAATATGGTTATGAATATAAATAATTACGGAATGAAGTGAAGTTAACGTACAATCAAAAGTCCTAATAAAGAACCAAAAGCTAATCGGACCTACCTGAAGTAGCTAAGATTTGTTTTGCTAAACTGTTTATTCATATACAATGCCTGTGAGTTCTGACTATAGTGACAGAATACATTTAGATGGTTATAGACTGTCAGGGTGTTGTCAGTCAGCCATGCAGGAATATGTTCCCTGTACTGACCTCTAGAGTGATCTAACTATAATAGACATCCTGATTGTCCTGGCAGAGTCTCTACAACCTCCCATAAAGCACACTGTGAGACTGTGCCTGTGTAGTTTAAAGACTACTAACTGCAGTTGCAGCCCATTTGAAAATACTCTCTGTCACAAAACATTTTCTTTTGGAGTAAAAAAAGTGTACTGTAGATTCTGTCTTTGAAGTGTTTTTTTCTTCTTCTCCTATGCACATTTTTTGTGATTCACAGAAGCTGTGCATTTCCAAATTCCTTGCCATCTGTGTAAATGTGATACCTCTCTTTAGTACAATGAACTGGAAATGGAAGCTGTGTTTCATATAATCCCCAAATCCATCCAACTCTCACATCCTATCATGCAAATTTGGTGCAGTTTGAAGAGAATCCGGTCTCCCAACCATATGCCTGAGCTGTGTAAAAGATACAACAATTTATTATGCATGCATTGCACCAGGCTTATGGTAATAAGGTATTAAATTAGTGCTGGACATTATTGCTCTTCTATATCACTTCTACTCAAAAGATTTTCATATAAGCCACATAAAACAGAAAAAGGAATAAGATTTTAGAGCAGATTTACTGGGGAGCTAGACCTGTGATTTTTTTCATGTTAAATAACATTTGTCCAATGCTAAAAAATCGAACTTGACCTGTGCTCAATTATGCCACCGTTGGGTACAGTATGTTAATATTAATATTAATTCAAAACCAAGGTACTTATGAAGAGAAACATCGATTATAACTTCATGATGCCAGTGATCTTGTGTTAATGTAACGTCATGTAATGTAACACCACCTGGTGACATTAATGTTGTGGCTGATTAGTGTATTTACTAATATCATGACAACTTGCGTATAATGTTTTTCATAGTCAGCTAATTTTTTTATGTTGTGAAAGAAATTAAAAACGTGAGAAATGAAGTTCAGTCAAAAACTTTACTGACAATGTGCACGCCTCTGCACTTGAATCTGCTCTTAATGTGTGAGAACAACAAAAAGTTGCGGTTGCTCCTGTTGGACAAGAACTGGTGCGCTGAAACATTTGTGGCTGCTCCTGGTGATCTTGGTAAATTACCTGTGTGTAAAGTACAACTTCCATTGTGGTTAGCTTTTAACTTATCGTGCATTTGAATAGACACAGAAAGTTTCCATCATGTCTGTTTCCCTTAAATTAATAGAATAATTGTCTCTATAAAGCTTTAACCATCAAACCATGCATGCTAATCTTGTTTCTTTAGAAACTAAAGTTAATGGGTTTGGAGCAGCACATTCATTCATTACATTCAAGTGTAATTTCATGTAACAGACTTTAGGGATATAAAAATGTGGCTCATAAGTTTCTAAATTGGTCTGAAAATGACAACCACACTTTTTAAGCGAAAATGACTCAAACCTACACATATGATGGATGAGTGGACATCAATAAATGGCTGCATGGTATTTTACAGTTAATTTATCCCTTTTTTAAGGCCAAAATGTGCAGATAAAATCATTTCAGGATTATTTGTTTAACTCTACATTGTAGAATAACAAGTTAGCCATCAAAAGGAAACATAAAATAACACATCTTATAGTACCAATCAAAGTGTTATATATACAGTACATACTTTACATAACTGCAAGTTTCACAAAAAGACTCAAACCTCATCGATATAACATTGTGCTTCTGTGATGAAAAGTGACAAAACCAAAGTGAAATTCTTCTGATAAACTTATTATTGTTAGAAGCCAGGAAATGCTCTCATTACAGAATCTGTTGCCTTGTTAGATTGTGTTTATTATGTGGAAAGACATTGAAGTGTGATTTTCTTAAGTTTCATATTTCACCACTAACTCTCTGTTAGTTTTCTTCGGGTGTTTTCCCTGGAACAAAGTGACAACCTTGTAACTTTTAACTGAGAGAGAGAGAGGATTACAAAAGACTGTGAATAGAGTTTAATAACAACCTGGGCACAAAAAATATATATCTGCAGTCTAATACACTTAATGTGCAACAGTTAAATGTTGTGACATAGTGATGTGATATTCAGAGACCATCCATGTGTATATAATATATGCGTGTGAATGTGTAGATTGCACTCTTATTTTATAGGCCAAAGGTTTGTTCAGTGTGAAACCCCTCCCCGTGTAATTTTATTGCATGATATGTGCGAAACGTGAGAAAACACCCACAGGCTCCTTACTGCCCATAATGCACCTGCTTTTTGTTTCACCATCATAAACAACTGCCCTGCGGCTGTCATTTTCCGTGCTGCATGTAAAATGTGTAAACTAGTGTAATGCAACGTTGTTATTACCAGTATCATACCATACCATTATAAATGCTGCCATAGCTAAATCACCATCAGCTATTGCTGATGCTGCTGCTGCTGCTATTGCTGTTGATTTTGTTATTGCAAATTTGTAATGCATCGCCTTCAGGCCATTAATCTTGTATGAGATTACTGTGTATAAGTCGTTTGTATGGTCTTGACTCATCAATCAGAGCTTGAATGTTTGTGTTACAACTGCCACTTTGTATGATGGATGAAGATGGGTGTTTTCTAACAGTACAGTAACTGTAGTAGGGGATGGATGCTGTGTGTGTGTGTGTGTGTGTGTGTGTGTGATGGAGTACAATGTAAGCGGCGACACTCATTATTCCATCTGGAGAAGAAACAGATTGAACACGCCACATATTAACTGTCTTTTCCTCTTAATCCCATTGTGCTTTGCGAGATTAAATTTGAACACTAATAAACGTTTTTTACGACTAATTAATGTTTCGCACCTTGCCAAGAATCATTTTCTTCCTCAGCTAATTCTAATTGGTCCAATTAATCATGCAAAAGGTAATTAGCATAGTTTGATGTGCAGTAAAGCCACTTCGGAGCCCACGGGGGGATTTGGAGAGCTTTTGTTTCTTGATACAAACAGAAAATTAGTCAAGGGTGGTAGACGCTTGATGCTAAAGCACAGTGCAACACAATACTAATGAGCGTGTTCTATTGTGATGGTTTTATGGGACTGACAACCATATTCATACCAAAGGCAAATGTACATTGCAAGTGGATGAAGATGACTGGCTTTAACTGCCTGAGAGATAACTGTATGGTCCTGGAGATTTACAGTAAGAAAGGCCATTCATTAACACACAGACACACAATGACGTGCAGGAGCGTATTCCCTGGTGCACACAGATTTTCAAAGGTCCCCTGCTGTAGTTTGTAATAGACAGATATTGATCTAGTTTTCGTCTGTGGGTGCAGGCCTACTTCTTTCTCAAATCAATTTTGAAAACTTTTTTATGAATTTCAGGAAGAGAAAAAACTATTTCAAAAAGTTGTTTTAATTTTCAAGTCTTGTGACACACTGTTTAAAGCTATATTCACCTGTTCCATGCCCTGTCTCCTAAAAATTACGTTCGTATACAACTGAACTGCAATCCAGATTACGTCTTTGTAGAGAATGTAATTGCGACCCGATTATGTTTTCTGTTAACATAATGATCATATGTTCACAGTTAACGTATTTTTGTCCGCCAAAATATCCGATCTACATCCGGT
>JAUMHL010000025.1:18582209-18617877 GCA_032362345.1 Sandelia bainsii
TTAATAAATGTAGCGCGTCATTCATTCATTCACAAAAATACGTTTCAGTACAACATGACAATTACGTTCTACAAAAATGTAATTGGGTCGCAAATACGTTTTCTAGGAAAATGTAATCGGGAATGCAGTTTAGTTGTATACGAACGTAATTTTTGGGAGACAGGGTTGGTCTTCCCATGATCCATCCACCCCTTTGCTCAAATGTCTTCAATTTATAACCAATGTAAATCTATTTCACTTATTGCTAGATTGTCAAACATTTTAATCAACTAATTAAATTAAAAATGAATTTGCCCGCTTTGTAACCAACTCTCTGGAGTCTCCATCGTCACATTTCATTTCACAGTAGCTCTTTCCACTTCAGGTCAATAGCAAAAATAAAACCTTTTTTTTTTTACTTTGCACCATTTTACAAACTCACTGGCACCAAGAAGAGAGGCCATATCTTTGTACATTGGTTGCCAATCAAATCTATGCAGCTCAGCCACACTAAAAACTTCTGGTGGTATTAATGTTGTGGTGGACAGGGATAGTGTAAAAATTTAACTCTGGCCATGACTGACAGGTGGACACAGACTGCAGACTGCTCAAACTACCCATGCTGATCACTGTCCACAACATTTAAACTAACAGGTGATTTTAATGCTGTGGCATGTAGTGTAGTGTTGTGATTCTCTTATCTGGATGGTTGTCTCTAGCTGACATGAGCAGTCCTCAAGTCCATAGTCTAACCCCAGATCCCTCTCTCTGTTCCTCACTCCCAGTGAAAATACACTTGACTTTTTATTGACAGATTATTAAGTAAAACACAGAGGTAAATGGTTATTTGGAAAAACTGCAATCCTTAATGCAAATGTAAATACCTAAATGTGCTGCCACAAATCCAAAACTCAATTTTGCAACCTCACTGCTAAATTACGAGGATTAAACGTGAACACGTAAACACCATGTTTTTGATTTTTTAAAGGTTTGTATACATCAGAATCACACAGCCAGATTTTAAATTATAGTCAGATTTGGGCATTTAAGTAACTTGGCTCACTGGCATATGTGAATGTGTCTCAAACAAGCAAAGCATTTCACAACAAAAGTACACAAAAGCCTTAGCAGAACAGAAAATTGTACGGAATAAATCCAAAACCAGCATGTAATTAATTACCTCATAGAATGATAAGATATGAACAAACACATACTATGTTAATGAACCACTTCCTCATGTTTACTTCCTAAATGTCAGTGAATGAAATTAGAATTTAAAAAAAAGTGTCTCTTAAATACGTAGGGTGCAACTGGCAGAAACAGTTTAGCAACTGCTTATTGTGTCTTCTCAGGTAAACTCGTGCAACATACCGGACATTTTTATCTGTCTTCAGATAAAGTAGTTCGTTACCCATGTGAGTTTTGCTCAAAGATATCTGAATACTGAAACACTCTATCGGGTCCAGAAACTTTAGGGACTGCTTGATATACTAGGTTTTTTCCCATCTTTCAGTTGTGTGGCTTAGAGCAATTCTAAGAAAACTATTCATAAGTATATTGACTCAAAAGCAATATAAAATGTGAGAAATCAAAACCAGTACTTTACCCACTGTGATTTACTTACTCACATACAGCTGTGGTTTATAATAAACCTCAGTGCTGCAAAAAGGAGTAGTATAGAAAAACTCAGTTCTCTACTTTCAAGGTACTTTTTGACATACAACCATTCAACATTTATCTGCCAACTGAGATATTTTTTTAATCAACCACATTGCAGAAAAAGTATTTATTTGTTATATCACGTCTTAAATCTGAATGTATATTGGGTGGATGTAGGAAAAAACACACAATGAGTTGTATTAGTCTGCTTGTGGCTGTACGAACACACTGCATATGGTGAAGATTTTTTGATGTGTCAAGAAAATGTTACTATAATGAGCTCTGCCATGTGTCTTTGTGGGTAGGATTGGACAGAACATCTTGTGATACCCTAATAATGAGTGATAACCTTGACAACAACTGAAATCAATATGGGGCATTAGATGTTAGTAAAATGCTGATATTTGTTAGAGAGGCAAAACACGTCATTTTTGTGCTTGTGCACTATTTTGGGACATGCAGATTTCTTATGTAATCAAATAAATGATTAACTAACCTATTTAATCTATCAAAACCAGTCATCAAATTACAAATCTAACATTTAAGACCAGAAAAACTAAAATTCAGCAGTTTTCTTTTCAATTTTTTGCATAATCTACAATTCAGTCCCCACATATTTCTTGTCATCTCTCTTATCTCCTGCACCACAAAAAGAATCTATGCACAGTTAGTGTCAGCAAAAATAGTTGGCCCTTTAATATCATTCTACAAGCTGGGGTTGATTATGATAGTGAAATTGGCAGCGAAGCGTGGAATATCCCTCTGGTGATTTTCCAACTCCAACTCATTTCATGGGTCATCTCTGGGTCCTGATCTCTGGGACTGGGTTCACTTGGGTCTGGCCTTTTTGCTGCTGATGTCTTGATTGCTGTTTCATAGACCTTCACGTGTCAATGCAGCAGCGTTGAAAGTACCTGTAAGGAGGAAGTGATGCAACCACAAAGACATGTAAGAGCATCTAGAAAACACTAACACTGTGGTTCGCTGACCTCAAAGGAAGGAAAGAGACAAAGAGAGAAAGGAATGAGAAAGAAAGAGTCACCTAGATAGAGAGACAATGTGACTGTTAGGTGGTCAGATGCTCTAAATGTCAAATGTTGACAGTTTGGGGCATGAATGTCACACCAGTGTTGAGGTTATCTTTTTGCATGCATGTGATTTAGTTTCTCGTGCATTTATCCAAACAATAAGCACAATACAATATATTCTGTGGATTTGTTATTTAAAATGATAACAACTGGAATAAACATTTATCAGGTTTATGTTAGGGGAAACATAAGCAGCCCTGCAATCTATATTCTAATCTAAACTGTCACAATTTAATTGCTGCTGATAAAATATTTGATTTTGAGTAAATTAGATCAGTAGCTAAAAAACAGTCTTGGTAAATGGAGCTTTATCTGTAAGTCAAGGCCATTAGCAGCCCTAGTCTGAGTTGCCTTGGGCTCTGTAATTAACTCCGCTCAAGCGCAGCTAAACATTTTTGACATTTTTCCTAGTCCAGAATTAACTGTCACAGCAGAGGGAGAAAAGTAACCATCTTGTCACATTGAGTTTATCTGAGGATTGTGGAATGCTGTCCTGTTCTGTTTCTCTCTCTCTTGCTTTCTGCCTCTCCCCCAATGTCTCTCTTTCTCTTTCTGTTTCTCTCTCTCTTTCTGTTTCTCTCTCTCTCTCTCTGTTTCTCTGTCTCACACACATACACACACACTCTCCCAACCTGGATCTCATTTCAGTAATGTTTCATGATGAGCGAGGTGATGGGAAGTGTGACTAGGCCTAATGTTTTGAACACCATCATCAGGTTACATTACACTGCTAATTGTTAGGCAAAATGCATTCCTCTTACTTGTATGTATGGAGCAGAGGTCTGGGGTTAAACTAGCTGAGGTCGCATGAGACAAATAAAAATCTCTTATACAAGTTGTTATGGCGGAAAAACACCACTTTGAGTGTTCAGTCACTATTTTACAAAAAATATATTGCATACTTTATGGTTACAATGATGCTGCTGGTAGCACATGCTGCAGAGAAGCTGTGTGGAGCTGTAGATTCACCCGATTGGTTTTGCTGAGAAACAGAAAAATGAGTTGGCTGATGTGAATGGAAAAGCCCAAGGTACCGTAAACATGTAGCATGCAGCATGACAACTCCCAAGCCACCCAGGAACTGCCTGGTTTCAAGTAAAGAATTATTTTTGTGTTGCCACAAATATAGTTGGTGTTTGATGTATGATTTTTCACCAAGATGGAGTTACCTGTGTCATAGTAATTTGGGGTTAGACCACACAGGATAATGATCAGTATAATACGCATGTGCAGTATATTGAGAATTATTGTGTCTATGTAAATAAATGTTTATATTTGTAGAAACATGAATATGAACCTGTATTCTACTAATTTTATGGAAATATGGTTAGATTTGTTTTTATTTATCTGCAATTATCCACACTTATAATATGGAGTAACAAAACAAAGAACAAAGAGAACGTTAATGACATTACTTGCACCTCTTTCAGTTAAATTAATAAATCCTCCTTCTCGGCAGCTCTACAATATGAAGAAAACAATTTAGTGTCACCAAAATTTCTTGTCCAGCAGGTGGGGAAATGAAAGTAGCAAACAAGCTATGTAGACTGCAATTTTTACTCAAATAGCTCAGTTGCATAAGAAGGTTTCCAGACTATTCGAGGGGTTTTAATGATGGTAGAGTTGACCTTAGACATTGCCCACACAAATTACTCATTTGGCACATATTAGACTATTTCTGCTAAGTTTCATTTATTGAGAAGACAAAGTTTTCAATCATTCCATTATCCTGAATGGTTGCAATGAGTCGTTGGGAGGTTATGAAAGCCATGTGATAATGTCTGACTAGCCCAAACGAAATAGCACCAAAGAAAAGTCAATATGGTGCAAATTCCCCCTGATGAACACACATTAAACCAATTACTGCGTGTTAGCATTTCTGTCGTCCACAGACCATTACCCAGTGCTGTAATTATACCACATATTCCATATATTACTTTGAATGAAAGAATGCCAATTACAATCCTTTTACTCTGTCTCTTAGTGTGCTGGCTGATGCCTCCATAAAAGTCTGTGATTAAATTACTCAGGGGAAAGCACTCACATTTTATATGACAACCCCTGACGCATCGCTCAGCTTCGAATTCCCCAACCAGCAGCAAATCTTCTGAGAGGCTCTGAATGGGGACAGGTGGGTCCAGATGACAGAGAGACAGAGAGACAAGTCCTTCCAGTTTTATGCTTTACGCTATTATTCTCTGTCCTGTTCTATTGATATAGAGCTAACTTACCTGCCATACATGTGATATTGTCTGGCAGGAACATTAGGAGGAATGTCACTTCACTGACCTGCCACCACCAGCAATATGTTTTATTTCTGTCAGAATGTTAAGAAACACAATGCTTATTATCATGTACCAGTGTTATATAAGAACTCTGCATGTGTGAATGTCAGGGCTCTCCAGACAAAATCATAACTAAACAGGGGTTATTCAGAACTTTTTGTTTGAAGTAGTTTTAGCATAAGCAGTAATACCCACAGCCAACTGCCCTTCTTTCAGCTGCAATACAGTCAAAGGCATAAAATGAATATACAGTAACTAACTACTCCCACACGTTCCGCCAAGGTTGAAAATTCCCTCATCTGAGACGAGTGTCTGTTGCAGACTGTAGGTGTACTGCACTGATGAAAACTGGACATAGGCACCATAAGAGAACCCTGTTCAAGGCACACAAACGGCGCAGCAAGAACTTTACATAACACTTAAATGCAAGTTTATTCAAGAATTTTTTCTCCCCTGTTGATGTACAGGAGCCATTTTAGACATACAGTGTGAAAAGTGGTGCTCCAGAAATTTCCCTCGTGTTTCACAGCAGAGAAACTGAAAAGTTGTTCAAGTCACGCTGGAATGTGAAAATGTGAGTTCTGGGAAGACTTGGGCCTGACAGACACAGAGGCCCTTCTGACAAGGAAGGAAACCTTAACCTGTCAATCACGTCACTCCTCTGTCAATAGTTGTTTAATCCTCTGCTGAAAGCTGGTAGGTGCTGGATCAAGAGGCAGACAGGAGGTTAAAGGTGATGTGAATGACAATCCCCCCACTGCAAGAGCATTTTCCATCACTGGTGCACAGTTGGCTGAAAGGTAAGGACTCTAATCATCTCATTGTTTTTTATTATGAAACCAGACATCTTTTTTTATATCAAGGCTATAGCTCTGCTGTTGACAGTGATACTGATGAAACTGATACTGAGCGGGAAATGCAAGACGCCTGTTATCAACTTTTGCAGATGGCTTAAAACGTGTGTGCCTAAGAGCACATCCTTCACACCTTAAAAGCCATCAGAAAAAAATGCATGTTTTAGTGAATCGCTTTATACTCTGCCTGCCTGAAAAAGACAGAGAGACAGTTGAATCAATTACAGTTATATGTGTGGGTATAAACAAATCATAATGAAATGAGCACAGTGAAAACAATACACCCAGTCTGAACAAAAATACATTTGAGCTTATATAAGGCTCATCATCTCCATGACAACAGCTTTAGTGGTAACATGGTGACGAATTTGTGTATACAACATCTTCCAACTGAATTAAGCTGCACCTGTGTGCATTATGAATGGAAATAATAGAGTGAAAGCAACTGTTACAGTGATTCTGTTGCTGACTAGTTATGACCATGGGAGTATGAGTTTGCGCTGTTTTGCATAAAACTGAGTGTACATTTCTTCTCATAGTTGTTTGAAATGTTTCATTACGGTATATCAGTGTGAGATTAGTAAGCTGATAAACAAAAGTAAACAAAGCTGGATCAGAGTTTTTTATATCTGACCTTCTGAAACTTCAGTCATTGCTGTTTTAATGACCAAAAATCTGAGCTTTTTCATTCCTAAAGCACTATTACACACATACAAAACGAATACATCATTAAACCTGCATGAAAAACTGCAGTAGCACAAACTCTATATCATATGCTATACGCCACACGATGCAAATAGAAACAGCTGATGTAAAAAAAATAAAAGCCTCATTGTGAACTTTTACCATTTTGTTTACTACTGGGATGAAAACTAAAAACTGCATTGGTGGAAAGGGTGCCCGAGCTGAGATGCATACAGTGAATTTTAGATCAGAACCAGCAGTAACATTTAGGATGTGGTACAGTAAGAAGAGACTTCTTTCTGGTACACTGCCTGCTCTGTCAAAAAACTGAAGTATGTTATGCCAGCTTTGTCAATATATTTTCTCAGAGCGTAACAGTCCTATGCCAATGAATATTTATGATTAATACAGCTATTTGTAATAAATATTTGATGTTATTCACCAAGTTGGTTTTACAGGATAAGGGCTTAGAAGACAGAGGAGTTCTATTCATGAAGTGTGATTTTTATATTAGTTTAAAATAGCAAAGTGATACTTAATCAGGTAGTAAACATCAGACTTACTGTTATGCCTTTTCCTATCAAATTTGAGACTGTCAATTAAGCATTTATTGCTTCATGCTTAGTATGCAACAGAAAAACCATCACTGTAACAAAATTCTCCTGTAATGAGTCAGGGTGGCCAACATCTTGATGTGATGTGGTATTAGATCAGGTATCACCAACCTTTACTAAATAAAGGGTTTTCAACTGAGGTTTTTACTGGAAGTAAACTGTGGTCACATTATTTAACAACGCATTTACTGATGGTGATTCCATATGTAAGTTGTTCTAGTTACTTTATTGTGTCATTTTCTGAGGAAATGTAGGCGTGTTCTTACTGGAGCTGAACTTTTGCAGTTGATACAGTTGAAGATAAACACTCAGCTCCATGTTTCACCTGACTCAAGTGCCACAAAGCAGCTACATAAAGTGACATATTGTATACTGAAAGTGCCTGCAAAATTACATTTATACAATAGAAAGATAAATAAATAGTTGTAGTAGTAGTGGTTGGTAACTCATTCTGCCACACACAGAATTTCAAGGAGGGTTACAGTAGTGAATGATTAACATTAGGCTTGCATAGGAAGTACAACATGAGCAATACTTAAGCTGTTAAACTCACATACACACCTACACACACACACACACACACACACGCATAGTCCACAAGAATACAAACAAAGAGATTAAAATACTACAAACACTTAGCACGGCAACAGCTGGAATGTTGTAATAGCTGCACATTAGTCTCTGACAGCTGGTCTAGTGTTCAGTGTTGTTAGCAGTAAGCTAATTACAGCACAACTAAATGAACAAATAACAAATTAAATGACAAAAAAGCTATAATAAAAATTGGTACTTATCAATATTTGCCTGGACACAGATGTGACGAAATGGTGCACGTACATAACAATGTCAGTTAAACTTGGCAACATGGAAACATGGCAACAGTGTTTCCGTGGCAGCAACTAAATGTTCAAGTGAAACCAGCTGTTGGTGACTCATGAATACTTTGTCATCAAAAAGTAAGAACACTAAAAACATTAAAAATGAAATTAGCTTACCATTCCTGTACAAACATCTTATACTGTGTAATTTCATATCTTAACTATAACTACATTTATAATCAAATCTTCATGGAGTCATTGCTCACAGTGAAGATGATCATTTCCCAAACAGATCAGATTACAATCTGAGTTCAGTAATTTCATAACTGACAGCTTACAGAATGCAGACGGGACTTTTTAAGCCTCTCTTATATACATAACATTTAATGTATAGATAAGAATTTGTATCATAATGTTCAAAAAGCAATAAACCGTCACAATTGAGGGGCTAGCACCAGACAATGTTGTCATTTTTGTTTGACCATTATCAAATTAGCTACCATTAACCATTAAGAAATTTGTTGATCAACTAATCAATTCATCACCCTGTGACTTCTGCTCTAATGCTGTATGTATAAAAATATTTAACATGTGTAAGAGTCGCTTATGTTTTATGAAAACGTTCCACCTCCCCTGATACAGGTCCTGTGTTTGTCCAGATTAATGTCTGTGATCGTAATTTTTACTGGGGCAGCACGAACACACCACAGTAAACAGAACAGGTTGTTTACATTTTCTAACAACACGAGGAAACGCTGTGTTGTAATGCAGCAACTGGCACTGCCGCTGCTGTTTCTCACTTGATTGCATCTGTTTTCAATATTGCTCCCATGTCTGCGTAGAATGAGCGGGAATGTACAACAAGACAAACACTGCAATGGTAAATTAATGATAATGATGAAGATGTTTGAAATAAATGAGGTGTGCAAGTAAATGTTGTAATAATAGGGATAAAAGAAACTTTGATTGAGGAGGAGGAGGGTGACTGCGGCAGATGGAATTTAAGATCAAAGAAAAGGGAAAAAAGAGGACTAAATGCTTTGTCTCAACTCAAGTAGAAATTTTAATTTGTGATCTCAGAGGGGGAGAATGGGATGCAAGGAGATGTGCAGGAAAAGAACCAAGCAAGATAAAAGCAAAACCCTGTAATGCACTGTGACACAAGGCTCACATCAAGAGCAGAGAAAAGAAATGGTAAAAATGTTCGTCTGATAAAAAAGCCATGTTTCCTGTCAAATATTAATAACTCTATGAAAGGCTTTACCATTACAGCAGCTATTCTGAATTTATAAAGAGGGCACAGTTACACAGAATAGTGATAAATAACTTCTGCAGATCTCACAACCACACCCCTTTCTCTTTCAGTAGATGGGTACACAACACAGGCAGCTGAATCTATCTGTGTCTCTTTCTCTTTCTCTCTCTCTCTCTCTCTCTCTCTCACCGAACACATAACACTGTGTGTGCGTGCGTCTGTGCATGCTCAGTGTTCGTGCAGCTTATTTTTCACTTTTCCCTTTAACTTCCTGTGAGTTACCAGCGGTGGAGGAAATACTTTACAGCTGTACCTTTATTTTTATGTGAAAACACAGTTTAATGCAAATGGAGAACAAAAGCAGGAATCTGGTACAATGTTTTGCTTCACTTGTAAATTCCTGTGCACCTACTTAATTTGCTTTGCTACTCAATGGTAAAGTGCATTTATAGAGCTGTTACATAACCTTTGCTTATTTAAGTATGTCATGAGCCCAGAGTGGCTTATGTAACTTTACAAGATGATATAAATCTGTAGATCCTCTCCTATTTTCACTTATCTAAAATCCACTATACATCTTTTGCACTGATGGAAATGACTTTCAGAGAAAGTATCCTTGATGAGATTAGTTTCTCTAAAGAAGATGGTGTCTGCAAAATCTTATACCACTGTTTTTGCAAATGTTGCCTGTCACATGTGAGATGGAGGAAAGAAAAGAGACGAAGATTTTCTTTTATTCAGCGTATTCATAATTGATGATTTCCAAGTCACCACAAAAGGAATGAAAAATGCTTTCATGACAGTAGAGATTGATGGTTGTTTGTTCATTTGTCATTCACAGGACTACAGGGAGACATTAACTGACAGTAGAATTTGGCATAATCATTTGTAAGAATGTAGTTTTCTAAAAACACCCCTTTCTCTGAGAGTAAGCTATGATACAGTCAAGATAAACCTGTCAGTGTGAATGTTTCTGGATGAGTGGTTGGAATGCTGCCCTGGCATTACATAACACAAATAATGACCTTTTATGTACCTCACCATTGTGCTTTATGAACTAAAATCATTTCTGAGGGTAGGACTAGTTACACCTATAACACATTGATTATAAAATGTAAATTATTAAAGGCAGTTAAGTTATTTTTGCTGAGTTTGGAGCCCTTGAACATGAGCCCGTGATCCAGCAACATACTGAACAGCTACAGTACAGTTGATTGGACTTTTAAAGAGCATGTAAATGAGTACATGCTACCATGTAGGTACTTTCTATGGATTCAGATGGGACAGAAGAAAAAATATATCAAGCAATAAAAGGTGCTGAGTTATGTGTACTGGTCATGTCTCACCTTTCCAATCATAATAATGAGTTACTGTATCAGAAAAGCATAGTGTTTACATCAGCTTCCTTATTCTTAGCTTGAGGTTTCTCAGATTATAACAGCGAAGATGTTTGGTGAAAACATGCCTCACTATTGGTACATGCATATAAATAATTTATATGGAATACGTTAATTCTAAAAACTGTATGAAGTGATAACATGCTAACTCTGCCCCAAGTGGCCAAAAAACAAACAAACAGTGAAACTTTAAAGCCCCATTAATCAACATTTTCACATTAACACCAATATTAACACCACTAATTCTTTCAATACAAAGATGAATATTATGATTCTGTGACGTAATTATACATTATTTTCAACACCACAAACTGCTTTACATACAGACACTCCACTACAGTATGTAAAAATGTTAATAGTGATAATGCATGTCTTCATACAGTCTATAAATATATCTTTAGATTAGAATATTTTATTTGGTACAGACCAAATGCCTTTTTGTCATTACTTGATTGCCATAATTAAAATGATTTCTTGTCATATTTACCAGTTTTGGGCGGTTTGCAGGTGGTCAACTCTGTAATATGCAGTAGCTGTTATTAATGTGTGAAGTTGATGTTCAGCAGAACTAACACTTGTTGCACTAATGGCAGATCTTGTGCTACGCCACCAGATAACTAAGTCATTTTAGAGCATTTAATTGGATCTTTCTTTACACTGTATGTCTCATTTTTCTCCTCACACTGAAGCCCCTCTAGCTGTCAGACCAGTCAGTGATGTTTTAAAATCTTTCTGTATCACCCTTGTTTGGCTCACTGCCTGCCCATAGGTTGACAAGTCACTGGGAAAACTCCAGTCTTGCCAGATGGCCAGTCGACTTGCGAAAGCACACAACCAAGCTCCTGTGAACATCAGTGCATACTAAATTATAAATTATATTTCAGTTGTTTAGTATTCAGTAATACTGGTATCAAATCTATGCAGCAAGTATTAGTTCAATAATCGCAAAGGTTTAATATTAGATTAACTGACTTTTAAAAAAATCATACAGTCAGCCACAACTGTACTTCCTTGCACAACTATCTATGGACACAAAATCACTGTAAAATCCCTTTTTTTTTAATCCCAAGTCCTACATATTATTGTG
The DNA here is from genome assembly GCA_032362345.1 of Sandelia bainsii. NCBI lineage: Eukaryota > Metazoa > Chordata > Actinopteri > Anabantiformes > Anabantidae > Sandelia > Sandelia bainsii. Next base: position 18,593,930 of record JAUMHL010000025.1, read on the forward strand.
AATTCTGGCAAGAGTTACTGCAAGGCAGGAAGTTACTGAGTTATTTGCTTCCTGTAGGTTGCCAGTTGCTGTGGTGGAAACTATGAAACAATCACCGGCAAAGTTTTAAGTTTAGTTGACACAATGAGAGAGAGGACCTCATGTCCCTAATATCTGCAACATGTAAGGGACAACACAACATCCAAGTCCAAGACTTATTTCCACTGTCAACAACATTAATGTAGTGAGTACAGGTGCCTCAATGGCCTCATACTACACTTAAATTTGAATATTGCATACAACATAAATCATGAGCAATATAATTGACACCAAAAACACGTCATACAATACATAGAGTATACACATGCAAATTGCATACTTACACTTGCAAGTTTTCCATAACTCATTTCCTATGTGTGATTGTGCTGGGTGCAAATGTTTTGTAATGTACTGTTTCTTGCACCACATAATACATATATACCAATGTTGGTACTGAACGTTGGCCAGCACAAATTAACAATACTAGCTCTAGTCTGATGAGCTTGACTTCTCCCAGCCTTACAGAAGTGGTCATTGACACACAAAGTTGACACGAAGTTGTAGTTGTGGGGCTCTATCTTTCAGAGGTAACCACCCAAGCAGTATATGCTCTTGTGTTCAAACCTTGCACAGTAACAGGCAACAAGGACTGTGCCAGTTCAAAGTCTCCATGTATGAACAACAAATGTAACTTTATTTTGCTCAGTTTTGGAATTGTTCTCACTATCCCACAAAATCCATCGTGGACCAGTTAGTTGTTTGGTGACTAGTTCAGATAATCCTTGTGATTTCAGTTGCGTTTATGATATTGGTACATATAGCACTTTCCTGTTGTCTATGATGTGGTTGTGAAAGATTTCAACTTCCACTGTAAATATAAGTAGTATGAGATGTCCCCTTGTCTACCAGCAGTATTTAAACTTAATCATTGTTTTGATTTTAAAAGTTGACAAAAACTACCAGAATGCAATGGGGATGAGATGCAAGTTTAACCTGACCTTCATGAGGATACAGCCTCCAGATCCTGAAGCGGTAAACAGCTCAGCTGTGACTGGGTGGATACAGGCTTCTTTTGATCTGGTTAGGAGTTTAGCTTTAATTGTAGATGTTTCATGCTATGTGATGGTACTTTGTGATCTCAGCTTCCTTGTACCTATAACTCAAGTCAAAATACTTTACACTTGCCACACAGCCACAGAATGGAAGGTTATCCATGTACTGTATATAAGACACACTAAGGATGTTTTTCACCAGTGTCATCAGTATATTAGAATGACGACAACAGGCTATTAAACTAAAGCGAATTACTTTAGACACTGGATATTTTCACACTATAGGCATTATAGCAGTGTCATTAATTAGTAACATTATAGGTTTATCAATATGATATTGAGATGAGATATTAGTCATTTGGTGTATTATATTTCATTGAGTGGTGCAGGAACACGTAGAAATCTTGACAGACGGACTTTGATGCAGTATCTGTTCAAACATGTAATTTTTCAAAATTATGTCTCTCTTTTCAAACATGTAAATATTTTAATAAATATAATGGATTTGGATTAGATTTATGGTCTGGAATATGGGTTTGAAAGAAATGTTTTTACAGATAAAAGCAAACCCAAATCAAATTAAAGACCATGTCATTTTTAACATCAAACTTAATTTGAAAGCAATCTAATCACTAAATACCAATGTTCAACTCAGTCCAGTCAGGGATATTATTTTTTTCCAAAGGAATACAAATCTCCCCTCTGTGAGCATTAGAAAATGAAATGGTTGATTGGTTGATTTTCACATAAAGATATACTGTTAACATTAATGCCAAATTTTAAGACAACAGCAATTTACTGATCAGTTATTATGTATTATTATGCAGTAATTCAGTGCAACAGATGTTTAATGAATAGGAGGTAATAATATTGTTTTGTTACTGCATACTTTCAGCATGGCATGTAAAAGATCATCATTAATTTTTAGCAGGCATTGGAATCATAAAGCTTTAATTATAGTGAAAAGAAATCTTAATGTCTGACTGTAATTGAGGTATTTTTTGTTATTTTTTAGATAATAAGTAACCAAAAAGTATACCAAATTACAATATTTCAGTTTCAAGAAGGGAAACAGATGTTAACACCAGCTTTAAGAGCTGCAAGATTAATAAGGTTCATAAAAATGGACGATTGACTACAGAGCAGTGCATCTCAAATTTAATAGCAGCAGAAACATACTAATGCATCTTTTCTTCCCTGTTGCCTCAATACCCTTCACATTCAAATGACCTCTGAATGCAGTATGGGGATCTGCCTGATAGCTATTACAGTATTTTGTCCATGTCTGCTGTGTGCTAGACTTCGGTGTCACCCCGCCACCATGCAAGCTGACCTTTCATATTTAACATACCATGTTGGGTAAAGGTCACTACTGTTTTGGCTTCTATCCACTGGTTTTGTTGTGTGATTGGAAATGCCCACAGAATCTTTGATATATAAATATTTCCATGTTGCTGTCAAAAACATGCAAAGGGCAAGTGATCATGGTGCATTTTCAGAACGTGATTTTTGAGAGTTCTAACCATGTCAGGCTGATTAGTTTACACCCAAGCATGCAGTGATGTAATGTTATGAGTTTCACCTTCTCATTAATTTCCATTACTTCTTTTTAGCCATGTCCAGCTTTGTGTTCTCATGACTTAAAGCCTTAGACATGCAAAGCTTGAAATTAGTGTAAGTACTTATGTATCATATGCCGGAATTGAAAAATAACTTTATTCTGTGATCAGGGAACGCATCACCTGTTCAGAACACTAAATACTCTAGATACATGATATATTTTCCCTTTCAACCACAGATTTAATGTCACTGGCATGTTTTATTCTCAGATGTTACTTTCAGTGTATAGCAATGTATTTTCTTACATTAGATTTCCCAATCATATAAAGTGCCTGCTGCTGGCTCCCTGTGACAGGTGTAGAAACCTAAATAGCCTCTTTGAAAATTGAATACCTCATTGCTAAAACGATGTGCATTATTTTATTACAGGCAGCTCTTATAGTAGATGGTAAGACACATTTGCACTGTTCTGTATTCAGTATATTGATGAAACAATTTTGACCTTCAACATATTTTACTCATTTACCAGAATTTTAGACTTTTGTTTCATCACTCTGGCTTTCATTCAGTCAACATCTCTCTCTGTGGTAGTTCTGTTTTAGGACTCAGGAACGTGAAAGGCTCTAGTTAAGCTTCAAATGGCCCTCCTCCCTTTCCAATGAGATGGAAACATTAATCAATTAGGTTGGCCCTTAAAGGATCTGAAGGAGATGAAGCTCTCCTCTCTCTGAAAATGAAATGCCACAGACTTTTAAATCCAGTCAAAGGGCATTTTTCCCAATCTTGCTCTCTCCTTTTTCCCCTCCCTTTCATTCCCCACTCCCTGTTTCATTCATCTTCCCTCCCATCCCCCTCTCATTTCTCATGTGCAACACAAGTAGAAGGTCGGGCAATGAGAGGATGATGAAGAGGAGGGTTTATTCAGGAGTGGAATGGGAGGATGAGGGGATGATGAGGCTGTGAAAACATAGGTAGAAATAAGATTTTCAGAAAACAAATCTAAAGGGTTAACACTAAAAAACTGTGATATAGTTTTTGTCTTTCTGCAGATTTACATTTCATGCCATGTTACAATTTCATGCAAAAGTAAAAAATTAATTGCATTTATTTAATTTCTGATGCACGGACATGTCATAGCACACCAGTTTTCAATTATATCTGACATGGAAATCATGTAATAAATAATAATGCAATCTAATAAAATGTCATGTGTCTGTATATGAATATCAAATATTGTAAATGGCTGGTTTGCATCTGGTGGAAATGCAACAGCAGCTAATTATTAGTATGGAAAAGGGTCATGCAGAGGGTGGAGTGGACTCCATGAATGGCAGTTGTTTCAATGGACGATTGTCCAAAGGAACAAGAGACAACATAGTCTCATTATTGAAGGTCAGTGGCTAGAAAAGGTTAGCAAGGGTTCACCATTGAACAGCCCTTTGTGGTGCTCCTGCCACAGCCTCACACAGAATTTATTCACACAAGCTTTGATACAAAACTCAACTGTGCTTTGGTAAAGAGAAGTGCAAATTCTGCAAAACATTCTTGTTATTCTGGAACTGTCAGACATTTTAGTTTATTTACACATTTTAGTTCAGTTGATCTTATGCTAGGGAATGTTTCTCACTCTTGGATTTTGTCTGAAGTTGACTTAATTTCATTACCTGCAGAGTATATCTTTACTTACCATAGAAAGGCCTGTTCTCATAAAACATACTGAAATGTGATCTTATAGTGGAGCAAATAAAATTTACTAGAGGTTAGAAGGGCTCTGCATTAAACTATCCCTAGACAACAATGGTGTCCTTTGTAAAGCTGTTTCATATGTGTGTCAGATTTAGGCAAAATGAACCTACTGTACTGATGTTACTGATGTTTGAACTGAACCAAAATTGTATTGGACCAAAACCTGTCATGTCATCATTTCTATTGTTTGTCTTCACAATACTTTCCTCGAGTGCCATTTAAATAAATTTTATAGTCTATTTTTTATGATCATAGTAGTTTTGCTCAACATAACCACAGTCATTTGATGTGCGTGTTTGACGAGAAACAACAAAAGTTGAGCTGAGCACATTTAGGTACCTGGAGACAAGCAGACCTGAGAACCAGACTGATTTATTGTATTTGTCGAATTGAAACCAAAGTCAAACTTCTTCATAATGGTATTTACTAACCATTTTTATAAGCTGCTCTATCAAGGTGAATCACAGAAAACAAAAGTGAGGCGAGTCATTTTACTATAATTAATTTTTGTGGGTTTGATTTTTTCCCACAGATTTGCCGCTTCTGTGTAACAGCTCAAAAGAGGCTGTCTTCAGTGTAAATTATGGTCAATAATGAGTCATCTCTCTGCTTAATGGACCTACTGAGCTATTTCCTGTTTAATATTGCTTTGCTGTTTGCTGTACTCGGGACAACCTTATATGGATTTGCTACCAGTCAACCAAGGTAGTAAACTTGCAACATTTACATTAGTGCTAAATTAGATCAGAGAGAAGTAACTTCAAATTTGGATTAAACAGAAACAAACTTTTATGTGAATTTTTGTTTTTGTTTTGCTCAGATATAAAATAAAACAGAGAACTTGCTCTATAAAATTCTGGTTATAATTTCTCAATCTAAAAGCTTTGACCAGTTTTACAAAAGAATAAACATTAATATTTAACACAAAAAGACCAACAACGTAAGTCGTGCGGTTTCTGACGAAACTGCACCTTGACAGCCTCACTTCCCATAACTAGTGGGGGGAACTGAAGGTCTTATTATAGTGACATTAAATAACACTTGCATAACTCTAGCTTATTTGTTACAGATGAGAGAGTAGGCTAATGTGCATTCTCTCATGTGGAGGAGGAAGAGGAGGAGGACCACTTAGGACCACTGAAATACACAGCATCTAAAGGTTTTTTGCTAAAGGACACCTCTTTTTCCACATCCTGTTCTTTTACATAAATGTAACATAGTTACAAAGATATTTTTACATCAGACTCATCAATCTCCCATCTTCTGTCATTCGCTACCATTCACTTCATCAGGGGCATTTCTTTCATAATCAAAAAACTGTAAATTTCTACCTGACTTGTGTCAAAATGTTTGTTTGACAAGCTATTATTTTGTGTGTGCTCAGTTTTATTCTTGTTCTGCATTAACTACTCTATCATTTGAAACAAATGTAAGCATCTACAGTCATAGTAGATGCTCTTTGAAGCTGTATTTAATGTTTATGCTTTGAGCTAAATACTACCACATCTTATTTAACAAGATAACAGGCCACTTGTTTGCTTCGCTCATTAGTATTAAACACACCCTACAACTGTGGATGACCTATGTGTCCTTTACAGGTATTTGGTCATATACCAAAGTGTTAAAGAAACGAAAACTGTCACCTCATGATGGCAGTAGATGAAAAGTCAGGTGATTGCTTTCAGTTCATCCTGAGGGGGACATGAATGTCTGTATCAAATCTTTTGGCAATCCTTCCAATACCTGTGGAAAACTTTTACTCAAAACCAAAAATGTCAACCCTGTGATGGTGCTAGAGGAAAAGTCAGTGGACCATCAGTGTTACCAGGGTTCATCCTTTGGGAATCATGAATGTAGTTCTTAGATATTTCAGTCTGGACTAAACTGGCAGACCTACTGCCTTAAAACCATGTCACTAGAGTGGCTGAAAATAAGAGGCTGCAGGCACTGATGTGTAATGTGAAAAGTGAACTTGCAACACCTTACCAGAAAATCCTTTTTGTCATGGACAAAAAACTCATAAGCCTTAACAGAAACATTTTATCATATATTGTCATATCAGAATTGTCTATGTGTAGTTCATCTGTTTGAAAAAAAACACCATTTAAAAATGTGATTTTGAGATTAGTATCTTGATGTTTTGTGCTGTTTTGTAAGGCAAAACATTGCTGCAATATCAAAACCACTGCAGAGTGACTTTTATAATTCTAAGGTGAGTGAGTTTAGTCAATGCAAGTGATCTGTCCAGTGAGTAGCTGGCATCATATTAACAATCAAAATGTCACTATAGCAATGCTACATTTAAATGTAACACACATATTAACACATATACTACATATAATACAATCTTACTTTTGTTTTTAAATATTTATAATGTTGAAGAATGTTATTATTGTTGCGAGAGCAGAACAGGACTGAGGGGACATGTGTTCTGCTCATGCTTTCATCTTACATTGTCGTCTAAAATGTTCAGTCACCATGTTCTGTTATAATCACTTTATATCAGTTACAATCAATTTTGAGCCAACATAGCAATTACAGCATAAAATAGCTTTTCTCTGTTGTATTTTACCAAGGGAATCTTGTAACTCTAACAATAAAAAATATTTAAAAAAAATCCAACTGTGATAGAACATAGCAACATCTCATAATGTAATAAAAGCACTTGTTAATGATTCACAGTGATGCAAAGCAGAAGAGGAATAGCAGAGAATGAGCAAAAACATGCAGTCACACTTTGTCGAGAGATAAAAGGACAAATTATTTCTTTGATGTTGTTTATCGCTCATTGGTGGTAATCAGTGGACATTTCCACGTGGACGGAGATTTAAAAGCCCACTTAAATTCAAGAGGCGAGAACAGAGATCTAAAGGACAGAGTAGAAAATGTTACTGTCTCCATCTTGTGCTACTCGTCAGTAAATGTTTTGTTTTAAAGAGAAATCGTGCATCAATTTACAAAACTGACATTTTCTCACCAAAGCCGCTCGTCGTACCTTAATACAAAAGAAACATTTTCAGTTTTCAAAAGGTCTGAACGCTTAAGCTCAGATGAGCATGGCTTATAACACCACACCTGCTGACATCACCTTCTGTAAGTATTGACAGTGCTGTAACCATTAATGGAAAATATTATTTTATATTTTCCACTTGTTTCCTGGCACTAGCAGGAGCTCTTACCAAGGCCATAAATAGTGTTTGTTCCACTAAATGCTTTGAGTGGATGAATGTATTTTAAGATGGTATGCTAGATGATCTGATTCGCATCCTACGTAGGAAAGTGATGTTGTTGAATTTTAAAGTTTGTGTGTCTTTACCTCTTTCCCTGTGACATCTCCCCTTTATTTACATCTTACACCAGTCTGAGTCCCTACTTTGTTCACCCCTCTGCTCTACAACTAATTCCACCCTCTGTCTCAGTCTTTATGTCTTTCTCTCACATCCACCGCTTTCTTTCCATTTACCCAATTACTTCCACCCCCTCTTTTTAAAAATCATCTAATTTCCCTTCTCTATGGCATAATTCCCTCACTGTCTGGCTAATGTTTGGTGTTTTGCGGCGCCACAATGACAAATATGTGAAAGACAGAAGAAATCAGGCAGACAGTGACACAGAGGTACAGCATGAAAAGAATCAGTACCCTTGTGACAGTTAACCTTATGAGCTTGGAGTCAGGACAGCCTGAGCTGGCAGCTGATGGCAGATTGCCACAGCAAGCCCACGGTGCGACCCATCTGTGCCTGGTATTAAAGCAGGCTCACAACCCAGGGCCTGAGCCGCCACGCTGTGTAATAGCTACATGGACATAGGCACAGTCCAGAGGGGGCCAACAAGTCACCCACTGGGATGACAATGGCAGCTTGGTTAACACAAACACACTCTTAAACTTGTAAAAAAAAACATCCCACACATGCAACAAAGCACAGAAAGAAAGAAAGAAACACATTGGCAGGGATGCATAACTTACACATCGCTCTGCTTTGCAAAAACACATTAATGACATGTTTCTGTGCACAGAACACCACTCCACCCTATTCTTTAAAACAGTGTGATACACATTTGGCTGTGAGCGATATTTTCCCTCTCTGCACCTATTTGAAGCTGTGGTTGGACATTGTTCTGTGTTTACATCCTGTTGTGCCGACTGCTGTGTGAGTATGTTTTGCGTTTGTCCAGGTGTGTGTGAATGTGATTTTTTTGTGTATTCAAGGGTCACAACTGCAGCACAGTAGCAATATACAGTATATTATCTGAGCTAACATGTCTATACTGTCTAGCAGATATACGTCAAAATGAAATACATTGGTAAAAGTAAATTCCTGTGATAGCTGTGAGCAGGAGTGAGGTGAAACAGTGTTTATCAAACACAGTAGTTTAGCATGAACTTGATGATCTAAACTATGCCAGTAAAATAAATCATAACAGGTGGTAAGTAATGAAAGTCATGTTAATGTAGGTTCTTATGGGGATAACTTTACACTAAATCATGCATTGATCAAATGTAATTAATATTTCTCCTTTTGCTATTATCTTCTAGCATGTTGCTTTACATCTCTAACTATACGTATGTGTACAAACTTCAAACGTGTTTGGCCTTTTCTTGTCAGCAGGGTTATTCTTCACAGACTGTCAGCTATGTCACACTAAATATTCAGAACAGTTAATATACCCAGTGCCATTATAAAATATGACAATGACAACCTCTTAAGGTTTGTTGGTGGTCAGGGTTAAGACTTCTCAATCATACAAAGATAATTGGGCTTGAACTCTTATTTTCCCCTTAAATGCTTCATTTTGCAGCAGTAAAGTTATATTACACAGACATTTTTCCACCAAATTTTAAACAATTTATATTATTATTACACATATTATCTCCATAATATCCATTCTGACTTGTCAGAATGTGTCTTTAGAAACGTTTAAATCTTGACTAGAAAGATTTGTCTTATAAATGTGACATCTTGTGGATGTTTCCTCAAGTTCTGGATTACAATCTTGAGGTACTTTTACTTGAATATTTCCATTTTAGACAATTTTATACTGTACCACCTCTGCAAGTCAAAGAGTATATGGACTTTTTACTCCACAATATATATAAGACAGCTATAGTTTCTTTGCAAATTAAGATTTTATGTACAACTTTTTGCCCGTATTGTTTTATGTATTGTATTGTATAGATCACACAACATAATATTATATTAAATAGTCAAATTTAGATCCATGTTGACCGGTTGTAACAGTAAAATGATGGAGTAGTGATGTGAATGAAGTAAAGAATCCATGGTTGACTACTTCATCTAAAGGCACTGAATACAGTGATTTCATTTCATTTTGGTTGTGTGGTCTTGATGACTGTCAGAGTTTATTCACAGAAAAACAAGTTTATTACAGCCTCTTAATTTACAGATTTTTAAATCAGACTGATTAGTCTCAACCTGAGTTAAATTATTTTGGGACAGTGATCTGTAAACCTGTCATGTCCAAGCAAAGACTGGTGATCTCCATTACACCCCCTGTTCATCCACCCAACTCCACAGACTCTCATCTCGCAGTTCGCTCCTCTGACCGGTAGAGGTCGCAGCCTAGCAGTCTCTGTGTGGACGGGAACGCATGGAGGGATCTGAGCGCTCCCCCATGACAAAGCTACAGCGCGTCTGGAAACCAGGAACGGAGCACGGGCGTTTTGGGAGAAACTGTCGACAAGATCACTCCTGCAGCTTCACCTGTACCACGGCCAGCTCGGCTCGCTGACAAAACTACTTCACTGAGCGGTTTGCTAATTATCTTGTGATTTTAACGCGCCGGACTGATCCCCCTCCCCCCCTCTTCTCTCTCCAAGTGAACTTTATAGGGATGTTGTGTCCGAGCATCATCGTGCTGAATGCTCAGATAGTGCAGAACTAAGTGTAGGACGAATGTGAAGAGTCAACGACTGGAGAAAATCTTCTTCTACTACTACTTTTGTACTGTTTAATTCACTAGAGAAAAAATAGAGAGAGAGAGTGTGTGTGCAGGAGAGAGAGAGAGAGAGAAGTCTCACAGGTTTTTGGAGCTACGCTTTCATGCCGTCAGTCTTGCGGACTCTGAGATGGACGTGAGATTTTATCCAGCTCCCCCTTCAAGCGTGGGTTCATGTACGTTACCGACTGACTCCGGTTTGGACTATTACCACTCTAACAAGGTAAACAATTATCTTTAGTTTACGAGCGTATAGCCGGTCGGATGTGCAGCCCTCAGTGTGATGATGATGCCTGCACGCACAACTACACTGGTAACGTTTGCCCATAGCTATATATGACCAGGCGCAGTTTGTTAGGATAGTTAGTGACAAGTGCTGCACTTCTTCCTTCAGGATAAACAGAGTGAAACGAATTGTAGAGTTTGCATTACCACTGAACTTTGTTTGTATTTGCTACGTACTGGCGTGCAGAAAACAACACACGACACATGTTCAGATCTCATGCATGTATTTCTTCCTTTAATTATTATTTGTTCACCTGGATAAAGTGTGAGTACGGAGTTCTGTAGCTGTCCGGCGAGCAGAGTTGGAGCGCGCCACTCTCCAGCGCACTGGAAGCAGTTGCGATGATCAGACTGAACAATGTGGAAACACAACGAATGAGTGCCTTTTTTTTTTTTTAAATCGTATGATATATATACCGGCAAATGGTTCCCTGTGCAATGTAAACCTTTCCAGCTTAACTGCGGAAACACAAGGCTCTTATCTGCTTCACACAGGTTCCCACATGGGCCAAAGCACAATTAGTCCAAGGAACAATTATGTCTCAACGTGATAGTGGCAGAATTTAATGGGATTTGTGGTGGTCTAATGTATATATCGTGCAGCCTGTGAGTGACCAGTGTGCATATTAATTTGTCTTATTTTGTCTAATTTCTCGACAAAAGTGATTCCATTGAACAACACACAGGGAAGTCAGTCATTGCGCATGCATCCAATTTCATCCATACATATATAACTTTGTAGTAATGAATGATTCATTAAAAAATTCAAATTGAAAAACAAAAGGGAAATATCTCAATTCATTCATCTTTTTTTTAATCACATCAATATGGGAAAAAAAGTTGCGAATAGCACATGTGTATTTACGCACAAAATCATATGCGATATTGATATAACATCAGGACCTTTATAGATAAGCTGAAGGGGGAATGTGTACTATAAACTGATTATAACTGACAGGCTTCTGTTAGAAGGAAAATAGCCTGTTCTTATTGGATAGCTAATTATTGTTAAGTTTTCTGAATTATTGATATTTATCTCAAATGCCATGGGACCTACTGTAAAGAGATCACTGCTGCTGTTACACTCTTTTCATGACAAAAAAAATGTTGCTGCCTCTTTGCTTTAGTGGTTCAGGTTTTAAACAAATGGCAAACGCACACACCTACTGAATAGTGCAAGATTACATCACAGCCACAATGGCAATTTGTGTTACTGTGGTCAGAGTAAAACCTGTGTAAACATTTGTCACCAACTACTGGGCAGAGCTGGAAGAAGGCATTTTATCCACAGACATTTAAATAGGTTTGCTTCTCTTAGCACCTGGAAGGAAACCAGCAGGCAGTGAACATTTGCTGATGGCAAAGTGAAACATTATAGCACAGTACACTATGTGACTTGCTTATCTCCACATTCATACACACAGTCACCTGTATGTAACAAAACACACGCACAGCTCCACACTACACATACACACGTATGTTCAGAGTGGGTTTAATTACAGTGTGTGACTATTTTACATATACATATACTACATACTTACATATACTGCAGGCATTCCTTCAACCCATACTTACTGTAATGTAAACTTTAATCCTTAAATTGTAACTAAACAAATCTTAATTCTGAATCTAACCTTAAACTACATTAGCTCTGAATGAAAAGAGAGAACTGGCAAAATAATTCATACGTCTTGTTGCCTGTCTTCTAGGATACACATGTGAATACGCACAGTAGTTGCATATTTAAAATCTCTATGGTACCTGCTTGTCTGTTGGAGGCCGTGTCTCAGGTCTTGTAGCATTAACATAATGAAGTTGTGTTAACAATATATAAGTTATAACGATTCAGTGGGCATAGAAGTTGTTGGCTTGATAAGTAGATGGTTCGGACAGAATCATCATCAGAATCATTTAACATTGTCATTACTAAAGTAACAGCTGTAAAAGATGTAAAGTGACACATTATCTGTACTGATGAATAATGATGCAAGAGCTTTGTATGACATTTTGGCAGTAGTTCATCTTTATGGCAGTCTCATTTCAGGAGTGGGATAAAGTTGACCTGCCTGTGTTAGCGGTGCTGCAGTAGCCTAATGCAACTTTATCTGCAGGTGTTATCTTGTGACGATGATACAAAACAAGCTATTTCTTTATTTTCACAGTCCTTATGTAGCCACGCTATAGCTTTAGCGTGCATTTTTCAGTCCTTTTTGGTAGAAGATTTTACAGGAAATTGGAAAGACAGTAAGCAGTTTCATAAACAGTGTGGCTTGGATGTACTGCAATTTGCAGTAATAAATCATTTCTGTTGCAAGCGCTGCACACATAGAGGTTAAGAACAGACACAACTCCACCCCATTTGGGGCCTCCTGGAAGGTGTTGATTCATTTTCATTTACACTTTAACCAAGCAGAATATATATAATGCTTAAATGAAACTCACTACTGTTATTACGCATCACTGTACAACACTAAACACACCAACCAGGAAGTGAGCATAATACTAAGTGGGACAGTCCATCACTTCCTGTTCAAGAGGTGTAAACTCAAAACACATCTATATCTGAGAGTGACTGCTAGGCTACGTGAAAATGACTGTATAAATATGTGTGTGTATATAAATGGACCTGTGTTCATTACATTTTTTTTTATCTGAAGGGGTTAATAATTGATGAATTCAAAGAATGTGTAAGCTAAAACTGGTTTGAGATACTCTGCCACATTCTGACACATGATTGATTGATGCATGCCAGGAATATGGATCTCACTGACAGAATAAGTCAATACCACAAATCTATGAGTGCACTTGACCTTTGAATTTAGTTGGTGGTTTTCCTGCAATTAGATACTAAACATCAACAAAACGCTTCTGTAGCAATCATAAATGTTTTAATCAAAAGGTGAGTGAAAATAAGGTGCTTTATGCTTTAATTTCTTTTTCCAAATCCAAATCCAATTTATGATCAAAACACAAATTCAGATGAAGATTATGTAAGATAAAAATGCCACTGTGCTTCTCTACATTCTTTTTGTGAATTCCTTGATAAAACAAGCAGTGCATCCACATTTTAGAACAATGCAAAGAACAACACATGAGAAAGGCATTGATTTGTATTTTGCTATGAACCCCACGGCTCTGTTGCTCTTCTCAACTCTATCCAACTTGCATTGTCCTACACTTGCACAATCACTGTGAGTCATCTTTTCGCCCAAGATTTCTCCTAATCTTTTTGAAGCCTCTCTGTATCTTCCCTGGCTGAGTGGGAGGCTTGTTTGTTCAGCGTACACTCAGCTGTGTATACCAGTGCTGAAGGCCACTTCTTCGCAAATGCCTGTTTTAGCAAGAGACTATTTGTTAAATGCATTATGACTTGTGCATACCCCCAGGCAGAATCACTCCGGTGAAATGAAGTTGGATAGATTACTGTAGCTGTTCCACTTTCTCCTCATCCCTCTTCCCTCTAACAGCACGGTGCCCAAGAGAGAGGCTCTCATGTAATTATACTGTAGTTATACTGTAGGTTTTTAATCGAATGGTTTGCAGATGTTATTCTTTGCATAGTTGAAGGCTGTGCCAACTTACTGTACGTTATTTAAAGATGCTGAAGCCGCCTTCACCATAGTGAGGAACAAACATTTTATTGATAGAGTTTTGCAATGGAAGTACTTACAGAAGTGACATCTCAGTCAAACCATTACTGTGTCTGAGGACTTCATGTGTACATGTGTTTGTGTGCAGTGCATATGTAATTGCCAATATACCTTAAGGTGACATGCAGAAAAGATGTTATAATAGGACAACCCTTATTCATACATTGATCTCGATTTTCCCACATGTAATACCTCATTGTACATCTATATACGAGTACGGAGCAGCTGACATTTGTCCACCCAAAGAGCAGTGAGGCCAGGTTTTGCAGAGCACGTACCACCACTATCCAAATCACTGTATTAGTCACGGGATACTTCAAAGTACAAGACATGTGAAAATATTTTCCGTGTTAAATTCTCAGAATGTTTTTTTTTTCTCTTCAAAACATGACCGTAATAGAAACAGAAAAAGAAGAGTTATTCCAGCAGTACCTCATTCTGTACACAGAGAGAAGTTAATTACATGGAGGCAAGCATTCTTGGGTCAACAGTGTGGACTTGGGGTTTTTCATTGTGCCCATTCATAACATTCTGCTGACTGGCCTGTCCGAGTTGCAATATCCCAACCGTTCTCACTGGGAAAATGTTAACCCATGCATGGCTCAATTGTACACCCGAGGGGAAAAACACAGACTAAAGCTGCTGGAACTGGCAATACTCAGAGTGGTGAGTTTATTGTTCTAATGCAGTTCCAGTCGGTTAACTCAGAGCAAATAATAGATAACATTATATCGAGTCATGGAATGAATGAATGTTTTTTTTTGTATTTATAAAGAAAAATCATTAAAACAGTTCAGTTTATAGAGTTTTTGTTTTTGGTATAATCATTTCCTGGCATTATTCATAAACAAGTTTTCTGTCTCCCCAACTCTCCCCCTCTCTGTCTAACTTATTCTTTCATTTACCTTCCCAGCAGCAATGTCAAAAGGTTATGGAGGGAAGCCCGATCGCCTGAGGCTGATTGTGTCTTTGAGTTAATGATAAGTAGCTACAGTGTTATTCTCTGTAGCTGTGGTGCTTAGATTTGTTCTATGCATAGACTGTTACAATAGGAAAAAACCCCACTATAAAATACACTATGTATGAAGATTTTGTATTTTGATCACTGGTTTGAAAAAAGAAGACAGAGTTGTGTTGAATGTATTTTTTATCAGAGTTCGATGGATATGTGAGTAACTTCAGCTTCCTTGTAATCAGCTTTTGTTTATTCACCTATATTAGAGCATAGTTACAGCAGAGGAAAAATCCCCATATTGACGCCACTACATCAGTGAAACTGTAGTTTCTGTTCTGCAAGTACACATACTTAAGATTTCACAGGGTATTTTAAGGACAGCAATAGGATGAATGGATACAGCACTGTCCATAACAGGGATTTAGCACCTTAACCTACAGGATAGCATAGGTGACAAAGCTTCAACCAGACTCTGCAGTGCTCCCACTGCTGTCCTCTGCACTTTATAATCTAGACCAGACATGACTCAGAGCTACTAGAGGTGTAAAGAGGGTCATAAGTCATGTATGGCTGAAAATAGATAGTATAGTTTATTCTGCCTGGTTAGCTACTTAATCACCTAGGTCCATAGAAACATAGGCTATTTATGTCGATGACTGATTGCATTAACTGCCAAGAATTCAGTCATGACAGTGCATTTTTTAAAACTCATCCCAATATACTTTTGTGATATACTGCTGCTATCCAAATCACTTCTGTGCTGCTGTCACACTGTAATCTATGAGCCAGTAAGTTGGTTTATTATAAGAAATCACCAGTCTGCTTTTAGGATAAGACTGATAGCGGGTTTCCGAGCTTTGGTGGGATGCATGGCACGCTGCAACATGGCCACATCACAAGACATCAGAGTAATTCCCGTTTTGAAGTTGATTGCAGATCGAAGCAGCCCAGCCTCGTGCCACTCATTAAGTCACATTAACCCTAATTATTGTCACTGCCCCTTGAAACCCAAATACTGCAGTCAGTCTTGACTCTTGGCTACTCAGCTGGATGCTGGGTGTATGTTTCATCCGCTTGATTTGTGTAAAGGAGGCAAAGGGCTTTTAAACTGTATTCACCTCAGGAGGACATTGGTTCCTCAGTAGCAATAGCCAAGCTTGTCTCTCTGCCTCACTCCCTGTCTGTCTGCCCGCCCTCTCTACCGCCTCCCTCCTCACAGCCCAGTTTTCTTGTGATGTTTTATATTCAGTTCTTGATTGGTTGGGGGATGGGGTGGCGGAATAGCATTTGAGGGGTTAGCTGGTTAGTGCAGGGAGGGGGTAGTAGATTTGGGGTGTGTGTAAAAAGAGAGAGAGAAGGGACTGTATACGGAGGGAAAATGGAGAGAGATTTTTAGGGGTACTTTATTTTTTCAGCTCGCCATTGAGTCTGTAATGTCATTCAACGATGTGGAAACCAAAATGAGCCTTGCCACCAGATGTGTTCCAGTCCAGATAGTGACTTGAAAGACAGACGTTTATTGTTTTAGTGCATTTGGTGTGGTTCAAACTCAAACTGCATGAAATGCTGATTGATGGATTTCACTAAAGAATGTGTGTGCATACAGTATGTGTGTGTGTGAGACAGAGAGAGAGAGAGAGAAGAGAAGAATTAGAGAGAGAGAGAGGGAGGCATCTGCTTCGTGTGATTTATTTAACCATTTCTGTGCTCTGCCTGCTGATGAGAAATGAAAACTGACTGCATTTTGCTGTGCCACAGTAGCATTTCAAAGCAAAGCAGATACATTTTCATTCTATCACCACACCATAATGAAAATACAACCCTTCCAGTAATGTTTCCCTTTGATATCTACAGAATGTGGCCTTGATGTTCCTATAAACTTTAAAGACTAAAAACAGCACTGTATAGCATGCTTGAATGGAGATAAACATACTCAGCAGCAAGACAATATATCACAAAGTTGTTGCATAGTAGGCTCTGTTTTTATTGTAACAATAAGTCAATATGAACATTATGCTGTGACCTTCCGTTATGCAACTTTATATCTCTGGCTCACCAAGGGCAGCAACCAAACTTATTGTTGTTGCTGACATTTAGCATCATCCACATGCATGTGGTTTAGACTGTAGGTCAGGAAGTGCGTAGCTCGGTCTTTTTTTTTTGCAGCAGTTTCAGCATCCCTACTGTGAACTGTGTGTCCTTAATTATAATACAGAAACATTTTTGTTGTTCCTGTTGTTTTACAATTAAGGTATCAGCACGCCAACTTGGATGTAACAAAGAGAAAACATTTTCATTATGTTGAAATGCTACAATTCCCCCAGCAAGAGCAAGAAAGCTGATCTTCATTAGGATAATTGCTTCATTTCATTCATAAACAAATAGACCACAAAGTGATTATTCTAGATGCTGGAGATTAAAAGTGCAGTTATTGGCCTTGGCAGATTTGTGTAAAGCAGGCTTTGCTACATAAATTAGCCTAATCATTGTATGAAAAAACCATATCAACATTTCAAATAAGCACAGACGGCGCTCATCATCTCTCACTTTCACACTTGCCACTTTGCAAAGATCTCACAGTTCATCCAACAATTTGTTTTTCATTTCATCTCTCTGGGAATGGTATATTACAGCCTATGTTTTGATACTATCGTGATTTTTTTTTCTTTCCCCAGTAAAGGTTCTATGTGAAATGGTGTGAGACTGCCGTTTAGTCTATGAGCAGGAAATGAAACACTAAGGAGAGAAGGAGTGAGGCAGAGGGAGGGCAGGGAGATTTAGGGGCATCTTAAGAGGTTAGAGTATTGATGTTTTGACAGGTTGACTTTAAATATCAGATCTGCTTTGGATATCACAAGACCGGGAGAGACAGTGTTTAACCTTGAGCAAGACTGTGACAGCACCAAATCACCCATCTAAACAAATGATTGGAAATACATTTTCAGCTTTTGGAGGAGACAGCATTTGTCACTCTCACTGTTGAGTCAGTCCTTGTTGTATGGAAGGTTTATGCATTAAATGGTTGACTAACAGCTGATGCATGCACAGGTTGTGATGTTTAACATTAATGTTTTAGGTTAAATAAGAAGCACAAGGGATTTGCCTTTCAGAGTTGCAACATGGTATGTGCTGTGTTTGTTGGCGTTTCATTCTCCTGGCTCCACTCATGGGTGTTTCTTCAGTAAAGCTTGGCGAGGATGACATGATCCAACAGATTCCATAGGATAAATGTATAAAAATACTGAACACAGTGTCTGCGCTCTCGAAGAATGCAGCTGTCGGTGTATTAAGAGAGGTTCGCAAGCCTGGGCAAACATGAACAGTTGTCTTAGCTTCGTGAGGCATGTCCTGTGCAAACAGAACTGGAGATGACTGGTTCAGGTCCACGCTCCCAAACCATGGGCCCACTGCGTACACACACTCGGAGACGTACACTCAATCGTAGGTAGACACGCATATTCATACATGCAGATACAAGCGCGTTCACACTTGTGTAGCATAAATAAACACAAGCACACATGTGAACATACAGACCACATAAATGCTGTCATGTTGTTGTGCGGCAGCAAG
Source organism: Sandelia bainsii (assembly GCA_032362345.1). Classification (NCBI taxonomy): domain Eukaryota; kingdom Metazoa; phylum Chordata; class Actinopteri; order Anabantiformes; family Anabantidae; genus Sandelia; species Sandelia bainsii. The sequence goes on from JAUMHL010000025.1 coordinate 18,612,724, forward strand.
TACTGATCTGCCTTAGTGATTGCTGGATTTTATAGTATGAATGTTTTAGTAGGAACAGTTAACCCAAAGATCATATTCAACACATTCTAAGAAGAGTGAGTGTGATCACAGTTACTGTTCTATTTTGGAAAGATTTATGGTTGAGATGCTAGCCAGATTGACAAGAAAGATAAGTACGCTTTATTTGTTTTACTGTATTGTTTTCACACATTTAATTGCTTCCTTCTTTGATTGTTACTGTTTCTTCACAAGCCAACACGAGAACAAAAACATCTTGCACATACAGTATGATGGGAGTAGCATAATTAGAGTGTGATGTCATTAATGGAATCCGTGACATTGTATATACATCTAAACTAAAGCTAAAAAGTTTGGAAATAAGTGCCACCTGTGATCTATTTGGTTCAAGAAATGAGTTGGTTCAAGACTGCACAGCAAGTTGGTTAGCTTCTTAGGCCACCGATGATTGGTCCTCTGCCATGTGCCATTTGTTTTTGTGCTTCTCTGAGCCAAGTGTCTGTGTGACTCCCCTCCTTATCTCTACAAACCCACAGTCCCCCCAGGCCCCTTTTGCCTCAGTCTAGTAAACCACCTCTGGCACTTTTGGGCTTTGTTCATATTATTTTCATTGTACTTTTGCCGTACTTTCCAGGAATTACATTCTCACTGTGTGTGTGTGTCAGTCTTTCTTACACAGTTATTTGCAATGATTACCTGGTAAAGCAGCATCAAATAAGAACATTTAATCTTATAGAAGTGCTGCACCATTTTTTCTTCTTTTCTGCATATCACTGATGAATCTTATTGCTTTTGTTGCTTGTTTCTTTTTAGAATGTACATGCTCCAATATTGTGTATAGAAGTTGTTATTGCAAATCTACAGTAGCTACTTTAGTTCTGTTTCAGCTCACGGTATGTTGATTGTTACGTGATATGTTAGTGTAGCTGAAACAGAGGTTTTCACTTTGCAAACACAGCGTTGCTGGCACTCCTGGTTTTACTTAATCTTTGACACAAAGGCAGTGGCATGTGGCTGCGCTCTCAGACAGATTTATTTACAGGGAGAGAGAAAAAGAGAGAGAGAGAGGCAGCTGGGTGTGTGTATATAAATAGTAAGATTTTTGCTTAAAAACACATCTGACATTTTAATGTGCTTACATTTATTTAGTGTTTCTTGTTTATTCTATGTATAATAGTAGATTACTTGGGATTTTGTCTTGAACATCGCCATCAATTATTAGGACTTCCCGAAACAAACACAGTATCGTCTGCCTGATAACATGCTTGGTACTTTGTTCACCTCAGGACCTTATTCTGGGTTGCAGTGTACACACGCCTGCCAGTCAAAATGGGTGATTTATTTGGTTTCCATCCTATAATTACCCACTGGGTAGATGGGAGGAACTCTCTGAGATTATAGTTTGTCTTTGCAGTAAAAAAAGCCTGAGAGACTTTTAATGATTTGCCAGTAAGCTCTTAAAAGTATCTTTTGATGTTTTATCAAGGACTGAAACATTAATTGGAAATATTTTCTGTGTATGTAATGATAGAAATGTTTTAAGCAATTTATTAGAAACATTTTTAAAATTAAAAACATCTTATTTGTGTTTTTTTCCAAATTGTCTTATGTGGACTGGTGTTCTTAATTACTGCAATTTTGTTTGTTTCTAATCAAATGTTACCTCTTGGCACTGAGTGTTGTTTGCAAAGTATGATATCGTTCAGATGCAGATGCATTGCATTCTGATAAATACTGAAAGAATATTTTCACATCAAATAAATTGTTTTCTTTTTTGTCTTTTTTGGATATAGCTTAAGGCAAATTGAAATGGAAAAGTAGTGACCTCACATCAGATTTTGCTGACACCAGTCATGGGCAATCACCAGCTTTTTGGCAGGAGAAAGGTGTTTCTTCTTCTTAGGTTTACACCACCTAATATTCTTTTAATTGACTTCAGAGATACTGTATCAAGACTTGCTGAAGAAGTTACAAATTGGCTAAAGCAGCTCATTCTGAGAGCCAGATCTCCTTGTTCCTTTTCGTTTGGTTTGTTGTACTTTCTGTTGCTCCGCATAATGACGAGGGTGGATAGAATGGAAGATTTCAATTACTCAGAGAAAGTCAAGGAGGTTGTTGAAGTTTGAGAAATACAACACGGGCTGGTTGCTATGTAGAGATTGCGCCCATTTGGAATGTAATTAAATTGGTTTGGCTGCCTGCCAGAGAAAAAAATACATTCCTTTCTTCTCATCTCAAATGAAAATGTATAGAGTGTTTTGCTGAAAAATACCTGGAGGGAACAGTTGGCTGTTGAATATTTGTAATACATCTTGCATTGTGCAGTTGAAATGAGTTTTGAGATGAGTTATCCGTTGTGGTTTCCCCTTTGACATTTCAAAGGTATGCAGCTTTTGAACCATGGACTTACTGTAATCTATTTTTTTTCTATTATTGATGTGCGGTTGAGTTATAAACTGTAAATTGGCTTCTCTGCTTTTTCACTGGCTGTGCCATATCAGAAACCATGAGGCTACAGTTCAGAAAAAGACTTTGTAATAATGTTTATATATAGTCACATGTAAACCTAATTTGTTGGTTCCAGTCTACATATGAAAGCACACAAGACCTCTGTTTACCATATAGAGTGTGTGAATCGTTCACTGACTCACCCCCTCCACAAAATAACTAAGCCAAACTAAAACATGGAACACTTAACCACTCTAATTTGAAAATTCTGACCAACTGAATCAGTGTCACACATAAGAAAAAAAAAAATCATAAAACGGTGAAAGTATACAGGCTGTTACAGAAAGTATAGACACTGAGGAATTGCAGTGTGTGGCAAATTTATAAACCTGTGGGGGTAACTCAAATTCTCCAAACGTTCTCACATAAACATGGAGAATTTTAAGAAGACAGTCCACAGCACTGAAATTACAGGCCCGCTTTACACTAGACATCTGTGCTTAGATTGTAAAAACTGCTGAAGGAGTGAGGCGAAAACTTTTCAACAAATAAAAGGTCCATAATCCCTAAATAGAGTATGAAATACCTAATGTGTTATCACTTCCTTCCTTTCAGTTGTGTGAAGACCAACAGTAATTGACATCTGAGGTTGTTTTGGAGCTCACAAAAGTACAAAGTGATCTTCCTCTTCTTCGCATGACCTCAGAGCAATATGAACCACAAAAAAGAAAACAAATGTTCTCAGATTTTTGTTAGAATTCTGGAAATAGCACTGTTTATAGTCAGGAAAAAATTTCATAGTTTCTCTATAAGCACTTTTTAGGCTGAATTTCAGATGCAACTTATGCCCAGATAAAAAAAAAAGAGCATGAAAATGCTTTAATAATTGCACTATTAGAGAAGGAGAGAGAGCGGGAGATATAGAGGAAGCAGCAGATAAATTCAGATGTGAGCTGTTAGGTTGCTATGTGTGTTTGTTGTAAAAATCAAACCTCCTCTGATCCACCTTTGCCTGATCTGCAAATGGATCAAGCTGCCCAGAATCAGCCTGGCATTGCGTTATAATAGCTTTTCCTTGTACGTATCCTTGTCAAATCAACTTAGTCTCTTTGGGTGCTATTTTAGTGTTAGTCACATAGTCGATACAGGAAACTACAAGTCCTATGTGTTGTTGTTTGTCCCCAGACCACATGGAAATATATTTGTATGTCCAACTTCTGTAATGCCATCGTTAAACCATGACACTTTTGGAAAGTGTACTTTGAAGTGAGGCATCCATGGAGCAAGGTGGAGAAGAGCTGAGACGATGAGCTAATTAATGGGGTCTGCCACGACTGCGCTAATGGCTGCTTGTGGGTTTGCAGTTGCTGTAGCATGCATGTGGTTGCTTTAGCATGCAACCAAGCATGCCCATGCTGCATGGTTGATTTTTAGTCAGAGGCTCAATCCAACATGCACATGACAAAGCCTGCTAAGTGAATCAAAAAGCTGTGTATCAGTGGCAACAAGGCACTGCAATCTTCTCAATGTAACCGGGAAGATAGAGCAAATGGGCAAAGCCGCATGCCAATACACCTTCAGGGCATTGATTGTGTGCCATAAAGCTTTTATAAGCCTTTCCTGCCTATGTTGAATGTAAACTCACAGCTCAATAAGGCATAGGATTTTTCTCTGTTTTGTTTTCTGTGTATGCCTCACCAGATACTGTACATTGATATGAAAATATGTGAGTAAACGTGTGTGAATCCAGACTTAGGGATACACAGTTAAGCTGTAAAATGATGTTTCTACCAATACAGTTTTGTACTTGTGCAAGGAACTAGAAAACAACTGACACAGAGGAAGAGGAGATGGAGAGATAGAGCTTATTCTGGCACACAGAAAGACAGAGGCTTTTTGAGCAAATCTGAAAGACAGAATAGATTCATACTACACATTAGCACGTACACATACGCCCAGGCACACAAACCAAGGTTGAGTCCAGTTTCCCAAGCTTGCACGTGCTGACATGACTCCAGCTCTCACTTTCATTTGTGCTCATGCACCTGCGCACACACACACTCACTGTTATTTTCATTATAGCAATATGAATGTTGTAGTACATTAAACAGCATTATTCTTACCACAGTGTGATCACACAGTAGTTTTCAACAACAGTAGTTTCCACAGATAAGAAACAAAGCAGTCCAATATGAGCTTTATACTGTGTGTGTTTTGTGACTTCCTGTCTCTGTGGATGGTTGAGGTATTATGAAGTGAGTTAATACATTATGTTAAGGTCAGGGGTAAATTTGCCTTGTGCGTAAAGAAAAATAGTGCTAACATATTTATAGGTAAATGATAGCTATACAAGTAATACTAATAGTTCTATTTCATTGATTAATCTAAACTGGCAAACATTTGCTTTTACATTTGGTCAGTTTTATATTATTGTTAATTGTTGATTTATGCTGTTGGTTATAGAAACAAGCAGTTTAAAATGTTGTTTGAACTTGTGATGAGCATTTTTTGTCAGTCAGAGGAAACATACATTTACAGATTCATCAAAATCTTACATACTGCTGTAAAAGACATCAGTGGACTGTCAGTCGGTGATGAAGTGTAAACCACCTGTCAAAGTCAAAGTAAACTTTATTGTCATCTCTGCTATATACTGTACAGGTACACAGAGAGACGAGACGACGTGGC
>JAUMHL010000025.1:18617977-18640145 GCA_032362345.1 Sandelia bainsii
AATATAAAAATCTAAACTTTCAGCTAAGGTACAATATAAAAATATACACTTTAAACTGGGAATAAACTAAAAACAGATAGGAAACTATTTTCATATGTGGTATATCACCTTCCATGTAAGTCCTGAGATTGTCTTTGTGCGTTGGATGTGCATGAGGTCCATAACAGTACAATATGAAATCTATGACGTAGGTGATAAACAGTGTCTAAGAGCAAACAGTTCTTTTGTGCATTAATTGAATGTCGATTAGCATTTATTATTAGGACTAAATGTAAGCTTGTACCTTAAGGTGTTTGAACAAATGATGAGTGCTGTCCAGTTTCTAGAGAAGATAGTCTTGTAGTTTATTATCTGTGACAGGATAGTGGTTTGGTCCTAAAAAGGTGTCTCTCAGAGCATAAAGCAGTGTTGGAAAATATATGCAAAAATATAGTGAGGGAGAAGTAATCCTTGAATTTATAATAAAAACTAAGGTAAAAGGTTTTCTCACATTACAGAAATATTGCTTCTCTTCTCTTCACTTTGACACAACCACATTCTCACTGCTGTTGGGTCACGACTTAGCACATCAACTTTAATTTGTAGTAACTCCTGCAGTTTGGTTGGGTAGTGTGTGCATTCAAAGGATTCCTGTTCCTTAACAACGCTTTACAATTAAATGAGATTTCCTTTAGTCACCCAGGCTTGTTTTGTGTATTTTGCAACTGCTATCGCTAAGCTGCACAAACAAACCCAAGCAACAAAGCAACATGAAGGGTAAGCAGGTCTCATGTATGATACTGAGTTGATGGATGAGCTAATTGGGGATTAACACTTAATAACTGAATGAGGTGAGACAAGTGCTGAGCCCCTCTCTGTGCCAATGTCTGCAGTAATATTTGTATTTTCCTGATTCTGCTTACCCCTGCTTCTCACCTGCCATGCTTTTGTTTCAATCTCCCTGGATTCTCATTCCTCTGTCTCACCCCGATGGATATTTTTTCTCTCCTTTTTCTAACCATCTTTTGATTTTTTCTCTCTCTCGGGCTGATTCTCATCAGCCTGTATTAGTTGCAAATGCAGAACTAAGTGGCTGTGACAACATTCTCAGATGCTCCAGCTGCCACAGATTTATTGAGTTATTAAAGTAATGTACTGTGATTAAAAATGCTAATTTTCCTAAATCGTATGCCAGCTTACATCGTTTTTTTCAGAAGCTGATTTAATTACATGGAAAATGAAACAAGGGCCGGTGATTCAATCTTTGCAGCCAATTGCTTTTCCACACAAAATGAATTTCCTCATGATACAGAATTATTGTCTGAGCTACAGAAAGTAGAATGACAGTGTGATTCTTTAAGACTGAGCTGTTTGCTGTTGCACTGTATCAGCGGTATTGTGTGCAGATGCTTATTTCTGAACCATTACATACAGTATGTAATGGTCCTATTTTCTTTATATACCATCTCAGCAATCTTACCTCAGGCCATAATCTGAAAGCAAAGCTTTGAACTTAGTGTAAAAAATTGATTCCTTAAGTCCTTATCTTGCTGCTGAAGTAAGCCACTCAATGAATGTAGGGTAGTTCTGTTTTTGCATTTAAAGCATGCATTTTAAACAAATGAAGAAAAAGGTTTCCTGCCCAAGTATTGTGTCCTTGCCTATTCTGAATAATTTTCTTTCCTCTGGGGAATTTGTTCAGTGTGCTTTCCTTGGCTCATTTTGGCCTCTTGTTATGCATTCATGTATTCATTTATATAGCGCACAACACTGTAGCTTCATTGGACAAATCTCAGTCGTTTTGTGCATGATACAGGAATGGTAACATTTGAATTTGGAGTTTTTTCTTTACTTTTGCTTCATGCAGTCAGTTTCGTGGGCTGCAGTTATTTTGCAGAATATGCAAGGCCCGTTGAATATCGCTGGACTGAATCAGCTTCTTAAAAAGTAATTCTCATTTAAATAATGAGACAGAACTTTTTCCCTTGATCACTTGATCTTTGCAGAGCACTTCTGCGCCACGCCGCACCGTTACTCTAACCCTCTAAAATGACTGCAAGATAACCAGAACAGCTTCACATATCGTTTGGATCCCCTCCAGATTTCTCTGTGCACTGTAACAGATCCTCACCAGTATCAGCATCACTTTACAACACTACTCTCTGAACAGGACTTATAGGTGAGTGTATGAAATATCCATGACCATGTCAGATGTGTCTTCCTTTCTGTAGAGAATTGACTTGTATGTGGAGTACAGTGAAGTGAGCGACTCTGGCCTTCCAGATGTCCTAGACATAACAGAGGCTTGTCAACTTTGTGGCTGTTCTCTAAATGGGTCACTCCTTGATATCACACAGCTCCTTCACAATGACCCCACTGTTCTTCTGCTATTACAGCACGCCAGGTGGCTCACTATGAAAGTCATGGCTAGACAAATATGGGCTGCATGTGTTTGTAAGAAGTCAGAAAAGCACACAGAAATATTACTGGTGACTGCAGAGTTGTTTGTTAAAGGTATGGAAAATGTTTTTATTACTTCAAGCGGATGTTTTAATACACCATAGAGCTCAAATTCAAATTCAGCAAACATCAGCTTTCTGTAAGAGCTTACAATAAAGACAAAACTCACTGATCTGTTCAAAAAAAGAAGTATGTTTTTCTTTCACTATGTGATTGTACGTATTTCATGATTGAAACCTGTGATACGGGGAAAATGCATTCTTCATTAATCCGCTGTTCACTTCTTCCAGAGCAGTATAAGCACGGGTGTATGTGTAACATGTAACATGCTATACAGGGAGATCTGCAGAGAGGAGTAGGAGGGTAGTAACTAAAAGAGAGGCTGAGGGAGAGGGAGGGAAGGAGAAGGGGTGGGTGGATGGCAGTTCAGTGATTTCTGATTTATGGTTTGATTACAGTATTTCCATCCTGCTGAAGACTGGCTGTAGTTGCCTGCATCACGTGAACTTTTTCTCACATGGCCTAGTGGTGCAGCAAGCTTCGGCTCGCTCTGCTCCTCCTCAAAATGAAACACTCATTTGCACATAAACACACACACACGCACATACACACACACCAGTAGGGTGGCATTCAGGCACACATGCACAAATACACACTGATTGAGAGATAAAATGGAGAATGGCTCTTTTAGTCAGCTGAGCAGTCTCTCCACCAGCAGCCTGGCAACCATTCAATACCATTTACCTCCTAGTGGGAAATAATATTGATATTCATAAATGTATCCAGCAAAGGGACAAAAAAGAAGAGCAATACAATAGACAGTGCGATTCGGGCACAGGTGTCCACTGTCTTGAGTTCATGATGTCCCACTCAACAGAATGAATATCAGCACGTTTATTGCTGCAAATATGAATGAGAGGACAAACTCATTTCACCTAGAATGTCAGCGCCACTATTTTGTAAGGACAGTAGCCTTGGAAATGTAGACAATGGATCTTTTTTCACCTGTACCTGTCTGGATATTTTTTCTTCTGAGAGCTGCATTCCATTAACAGTCTTGGAGTGATCAGACCTTGGCAAGAAAGAAACACTGTAGTGAATTGTGTTCCCTTTATGTGCCATTAGTGTTTTTAACCACTATCAGTCCACCTGCATTTAGACCATGTTGTTGTATGAATAGGATGAAGGCTGCATTGAAAAAGCCAGTCACTGATATGATGTCTCCCCAGCCATTCATTAAACTTCCATTCATTCTTCTCCTCAGGCCTCCTTAGGCCTCTTAACTCTGAATTCTCTATCTGCATTTTGTACCAGGGACTCCTGAGCCTTGTGAGTGAAGTAGTACACTCAAGTTCACCTTATACTGGAACTCAGGCTCGTCATGAAATGCTTCAGTAAAGTCAAGAACCAGTAGAAAATCTAGTTCTTGATTTGTGACTTTGTCAGGCCTCATTTGAATTCTAAAAATATTTTGGTATTTTTTTTTACTTGTTTATTAATTAAATGACCAAAACACATAATTTAAATTTCACTCATTGTTTTGTATTTACAGCACCTCATACAGTACCAATCTCTTGGTGGGTCATTTTTTGGCGAGTGTTAGTAGTGACAATGGTGATTGGATTAGTTCAGTGTCTGTACGTTATATAAGTTACTTCTTAAGGCCAGTTCACATGGAAAGTAGATGCATTTTTTTAATGTCTTTGTCTGAAATAGACTGACTTCCATTTTATTAAAAGTCTGAATACAACTTCAATACAAACAGAGCAGCTCACACTTAGCTAGCTGGCCTAATGGAAGCTGAACCAGCTAGCTTCCACTTGCTCTGTTTTAAAAAAAATACAAAGTTATCATCACATAGAATCGCCTAAAGTGTTAGACAGAGGTCTTGCTGATTGTATTTTATCATCTTTTGTAAAATGGAAAAACATAGCTAGTGTGATAATAGTTTATATTTCAAAAATCAACAATTCCATGCACAGCTTTGTGCTTAGCTATCTATTAGGGTGTTGAACTGAAGCAAGAAAATTGCTAAAACTTTAATAATAAAATTTACAGGCTCAAGCAAGACTAAAAAAAGCTGCTACGCAAAATGCTTTCCTTGCATGTATGTATGATTATGTATGATTGTTAATAAATTAATCACTGAAGCATGCTAGAACTTTTATTACTGAATTATTATTACTCAATAATAATATTTTCCCTACTCTTAAGATGTGGAGAACTCAAATTTCAGTTGTAATTCAGATGAACTTAACTTTAAATCAGATCAGTTTGAGCAAACTTTCAACTGAAGTTTTCGTTTTCAGCTACGACAGGACACAGATCACCACAGTATGCAATAAATGAGGTCCTCCTACACTGTTAACAGGTCAACAAGTATTTCTTCTAAAATAAATTGAAAAAAAAATTAATTGAGTGCAAACTGTTCCAGTTTTTTAAATAAATTATTCAGCTTTAAAAAAATATAATCCAAAATTAGTGATTCTCAATTATACTACAATTACACCATCATATATGAACCATCATACACTAGAGTCAGTCTTGATAGCAAAGCAGAGAGTGGACCTGATTGTTTCAGGCAGTACGCGGAAAGATCTTAAATTAAAACTTACAGTAAAAGCTGATGTAAAAAAACCCCATGAACACCAGAAAAAAGACCAACGAAAATGATGTGTGAGATCACAACAGCTCCTACATCGGCAGGTACATTTAAATATGAACAGCCCTGACTGAAAGGTTATGACCCATAAAGAGAGGGAGCGATTTGAGTGAAGCATGCAAAGGCGAGAAATGTCAGATTGAGAATGGCAGGAAATATGTTAGTGACAAGGAAAAAGCTGCCCCTGGTATTCTAGAGCCCCGATGAGTAAAAATAGGGCACTGGGCAAGAAGGCAGGAAACCAGCAGAGCGAGGCCTCTACTAGGAATTTCTTCTGGGGAGGAGAGATAAGGGACTTAACTCCCTCCTGTCTGGGTCGACTGACTTTAACATGCGACATGTGATCGCTGATCACTTATGTTGAGATGGACAGAGGAAGAGGAGATTGAAAAATTGAGTAAATGATTTTAGCACTGAGTGATGCGTATGTGTGTGGATTTCTGTGTCTTCGTGTGTGCTTAAAATTCTGCGTGCTTTCTGATGACTTGTCAGTTATTGAGCATCTGCAGGACTTTTTAATTAGGTCAACACTTGTGAAACCACAGATCACACACACACACACGCACACACACACACACACACAAAGGGCCTGCTCAAACAAACACACACCCATACATGCACATATTGTATAAACCACACACACACACACAACACACACACATACTGAGGTAATGGTTAAAGAGTGGAAAGTACCGTGTGTGAGACTCTAGGGTTCCTCAGGTTAGAGAGTGGAAGTTAGACAATAAACAGTGGCCTTATCAGACTCTGGGCAGAGCTTCCAACCTGATAGCCCAACACATCTCTGTGAATATTAAAAACAAATATGACCTCTACACCACTTGCCCCAGCCCAGTCACTCCCATGAATAAGCAGTTTTAATAGAAAGCACCTTCAGTGGCAAGTTCGTAGTGTCTAAGACAAAGTGGCCATTCGCCTCAGTCTTGTGTCATTTTACCACATCACACTGATCACTCTCCATTGTTATTTAATTTGCCCCATAATAGTTACGTGACATCACTGGCGCAAGATTTATCAGGATTTTTTTTACGGATCAAATTTTCTGGCTCTGGTGGAATGTGAGATTGATGGACCAGAGGAGGTGACACAACAAGATAATTAGCGTATCTCTGATTACAGTCATTTGTACATGTTGGTGTGGCAGTAGCTGAACTGATAGGGCGTTAACTGACAAATGAACAGTTGACAGTTTGACCACTTCTTATAAACTGTGGGTGGTTCAGGAGTTCCCAATGTTGATCTCGTGCAGGACTAAGTTCTAACCCGGCAAGAATCTACTTAAAAAATTAAAAATAGTGCACAACAGCTTAACATTTACACCAACAATGAAAGCCACTGACATTCATTAATTGTTTTAAAGTAATTTTTTCCTGTTCTGAGGGTATAGTACAGAACTCAGGATAGCAATGATGAACTTTTAATGGTAAATGTTTGTTGGCCATCTAGACAGAGACGAAACTAATGCTACGAGCCCGACAAATTAGACTTTTGGTTGAGGTATTGATAGAGTTAATTACGTTCTATATGTAAACCACTGTGAAAGTTATGAGTAGATAAAACAACATCTTACTCCTGTTCTGGTTTAATTGCTGTTTTTGTAATAGACTGCCACTTACAAAAAGTGTAATTGCCCTAAAGATAAGGTAAAACTAAATTTGTTATAAGACACAAGTGGGAAGGTAAAGATCGTCTCACTATTTAAGATTTAGGGAACACTGAATTTCTGCAGCAGACAGACTAGTAATTCTGTGAAATATGCTCTATTTTAATTAGTGTGCATTGATGAGAGGAATGTTACACAAGTGTCCTTATGTGTCCTTATTGTGTCCAGTTGCAGTCACATTGAGGACACGGCCTTCCTTCCACCAATTTTGCTGTGAGAGACAATAACCTAAATACCTGTCATATTTTTCTGTTTCTCTCTCTCCCTGAGTCTTTACCTCACTCTCTCTTTGTGATCCCATTTCATCCTCACATTCTCTCTCTCTCTCTCTCTCTCTCTCTCTCTCTCGCTCTCTTCTTCCCTTACCCACGCTCCCTCATGGTCACTCTCTTAAGTGATTGCTACATTTCATCTCATGGTAAATCGTCGTTCAGTCCGTTGAGCTATCATTATGCAAATGATGTGCAATTCAATTTCAGTTGGTCGGAGGGGGAATTTCTAATTAGGGTGAGGCACAGCACTCAAGATGGAGAGAAAGATGTAAAGGCAGAGAGAGTGGGGAAGGCAGAGAGGTGCTAGAAATAGCAGAGGTAAAGAGAGAGGGACAAGAGGAAAGCTAGGGGCTAGAGAGAGAAATCAACACCTGCATTTCAATTATACTCTTCAGTTATATTATCCTGCCTCCTTTTCCTCCTATTGTTTTTCTTTTACCTTATCCAGTTAATTGTAATCAAGTGCTAGTTCTGAGCTTTTCTAGAAAAGGATCCATATAAAAAGTTTCTCATGCTCAGGGCCAGATTTATGAAAATATGATGTTTTCAGATTGAGGACCTCTGACAAACAGTGTAGACTCAAATTCAAGAAAGAATAACTGTGTAATCATGTTGATACTAAACTTTCATGATACTGTGGTGATAAAAGTTCTCAAATTAGCAAAATGATGATTTCATATGGTGAGAAAGGAAGTGCACTTATTGTAAACTATAAATATCTACTGTACCTTTGACTCATCTGGTACTTACAGTATATCATTACAGCTGTCTCATAACTTGTGACAAGTCATACATGCAGAGTTATGAGGGGGGATTTATATGTTTGATCTAAATCTGGATGATTTTGCATTGCTTGATGTATTATAGGAATTCCCACCAGGTGGTCAGAGCTGCTTCTGAAGCAATGCTTCAAGTTTCAACTCTAAAATAAAATGTTAACGATTAAGATCACAAAATATTTGAACTTGGACTGCAACTAATAATTATTTTCTTATCTTATGACTGTTTTATCTATACAATCTCAGAAAATGATGAAAAACAGCAATCACAGTTTTCTGGAGCTCAAAGTGATATGTTTAATGGGCATTCATTTTCTATATGTCGTCAAAATAAAAGCATTTTACTTCTAAAGCTTTTCTAATTGTTTTATTTTTTCCTGGCCTGGGAAAAGACCTTCAGGGACTCAGAATTCATAGTCAAGCCAAATCTGGAGACCTCATTTTTGTGACTTACAAGATTTCAGTTACAGTTCATGTCATTTGAGTCCATGGTTCAGGTTTACATTACATGTAACAATGTTGAGTTTCATAATGCATCTGGACACAAATGCAAACAGGTGCACAACCAGATTAGATCTATAAAAATTTTATACAACTAGTACATAATACATAGGCTTAGAGGATTCAGCAAAACTAATTCAATTAAAAATTATATCTATATTATGTATGTTGGTAATCATATTTTAAATAAACATTATTTTTATATTTTTGTCCATTTCCTTACAGCGACCCACCACTGTAGCTATTCAGAGACGTAACATAATGAATACAATTAATGTATCTGCAGTGTCTGCAACTTTGTGAATTACATTTACACAACTGATTTTTCATGATGCCATGCTGCTGTCAAACAAGACCAGTAGTGTGCAGCAGGCTTATTTTGATGGAGCGCCTTTTTTCCCCTTTCCATTGCTGTAATGAAGCAATGTATTTTTTATTTATTTCAGCAGCCCAGAGGGACAACATGTTTCCTGCAGGGAGAAAAGAAAAAAAAAACAAACAGTTGGTCAAACAGTTTCATCCTGATTAAGTGAATATGCTCAGTTTACCTGCGTATGAGGGTTGTTTGCATATTCAGGTAGTATATGTCTGTGTTTTAGTGCTTATGCATGATTTGATTTATGCCTTTGGTCATTTTAGTTTGTATCATAAACTGTCCGTGCTGTCTTTGTGTGTCCATGTGAAGGAGACATATTTGTGTGGGCGTTTTGACTGTTTTTGCACACATACAGTATTTGAACATGTGTAGGTGTATGAATGTGTTGCGTATCAACCATACATTCACACACACATGCAGGCACACGCAGATACACACACGCTCACACACAAAACAGAGGATTCGGCTGAGATCAGCAGCTCACCCTAGGCTGTCAAATATTCTGTCAGCACAGCCCAAGAATCACAATTGGACTCTTTAGGAGGCATTAATTCAAAGCACCATAACAATTCTCTCAGAAACCAAATCAACTGCCTGTAGTCAGCACATCAACTCTCAACTAACTCTTTCCCTCTATCTCTCTATCTCCATCTTTCTCTCTCTCTCTTCTTGCATCCTTTATCATGCTCTCTCTGTCTCTGTCTTTGCTGCCATGTCTTTTCCTCTCTCTCTCTCTGCCTCTCTGTCTGTCTCTTTCTCCGATGTGTGATTGAACTTCTAAATGTGTTGCTAAAACTGACTTACTGTACAAGATTGCTGAATATAGAAAGCAGCTTCCTCTGCGGCTTAGATCTTATAAAAGCAATACTGTTATTTGAAGTAAACACAAAATTACCAAAACATTCAGCCATGCTATGTTGTCATAATTATATTTACTGAGGAATGGGATATTTTAAAGCTTAGAATGTAGTAGTATTTGAAACTGTACTTGACTATATGAATGTGATGGATACCATGGTATAAAGTTTGGCTGTTTGGCACAACTAAATCTGCAACCACAACACATTTTTGTCTATAAATTGTCAGAAAATGATATAAAGTTCCATCATAATGCCTTGTTTTGTCTAACAAACACTCCAAATTACAAAAACCATTACATTTACAGCCCTATAAAACAGAAAAAAACAGCAAATTAGCATATTTGACAAGCTGGAATCAGAAGACATTTAGATTTTTTTAAGAAGCAGCTGCCAAATTTTCAGTTGATGATTATTAGAATTGTTGCCTATTAAATATTTGTTCAACTAATTGTTTCAACAATGCACATCTTCCTGTCTTTTCATCAGTGTTACTGGACTACTTACGTGTGTGTACTGTTCTGTCAGAGGAAGCATGAGAACAATATTTATTTATTTATCACAGTGACAGAATTTATCATTAAATCAGATGACAGATGCAACCTGACATTCGGGTGTGTCTGCTCTCCTCAGCAATCTCCGTTTGTTAAGGAATTATTCTCCCTGGCTTCTGCCTCTATTAAAATAATCTAGCCTTTTGCATGCACATCTCTTACAAAAATAAATAAATAAACAAAAAGGAAAGAAAAAAAAACTCCTTGTTTTTGTCTTAACTAAATAATCCTCCAACCATCTGTTTTCTGCCTTTAATAAACTAGTAGTGGCCAGCACACAACAAAGGTGTTGACTCTGCCTGTCAGTTGTTGCTTGTAAGTTTTATTGTTGTAACATCATGTTGTTTTGCCTTCAGGAAACCACCAAATAAAAAAATAAAAAAAGATGAGAGGTTCTGAAAAAAAACCTGATAAATGAAAATGAAAAGTTTCTTTTCTCCCCTCTGTATCAGAGAGAGCAAGGGCACAGACTGCACTTTATTAATGTGCTCCATCTCCCCCGCTTTTGTGTCAGATGTAATACAAAGGGCAGGTGTGTGATAGAGGAAGTGACAGAGAAGAGACCGAGCAAATTTCTATCATCAGGAGTTATTCCAGTACATGTTATCATTGGCAAGAGGTGTGGTGTTGTAGACGTCTTTGTGGTGTCTTTAAAATTGCCTTTGATGTAAATAAGAGACATAATTCATTGACTGATTGCTTGTCTCTTACATTCAGTTTTTCTGTAGAAGAAGCTTGATTACTTTTTCTTTCATTTCAGCCGAGGCAATTTAGTTTTTAATTTTGCATTTTGATGAATCCTACAACAAACTGTACTCCACCGAGCAGAGCAAAAAATCTTTAAGTACATCTATAACTTTTATTCCACTTTCCTGTGTGGAGAGTAAAAAATGCTGCATTTAATCCACTCAGTAATCTACTCTTCTGGTTGTTCTTCGTATAAGTTTTGGTACAATTTTAGATGGTGCTGTTGAATTTCTTATCACACCTGAAAACACGCAGCCAGGTTCTACATTGTTGTTCCAGAAGATACACAATCTGCTTTCTGTGACATCCCACTGTATCTGCAGGCAGACACACAAACTCAAGTTAGAAAAAACATGAAATTAGCACAAAGTCGAAAACCTAAACTGTGCTGCAGATGCATAACCTCCAGTTTCACTATTAATTGTATTTCTTAAAAATAGCACACCACTTTCTGCTGTTCTTCATGTGAATCAATACTGTCAGAGTCATTCAGATTAAGGCCAAGGTTTGGGTTAAGGTGAAGGTGAACTTAATTGCAAAATTATTATGGTTAGAATTAGAGGCAATTACCACCAACAGTAGACAACATATTGACACAATATTGCCAAATGCAACTGCCTCACTCCCCCTTTCATAAAGTAAACATGAGGTGTGATGGAGAACAATGTATAGATAAATATACTGTACATATACAGAATGAAAGGTATGTCAGGGAGGGAGAGAGAGGCATGTATTTATGGTAGGAAAGGGTGGACAGTCACTCGAAAGGCTGCGGTCAGCTATAAATAGCCTCTGCTCAAACGCTGGTGTTAGCTGGATATTCCCAATGGTGTGATCAGTGGTTTAGTGTCAGCAGTGGCCTGAGGCAGGTAGCCCCTGGGTTTGTGTCCTGGTTATGCTTGAGCTGCTTAGGTGTTAGCTGACATCTCATTCTCTCTCTGTCTCTCTCTCACACATTCTCTCTCTCTTTATGTCGCTCTCTCACTTGTTGTCTCTGTCTCGCAAACGCACATGTGCTTATATAAACATACACTACTCTTCTTTGTGACTCTGAACAAAGGAAATGTCAAAACTCATTTAAAATCTATGGTCAACTAAACAAAAATAGCTAAACAATTACTAAAAACAAAATCCTGGGTGTGTAAGATGCATAATTATGTTTTTATGTTTCAAATCTGTAGCTTCCAGCTTGTAGTAATCAATACACTGGATTGATGCATTATTTTACATGTAAGTATATTACAATTATTTGTTTCAATCAACTTACAAAAACACCTCAGCATTTGGATTTTGAGTCATATACCTATGCATACTTCTCTTCATATACAATAGTTATTAGTATATAATTTTTAAGTAAGCCCTTCCTTTAAAATTAAACTACTTTTGTCAGGGTCTTCAAGTTCTGTAGGCGAGAACTCACAGATGGTGTCAGGGATACTGTAGATAAATTAACTAATTATCTAAAGATGCCATTGAATCTTTTCCAGGACCCTGCAAAGTAAAGTTATTTTTAATAAAGTTGAGATGCCTAAAAATCAAAGTAATTTCTGATCATATAATAGGTTATGCTTTGGTATAGAGATTTTTCCAAACTAAACTCTAAATTCAACATTTGCATACAATCTAAAAAGTATGAATATCAGATATGTAAAACACTGTGTATATAATATAATAATGACCAGTTTTATCTGTTGTCAAATTAAATAATACAGCATTCTATGAAAACATTTTTGAAGGAAAATGATTCATCACAGTGCAATGTGCAAACCAATGTTGCATGATGCAGTTGGTTTTGTCTCAGACTAAAGTTTCTAAAAACCACCGAAAAAGTGATTCATCCTCTGTTGTTGACTGTTAGACTGTTATTAGACCATCACAGCTAGAAATCAGAATGATATTATGTAATATGTTTAGGCAACAGAACTGACAGGGTAATGTTCAGTTGAAAGATCGGGAACAAAAGCACTAAAAGGGAGAATTTAACTGTGGTGGGACTGACCAGCTATTTGGAATGAGGGTAATGTTTTGTATTATTGATCTTTTGATGTCAGTGTGGCACACTGTCTCTATAATGTAGAAATACATTGTATGTGTACATGCATTATTGTCTGTGTGCAATACTTTATACCATAGATGACCGATAGGGTTTCCTAATAAGCCAGTCTAGCTCTTGCATTCTTCTCATTGGTGGAGTCCGATGTGTGCAGGCCTTTCAACTAATCTGGGAAGAATGTTGGCTACAGACACACATGTGTTCCATTTAGTCTAGATCTGTGTAAATAATATAACATGCAAAAGCTTATGTTACAGGTAACTATACCCCCACAGCTGTGCCTTTGGCTTTACAGTGCCCCACCAGCCCAGTCTATAAAAAAAGCAATGGCAACGCTCATATCTTATGGTTAGTTAAGGAGGCTGCTGTTTTGAAGAATATTTTTGAATAAAAAACAAATAATGATACACTTATGTATGATGTATGTACTGTATCTGAATTTCATCTAATTGAATTTCTAACTGAATTTCATCACATACTGAGAATAATATAAAAATCGCATAACAATATATTATCATTTTGCACCTTTAAATTTTTTGTTTTTACTATTTTCCAGTTAAACAATAAACCTTTACTCTATTACTTTATTACTGTACACTGTACTGTACATGTAACAGTAAATATAAATACATATGATTATATATTATGTATGTACATAATGTTTGACTGTTATATTAAAGAAATTATATATATTCTAAATATTTATAGCTACATATAGATATATATGTATTATTGATATATATATATAAATATATACAGTGCTGTGCAAAAGCCACTATTGGATTCCATATATTCCATATATCCATATGGATGTCCATATATATTTGTTTCTCAGTTTTTACATTAGAATAACTAGAAACACAAAAAGTGATTTCTTGGCTGCTATCCTTTCACAAAGACCATTCCTGACCAGGTTTTTATTTCGGGCTATGGAATATACAGTATATACACACTGTAAAATGGTGCTGAGAGACATTTATTGATTTTTTTAATCTCTCTGATGGTACCAATATATTTGTGTTAACTTCATTTTGGCTGGTGACTATTGGCCTCAATTAAATAATGTGTTGGCAGATATTTAACTTTGCATCATCACACTTAGTGAACATACATTTTCGACATGATCTGTCAGGCACAATGTGAAACTGTGACATGCATCATCAGTATCATATAAATTTATACATAAGCTTAAAAAATTGACACATGGCTGGAGTTGAGCAAGAGAACATATCACAGCCCGACTTGTGTCCCTCCCCCTATTGTTAATGGTCCAACATCCACACAAGCATCACTGGCTCTTTGTGTTTATTGTCTGCCTTACTCTGCTTGTACTGATTGGCTCGATCCTACCAAGCGACAGTACAATGTTTGCTTTTGCTGTCTGCCTGGGGAAGTCCCTCTTGTCCTCAAACAGGCCCAGCTACAGTAACTGATACGAAGTTCAGAGGATGCCAGCCTCTTCCTGGTGGGGTGCAGCATCTTCCTGTGGCTGCACACCATAGTTAGTTAGAAATTTTGAGTGAGTGAGTTATTTATGTATTATTAAATTTATTTACATGTGTATTTTAGCTTTACTGTTCACAGAGAGGGTTACAGTAACAGGCATTATTTTGGTCTGAATGAAAGTGTGAGTGTGTATGAAGAAAAGAATAAGAGGCTCAACATGGTGTCAGGGAGAAATGCTTAAATGTTTGGCAGAATCTGTTTTGGTAGAAATATCACAGAAACCTAAAGTCGGCCAGAAAGTGAAAGAGGGGTGACAAGGGTGAGAATGTCTGAAGTGAGGACTAAAAAACAAAAGAAAGGTGTCAGAGAACAAGTGTAGAGAACAATGCTTGTTGCACTTGCAAACTGTTGTGAGCCAGCAAGGAAATGTGAGGAGTTTGGCTGTTGCTGTTCTGGGTGCCAGCACTGCTAATGAGTCTGTCAGGGCCAGTTAGCACAGCCAGGCCTGCTTGTGTCCCCTCCAGGCCACAGACAGCTGTTATTAGCCCCGTAATGGCATGCCACAGGGCCAGATTAGTCTGGCACACTGGAGAAATATCAAACATTCACTTACTGTAGCTCCTTTGCTGGCTAAAACATCTATTCTGTGAGGCATTTATTTAGCTGCAATGCTGGCAAGCTACCTAGCAAGCCATGAAAAAAAGAATCTGCATTGAGAGATGCAGTTGGTGTACAGTTGGCTCTGCCAGTTAGAAAGAAAAAGAAATGTCTGTACAAGACCCAACATACAGGATTATGTTATAACTGTGACGCTTCATGCTTTTTAACAAAATCCTGTAAATATTCTGCAAAAAGAAAATCAATATTAGTATGTTTCAAAACACACAATGGCTGCTTTACTACTTTTTAAGTTGTTGGTTGTGAAGGTGTGTAGTGCTGAGGACCGTTGTGGATGAGAGTTCTTCCTAATAACGCTGTGTCATCATTATGCGAACCATATCGACAAGATGGCCACTGCTGTCTACGCATCTGTTTTCACCTTTCATAATGAGCACAGGAAATCAAAACCTTACACAGCAGGTAGTCTCTCTCTGCCTCAGGGGATAGGCTGCGCTGTATACAGTCTGCAATAGGCCTGCGCCATTAGATCAGCATACTGTTAATACATACAGTATAATGCTCAGCACACTGCTTGCAGGGTATAAATCATGCCCTATGAGCCTGTTATTTCTTGAATATGTTTCATGCATGATATGTTGTGTAAGCGTCTGCCTACATTGCTCTGTGGTTTTCACTGTGTGGCAGTCACTATGCATTTAGGCTCATAAACACAATCTGCAATGGTGTATTTACTGCGTTTTCACTCTAAACGCTGAAACCCTGCCATTGTCATGTGCACTGAGTGAACGTTCATCTGCTCTTGTGACAAACTGAGGCCAGATTTGGTAGGTTCAGGGATGTTTTCTCACTTTTAGTGGTTAAATATAGCTAAATACTGCATGTCTGACTGCTTTTTCAAGCCCTGCCCTTGAATGCATTTGTGTCTGTGTAATTGCATCTGTGTCTGGGTGTATTTTGTGTGGATGTGCTTTTTTGTGTGAGTTTTTGTATGTTTGGTGAAGTGACTGATTGAATGTTACAAAAAGAAAGAGAGAAATAGGACAACAAGTAAAAGATTACAAGTGAGAGAAAGATAATGTGATAGTTATGATAGATTGCTGTGCTGGGTTTTTTGTGCTACAGTAATCCATGTCACATCCTTATTAGTCAGGTCTGTCAAACTCATGAAGTACTATTGCAGACAGGAGTCTTAGTCATTGTAAATAGATATAATATATAATATTAAAAAATATAAATTAATTGAATTCAGTCTCTGCATCACCAGCTTCAGTGTTTATTTTAACATCAGATACTACACAAAAGCTAAAGTCACACCAGAGAGAAAAAGCTAAACTAAACAAAACACAAAAACAGGTGCATAGGTTATCGCGTGACCAAATGTTAATCAAGAGCAATGTCAGTGTGACAACAGCACAATATCGAGGAATCACAGAGGTGTAGTGAGATGTGTAAACCTGAGAGTGAAGTGAGGCGGGAAAGATGAGGAGTGAGATGGAGAAAGTGAGATTTGAAGTGAATCCTGGGAGTTACCCCTGCTGTGGCTGCGAGCCACTGTGTGAACCCCACTGAGCTGTGCTGTCTTTCACTGGCGATGGCAACTTGTTGCGAATCATTAGCTTCCCGGCTACTGCGGGCTATTCTTCCAGGTTGTGTTATAAAGCTGATACTCATGGAGAACAACAGAGATGAGCTGGCAGGCTTAGAACTCACTACACTCTATTTACCAGGTGTGTAATGTAAAGAAAGATGGAGTCAGAGTACAATGAGTGCACAAACCCTGGCTACCAAACACAACAGCTTAGTTCCATTAGTGCCGCTGGTGAGCCATCTTTATCCAGTTATTATGTGTGTTCTTAAAGTGATTTAACATGGCAACTAATATGCAGGCTTTGTCACTTGACGGAAATGTATAAAACTAACAAACGAAACAAAATGAGAACCATAAAAAGAAACATGTTATGTATGATCCCTGCACTTTAACTTTAGATGGGAAAATAAAACTCAAGTACTGTAACTTTAAAACTAATTTAGTTTTAATATTTTCTTTGTAATTTAATTATTCTTGTTTTCAGGAAAAATATATACTTAAAATCTCTCCTTGTCTCTCTCTCCCCTTCCAGAGCAGATACAGCGCTTCAGATCGAGGTGTGAGACTGTACAGTTCCCTGCCCATGCGCCCAAACCCTGACGGCAAGAGACTGCCCTCTACTGGGGTAAGACTCATCTCTCTCATCCTTCTCTCCCCCCTTACCCTTGCTCCCTCACCCTTTGGTTTCTTCCATACCCACATGTCAACAAAAGAAGTTATTTTGCCATGTGCACAACAAGACAGTCCAGACACTGGACACCAAGAATGGCACATCAGACTTTTTTTGTATTTTGTGAGGTCAGTTCTTTCTTACTGGATACGTTTTTACTTACTAAAGCTTACCTTCATTATGTAATAGCTGGGAATTAAAATGAGTGAATGTGTATGCATAGGAACAACTGATAAGGAGCATAAAATTTCATGACCAGGAAATAAACGTAACTCAAAGTCAAGTCAAGTCCAGTTAAATAATAATAATTACTACTACTAATACTTTATTAATCCCCTTGTGGAAATTCATGTGGACAGGCAGCCCCCTTAAGGCACCAGTGGTTCGGGGCTCAATGTCTTGTCCATGAGCCACTATTGCCCCCAACTGCTTCTAAATACTGTGACTTCTTTTGCATTCTTTCAACCAACATCCAACTGTCCGCCACCATTACTACTCACCCCGTGTCATCTTCCCATGCTCACACTAATAGATCTGCTCAGTACCCCATTCCCAAACTCTCTCTGGTCACCACAAAGCTCTCAATAAAACATACATCTGACTTGGTGGTTTGTGAGGTAGCTGCCTGGCAGCTTCTCACATAAGCATGTTGCTGCAGCTGATAGGCCAACCAACTGCCTCGTGCTGTACTTGTGTTCACAGAGAACAAAGACATGCAGTGGGTTTCTGGATATAATTTTCCTGCTTTTGACTTGTCTTAGGTAAAAACTAAATTATGATGTGTGAATGTTAGTTAAATTTTTTTAAATATTTTGGTGATGTTCTCTTTTTTTCTGAATCTTTTGATGTGAAGCATCTGTATTGGGACATCAAAGTTTCATTTTTCACTAAGTTTTCAGTTATTTTATAATATAATTTACGACAAAAAAGATTCAGTTTATTGAATTGTCATTATGCAGCACTTGCAGTACTTTGACTTTGACAAAGTGCTGGAACATTAAGTCAACTCTGTTTGTGAAACCTTTCGTTCATTTTTTAAAAAGAAAGTCTTTTAGTATTGTGAGAATCATAATTAGAATCTAACTCGCCTTGCTTTTATGCATTTATGCATTTATGTAACAAAGGAGAGAAAATGAAAGAACAATAGAGCAAAAAGAGATTTTAATTTCATATGTCTCTCTTTTTTATGTTTCACTCCATGCAAGTGCTTTTTGAATTATCTCTTCACTGCTCCAGGGCTCAATGAGAGGAAGAGTGGGTGAGTGAGGGAGAGAGAGAGAGAGAGAGAGAGAGAGAGAGAGAGAGAGACAGAAGACAGACAAAGCAAAAGCTGTGTAATATTGTTGGTGCGCACCTTTTTTAATTACAACAGAGATTATATTGATGTCTCAGGCCACATGTCCTAAATCATTTATCGGGGGCAGGGGGAGTGCTAACAAAGCATTTCTAAGAAACCCATCCTCTCCCATGGCCTGGAATCATATGTTATCTAAAGTGAATATTGTAAATGCTGTTCTGTGGACAGATCCACTTACAAATCATGGGAATGAGTTCTTTGTCAGGAAATGCATGAGGTAGTAAAGATATATAACCACTTTCATCTGATCCTCTGTTTTCAAATTAAACTCTGCATCTAAATCTCTATGTAGAAGTTGTTTATAAAATGAAGAAGGCCATGTTAAAAGTGATGAATTTACATTAGTGTCTCTAAATCATCTAGTTGTTTTGTTGTGAAACATCCTAAAGATGATGTTTCTCATGTAGATTAGAATTTATCAAAACACACAATACAGATGAGACAATATGTGCACTTTTCTGCCTCATTTTTTTGGTTTTCTGTCGTTTCCTTTTGTTTGTTTTTACCTGGGTGTAGCATCAGTACAGTAGCCGACTGTAGCTACAGGCTGCATGGAGAGGAGGAGAATATAAACCACTTAACATGCAGGAGGAAACCAGACGTTTTTCCATTGCACTTATCAGGTGCTGCGGTGAGAGCAAGTGTCAAGGTGCAGTAGGTCTCTGCCCCCCGTTCCCTCTCACCCCCCACCATTCCTCTCACCCATCCTCTCCTTCTTCCTTCCCCAGCACACCCCTTTTATTTTCCCCTGATCTCTATCTCTGTCCTCCCCTCCCTCACCCCACCACCACTCACCACCCTCGGTTCAGTTAAAAGTGGGCTTGGGACTTCCGCAGCGCCCCCCCCCCCCCCCCCCCCTACACGCACACACACACACGAATACTTCTTTTCTTCTTTTCTGTCAAACTAACCTCCAACTCCTGCTCTTCACCTCTGTGTTTCCTGTCAAGGTGCACTGCCCACCTTCCCATCTCCCCCTCCTCCCAACCACCGGCTCTGCCCCCGCAACCTTTTCCTTTTCTTTCTTTCAACATCTATTATGGCTCTAAATGCCTGCAGTTCATTTTTTTAAATGCTTACTGCAGAGGGCGTGACCCCCCAGCACTCTGCTGTGATCTTGCCATCCTCACTTGCACATGGATGGAGGGGTTAGTAGCTTTAAGGAGAAACTCTTCTTTGATATAGTGGATGCTTTATTGCAGTGCTTTATGTGAATTTTTCCTGAAAATCTGTCTCAAACTCACAAATACACATTGCATAATGTCCATTAAGTATGGACATATAAAATGTCAATATTCAGTGTCAATATACACCAGATGGCTGGACAATGAGATCTTTAGAAAAGGTAATTAAAAGTAATCATCAACTCTTACTGAAGGAACAGTAAGGTTTGAAGCTGGAGACTGGAGTTAGTCAGCCTAGCTTTACATAAAAACTAGAACCAGGGGGAAAACAGCTACATCCAAGGTTCATTAATTTAATTTACTGCAAATGAGCCATTTTAATTTAATGTAATTTAGAATTACTAATATTTAAATGTGTCAAATGAGAAAACTTTGCGAGAACCAGGGTAGCTGTTTACCCTGTGATTTGATGCTAAGCTAATCTCCCCCTGCCACACAAACACAGGAGTGGTATCTGACAAGCCATTTTTAGACAGAGATCCTAGTTTATTGGCACAAAGTTGAACCTTCATTACGACAACTTGGCTTGTTTACACTAAATTAAAACTAAGCTGGCAGAATGCTGCCCCAGTGTTCTTTTTACACAACTACCGGCATCCTAATAGCAGAGGAGTGACATTTACTGTTACGTCCAATGTGGTGTAGAACATACTGTATAGAAATGTGTAGAAATACAAAGCATGCTGGTTTTGTTTTGAAAACAGTAATGATGAATGAACAGAATATGGCTGTGGTTTTGTGTATTTGCCTTTATATTGACTGAAATATTCAACCCCAACTCTCCATATGGAGTTCCATAAAATGCAACTATTCCAGATGTTTTCCACACCATTTTATAGACATTTCCCCAAAAGTAAGTTTCTTTCCAAACTTTCCAAAAATCTCAACTAGAATATAATATGACATTTTATCGGTTTAAACACCGTTTGGCTGCACAGAATGAGTTTGCAAGTTCAATAGGTCAACTCAGTTTTGTCATTCGTCTGTATTTTCATTTGTAATGGAACTACAGAAATCTATACAATGTCACAAAATAATGAAATTCGTTGCCCATAGGTGATGCACAATGATTCACAGAGGTTTGTTTTATAGCTCAGGATGGAAAAGCGTCAGTATATTCTTTGCAGGGAGTCAAACTGAGCTAACATTGTAGTTGTTGTTATTGTTGTTGTTGTTTTAGCTCCAGTGCCTTGACAGTGATACATAGGGTGTAGGTTCAGAATCTGCTATACTGCAGAGATGACAGGATCATTTCAGGACTCCTCTTTCTCTCGCTGCCTTTTTCCCTTGGTTTCTACATGTTTCTTTCTCTTCTGCTTTGTCTCTCACTCTACTTTTTCCAAGCTGATTTGGAGTCTTGCATAGTCAATTATGTAGGGAGTGAGAGATGGAGTGGGGGCTCCAGCTTCCATATTTTGGTGTGATATTAATATTGCATGAGTGCTATTCTGTAGCGAATATCTAAGAGACTGCCTATTAAGGCAGCAGCAGGAGAAGAATGTGACAGACATGCACACACACACACACACACACACACAAACACACACACACACACACACTGTACATACATTCACAACGAGAGAGCAGGGGTGAATCAGTCAGGATCAGGCACAGGTTGTTATAATTAGTGCTTTCCAGATTTATTTTGGTGGGATAATAAGAGTGACTCATTTTCCTCTTTAATATGTCATGTTTGTTTATCTTGACATGGCTCACATCCCACTGTACAGTGAGTGCATTTGATGTTGGCGAGGACTGAATAATGTTCCACTGTAATTGTGCTAAGACTGGAATATTTAACTAACCGATTGAATAATCAAACAAAACAGAGACACAAAACAAATGTCTGCTGTAAAACAAAAACATTGCCAAGATAATTATAATATTGCAAAGTGATGGGTATGATGTGATTGCAGGCTGTTTATTTTCTGCTGCTGGGTAGATATCGATGATACACACAGTAAGTGACAGGCTGAGGAGGTCCCCAGCAATGACTGAGAGGTTCAGCATGGACACTGGTGACTGTGACAGACATTTCATTTCATGCCGTAACAGATTGTCAGCCTCTGATGAGGTGTCACAAACATATCCCACACTAATACAGTGTAAATACACGTTAACACTTACAATTTGTTATGTAGTTTTTTTGTAAACCTCAAAGAATCACTGTACTTGGGTTAGGCAAAATGGCTGAAAGAGATATCAGATTAATGATAAAGGATCATTTTCGATATTCAGTATTGATATAAGATGGATGTATGCATGCCAAAAACTAAATAATTAAATTCCTTTACTTTTACTTTCACTTTACTTTACTTGGCAGACGCTTTTATCCAAAGCGACTTACAAGGGGAAGACACACGCAATTACCATTTGGGTTC
>JAUMHL010000025.1:18647863-18673103 GCA_032362345.1 Sandelia bainsii
GTGAACTTTTTACGTTTTCCATAAATTTCACCCGAAAGCCAAATATCCCTAACTTTTTGTGAGTAGTGTATATGCTGGTGCTACTATGGGGTTTTGGTGTTTTGTCCAAACCAAACCACTCACCCTGGGGATCATGGACAACTGCTCTACCAACTGATCCATTGCCACCTCTACGATATGACTTTTACAACACAAAAAATATCATACATTTTAATTGTTGTTGCACAATTGGCCTGGAGTATAAACAGACTGATCTGCCAGAGCCAGTAGCTGGTTAGCTTAGTTTAGCAGAAGAGATAGCCATTGTTCTCTTATGTTTCTGATTGGTGCGCACTTAGCTTAACTGATCAGTTGATGCCCACAAAATTTGAATTTTTACCTTTTCCCTCTCTGTAGAGTTTGTTTGGTATTCTAACAACTCTGCTCTCAGTGACTCCTTTTCATTATGCAGCAGAAGCACCACTGCAAACTTCACTTGACATTCTGTATAATTGTTTTCTACTTACCCTGTGTTGCTCATAGAGATTTGGCTTGCAGGTGTGAAAATAACCTATCCCAGGACACCATCACATCTAGCACGATGTGATTAGGGCAGCATGTAAAATCATTTTCTAAGAGCAATAAAGAAAGTGATTTCATCTTCATTGCAGGATCCAGTGATTGTTCTTCCAGCAAACTAATAAAGCTATCAGACAGAAATCATTGCACTAGAAGTAACAGTTCCATCAGAGGCTGAATGATAACGTGGAAATGGAATTGCTACTTGAAATTGAATAATGTTGCAAAGAATTGCCTTTGTACTATAGTTTGTTTGGTGCTCTGACTGTGTCGTGTATAAAGACGGAAACAAAAATGCAATACAACTCCATTTGAGTTGAAATTTACCATAATTTGAGCGGAAAATATTCAAACCCTTTAAAAAATCCCAAAAGGGGTTCATATTGAAGAGCATAGAGAACATAAAATTTGTCCCTGGAACTTACAGCTCATTAAACATGGTGAAATATGGCTGTAAAAAAGATGTGGCCCATTTTCAATCTCTGTCCGCAGCTTGAGAAACACCCCTAGTAGGCTACTGTAGGCACATATCCATCCTGTGACTTGACTTTACAGTAGCAGCAGTAATTCATCTCTTCCAGTACAAGCTGTCTTGAGGTGTGTTTTGTTTCCTCATAAATGGCTGGTGCCAAATCGTGTCAGACAGAGAGCCAGAGAAGGCCTCTGGGAGAGTGTGTCTGTGTGTGTATGTGTTTGTGCGTTGTGTGCCTATGTTTCAAGCTGCGGCCTCTGGCTGTGACCCCAGTGTTAATCACACTACAGCCAGAACAACCACAGGCTCTATTGCCACTACTGCTACTACAACCTTCCTCTTCTCTGTCTCCATTTCCTTCTCATTCATACTCTCTGTCCTTATTGTATTTTTATTTTTCTCTGTCCTCGCATACCTACAATGTTTTCCCCACTCTACCTCCTACTTAAAGTACATGATCTCTACCCACTCATTTACCATTAGCTCAGGGGTACAGCCTTTCTCGTCTTTCTCATCCTCTCCACATAACCTTAAACTGTCATCTCTCCTCTGGACTAAGCCTCCCTTCAGGCTTCTTGAGGTCGGTGTTTCTGTGCTCTGAATTAGCACAGTTGTGCTGTCCTTGTTTCTCGGGCAAAGTGCAAAAGCGCTAAAGGCTCGTCTCACCTCTTGGAGTCTATGTGGTCTCTCGATCACTATCTGGGTAGCTGGTTGGCAGAGTTGGTAACAGTGTTAATTTGCGATTAGTCGGCCACGTTACTGGCCGGTTAGGCTTGGTGTTCTGAGAGAGTACTCTTTGTGTATGACTGGCTTGTTGGCAGAAATTTCAGTATTTGTCAACTTGGGCCTTATTCTTCTTATTTTGTCCTATTATTATTTGTATTTTGACAATTTATCATGGTAACATTTAACTCACCGCCTTCATACTAGAGTTTTGGGGAGAGAACACTTAAATGCATAAATTACGGAGAAGTATAAGCCACCTACAGCCTTGCTAAAAATTTCATTTAACAGAAATCATCTTGCACACTTGTCTTTGAGTCTGACGGAAAGTAAACATGGAAAGTAGGTCTCTGGAAATTCTTGTAGCTGTTTTGGCAAACAGCAAGGCACAGCAAATCGATATCTGGGTCAGCTTGTTTACCTGCCATGTGTTGTTTGCTAATGTAAAAGTTCAATTTAGCTTTTGCCCATTTTAGTGAATTAGTAACAAACAAAAGGATGTGGTGCACTTGATGCAATTGGTGACAGGAGTAGGCATGCTCATGGCCTTTTCAGGCTGCATAGACACAGCAACTAATTATCACTAACAGAAACTGCATCATGCAGTTGTGCAGGCTAAAGACAGTATCGGACAATTAAAAGTGATACTAACTCACTAACTGACAGATAGATGTTGCCATCCCTACACCAGTGCCACTTGCATGGCTCAAAACATGACAAAAGAATGCACTATAAACTTTTCATCAATGGAAATAGCTGTGCTGTGTAAGTAAGTGACTGGACACCTTGCAGGCTGACTAACTCGATTCCCATTGATGCTGGTGGTGTGCTCTCTCTCTGTTGTGATTATCACTCTATGCCTTATGACACCCATGGAATCACAGTAGTTAGGTGTGTGTACACTTACACACACACGCACACACACACACAATCTTAGGCTGTAGGCAAGCTGAGACGAAGAGTGTGAGTTACACAAGCTTTGACAGGGCCTAATTATACATGTCTCTAATGAACTGTAATTACTGACATCCACCAGAGCATCAAGGTCTATAAGCCGAGGACTCGCAGTCATTAGGCTGCTGTGTTACACTGTTTCAGTATCTACTGAATGACTGAAATCTCTGTTTTCTGTCCCTGTTGTGATGTGTCGATCTCTGCCTAACTGACTTTTCTCCCTCTTTCTCTCTCTCTCTGCTACAGTTTGATGGTGATAACATGTACATGAATGAAAACAACCATGAGTTCCTCCCGCCAAACCAGGTAAGTTAAATTTGCCCCTAATGGAAGACCTGCTCTATTCCTCTTATTTCATCTGTTGTCAGTGATTCTTGACTAAGTTGCTGCATAGCTGTTTTCCTTCCACAATTGTTCAAGCTTGTTAGGATGGATGACAAATTGTTGTTACAGAAACAACCACAGTAGTTGAAAGCACGGGGACTGAAATCATGACAGATGTAACATAGAACATACTTTAATCCTTCTGTGCTCTGTGGTGAAATATTACCCTGGGATTGTTAATATACAGTAAGGAGTAGCTATAACAAAGAGAAACACATTTCCTCAGGTTCTAGATCATACAATCGAGATTTAGTCAAGTGTTTTGCAAATTCTTGTTCATGTAAGTTTCTTTATTGATCACTTGGTTCCCCATTAGTTGTTACCTTGGCAACAATCCTCCTCCTGTGTGCCTTAATATACACATAACCATCAAATATTTACATACTTCTAATACTGTGAAGCAGTTACAGTATCACTATTATACCCAAGCCAATAAAATTAACTCAAAGCCATATATTTGAAATACGACATATAGAACAATTATATGTAAAGTAAAACATTAAATAACAATAAGTCTAATTTAATTTGCACATCCAAAGATCATTTATTTAGGTTACGTTGAAGGTATATCTTCACTTTCACTTTTTGATGTTTGCTGAATATATTTCTGTTTTTTATTTTGACTATTTAAACTGATTTATCTAAAAAAATAAACCTGTTGTCTTTTATTTACTGAAGCTGGAGGCTGTGATATGAGTGCATGCCATGTATGTATGAAGAAACTGGGTGTGTAATGACTTTCCAAATCCACCTTTTAGTTCATATCTCGGTTTCTGTTTTGTTTTGTTTTGTATTTGGTGTGGGATTTCATTAAATCACCAACAATTTACAGTTCCATTATTCTGAACCGAGACACAAGACCGTGGACATTTGTGTCACAGTTTCACAATGGTTACAGCCCTAGAAGAAGCCAGAGCATCTCAACCAGCAAAAATATACAAATTCCACCCAAAAAGACTTTCTTTCTTTGGGGTGACTGTGTCAAACATTAAGCGAACTCTGCCGTCATAAAACTCATATTCACTATATTCAGATTATGCATTAATTCTCCGTGCAAACAAATTTTACTTTGATAAAAGCCAAACGGAAAACACTGCTTCTCTCAGAGTGAATTTTGGCCTCATTGCAAAGGATTTATTAAGTTACAATGGAGGGAGAGTCAGTGTTCTTCTACATTACGTGGCAAACATGCCAGATACACTGTTGCACAGCTGGTCATGAACAACTGGGAGACCATATGGTTGTGTTTGGACAGGGGGATTTGTGGAGTTTGGAAATAAGTCCATCTGACATACACAGGGGAACAAGGAATTTGTCCCTGTCAATTGCAATTATTAGAACAGACCCATAGGTTCAGTAGTTCTGCGTTTCTGTTGCATTTGCTGTTTTGCTTAATTTCTTAATGCTCTGGTTTGTTAAAGTATGGCTCAATGCCCAGAATGAGATGCAGAGCTGCTTACGCTGCTTCTTGTACATGATTCTTAAAGTTTATTTAGATATGTTTGACAACAAATATGTCTGTCAGAAAATGAATTTCAGTAGGATAGTCCTATTCTCTGACAAATTTCCAGCGCAGATACTTTGTTGTCTAAAAATTAAACAACCATCACTTTTATCATCCATTTTGATTTAGTGCATGTACTTCTACTGCAGTCCTGATCGGTTGA
The DNA here is from genome assembly GCA_032362345.1 of Sandelia bainsii. NCBI lineage: Eukaryota > Metazoa > Chordata > Actinopteri > Anabantiformes > Anabantidae > Sandelia > Sandelia bainsii. Next base: position 18,652,622 of record JAUMHL010000025.1, read on the forward strand.
TTAAAGTTGTGCTGATGTGCACAATGTTTTTGTTTTTTTTGCTGAATTTGAAAGGGACAGATAAAACATTGCAAATGTGGCATAGAAGATAGACAGAGAGAGAGAGGGAGGAGAAAGGTAGGGATCAAGGAAGCAAGAGAGAAAGACAGAGAGAGGGAAATAGCATGAAAGACGGTGATGGGATGAGAGACGATTTTGCTTTGCTCTGTGTTATACTTTGTTTACTCAAGATCCCTTCATATTTGACATGTGCCTTGCTCTATTCTCCGCTTCACGAAGTTTAGCCTCTCTTTGCCTCTGACAGCTAGAATCAGAGAGGGCTGTAGGGGTGGACATACACTCTGACAAAGAAACACAGACATGGAAGAAATAGCAAAAGAAAGAAATCCCTGATGTGTACCTCCTCAGCTTTGTCCTAATTCCACATTATCTCCTAATTATAATCAGAATTTAAGTATATTGTTTTGACACCGTAAAAGCCACAAAGTGTACCTGAAAAATTCCATACACAAACTACACATTTTGATTTTTGAGGGTGCTGTTGATAGTTGTGATGCAGCTTGAGGAAGAACTCAAGAAAGAAAGAAAACAAGTTGCTTTGCTCTGTGTTGTGAATTTTAATTGACATGGGTAAAGTGTCCCACCAGTTTGAAATTTCATCCAGCTGTTAGTAGCTCCAGCAGAATAGCGGCAGAATTAGGATGTTGTATAGATTTCAGAAACAGCTGCAGTTTGCATGATACCTATCAGTGCATGTGTTCAATCGTTTCCTGATAATGCAGATCGGTAAAGTGTATTTCTTTTAATGCTAACTATAAAAAGTATACTGAGAGAGCGCTTAAAGTTAAAGCTTAAAATCTATTAATAAACAGTGAATGTTTTTGCTTGTTTTGTTTGCAGATGCTGAGATAAGAATGGGAAAAGATCAGGCTTGGTGAAAGTAACAGAGGGATACGATAGCTGCAGGGATAATTTTTTATTAACTAATTTTATTCTTCAAGAAATATGTTGTACAGTGTATACAGTAGCCGTATTATTCTCTGTATATTCCATCTTGAAGAACAACAAATCATTCTGCCTAAAGCACACTTCTCTCTGCTTGCTGCTTTATTATCACTTTTCTCTCCCATTCTCTCTGACTCCCCCTCTTTTGCTCATTCTCTCACTCTTTTTCTGTCTTACCCCCGATTGCATTTAAATGCATTTGGGTCAGTTCCACCAGTTCCACCTCCAAACTGTGTGAAAGAATATTTCTCAGTGCTCGACTGCCTCTCATTTCAGTTTCTCAATGTAATCACTCTATTTTATCTAGCTCACATTTATAAATATGTTTTTAAACACAAGGTACATTCATATAGGTCGTGAGAATAGCCCAAATTTGACCGAGAAACTGCATCAAATTGTGTGACACATAAAGGGGTATGTTCTCGTGATGAGTCACAAGGAAATGGGGTCAGTGCCATTGTCATATCAATGTTCCCATGAGTATTGCAGTCTTACCCTGCTTACCTCTCTGCAGAGTTTCTTCCAGTCCCTCTCTTCCCCCCCGAGCAGAGTGACAAAGTGTTAGTGATTCAATGACAAGGTCACGGACCCTGGTCGTGGCATCAACAAGCCCTTTGTCTGCCACTGTAGCCACTGACCATTGTCGTGGGACCAGTGTAGAAAAGAGTAACCAACGATGAGGAGCCTGTTCCAGTATCTTCACAGAGGTTTGATCTGACCCTCAAGCACAGAAAGAGACACGCTAACATGAAAATCACCACAGTGGAATGTGGAAGAACACCGAACACGTCTTTTTTTATGACAAAGGTTTTAGTAGACCTTCACCTGAAGTGGGATTTTTCTTGACAATATAAAACAGAACATAGAGTGATGTGATCAAACATAATGCACTGTGGAGATGCCTTCTCATAGCTCCTCAGCAAAGTGAAAGAAACAGTATACATCATCAGCACTTTACCTTGACAATACTTTGCTTTGATGTCCTTCTCCCTGACTTATGAATTCATTTAGCAGAACTGCTGTTTGAGAGAAATATGTCACAGAAAAAAAGAACATGATGAGGAAATGGATGTGGGGGTGGGGAGAAAGAGAGATGGAGAAACTGCACAGGGGAATAATTCGGCTAATGGAGTGACTGCTTGGATATTCAGCAGAAGTAGGAACGGAGATTATGATCTTGCAATTAGCGTAACAAGGTTTTATTGATTGGCTGCCGCTGTAGCGTCTTTGCTGCCAAGACGCTGCATGTGGTTTTAACATGCACAGTGTGTGTGTAGCCCAGCCAGTCACACTAGTCCTACTACTACTAGAGCAGAATCCAGCTCAGCGTCACCATCGAGCTTAGGCTATTTCATAAGCATCAAAGGCGAAATATTATGGATAGCTGAGTTGAAAGGGGCTGTTTGAATGCCTGATGATAAAGTGGACTACATTTGCATTTTCCGCTCACTTTTAAGTTAATGCGTTGCCCTCCTTCCCCTTTGATAAAATGCAGGTATGAAAGAGCAGCTTCTGGTAATGAGTGATTTGAAAGTTTGTCTGTCTGTTTTACATGTTTTAGTTCAAATGATGTTTTAACAGTAAGTTTGATGCTATTTCTCGTCTCACTTATTATGTTGTAAGTCATTGCTGGCAAGGATCATGCTGGCCCCTTGAGTGTTGTAATTTTAATTAGGGAGTGCCAACAGCAGATCTGTAAAACACAGAGAAGCAGGGATAGATTATAGTTCAATCAAAAGTTTTTTTTTGTTTTTTTATATGGCAGCAAACAGATGTGGTTATGATTACATTATGAAACACAGGGACAGATTGAACTCATAATGAGGCCTTCATGCCATTTGTTCTTCTTAATGTTTTTAAAGAGAGATTTATAAGAGCTCTTGTTAACGTGTTTGAAAAGACGTGATGTCTGTCACACAGTTTTAGTGCATAAACTTCTAGAAACTTCAGCCTGATAAATGCGATTAAGTCGTTCTCTACAGCTCCCCTGTGTCTCTCATTTTTCTCCCATATGTTTCTGATGATCCATTGTAGAACATGATCCCGTAGTCTTTTATGTACAACCTTTGACAAATCTATCACCTCATCCCTCTATGCTCTGAATTAAAGGCCCATTCCACCTTTCCAGTTTAGATGAGTGACTCTCTTGTTTGGCAGCAGCCCAAAACCCAGCCAGCATGTCTGGAACCTTGGTGAAGCCTGATTGGTCAGGTTCAGTCGTGTGTGACTGACAGGAGACCTGCTGATTGGAGGAGACAGTATCTTCGGATAGTTGCACTGATTAAAGCCTCGCAGCATCGTTTTGTAAACTCCCAGTGTTCAGGGTCCCTGCACCAGCGCCCTGGCCCTGCTGGTCTGAATTACAGCTCGGTCACATTAGTCTGATTTACAGCTTCCTCCCGCTGTTTAGACTGGAGCTGGGGACCAGAGTGGCAGGCTCCTCCTTCCCTAGTTTTCCACCTGCCCCCTCCTGTTCCCCCAACACTTTTCTTCATCTTTGGCCTTCCTTCCACCTTCCTACAACTAATCTCCCCACTCAGTCTTTTTCTTATCCTCATTTACTCACATGCCCCCCTCAAACCCCACCTCTGACAACATCCCTTTACCTTTTCTAGCCACTACCTCTCCAACCCTCCCTCACCCCTTTCTCTTTTTCTCTGTCTCATTCCCTCACTACATCTTTTGTGAAAATGAAAACAAAGAGCCTGCCAAAATATTTCTATAGCTGTTCGCTGACGAAGCAGGGAGCAGAGACAAAGCAAAAAGATGTGCAGGCATATTTGTCGTGGCAGCAGAAAGATGGAAAGCTCTCTCCCTGTGGCCTTTTTACAGTCATTTGGAACCCCCTCCCACCTCACTCTCCTCACTCTCTTGCCTTGTTTAAAAGCTCTCTGTTTGAAATACTCATCTAACATGGCACCACATATAAATGCACAGCTGTATATTTGTGTAAGGCCTTGCTCTGCCAAGCTGACTATCCCCATGTTGCCCCAGGTGATCAGATGAAACTAATGGCAACCTTAATGTGTTTGTGTAGTCCTTTCACCCCACCGGATAGAGTGATGACAGACCAAACACTCCCTCTTGTGCTAGATCACATGCCAGAGTATTATAAAAGAAGTAAAATGACCAGTGTCTGTTTAGCCTTTTCATAACCACAGAGATGTTCTATTTCTTTTCAAAATTAAACTTCCAAAGTTTGCCCTGAACTATGTTTCCCTCATGCCTGTGAAAATAAAACTATGGGTTATTAGAGAGGAAAATGTTCCATTGAACCAAGCCTCATTAGCAAAAATACTTGGTTAATTATTGATGGAGTATCTTCAAGGTATGAAAAAAGCCTGAGCTGACATCGATCCATGTAAACTTACTTCCTCTGCTTGGAGAAAGATGAAATAAGGTAATATACATTTTCTTTTTAAAGTGGTTAAGCAGCCAGTATATTGGACCAAGCTTTGGGAACTGAATTTTAGATATTTACACTATATTTAAATCATGTGTTTGTGTCAGTTTTAAGTGAACTACCATTAACTGTATGAGACAACACAGAGCCTGAAATTGTAAACAATCACAGGAAATTCTTCAAATATTAATTCATTTTTATCTTCTACGTCTGGTGCAGGTAATACTACCACGACCAAAACCAGTTGACCTACTGACATTACCATCCGTCTATTCATCTGTTTCTTTCATGCCACAGACATGGCTAAAAACTAGAAAAATCTGAACAACTTAACTGTACTTGGAATGCAGTGGTTCTCAATAGTTCCTTATTACCTGGATCAGGTGTGTTCAGTCAATCAAAAGCTGGAAGATACCTTCTCAGATCAGTGTGGAGTAGGGGAAGACAAAGTGAACTAGTATCTTTTAGCGTTTGATTGACTGAACAAACCTGATCCAGATAATCAGCAGTCGGTAGGACAAGGGTAGCTGGAAAACAAGAAGGGCAGGGGGACTTGAGGACCAGGTTTGGGAACCACTGTGTAATGGTTTAACACTGATATCGTAGCTGTGGATATATATATATAATGCGATGGTGGAGGTCCTATTGTGCTCACTCTTGTGCTGCATTAACTATAAGTTGCAGTGCTGAGCTCTTGTGGGAGACAGGGAGGTTCGTTGACACTGGAGAGCTGTCTCCTTCACTCACCAGCAGCCTCTTATTAACAATGGCACCAAGAGTACAAGGGTCCAGATGTTAGTCTCCTGCTCCCACCAGCTGTGCCAGCCTCCAATACACAGCCTCATTGACTCTGAACTAGGGAGGGGAGACAGTTAAGAACACACTGATACCAAACACACACACAGTGCAGTCTTTTACAGTAGGTTTTTATTTTAAACTCAGTGATACCAGAAAGTGTGCATAAAAATAAGAGCTATTACTCTCAGTTTTGTGCAGGCAGAAATGTGAAACATTTGTCACATGGATTAAATGACAAATACACACCAGCTCACAAATGCACATGCACAGCACGTGCCTCATGCACTTTATACCCCCTTCTCCTGATGTAAAGCAGTTATTTGTGGGTGACAGGATCCTAACAATTCTCAGAATAATACACGTTTGTTTGGATGGCTGTGCTATCAGCACTCCCTTTTTTTTTTTTTTACATAGTTAAAGTTGTCACAGATTCACCAACCTTTTATTGTGTTGTTTTTTTGTCCATTTACTTGTTCTCATAACAATAATTAGTTTTGTCATTCGGCCACAGTATTATCATTGTCTACATGCTAATAATGATTTTGACAGCGAGTGCAAAAAAGTTGATAACTAAAGAGTCCTTAAAATTTCAAAAACATTTGACTGGCTGCTGTTTTCGGTCTTGTCAAGTCTGTGAGTAACTACTGTGTGGTCATAACTCAGCAATAGCAGTGGCTGCTGTTAAGCCTCACAGAACAGACAATGGTGTAACGATAAGCAAAGTTAAAAAGGCTTCCCTCTACAGGAGACATGGCTGCTCCGAACAGGAAGAGACAGAGTGGAGTCTGGGAATAATACAGTATGTCTGCCAATGTAACATTATAACCTTACATTCTCAGTGTCAGGCAATAAGTTTGATTATGGTGCTCATTTGAAATGTTGCATTCATCTCTTTCCCCTCCCCCTTCTTTTCTGCTCTTTTCTCTCAGTTTTCCTCCCCCTACCCCCCACTCCTCTTCCCCTGTCACCCACAGTAGTATCAACATCGGCATCACAATCCCTCTAGATGACTATTGGGAAACCTGAGCTGTCTTGTGCACCCATAGTTTGTTTTCCGACCGCATTAGTGGAGATCACAGTCTAGTTTTCACTGACACCGTGCAGCATCTGCATATCATTACTACCAAAAGGTCTTGAACTCTTTCTGTGCACGTGACGCAAACCAGCTGAGGACGATGCAAATAAATACACGATTGTTTAATGAACAACAAAACCTGTAGCTATTCTTCTTCAAAATACCTCAGTTGATTTTTTTTGCCACTGTTACACATCTATTCTATTTTATAGTCATTTGGGAGCTATTTAAATGTTGTTTGTGTTCCAGTCGAATGTTCAGCAATAATGATGTGGTTGTTGTTGCTGACAGCACTTCTCCATTAGTCTCCTCTCTTGCTAAAATCAAATGTTATTAGACAGTGAGGGAGAAACAGAGACAGCGAGAGAAACAGAAAAACAAGAGAGAAGAGGGTCAGCGACACATTTTCAGTGAATCAAATTGATAAAGAAAGAAAAAAGGATTGTAAAAGTAGTTTATAAGACACAGACACAAATGTATCAGTTTGTAAAGAAAAAAAACAGAGGTACAACAGAGGCTGTTTTTATTATTTGATAAAACCTCCGTTATAACCTCAGCATGTTGTGCAATAGCTCTGGCTCTCCTTCAACTCTGCGGTGTGCCACTTCAAATTAGTCGCTTGTGGAGAGGGCCAGCCCCGTCTTTGCAAAATGCATTAGTACGCCACTCAGAGCCTTATACAGCCTAGGGTTAAACACAAATTATATCATTTCTGTCATCCAATCAAATCACACTGACCCATTGACCTGCAAGATGAGTCAAATGCATAATGAAATATGACATGGCACAAAAGCTCTGATTCTAATCTGCTCTGACACGTGATCAGATGAGGATGACCTCCTGACCTTGACTGACAAGTGAGACGAGCACTGGGAACAGGATACACGAGAGAGAAGAAGAAACTTAAAAGAAAGGAAATATATGCACTGATAAAAGCTGGTTTTAGTCAATGGGAGGTTAGTTAGTAATCAACTCAATATATAGGGTGAATGGGGTCGTCTGCTTGTTTGGACTTTGGACATTTGTTGCTGGCCTTAATTAGTATCTCCGTTGCCTCCCTAATTTCTCTCTTATAATGATAAATAAAAAGTGTTTTTGTTCCAAAGCAGCATCGCCTCTCCTCACATTGCTGTGACTGCTGCTGATGCAATAGTAGCTGAATTTTATTTCCTAGAAATACATTATTTTTTCAGTGTCTCATGCTGCCTCCCAATCCCTCTCTCTTTCCCACCTGCTTTTCTTCCCACCCACCCTGTCTCATTCATTGACTGGACAGAACCTAAGTACACAGTGGTTTAGCATCCCCCCGCCCCCCCATCTCCACTGCCCCTTTCATGACTTCTAAACAGTAACACAGTGACAGATAAATAATGCAGCTGAGCTGTTTTAGAGAGAGATGAGATGACAGGGGGTCTGGGCAAGAACTGGGCAGAACTGTTTTGGCTCTGTGAGGGGCAGGTCAGGCTGTAGTTAGGCAGGCCAAGGGAAGAAGAAGAGAGTGAAGGTGTAGGATGGCTGTAACTGGATCCTCCCTCTCTTTGGGTTCTGCTAGAGAAGGCTTTGTGGTGTGTTGATACCCTCTGACATGATATTGTAGCAGAAGAGCAGCTATGGCTTTAATTAAGCCCGAGTTGACAGAATGAGATGGTTCGAGACAGAGAAGAAGAGGAAAAAGAGGGAAAGAGGACAAACACCGCAACAAACAAAGATACAGGAGCTGTTTGTGTCATTCAGATCTTTTTGAAAGTAAGTAATGTATGTGGTCTAACAAGCACTATTTGCCACTTCTGTTACAAACAAGAGGTCTGTGTACACTAGTAAACAGGATCATTCATAAATATACAGTATAATCTTCCTCTGGGAGAGCGATAGCAGACTGAATGAAAATAGATGATGCTCTCAAATTCTTCCCTAAGATAAATCCACTGTTTTCTTTGCAAACCAGACTACGTGGAAAGGAGCGATAACAGGGCTTGACTTTGTGTCTGTGTGCAGAGTGCTGCGTGGTGCATACGGGAAGGTGTTGGAATGAAGAGTGTCGGAGGTGATGGAAGTGGTAGTGTATGTGGAGGATTTTAAGCATAAATCACCAGTGTGACAAAGCTCTCCAATAGGCAGATAAGTGCACATTAGTGGTAAGGCAGATCTGTCATCGTCTGTCTCTGAGCTGTCGGTCCCGCCCTCTCCACGAAACAAACGTTGACTTGGGAGGACTCCAAATTCTGTGTCCGTGTGGCACAGAACTGGCCCTGGATACGCTTAGATTTATGCTCTAATTGTGTGACTTAAGATCATTTGTTAAGAGGAAATGTTCACAGTGTGTGGTCCACCTGTCAGAATAATGTTTATATAATGACATTCCTTTTTAGGTAATAAGAACACAGCAAATAATACAGCTGCAACTAATGATTTATTATTTTATGGAAAGGATTAATAATTTAGCTGGAGAAATGTCAAATATTCTGAGAAAATGCTTCATTCTCAGAGCCCAAACTGCTTGTTTCATGCAGTCAACAATCCAGTCCCCTCAAAAACATTCCTATTCATTTACATTGAAACAGAAAAGCATCAGATCTTCACATGTTTGGAGTTTTTGTTGCACAATGACTTTAACAGCTAATACATTGTACAAAATATTTAGGAATTAAATACAACATTAAGACAGGGTCATGCAGTGTTTTACAAATGCGGGCAAAAGCATGTAGCTCATCTTATTGTGAATTATATTTGACAGCAAAGCATTTCATAGGATGAATATACAAGTTAATATTAATTGGGTTATACCCTGATCCAGATTTCTACAAGCACCACAACAATAATCTAATAAGACGAATGTACAGATAATGAGCTATTAGCTACAGTCAGTATCATCTCCAGAAGGACTTGAATACTCAGGCAGTGTTACAGAGGGAGGGAGAGATCTGGGCCAAATAAAAGACAAGCTGGAAAGCTCCCCAATCAATGTTATTTTCTCTTTCAGTCCCAGACCAACTGTCTATTCATCTGTTTCTTTCAAATGAAAGGTGTGCTGGTATGTAACACTTGCAGTCAAGAGATCTGTCTGGTAATTAAAATGTTACAGATTGTGTTTCGGTCACTGAGTAGACTGAACATACTGTGTATTGGATATAATGTTCCCCATAGTGTGTGGTATTGATCAGAGGAGGAAAATAAAGAATGTTTTAGTGAGAAACGGTAGAAATGTGGCCCTGAAAGTAAACCTATGACAAGTGTCTCAGGAGGACCGAAAAAAAAAAGAAGAGCATGCTTTTGTTTGAAAAGCCAGTCCCATACTAGGACACATACTGATCTGTATAATCCATCAAATACATTGCCTTTGTTTGGATTTTACTTTTAAAGGAGAAAAGAGTATACATTAGCCATAGTATACATGTGGTTCTGTACATGCAATCTCATTCTGAATAGAGGCATATGAATAATTTATCTTGCCACAATCCAACTGGGAATGGCCTTGGTATTTACATTTTATCATCAAGGGCATTGGATGAGCCTTCAGAACAATCTTAACATATGGCACATCCCCAGACCTCGTCCCTTTGCACAGTCAAAAGCAATGGAAGTGATCAGGAGTGTGTTTCTGTAGTGTAGATATACATGTGGAGTATACACCGACAAAAAAAAAAGGGTTGATGAACATGCTAGATGATGACTAAGCATGGCGTTGTTTACATTACACAGTCGCGGTGAAGCACAGTGAAAGATGACTGCAACGGCTCCGGGTGCCAGGCACAGGGACTCACTTCACACAAAGGCCCAATGTTTATAGCAGACAATTTAGTTTCCTTCCAACAATTATGAGGGAAATTGAATCTCAGGAAATGTTCGTTTTCTTGTCCATTAGACCAAACAATAACACTATCCCCAAAGGTTTACAAAAACATCTGTCTTCAAAGGATAGTCCAGAAAATTAATATCAACTGGCTTGTAGGCTATGTCAGAGCAAAGTAAATCAAATTGAGGCAATCACACTTCTTTTTCTCTTCTTTGTTCATTTGATGTAACATACAGGAAGATGAAAGTGTGCTTTTAATGCTGAGTCTGTGTCTACATTCTTACCACACAATAAAACATTTCCAACGTCCTTTTTTGTGGTCAAATTAAAGATGGATGTTTCAGTGTTCTAGGTATTGTAAGCTAATGAAATTCCTCCCATCTGGGTATGTGCTTACTGCCTTGGATTGGTATTCATTTAAAAGACATTAGATACATTTTAATCATGCTGAAAGCTGTTGTGGAGGAACAGGAGTTTGTCCTTTACTTACTTAAAGGCAAAGTCTGTGATCCAGATTAAAATAAAAGTCACAAAAAGAATTTTAGGCTGTTTAGGCTGCACTTTTCACAAATCACAAAATGAACACAACAACATTTAAATTGTTAATAGTTTGTGATGCTGATTGAGTTTCACTTTTAGTTCCAAGCAGCTGAGACTTTTCAATCTGTCTTGTAGAAATCAACTTGTTCTGTTATTTATCTTAACAAACCCATATTTTATATGGTCAATAAACTACAGAATTAGCCTTTACACTCACCCTAAAACAGGGCTGAGCAAAGTAAAAAAAAAAAGTGTTTTATATCCTTTCTCCTTTCTTCTATCTTCCTATGCCCCTTATTTTCTAAAAGTATCTGTTTGAGAGATAAATGACCACTCTGCTGCCGAGGATGACAGCCTACACAAAGATGATATTGAATTGATTTCAGAAATGTTGCAGAACTGACTGTTTGATGTATACTGCTAGACATGAATCATAAAAAATCTATTAAAAAACCCTTGAATGGCTGACACCAGAATATTATTTGTGATGATTAATTTGACTCAGTCATTACAATGGGAGTCAAGTTGGATCGTCTCAGACAAAATTGCTTTTCATTCCCCGTTGAATTTCCCTGCTATTTTTCTTTTCTTCCCTCTCTGTGCAGAACTCTGATCTGATTGGACTTACTGTGTTAGTGTGACAGCACACAAATACAGAGACTGTTGGTCTTCTTTATTACCGATCGCTGAGCATAAGGTTTTTGTTCCAGAATGAGATGTTCAACATTTGAAACAAAATTATGCCTATTCTGGCAAAATGACAGATCAGAATTTAAACACATTACAAAGCTTTTTGTGGAATTGCAGGAAACCAAAGTCGTTGGTTGACAAGATGTTAACACAATACATAAAAGCTTCTGAGCTTTCCTTCAAAATAGTTACCACATACAATATAGATTTGTAAGGTTACACTGACATCAGTGTAGCGGTCAGTATATTCAAAGATAACTGAATGTGCATTTACTTTTTTACTCATGAACAACCCATTGTTTGTTAATGTAACTGTCAATCAGGGCTACACATGAATATTTAGTCTCCAGTCCGCATCAGGAAAATGAGGCATACAGTACATGAATACAGTTTGCATTATCACTATTTCTTTCCTATCTAACGTTACTGTTTTGTTTGTTTCAACAATAAAAAATGTTAATGGTGAATGGGGATTTAACTGTGGATGAGAACTGTTTGAGATTCAGGTTCATCGAGTTCCTGTGCTACAGTGTGCTACAGGAATAATGAACAGGAAGTTGTCCAGATAGACAAAAATATGTTTGACTGTTAGTTCAAGTGTCAGCAAGTATCAGTGGTAACATGTAAAATTTTTATATGTTGACGCTGTGATTTAGCACTGATCTAATACTGAGGTTTAACTCTCTACTGGGGGGGTTGGAGGTTTTACATTTTACAAATACCTACCTGTCAATCAAAAACAAGCATTATTATGTATGTTTGTGAGCTAGACTGGATGTATTATATCCAGCACAGTAATACAACAATATACTTAATCCTAAACAACATAATGTAACACTGTAGTTGGGATTTGATATTAGTTTTAAGGATAACACTTTTCCACTTGTATTGTGAATGGCTCCAAATACAGTATTGAGAATGCTTTGATGTTGTATTTAAACACTCTGCCATAGTTTCTGGATCAGTACAAAATTGACATAGAATCCAAAATGTAATAATTTAAACTGATGAATGTGTTTTGGGGTTTCTGCTTCAGCTTTTGCTCACTATTAGAAGAGGATGAAACAGAATTTTAAAGTTTGTGATTTGGCATTTGTCACTGGAATGCACCTTGGGAGTCGTAGTTAAGTTTTCTTTTATGTAAGTGGCCTTTTCCTTTTTAGCTGGGAACTAGATATTTTGAAACACATCTAATCATCTTTTGTAGAAGAGTTTCATACCCATCGAAGTCTTGGAAATGCTCCAGTCACCTAACATCTCAAATGCAGGAAATAAACAGGACTTTTAACATAAACAACAGGAGTACTTGCAAAGACGCAGGAACTCTGAGGAAGGCACATTAATGCTGGAACACCAGCTTTTGGAATAATGTGTGCGCTGTAGAGTCGTCATTGTGCTCCTCTTTCTTCATAAGTGCTTCTCTTGCCTGTTGTTTAAGTTTATAAAGACATATTGTGCAGTTGAGCACGACTCCCTGCTGTTTGAGTGTGATAGCTACAGCTTGCAGGACTTTTAACATACTTCTGGAACCCATGGTGCCTGAAATAACTATTCCCACTTTGTAACTAATGTCTACATCTGCAGCCCATATGGAATAGTCATATACAATGGAAATTACTTACACACTGCTAGTAAAACCTAATTTTTCTTCTTTTTCTGTGTTTTCTCCCTCCACTCAGAGCTACACAGGTCAAACTGGTGGTGGCGGGGGAGGAGGCGGAGGTGGTGGAACTGCCAGTGGAAACGGAGCTGGGGATGAAGACTACGAGATCCCCCCCATCACTCCACCTAACCACCCCGAGCCTCCTCTTCTTCACCTGATGGAGCACGACTCTACAGGCTACCTCTGTCACTCCCTGCCACACAATGGACTCATCAACCCGTACTCCTACCCAGAGCTGCCCCCACTCATGATGTCTAACATGCTGGCACAGGACAGTCACCTCGTTTCCAGCCAAATGCCCTCGGTGAGTAGCACTACGTGAATTGAACAGTCCCATGGGGGGACCATAACACCAGAACTCTGATATTTAAGGAGTCAGAATATTTTTATTAAAATATATTATATTCACAATATCTTGGACAATTTAAGCTTCTGATCACAATTATAATGATAAAAGAAACGGGGTTGGACTTAAAATAAACTAAGTAGTTTATGCTGACTTATACCAAGTATGACTTTGAAAAAGTCAGTTTTTTGTATTTGTGATAGTCAGGAGGACATAAAACATTAAATGAATTTGACTTTTATTATTATTTAAGTTTTTTGAGCAATGCAAAATTAATGATTTACAGGTGCCTATATCAGTCACTGATTTTTAATATGAAATAGATTACAACCTTATAAGGTAAAGGTAATTTTCAGTATGAAGATGGGGGCTAAGTAGGGGAACGGAATGTGGTTGCCATGTCAGTGGTTGCCATGTCAGCTGTGATGCATGGAAAAAAGGATTGTGGGTAAAATCCATCAGCATCATATCTACCTCGACAGCATGCATCGGTCAATCTGTCAAGCTTTCAAACATGAATACGCACTGATTACTCCCTCAGCTCCACAAAGAACTGCTACTCCACAAATTAGCATTTCCAAACCATAATTGCATTCATGAAAACTGCAGGATATAGAGCAGGTTTCTATCGCAACAAATGATATATTCAAAGCTTATGCGTGAAACATAATGTATAGGCTACAATAAGCTCTCTAGTTAGCAGTCTGTCTTATAGCATACATAATGTATAGCTCTAGAAGTGTAGTTTAGTAATGAAGCTAAGGCTGAGTTTAATTTATTGCCTGTTTTCTGTATGATATTCAGCAAGCAAAATGTAAACACTGTACCAGAGGTGCACTGAATAGTGTTCTTTTAACATTCATTATTAAATTGTGTCAGATATTTAATGTATCCTTTTGAAATATGGACAAGTGGATACTCCTTATTGATAGCAGCAGTGAAAATGACATGGTAAAAGAAAAAAAACACAAATGGCCATTGGTATTATAAAAAAAATTCTATTAAGGGTCAGAATTGAAGGTCAGAATTTCAATACTTGTTATTGACTGAGATATCACAAACATACAGAAACAACTGGACTCAACACCTGTTCCATTCTGATAATGTACCAGTATAAGTACACATTTAATATTTTTCCTTTTTGTCCGACGCATCATGAGGAATGATAAGTCAGCAGCATGTCTTGTGTAAGTTAATCAGAAAAAAAAGCATATATTGTATACAGTATATAGATAAAGATGCATATCAAGGTCAAGCAGAATGTATCAAAATGTTCATCATAAATAGAAGAGATAATAATAAGCAAGCTAGAATACAGCTTGATAAATTTGAAGATAAACATACTATGTAATTGAAATATTCCCCCTAGGTATTGGATTCATGTGTCATTTATCTTCGTATTCATTTCACATTTTGATCATGACCTTTACTGTGGAGACAGTGGTTGATTGGCCAGTCTTTCAGTCAGGATATTTGTTACTGCTACAAAGGGCCACACTCTGTGTTTTTAATGGATTGAATACTGCAGGTTGGGTGATAATAATGCATGAGATTTAAAATGTTCAGCTGGCACACAATGAACATATAGTATGTAGATATATTACAAATGCTGGTAACTCCTGATGACTGCAGTAACCAGGACCTGGTGGTTTAAAGGGTGGAGACATAAAGGCAGGAAAATTAAGAAAAAGCTAAAAGAAATTACAATACCATAAGTTGCACCACTGAATTAAGAATGCTTTTTACCAGGCAATTGGAAAAATTATGCTTTGCAAATAAACCTCCTAAATCCTGATATTTCTAAGAGAATCTCCTTGGACATATGCCAGATCTTTTTCAGTGCTCTGCTTCAACTTCACAGCCTGGCAAAACTACCAAACTGTAGCAGAGGTTCATTTCTGCTGACAGCGGAGTGTCTATTAAATTGATGCCTCACCTTGACACAGTCTGTTGAGCAGAGTAATTAAGCAAACTCTGCAGTTCAAACATGAGATGCTATCGTTATGAATGCCTCACTTGATATGGATAGATAAATAATAAAGGGTTAATTTTAATTTTAGACTGTTTCTGTAGCTAAAAAAAATGTTTGACTGCTATATGCAGATAGAAAGTGTTTTTCTTCTGCGGCTGCTGTTCACATTGTACTGAATGTGTGTCCAAGTGTGTCTATGTGTTTCTGTGTCTTCACTATAAACAATATCTCTGCTGTTGAAATGGATCCACTACATCTGGAGGTCAGGCCTTATGTTCAATCTTGAGCACATTGAAAAAAAAATCCATTAGGGTTCATCTTTCCTGCATCAGCCATTCTATTGTGGTGCTGCAGTGAGATCTGTTTTCATCAGGCAGATTCAATACGTGAGCTGGGCAATGAAAAGAGTACAATAGAGTTGGATGAAGAGAGGAGGGGTGAGAGAGAGAGAGAGAGAGAGAGAGAGGCATTGTGGGAAGGAAAGCAAGAAGAAATTGCAAAGAGGCAAGTAACTCTTATTCAAAATGAGCATATACTTCCAGTTTTCTGTATCTTCTGTACCTTTCGTTATTAGATATTTTAGAGATAATTCAGTTGAGTGAAATAAGGTTATTCTGTCTCCACAAAAAGAGGATGAGAACCTCTGGTTTTTAAAAGTGTGCCAACGTGATTCAAATCTGAGGACGTTTGAGAGTACTCCATTGCAAGTGGTATAGTGGGTATAGTGTAAACATAAAATAAGCAAGGTGATTATATAGCAAAGAATATTTACAGTAGAGCAGTGTTATAGTAACGGTTGATCATAGTCAGGGAGCTGTTAGAAAAGATATTCTGTTTAGTTTCTCGTGGTAGGGAGAGATAAATGACTAAATATATTAAATAGTGACTGAGATCTGTACGTGGATTTGACACTGAGTTGTGGGTGTGGATCCTCCTGATCAATAAAACCGATCCAGATTAAGGCTGGCCTTTTATTCTATTACTTCTTATTGTATCAACAAATACCATAAAAACACCAAACACAATAAGTTTCTGACTTACCTACCCTGTACATGGTTGCAAGCCCAAACCGGTCACTCCAACTAAATATATTTTCCAGAAAATGACTGTGGTGGAAAGTAACTAAGTAAACTGAATGAAGTACAGTACTTCAGCACAGTTTTTGATGTACTAGTTGTTAGAGCTGGAATTAATTAGTCAATCAACAGAAAATGAACCTGCAACTATTCAGATTATCAGTTTACTTTTAAGCAAAAGTGTAAAGAAGTGTGAACTCTTGCTAGTTTTCTTAGTACGCTAGAATAGTGAAAGTAATTGTTATTCGCAATTTTACTTGTTCATAGGATTAATAATAAAAATATAAAACATTGACAATCTAACCCTTAAAGTTTCTAAACAGCAGTGAGCCGTTAGCTAAGTGAACTGTTCAACCAAGTGGTGACTTTTTTCTCTCCACTGCCGACTCTTTGAACTTGAAAGATGTAATTGAATGTACGCTCCTAATTTTGTGAAGAGGATATTTTCAATTTAAACTTTTTTTTTCTTCTTTTGCTGATGCTTATTGTGTCTGAAGCCCCTCCTGGACTAACCTGATATCTTTCAGAGAGCTCTTTTCTCTGATGCTCTGATGCACTTGGCAGGACCTCTCTCTCTCTCTCTCTGTCTCTGCCTGTCTCTGTTAATGCCCCCACTGTCATTGCATCTACAAGTTCCAAAACACATTAGACATTTAATAGCTGTGCTCAGGTTGCATTGATATTATCAACACAGCCCAGAAAGATACACATCTCTGCTGCTACTACTGAATAATTTCTGTACTCACAAGTAAAGTGGCCTTGTTGTTGTCTGTTGCATCTTTATTTACACTAAACTATTTTATTGTTGGCTAGACAGATACATTTATAGGATTCCCATGATCGTGGTACATCTATAATCTATTTCAGCAGAACAACTAAATTATGGTATATTTAAAATTCATATGACCCGTGCCTGTAAATGGAATAAATTATCTTTGATTAAGTTTTTTTTTTCCTGCTCCTCAATGAAGCCTGCAATATTAGCCATCATCAAACTGGCTCGAGTGTGATGTTTTGAATATGTAACAGATGATGAATGTATCATCAGTTCGGGAGTGCTATGCATAACGGCTATGTATTAGCTGAAGGGCTGAAGGCAGATGCAGTCTTAGCTCCATCAAACTTCCAGGTATTACCTCATTTATAATTTTGCAGAATTCAAGAGGAGAATGTGTCTGAATGACGGTCAGTTCATTTGTAATGAGGGTTGTGACACCTTAAAGATTTGTATTTATATTCAAATGTACTCTAATTTCTTTAGTTACATTAACATTTGAATGTAATAATTTTCTCACAAGCTCTTTATCTTCAGTTGTTGAGGTTAATTATCAAGTATTAATCCAGCCCTGATTGTCATGTTAAGTTGTGTGGATGCCTGTGTTTTCTTTTCTTTCTTTATTTTTCCTTGCTAGGTATTAAGTACTCCTGGCAGGTGCTCCCTCTTTAAGCCTGTGTGAATGAAATATGAGCTGCAATGTCAACTGAACTTGTCACAGACAAGCTGGGTTGAATTAATGATGAGAGCAGAGGTGTGTTTTAATGTGTCCTCTTTCTGATGGAAGGTCCCTGCAAACGTATTATCTCATACTGTACACCTGCTGTTTTTTGTATAAACATGGGACAGAAAAAATAGTGGATTAGGAGAGAAAATCCTGGTCCTAATTTTAAATCTAAATAATGAATATTCTTTTCAGAAACATTGTAATTAAATGTGTTTGGACTTTTCCAATATGGACTTTAAATTTGTCTTACATTCGCCTTTAAAGACTTCCTGCTCTTTGAGGCTTTGACTTATATAAACTTTTCATTCAGATGAAGAAAACCTATTTCTCCTTTGAAAGACCTTCATTTTCCGTCATTTTTTAAAGGGATTAGAGCGTCTGCAGAAAATGATGGAATGTCTGGTCCTTTTTAACACAGTTCAACAAGCCCAGTGATAGAATGGGACTTGTATTAGTTATTCCAATGTTGATTCAGGCATAGAAGATTTTGAAGGATCAATGCCTCCAGCAGAACAAAAATCACTTAGTTGTTTGATGGTCTCTTGAAATCTGCAAGAAAAGGAAGGGCTGTTCTTTAAACTGCTTCCCATTTTTCACCTTTTTTGTGATTATTTATTTTCAAATTGTCCCTTAGGCTAATGTTCCATTTTGGCATTTCACACCTCCCTCTCCCATAAATGAACCATCACAGTCATAAATCACTGGACAAACAGAGACTTGTGCAAACCCTGAAAGGTTCAGAGATTTATGTAACACATTCATGTTTTCCACTTCCTCATTTTAGTACTCCACTGGTAAAGCCTAGCTAATAAAAGGTCCTATTAATATTTCCTGTTGCTTAGCAACGGCAGGCAGCAAGTAATAGCATTCTGTGGAAAAATAGATGACCGATAAGGAAAAATTCAATTCTTTTCTCATCTCCTGGGAGAAAGTGCCTTATTTCTCTGGCAACGTGATATGAAACTGTAGTTGTATATTAAGAAATATCTTAAAAGAAATATAGGTTATTTTGCAATTTCATTATTTTGGGAGGGATTTTTATTGCATGCTGGAATGACAGCTCATCGTTTTTTTCTCCACCTTGATTAAGTTAATTAAGATATTGGATTAAGCTAAGGTGCTGACTTAATTTCTTAGTTTTTAATCAGATATTCTAAAGAGGTGGTGTTAAATAACACATGCACCACCTTTAAAGAGACCAGTTCTTTGAGACAAATTGCATTTCATTTATATTGCAGGTGTAATTTAAACTTGTTTTGTACAAACACAGAGCAGCGTCTACAGTAGGGAGTACTATACAAAACCCCTTCTAATAACACTGCTTATCACTGTGATCACAGGTAATAGAAGAGGATCTCCACAGTGACAATTTTCAATTTAGCTAATTCATCACATCATGTTTCAAAAACAACTAAGTAAAAGATGCGTTATCACACACATGTTGTCATCGTCCTTCTCCATACTGTAGATGTGATCAACAGTGGCATTCAAGCAAAGTACAGAGACTAAAGAAACAAAGGCAGATTCAGCTGCAGCAGATAGCTGGTGTTATGAAGCAGATACATAGATAAGAGATTTCATATTACACTTAGCCACGGGCCCCTGCTGAGATTTATCATGCCATGAAATCGTGTCCATATTGCACTGTGCCCTATCTCAACCATCCATCAGCTCATTCTGCTTTCACCAGCAGGAATATTCGGCCCTGGTGGCGGTGGAGAACCATCCCATGTCATCTCACTCAGGGACATCTCCCCTGCTGTGCCATCAGCCACCAGTTCAACATAGCGCTGCCACTCTGTCTGCTAATGTCCACAAGAGTCGCTTGAGCCAGGGTGATTAAAGCACTTTGTGTATTCATATAATTCTGGGTTAATCCAGAACCAAGAGACATAAGATGTGGGCAGCATTCATGGCCAGCATTCATCCTCAGTCCTGCTCAGTAGAATCAAATGTTTACAGACACAGTTTACATGATTATCACAGTTTACATTTGATGTCTGACTAGAGAGTAATTTACAGTAGTCAGAGTTCTTATATAAAGAAAGTATTTGAGGGTGTTTAATGTATATTTTAATTATTAAAAATAAAATACAGAAGAATGAAAGCAAAAAATACATTTTAACATTTCTGTTAACAAGAAAATGCAGCAAGTTACAGTTGGATACAAACTTTAGGATGTAAACTGTTTACACGTTACCTGCGCTTTTACAAAGTCTCAGTATTTTTTTGTATAAACTATAAAAACATTAGAATACACAGAGTGATGTAGTACAATATATGATTCTTTTTACCATAAGAATAGCAAGGAGTTCATTTGTTTGGTAATCCGTTATAATTCAGAGCTGGAGGAGAAGGTGAAGATGGCTGTTAGAAATGTGTGAATTTTTATTCTGTGACAGTATTTTACACACATGTAAATCACCTTGCCATGACCTCCATTTGCATGGCACATGTGTAGCTTTATTTCCATTTCTGTGCTCTTTCTTCTTTTTGTGTTATTAGTTCTGCATCTACACACACAACATTTTTTGTTGTGTGAGAGCGGGCAGGGGGGGGGGGGGGGGGGGGGGGGGGGGGGGGGGGGGGGGGGGGGGGGGGGGGGGGGGGGGGGGGGGG
>JAUMHL010000025.1:18673203-18752598 GCA_032362345.1 Sandelia bainsii
GCCCCCCCCCCCCCCCCCCCCACACACACACACACACACACACACACGTACACATACACACAAAGTATATTTGACACGGCAGTCAGGAGTCTCATTAGTGGGAGCAGAGGAGCTTTGCCTTCTGCTGTCAAATGTGTGTGTCCCTGCCGCTCCTCACAACCATCTCCTACATGTCATGTCAGGCAAGGCTCTGATTCTCTGATGCTGTGCTTTGTGAGGTGAGCTCAGAGACACGCCCGGGCTGAGAGGGAGCGAGAGAGGGGGAGATAGAGACAGTATGAGAGAACAAAAGGGAGAGAGAGAACTAGAGAGTGGGGAGAGAAATAGAAAGGAAGAGAGAGAGAGAAAATAAAAGCAAAGGAGGTTCTGACATTAGCAGTAATGAGGAACATGGAAGATGATGCCGAGGGGGACATCATGACATTACTATCTGCAAATCAACTACTGCCTTGTTGCTGCCACAGATTCACTCTGAGAGGCGTTCAGGAGGGTACAGTACATTTCAAACCAGCATTCACTCACAACCAAGAACATCAGCTCCTTTGTGCAACTGCTTCCAGCTATAGCATTAGATGTAATAATAACAATGATAGTAATAATACACATCAAACTATAGACATAAAGTACTATGCACATAAAGTTAAATACTGCAAAGTACAAACAAAAGGTCTTTTAAGAAAATAACAACAAAATTTGACTTTTTTGTCATCTATTTTTGTTATGGTTACATGTTTGCTTTTTTTGTTTGTTTTAAAGTTTATTTGTGTGGCACTATTAAAAAGTCATTCCTAAATTTGATGAAAATATCAAATGTGTTGGCACGGACTCCGTTTGGCTTTGAGAGATGTAGTGGCAAAGTCCATTTCAACAGTGTGGCTACTTAAGACATTCTTGGAATAAATAGCTTTTCCTGTCTTTTAAAGTTTGCTTTGATACTCATAATTATTTCCTTATGCCGCTACTTTGTGAGGTACTGCTGTTTTTCTGCCAGATTAATTACTTGATCAGACTTCAGCGCAGGAGGTGCAAGAGCAAGTATTTTATATTTTTTTCCTTTTGACTAGCATGCAGTTGGAATGATTGAAAGTGACCTTAAAGCGTCTTGTTTTGGCAACATGGATGAACTGCCACGCTAATAAATAAAATAAGGTTTTAATAGTGCATTGCCTAATGCAGTTGGCTGCTACTACACCTGGATCACAGCATCACATTACATTGGAATCAAAGTATTCTTGTCTAACAGAATAATATTAAATAAAGTCATCTCAACTACTACTAAAAACATATCCAATTAAGCTTTAACAAATTCTTAAAATGCTTGTGTTTCTTTTTCTTAAACATGCCAGCATCCGCTGCCTATCACATCTCCTTACTTAGCATCTGTCTGATGTCACAAGAAGGCAGAAGCAGCGCTTTGCCTTTGCTTTCATACTTAAGTAGCGTATGATTCATAAATCCACTCTCTTATTAATTCTGCTTAGCTTGTGTAAATGACCCTCCTGGGTATATACACGCCAGATAAACCAAAGACATGGATGAAGGGAGAGAGCAGAGAGAGAGACAGAGAGGGAGAGAAAGTGAGAAGGGGGAGGGAGAGGTAGAGGCTCGAAGGCTCTTTGAGGAACATAGTTGTTAGTACTTTGCCCTCAGGGTGAATGAGAAGTAGCTTTGAGGGCTTGTGAGACCCAGGGTTGGCTCCCCACCTAAAGGCGTGTTTACCACCCTGTTGTGCGGCTGTGCTTTTGAAGGATCAGTCTTGAACGCGCCTCTAATTAAAGCTGTCATGGCTGGGTGCCTGCAGGGATAATGTTCTATTATTATAGTCATTTGTTTCAATTAAACGCTGGGTGATTTTACAATAGCAGCCGTGAACCTGTGTGAGTGAGCCATCACTCTAAACAAGATGGCTCCAGTCAAGCAGGGAGTGGGGAGAGAAAAGTCTCAGGACTCACGGAAGCGCTGATCAGTGTACATTCAAATAGGGAAAGACGGGATAGAGAAAAGGTGTGAACGTCTGATTAAAGTGGAGCCACAGGTGATGTTTGTAGCATTGTGTGGAAATGGTCTATCATGAACAAGTACATTTCATCTTCCGTTTACATTTTGAAGTAAGTAAATAAAAAGCTAATTGATTCCAGCTTTACATAAGATGCTTTATTAAAAGCTAACAAACACGGAAGTTGAGACATGAACACAACATTTATTGATTCTTTGACATCGGGAGACTTCAATATGATGCCAGTGCAATAAAATTTTGTATGGCGATCAACATGCTTATTTAAATGATGACACAGATGCCACTCTGGTATAATCATCATAAGGATGGCACAAGGTTAGCCCTTTTGCTTTCTTATGGTGTGAATCTCTCCTCTTTCTCCTTGTAGCTGTGTAGGGCTCTCTTCTCCCCTTCTCTCATCTCTGAGCTGGTGGTCAAATCCCCTTAGCTAAATCAAATGGTGCAGGCAATTGGAGCGGCCGTGAAACCATTTCAAAGGTAAGGTCAGCAGGAGCAGGGGAACAATGGCTTTGTGATATTCCATCTCGCACACAATGTGCTACACATAATTGGAAAGCCATTGTTATTTGACTCCCATTTGACTATGATGTACAAGATGTGAATACAAACATGACAGGCGTAACGATGGCAGAGGAACATGTTCACACTGAGTTTCCTGGCTTTACATCACAGTTTAGGTCTGCATGGCTGCTTACCAACAAAATGCAATATCTAACTGTACCCTTGCAAATTTTGGAGATCGATTTTAATTAAGTCACGTGGTTTTGTATCTTTTTCTTTAGTTTATGTACTTTTTCTTCCATGTTTTCCAGTGTCCTCTTTCCTTTTCTCCTGTGTTTATGAGGGACTTTGATCTCCTGGGGCATTACAACAAACAGCTAAATAGCTGGAGGTTGAGCACAGCTATGACGATACCCCAGAGAACACAGAATCTAACTTTATAAATAATCTAAGTATATAAATTTACTGTAGACCACAAGATGCTTGTTTTAAAGTAGATTTATGGTTGCACCACAAAAAACAGCAGTAATATTTCTTCTATGTCAAGAGTCCATGAAAAGTCAGAATGTGTTACATGCTAAAGGCAGAAAGCAGTGACCAACTAAATCCTATTACTCACTGTGCCCCCCCCTCTTTTGACCAGCCATTTGGATGATACCATTAGAAATTAGCATACAGTACCTATGGCAACCAGCAACCTTTGTCAGATTCTTTCATAATATTTGTACAGCCGTCTGCTGCTCGCTTTATTTAGCTCTAGCATGATGGCGGTATGTGATAACATCTTGTTCTGTCTCGCACAGGTGAAAGCACCAACTAAAAGCACCAACTAAAAGCACTCTGAGACATTTAAATGAAAAAACATAGGAATGATTATTAGAAGTAAATTATCACAGTGGGAGAGCTTTGAGTAATGAGCCTTGGTCCTTTAGGGGTTATACTGTATATGGCTGTAGGTAGCAGTAATGCATACAATACTTTAGTTACTGAAATAAGGTAATACACACTTTCATAATAATTAATGTCTTTGAGCTTGCACTGATACATCTTTGTTTTTAAAATAGTCTTACAATACAACTTGCACTATCAACTTTAGGCTTAGAGTAGACTGCCAGAGTTGTGTCTGTATTTTCTGATCTCTAACTGCTGGATCACCCAGGACAGAACCCTCAGCTCTATTAAAAACTGAACTAACGCTATCAAATATTATCATGAAAATAAATACCAAATGAATTATGTGCTTGATTTAAAAGAAATCAACAAATATGATGTTTTTCCTGATTTACCTCCAATAAAGAAATAATAAAGATGAATAAATGTCTCAAAATAATGATAGGAACTTAAATTTTCATCATTTAAAGCTTCAATGATGCCAGGTTTTTTCCGTTTTGGTGCCTTTACAAGAAGGACCCACAATGCCATGGTGCCTTCCCCCAGTGAACTCGACATGTCTCCCTCTTGTTTATATTAAACATGGTGTGGCTCAGATTAAAGGGTGACAATTTTGCCTGGAGGCTGTTGCTATGGAAATGCGTCTGCTATAGCTATGATAGGTCATTCATGTTTGATTAATTGTTTTTTCAATTCTTCTTGGTTTGTGAGGACCCTTAAAGAGCAAGTGTATGGAAAATGGAAAATTAATTAATTTTAGTTTCTTTCTCTTTCCTTCTCTCTTTCTTTCATCCTCCTTTTTCTGTCTTGCTACTTATTTTGCTGAACTTATTTTCTTATGTTGTATGAAATGTAGTCATGGTGTTATGCATTATGATTGGAAGTTGGGGATTGCCATGGATGGGGGAGGTTAGCGCTTGATTATTTGAAATGCAGAAGGAATGCCTTTGTTCATGGCTGGCTTTTGTGAGCAGCTGCAAACACAGAATCTAATGTCATGCGAATATTATGAGTTTTCAAAGCAGGCCAGAGCCTCATACAACATTGCTTTGTTGTGCATTTTTATTCTGGCAATCTACTGGGAGCAATTATGATTAGAGAGCTGAGCCTTCATCTCTGAACCGCTACTTGTGTTTATCAAGACCTCATATGCTTGGGCCCTTTCAATTTGATCTTTTTAGCACTGCACTAATGTGTAATGTATTATTTAACTCATAAATGTTTAAAAGAGCTAACAAATGCTAGTTCATCACTTTTTGATCTGTAAATTGCCAAACATTCCCATTTATGCTTGCATTAAAAGCATCCTTTGGTTCGTGCTCCTGTTCTGTCCTGATGAATCTCGAAGAAAAGCTTTTGATGTGGTTATTATTGAAGATCTTTTAGTAATGCTTAGAGCCGAACTTTGTGAGAGTCGGATTCTGCAGTCACTCTGAAGGATATTCTCTGTGTGAGGGTCATTCTCCAGCTGCGAATGTCATTTTTGTTTCTATTTGTAGGTCCAAATGTTGCAAAAGGTGTTGCTTAACACACAAAGAGCATAATATATCTGCAGGGGGTTGATAGCATTGTTGATCAATACAACTGACTCAACAATCACTTTACCAGGTGCTGAGATTCCTGCCTTGTAAAAACTTGATTTTGTAGAGTGGGAACTGAAGTCTTTCCCCTACCACCAACCTGGTCACTGTACCTCAAGGACCCTGGAGCAGCAGCACTTGTACTTCCTACAGTAGTAGTCATTGCAAGTCAATAAGAAATATGGATTGTACCTTTAACTTTAATCAAGAGCTTTGAAAAACTATACAATTTTCAGTTGAGCGATAATGGGCATGTGTGTCGGGTGGCAGTGGTGCACTTGGTAGCGGAATTAAATATACAGTAAAATTGTCCTGAGATACAGTTTCTCTAGAGTGTAAAACTTTGCTTGAAATAAATTGACATCATTTATGTAAATAGTGTGGCCAAAAGATCATGCCCTAATATAATGCACTTCAGTAAGACTCCACCATCTACTATGACCTCAATAATAAACATATAGTAGAAATAGCAGAACCATTTGGACAGTTTCAACAAAAACTGAGAAAGTATAGCCTTGTAAAAGTAGAATTCATGGCAGAGTTGTTGTATTGGATTGCATTAGTTATTTTTCACACATGGCAGACAGTGACATATTAGCATTCATTTGTTGTGTCTCTGAGCATCTGGTGGCTTTAAGTCCTTCGTTCACTGTAACTTTATCTCTGTTTTTGTTCTAGACTAATTCCTTAGAAACACATTTGGTTAGCAGTGACTTCACAATTACTGAATTTCATTAACTCTTTAAAATAGTATGGTTGGTCAACTAGCACAAATGTTTCCATGCTATAAAAAACTAAAACTGTAGGGGATATGACAAATTCTACATTTCTGTTTTTTGTGTGTGATTAGTGGATGGCTGCCTTTAGGGAACAAATAGTGCAAGTATCTTGTCTAATGTTTGAAGCAAAGGTGCAGTGATTTGTCGTTGTTGGTTAGGGCTGAGACATGGAAATATAGAACTTACTAATAATCTTGTTTAGATTAATCCTCCAAGCAAGATAAAAAAAATCCCATTATGAAGGTCAGTGCTAAAGTCAAGTATCAAACAAGCAATAGATACATGTGGCCACAAGCCAAAAGACAGTGGAGAAAGGAAATAGAGATTTTCAAATTACCAGCATAAGTTCAACTGTGAGACCTGTAAGAGGGTTTTTCCATCTATCTAGTTTCCAAAAGACACATTTCCCTCTTTACAATGCAAGTTAATTTTTTCTCTTTTTAAGCTTTTGACCAACACAAACATACAAACATGCACATTTTCTCAAATTTAATAATGTCATCTCAATTCTAAGTAATTGCATATTTGGCTGATTGGCAAACTTTTATTACTTGGAGTAGAGGAGATGATAGTAAAGCTGGTGTTCTTCTCTCACCCCAGATGCAGGAGATGGCTTTGCACCACCACCACCAGCAACACCATCACCAGCACCCAGACGGCGCTCATTATGACCCCGCCTGTAACCACCCCCTGATAAACAGCTCACCTCCGATACTGCCCAACCCCATGAGTGCACTGTCCCAGCTAAACCCTCAGGTCAGCCGGAGCACACTGCCTCATGGTTCCCCCTCACCTCCCGGAAGTAAATCGGCCACACCCTCCCCCTCAAGCTCCAATCAGGAAGAGGAGACTGATCCTCATTCTAAGGTACTGATACAGCACCACTTCTACAGTACAGATTATAGTAGTGGAGTTGGAGGTGAGGGGTTGGCAGTGCTTCTTTGAGATAATTCGAGATGTGCTAGACGTGCTTGTGTTTTTTTCATTTGGTTGTCTGCAAAACTCAGACATAGTTGAACAGTTTCGCTGGAGTTTGAACTACGTTTTTTTCTTTTGTGTATGTAATTGTGTGGTGCAGTGTGGTGTCACATTTGAAAAGAAAATTGCTTTGGGAGATTTTGTTCGTGATAGAATTTAAGAATTTATTTTATTTTTTATTTTTTTTAAAGTTATTCCCCTTTATTCTGAGTGGCACATTTAAATCAGCAACATTTCAAATGAGTTAAAAATCTGGTCTACACTTAAAAGCGACACAATTTTTCTTTTGTGCATGATAATTTCAGCCTTAGACAAATCTCTTTTTCGAGTCACAAATTGCAAATGGCTCACAATCCATTATCAACGTGGTATGTTTGTGTGTTTGCTGGCAAACTCATGTCATGACATGAAATCTTCTTCCATGAAGCAGTTGTTAAAACATTGTACAGTTTATTCCAAGAAAGACAAAATTATATTTTAATGGGTTGATCTTCAACACAGATGCGAGGTTTTTGCAATCTTATCTAATTTTGTTATATACAGCCTGGTTTGAAGACTACCACTCCTTCATATATAACACTCATTAATTTAAATGAGAAGGATACTTGTTTACATTCATTCATTCTTGTTTATGTAAATTGGTAAAAAGGCTTTCATAAATTGCCCACCAACCAGTGTCTCTGTGGATTTGCTTAGTTTCTGTCGAAGGAATGCGCATGAGTGTATAATTGAATCTGCCACAGCCACAGTGGACGTGGCAGATTCATCGATGTATTTAAATGCTAGCTCACAGTGATACAGTATAACAAGAAGGGAATCCTTTAGTTTAAAAAAAAATCCAGCACATACATCTCTGGTGTGCTTCTCGCTGTGTGTGTGAAAAAAATGATTACCATCTCTTCTATAAGTAAGTAATTCCATTTGCTCTCTTCAATTCATTCTGAGACCCCATCAAAGCCAGAGCAGATACAGCAGGCGATTTAAAATTATTTTCAGCCCTGGCATGAAAAGTCAGAACTTAAGACTTGCTGAACAACTGAAAAATAAAGATTTGTAAAGGTTTGATAAATTCAACTAACAGATGTTATTTTTGACAAAGTAATAACACATGTTATTTTTGACAAAAGCCGCTGGCAACCAGTGCCTGTGTGAAAGTGTTACCGTCAGTGAAACATTGCTGTAATATTCAAATGCTGAGTACATGGGTATTAGGAGATACTGATTTGTGGATTTGATCTGAAGTTCATATGCTCCACCAGGACCCAGTGTTATAACCATTAATCAGGGACCTTGTTTCTGCTGTGTCAATAAGCTGTTTTGTGTTTTGTGTCTTTGATGGTCTTCCAGATCACAGGCGAGAAGCGGCCGTCTTCTGAGATGATAAAGCCCAAGCCCAAACCCCAAAAAAAGAAGAAGAAGAAGGATCCCAATGAGCCTACAAAACCTGTTTCAGCCTATGCCTTGTTCTTCAGAGACACCCAGGCAGCCATTAAGGGACAGAATCCCAATGCCACCTTCGGCGATGTATCCAAGATAGTAGCCTCCATGTGGGATGGACTGGGAGAGGAGCAGAAGCAGGTACATCAATGTTTTAGTGTTCTATATTATCCTGTAATTGCCACTTGTGGCCATTATTTAGGAAAAGATAAATAGTAGGACATTGTGTGCAAAGATGTGCACAGCAAGGTTTTAACTTTAGCTTTCAATTAGGTGCGAAGCAGCTACAGTGGGTTTTTAGTTATGATAGAGGTTGCTGACAAGTCACCAGTCATATAATAGATGATATGATATGATGATGTTATATGATGTATAAATATATTTATTTATGTAAATTAATAACATGAAATTAGTATAAAATCACTGTTGCAACTCAGTTTAAATTGTTAAATGGTAATGCAAATGTGTAGGTCAGGACTACCACACATACTGTACATCTGAATATCTCACAGCTTTAATATTCATTGTCATAATATTTTAATCTTCTGACTAATACAAATCTGACTAAATAAAATAGATACCTGGCAGGTGCCAATTAGAACGTGTTAAAGTGTGAAAGCACACACACACACACACACATACAGGTGTGTGTGTACACTGTATTCTATATTACAGGAGTTTACCGAGGAAATGTATCTTATCTTATCTTATCTTATCTTATCTTATCTTATTTAGTTGTTTGATAAAATGCCAAATAACAGTGATAAATATATGTTATATTTTCCCAGAGTCCAAAGTAGTGTCTTCAACTCCTTGGTTTTGTCTCAAAACTAAAAGATTTTGTCATACTATCATCTATAGGGGACAATTATAACATTTGAGAAGCTAGAACCAGCAAGTGTGTGCCATTTGGCATTTTTATGTACTGCAAAATAAAACTATTATTCATACAACTAATCCATAAATTGTAAAATAATTTTAAACCTGTATGATTTATACAACACATGTACACTAACAGTACAACATAAACGTGCAGAAATTTGTTATTTTCTTGTATTCATGCAGTGAAAATCATAAACTGAAAGAGGTGAAAGGTTTGGTTCCATCAGCTGTACATGTAGATACTGTATGTTTAGTAGAATAGTTTCAGGAGTCATTTCCTTTTCATTAGAGCCTGACCCGTACGTATTAAACTACAGCAACATTTACTGCTGTTTTAAGTAAATTTCCACCAACCATATTTGTTGTGTCTGTTTTACTTTAGCATTCCAGACCAACAGGAAAGTCAAAAAGGTTTCTGTGTGTTAGTGGTAGCAAATGATGGTGTGAAGTGAATGGAAAACGAGACAGTCTGATGATCATGTGCAGACTCATATTTTTAGAATATCCACTCAGGGCACAGCCTATTGGGTGTCAAATAAAAGCACCTGTCTCTATGACAAAGTGCAGCCCATTCTGCTCAGACCCAGCCAATGTCGACTAGACCCTATCTAGCATGTGTGTGTTTTTCTTCCACCAAACCTACTTTATACGCTGGACTTTGGAGGCCGTCTGTCCCTTTTATTTGCAGTTAATTTTTGCTGCCTTCACCGGGGTTCGTCACCATGAATCTTCATTTCGCTGCTGACACCCTTGAATGTGAATTCCTCATTTCCTGTCCTTTTATTTATATCTGTTGCCTGGTGATTTGATCATGCTGGGAATACAAGATTAGCAATTGCCTTGTCCTTGGTTTTGCCTCAAGGACATCTGCTCCTGAAATGTTATTGTTTGTGCTTCTTAACCCTTTGCGTCCTGGCGTCTTTTTCACCTTAGATTTATCTCTCTCTCTCTCTCTCTCTCTCTGTCTAAATTAATTTCTCCTCCACAGTTTTAACCTTGAAAAAGAGACAAAACTAACAAAAGGGCAATTCCACCATTAAAATGTACCCACTTATTATGCCATTCCACAGCTAATTTTTTGATTTGTTTGTGCATTCATGTGTTTAATCAAACGCGTCACCTCGCAAGACACATAATTAACTTGAGGTAATGGTGTCATTATGGAATGAAATGTAGTACCCTGTCTGGGCAATAACACTGTGATTGCTCTAATTATTCTGTGTGACTAGCACTGTCACTTATTCCAGCACAACAAATGGATAAACTTGATAACTGTGTGTTTAGCGAGTGCAGCCGATTCAGCTATTTTGTGTTTATTACTCATTAAAGTCTAAAGACATTAAAATCTCTGTCTTTAGTTTAATATAACAACATACACTGCATCTCATATTGCTGAACTGTACTGTTTGAGGGAAATTCATTTAGAATATAAGCAAAAACTTACAATGGAAAGGTCTCATACCTGAAAAAAAGTTCAATATTTAGCTTCAATTTCTACCTCACTTCTTGATATATTGATGGATATACTGTTGCCATTTCTTTCCTTTTTTCCCCAAACACTAGCTGTCATATCATCTCTATAGGACCAATGAGGTGTGTTCTATAATGTCACAGTCAGACCCTCTGGAGCCATGCAGGAGCACCAGAATGTAAACACAACCTTTCCCCTACACACAGCTTTGTTTTAACTAGAATATGGTCCCTGTTTCCAATTACCTTTGGTGCTCCTCAAACACACCATGCAGCAGAATTCACATAAATGCAGTGAAGGCAGCATCTTTTAATACTGTATTCTATTGAAGAAACAATCAGAAGTTTCATTGTTGTCATTTGTGTTCTTTTAGTGTGTGCATTTTTCCCCACTTTGCTTGTCTTGTTGTGTATTCTCCAGTGCTGTCCTTGAGCTTGGCAGAACAAAGTCCCCTTTTTTTAATTCATGTTTATGTTCATATTTTCTTTTTTTATTAAGATGTTTTTGTAGCTTGCACACTATACTGCTTTTTTTAATTCCCAAAGGCCCCTGCTTTATAGTGCAAGATCAATGCATTATTTGGGCTGTGTTATTCCTCAAGGTGACTGTTTGTTAAAGCTGCCCCAGAAACACACAAAAAAAAACCATTTTTCTTGTTTTTGTTATTTAAGATTAAGATCAATTTTAAGTTTTTACAGCAGTGGGGGGAGGAGAGAGGAAAGACTTTAGCTTTATTTAATTGAGGGCTGTATTGGAGTTGTGTGTCGGTGAAGGGTCGGAGATTAAAAGGAAGCAAACACTGTCACTTTATCTAAACAGCATGCTTTGATATTAAACTCCTCATATAAGCTATATTTTAGTAGCTGTCTAACATTATGCCTCTCGCCCTTCCTCTTCTTAACTCCACTACTTTCTGTTTAACTTTTCTCTTGTCATCATCATCATCTCTGTATTTCCTCATTTGCTCCCTCTTCTCCTCTCAATGGTCCCTCAGTCTTTCGGTCGTAGGGGTAATCACTCCCTTCAGTGTCAGCAGGGTGTGGAGTTATTGTCTCCTGTAATTAACTGGTTATCAAACAAGAACATTTCATTAAGGTACAATTAGGGGCTAATTCAGGCGGGACACCTCTGTGTCAGGATTACGGTGGAGGCATATGCTCTCCCCTTGCAGCTTTGTTATTTTTAATTCATACTGACCTGCAGCCTCTGACAGCTTCAATTGCTAATGAATCCACTCACTTTGGAATAATTAGACATCCTTAGGCATGGTAATTTATTTAAAAGTATCTGTCGTTGCGCGAATCATTAGCTGTGTTAAATTAATTTGAAATTAAAGCTGCTGGGAGTTTAGGGTCCATTAAAGAGCAGCTATGGCTCTATCAATATTTAAGCGGTGAGGGTAAGGTTGTCACTTTTTTACATTTCTTAATAGGGATTTTTGTTTTTATTGTGAAAATCTGGAGTTTTTTCTTGTACTTTGGAGTTCCTAATTCAGTCCGACCGTGCTCCAAAATATCTGAATGTGTATCATGAAAGGGAAGTAATAATAATAATGTAAATAGGGATGAGTGAGAGGATAAACATCAGCTGTTTGAGCAAGAGATTGTATCCGTCTTCATCCCGAGTTGTTTGCTGTTCTCTGTGTATGTCTGTTTGTTTATTGACTGTATGTGTTAGCGGCTGCCTGCCTATGTGCATTTGGCACCACATGAATGCTTAATGGTTATTCTAACTCACCTCTTTGAAAGAAATGACCCTGTCCATAGAGCCACAGACAGCCTCTCACTGAAGATCAGTAATTACCCGCTGCATTCACACACACACAAACACATACTCTCCTTCATATTAAAATGCTCCAGAGTGGAGCTGAGATCTGAGTCTTCCTTATCGATTTAAGCATGGACTTTTTGCGACTTGTTTTTCCTGCATCAGAAAGGCAGTGGCAGCTATAAAGAGCCTGTGAGTGACATGTGATGACATTAACTTGAATTCCCTGTCTTAACGCATCATTTGAGGTTCATTCAGAAGGCTTGAGATTGCCTCTTTGCTAATGCTGTTTTGATTTTT
This sequence comes from Sandelia bainsii, assembly GCA_032362345.1. Lineage (NCBI taxonomy): Eukaryota > Metazoa > Chordata > Actinopteri > Anabantiformes > Anabantidae > Sandelia > Sandelia bainsii. The sequence goes on from JAUMHL010000025.1 coordinate 18,685,807, forward strand.
TTTTCTTCCACATCTGAATGATTTGCTGGGACATCAGCTCTGATTAACAGATGAGCAACAGTCTTAATAGAGGAGGAGACTAAAATGCAGTACACGAAATGACAAACAGCTTCTCACTCCTCTTTTAGCTCTATCATATTTCAGACTGCATTATTGCGAACAGGATTTCAAGCATTTCATTCTGGATATTTTGAAGAATGATTCAAACATAGCAACATTATGCAGGTGGGCAAATCTCCTTGACTTGATAGCTGTGCAATGAATGCATTTGATATGTTTTTCATCACAGAGCACACTGCCGGGTCACACAATCACACCATGACTTCCAAAATCTCATCCACATCAGTCAGTGTGGACCACAGGGTCATTTTAGCCTTTGGCATCACCTTGTAATCAATCGTTGTTGTTGTTGTGTTTGCTCCTGCAGAGCTACAAGAGGAAAACAGAGGCTGCTAAGAAGGACTACCTGAAAGCCCTGGCCGCCTACAGAGCCAGTCTGGTTTCCAAGGTAACCACGGGGGTCACATCTTTGATATACATGGGTCAGCTGCGATATAAAGGATGATAAATTAGACAGAGAATTCTTCTCACTCGTATTCCAAGGAAAGGGTCCACTTGCTGCACTGAGGGGTTAGTATGTTTGTGCATATGTGTGTATGCCTCTGTGTGTGTGTGTGCTCAGAGGAGAACGGTGAAAATCAGGCCTCAAACATGCCCGATGTGCAACCTGGGGAGAAATAAAAAATAACAGAGTGCATGTGTAAGAGCAGAAGTGGACGTCACTTATAATTTGCTATCTTCTTGGTTTTTCTGTCCTCCCTGATGGGCCGCTAATGTGTTAGCTGATGTTTACTCACTCCTACAGCTCTCTCTTTGCTGCAAGTTAGTCCACATTAGCCCAGAACATTAACACACTCCTATCTGATAATGTAAAAATCATATCCACATTTTTTAAAAGCTGATATGTCTACCGCAACTTCTTCTCACATCTGCAAGGTTGCAGAGGGCTGTTTTAATGCACAGCATTTGATTTCTCTGTTTCTGTATTGTTTTTTGAAACACAACTCTAAATTGCATTAGCATATACCAAGCTCCTCCTCTTCCCCCTCCCTCTCCCCCCGACCTCCTTTCTCCCCTCCTCCCAGCTCCACACTTCCTCTCGTGCTCATGGGCCGAAAACAAGCACCTTGATTAAAGCATGAATAGTTAATTCATCAGCCTCTTCACTGTGGCATACTTTCAACTAAAAAGACTATTCTCATCTCTTGTCTTTAGTGCAATTAGACATTCATGTCAGAGCTCCTATACAGAGGCTTGATTGATACTATATGTTGGTAGATTGCCAGTCAAAAAACTGACTGACAAAAATAAACCTGCGACACCCCACACCCCCAACCCCCCCTTCACTCATTCAGGACTAGCCAATCTGAATGCAGGGCTGAATCTCATGATTCAACACGACTCTTTTTTTAATTACCGATGAAGGAGTCTTTTCAAAGCGAATTGGGGTGGGTGGAATTGAAGCTAATTGGAGGATCATTTGTAGGATTCACATCTTCACCGTGCACCTGTTGCCTTTTTGTTTTGTGTTACAAGTTGGTTTGTTTGGGGAAGGAGAAAAACAAAAGTTAGATTGCTACCCACTGTATGTAATGGCACTTCTCTTGTATTCATTTCAATTGAAAGCCTCCAAGTGCAGAATGTGAAACTAAAAAGCCATACTATGTTGTAAGTTTCACAGATTTCATAAATGCTTCAGTCTTCATAAACTATCTTTTAACATATATACTAATCATAAATTTCACCTGATGAATATGAAATCCTTATATTTAATATATCAGCCTTACAGTTCCCCTTAAAATAAGTTAGGTGCAACAAATCACATCCATAATTTCACTCTCCCTTCACCCCATTTCTTCACTATTTCATTTTCCACTTGACCCTACAAATGTGTCTGTCCGTTTGCTTTATCCATCTCTACATGCCAGTCCATTGATTAGTTCTGGTGTTCAGAGGGATAAATGTGAGCCATTACTAAATAGCAGACCACCACACATCACTCCTGCTAGTCTGACAGGTAATGAGAAACACTGGATGTATTTCATACATACACCACTTCTCGTAAGACAGGGAGACAAATAAATCTGCAGAATAAACGCATGTACATGTGTGTTGAGTCTCACAGATAAAGAGAAGAAGTGTATAACAGTGGATGAACATACTATAAGTTAGATAGTAGATAATGAATATTTCAGAACTTGTCTACACTGCAAAACATGTAGAATACAGTATCATTTACAAACATATTTTTTTACATCAAATAAAGCTTTTTGAAAGGGCTGTGCCACTTTTCAGTTTATTTGATGAAGTTATTTATATAATTGTCTTTGAATTTGAATTTGTCAGTGACAATTGCTCCTTCTTTTTTTTTTTTTTTTTGCTTCATTGATATATTGTTTTGAAAACTTCCCCTGAGAGGATTGTCTCAGTGGGAATAAGAAGGCGCAAAGAATTATGGGGCAGTTTTGTCCTTTAGAGACCATCAGCTCCATCATCTGTCGTATGCATACTCATATCTGCCTCAAACTGTATTTACATACAAAAATTGTACATTACTACAGTATTGGTCAGACTGATTCTGGGAATAGCATTGTAAAACTGCTAGAGCTAATTTATAGCACAAAGGAATCAACAAATTTAAACTGGATTATCCAAACCACTTCATTTAGTGGTATCTCTATCTGCACACTGAAAACTGTAAGCACACAATATGATCTAAATTGTAATAAAGCATGTTTTAAGGCTGAAGGTATTGGTACTATTTCCATTTTCCTTTTCTCTTCCCTGTAGACATATAATGACCCAGTGGAGGCAAAAACTGCTCAAACGAGCCAGGCCTCTCCACATATGATGCCAGCCAACACACCCCTGTACAGTGTGCCACCTCCCCCCCAGTCGTCGTCGCCCTACCTGGGACCCGGGGCCTTCCCGCTCACTGACCTGCAGAGCTACGCAGGACATGCCCCGCGCCACACCTTATCGCAGACGCTCAGCCAATCGCAGATGCTGCCCAGCATTAGTGCCTCTCCCCCTTCCTCCTTCCAGATCAGCCCACCCCTTCACCCCCACCAGCAGCTCTCCCTGCACCAGAGCTCACTCCTCAGCCAGCCTATCCGCATGCAGCAGGTCCCATCCCAGCCAATCATTTCTCACCAGATGGGGCTCCAGGCCCCTCTTCACTCCCCACCTCCTGGGCAGCAGGTACAGTAACAAACTGAGACACATTTGCTGCTGTAGAATGTTTATGCTGTAAGACTGTAACAAAATGTTCCTTCTTTTTCTAGGGTTTTCCCCACCTCCACTCTACTGCATCAGAGTATCAGAAGAGCATTGGGGGATCCCAGTCTCCAGGAGCCCCTGGCCCTGGTCCAGGCCCTGGAGTGGCTCAGAGCCATGACTGGGACAGTGAATACTGCAATCGCGAGTGTGGCAACCACTGCAGGTCTGTGGAAACAGACAAGACTTATTTGCTTTGCACAGTCTGTTTTCCTTACTAACCTTTAACACTTCGAAACATCAAACCATATATGACAGGATGTAATTAGGAATGGAGACAAATTAACTGAGCTCAACCAACTTGGATTTACTCTTAGTTCAAGACTAAATGTATTGTGGAAACTAAATAATTGGTATCAATTTTACTACATATGTCCAGGTTCAATTTGTCAGAAAGTGTGTGTACTCTTAGACCAGAACTCCCTTAGAAATAAGCAAACATTGTCATTCCAGACATCTCTTCTACTGCTTTTTTCAATATAAATGTTGAAAATTGTCAGCTTTGTTCCAGTGAGACATGGGAGACAGCTGGAGAGGTAATGGTGAGATAATAGAGCTTGTCATGTGTTTGTCAGGCAGCAGTAAAAAGCAGATGTTCCTAACATAAGTTTTGACTGTTATTGTACTAAACTGTTTGGCAGGCTGTGGAGCCCTGCAGCACTGGAAGAGACTGTCTACTTTGCTCATCATGCTAAAACACAATGAAAGTTCGGTTAGGGTAAAGTAGAAGCCAGGAAAATAGGTGATTTGCCTTAAATTGTGGCCATTTGGGAATGATTAAAATTTGCAACTAGGGATATATATGCTTCCTATTGTTGTGCTCTTTTCTATCTGAATCCTTGTTATATTTACAATTGTGTTACTCTAACCTGTGTCTCTGTTATTTTTTTCTCCAGTGGCAGCATGATAGGCAGGGACAAGCCACTCTACCTCACCTGAAACTGAAGATCATACTCTGTCGACAAACATGACACAGAGGAGTCTACTTTCACCCCTCCCTATTCTCCCCACCCGTGTCCCCTCAATCCTCTTCTGATGCACACACATACATACAGTGCACATGTAACATACAATTACATACTAGTACATACAAATAAACACATTCCACATGCCAGACACCACCACCTTTTTTGTCAATGTAACTATTATTTCTCTCAGTTTCTAGAAGAATTTGTGAGCAGAGTTTATTGACTAGATGACTACTCTCTGTACCACTTAATGTATTAGCAGTCCCCTTGCTGTTTAAATTTGCCAAGCACTTAAAAGCCCCCCGACCCTCTCTCTTGCTCCCCCTCGTGCTCACTCTGAGTTGTATGTCTGTGTCCTCTTTGAGACAGGCTAGGCTAGTGAGCACTCCTCTTCTATGTCACAATTAATGTCCCCTCAGGGACCCCATCCAGCTTTAATTAGAATGAGAAGAAAAAAAAATACTCTCTCTTCTTTAATTATTTTGATTTCCTTTTGTATTTTTACTTTTTGTAATTGTTATTGTTGTTCCTGTTTTATTTATTTCTGGCTTGCAAAAGTGTTCCTCTTTTTTTGCCAACAAGCATTGGGCCCTGTACGGTAGAGAAATATTAACTTCTTATAGGTTCAGAGCAGGCCTTGATGTTATGGTAGCTTTGCTTAAGGGCCTGCAAATTAATACGAAAAGCTTGGGTGGGGAAGAGAAACAAAACAAAAAGAATCTTTTTTTAATATTAAAGACCTGTTGGGGTCTGCTGAGCTGTCACAGTGTGATTGTAAATATCACTTTTATGGGATCAAATTGGGAATTGGAAGTCCAGATAGATTTGTTTCTTCTTTAATATTACATGTAAATCATTTTGTGTGTGTGCGCGCGCATGTGTGTATGTTTGGACGTTAGAATGTACCCCATTCATGACGTGTGTATGTGCACGAAGACACACCGATGTGCAAGCGTGTTTCAGCGTTGGAGTGTCGAGTCTTTCTTGTGAATTTTAACAGCCTTGTGCAGCTGGATTTTAGAGGAGTATTTCACACTCTCTTTCTTGCGTTAAATCTGTGCTCACTGGTGTGTTTTTTTTCCAATAAAGTTCAATCCAAAACTGAATACACAATATGTGTCCTGGAGATCATTAAATGGAAAGAGCCAGGCGAGTGATAGAGAGGAAAGCGATGGAAAGAGAGAAAGAAACGCTGCAAGATAAAATGAGATATAATGTTGTAGATGAAAAAAAAAGATATTGCCTCAAAATGCCCCCCCCCCCCGTTCTTATTTTGTCTGACCATAATGTCAGTTTTGTCTCCTCGACATGCAGAAGTAAAGTAATGAAATATGTGAATGGAGCCATCACAGCCACATTACAGTGAATTTTATAAGTTTGTAGTTGGTGTTTGATTATTTTGAACTCATCTTTTTAACATTTGTGTGATTAACAGAAATGCATTTTGCTGACAAAGACATCTGTTTTTATCTCTTTACTGTAGCATAATTTCAGTTTTAGTTGTTACCCGACTATAGCATTTTAAGTTGTGTAAAAACAACCTGCCAATTGTACTTATTTTATTTGTAAAGCCAGTAATGATAAATATTTTAAATGGTTATCAATATATTGTTTTCGCTAGTTGCCCATTAGTCATTTGACAGGTTTTCTTATTTATGAAAGAAATTAGATCACTTTTGCTTCTTACAATGAAGGTGTATTTTTATTCTTATTTTACTGTTTTATTTTTCTTTGGTTTGATAAAATTGATTATGACCACAGCAATGATTATTTCTTTTTTTTTTTTTTTACATTTTGGATGCTGCTCCTTTCTTTCCTTGCCAGTAGCATCTGTTTGTGTCACAATGCTTCTTTTATTTCAAACCTGCATAATAAAAAAAAGTTTAAAGGTGAAAATGCCTGATGTCTGTTAATTTCCCTGCAGACTTTTTGTCTCGTTTCGTTCACTTCTCTAATGAGATGATCACACTTTTTTTTCTAAAGACATGATAATCGTTGTTTTAAAGATCCACTAACACCCCAAACTTACTGTACCTTACAGTGTATTTGCACTTAATAGGGTTGCATTTGTATCCTATATTTATATTTAGCTCAGGGCTCCAATGGCGTTAGCTAATTAGCCACAGAAACAGTCTACAGCAGCCAGCATGGATATTGCCAGTAAACTATCTTAACAAACAAGAGAGCAGATGCGAGAAGACGTTTGCTTTGCTTGTGAAAGTGGTGCATCGTAGGCGTCTAGTGTGAGATAAAGAGAACAGAGAAATGCAATGTGCACACAAATTCAGGCAACCGTCCAAGTGCTGATTTTACCCCAATTGCACATAAGTCTTTTTAGAGACTTTCTGAGACAGGGAAGGAGAGATTGAAACAGAGCTGTCACGATCCCTCCCTTCAATGTTTTATTCATTTTACATCTACGTGCCGTTTCTTATTCAAAAGTATTGAATTGGCAAATATATCATTATTGGACAATTGGAAAACCTTCCACTTTGTGATATGACACACATTATATGAAAATCACAGTCATACATTCTTAATGCAATGCCAGATAAAAGAGCTTTTGGGTGCAGCCACACAGCCCCGTCTCTGTGCCTTTCGTGCATATACAGTCGTGTTTGTGTGTCTTTTTTGTGTTTCACTGTTGCCTCTAGTCTCAAGCTTTAGATACTGTGTATTTGTGCATACATGGTAACAATAGTCAATGTCTTCCCTTTTCCATTTTTTTTTTACTAAAAAGCTTTTCCTTTTCTACATACTCTCCCTGCCATCACTATCAGTGCTGACAGTCATTGTGTGTAGTAATACTGTAGTAAATACTGCGAGAAGACAGTATCAATTTGACACTTCTGTCAGAGCCTTTAATCTCATTCCTCGTCTCAGAGTCAAAGTCATGAGGCCAATAGAGAATGAAAAGCTACAATTTACGGTGAAGGATGCCATTGAGAAAAGGTGAATGCAGTGGACTTGTTGGTTTCCATAGGTTTGAAAAGACCACTGCAACAAAATGAATGGATGGTATAAGCTGTTGAGAAAGACAAGGTCAGCATGGTATCTATTGTACGATCTAAGTATGTCAAAATACGAGAGACACAAACTCAATCTAAATTCACTGTTTAATGCTTAATGCTCAGTCCTGCTTTTTGTTTCCTTGTGTTTTTGATGTGGTCATTAGGTGTAACGTTTTTACTACATATGTAACAATTTTTTTTTTTTTTATTCTACCAGGTTATTTATTATCAGGTAGTCTGTTGTTTATTTATGTGTGCAAGTGGTTATTAAAAATACAACCATGCTTGTACAACAGGTTGAGCATATTTGTAGATGATGAATATGAGGTCAGCTTCAGTGTGTGAGTGTTTGTTTGTTGAATCATTCAGTCAGTAGTGGAAAATATGGATCACCAACAGGCTTGTAAGATCTTCCCTGTAAAGCATTGTTTATTTTCTCAAAAATGTACTGATTTGCTCACTGTTATGGTCGAACAGTGGACCATCACTGGTTTTCACATGAATGTGAATATGAATATGGTTAATGTGACCACATGACAAACCTGGTGCCTCTCTGTCCTTTCAGTTTAAATTGATTCATGCGAGAAGGTCAGCACTACGTTTCCACTAAAGGCTCGTGCACACACTGAACACCAGATACACCGAGCCAGTCTAGCATTCAGGCAAAACGTTTCACTTGCAACTTCGTGCTGCGGTGAAGCAACAAACAGCAGGAAATGTGGGTGGTTTTAACAAGAAATGGGTTTCGCTTTGTGTTCAGAATCAGTTAAGGTTTCTTTTTTATGCTGACTGTACTGCACAGAATAGTACATAAAGAAACACAATATTGCCTGCAGAAATTGTGAAGAAGACTCCAACTATAAATAGTTAAATTTTATAGAATGTATTCTCCAGAAACTTTTATTTAGCATGATTTGTAAATGTTATAAATTATTGATCAATTCATCACATTATGTTTTGTGTACATAATAGGAACAAACTAGAATTATTGTTGCAGCTGACACATTCATAGCTATGCACAAAAAACACTGACACAAACAGATGGTGACAAAGTGTAACAGATAGGATGTAACAGGTGAGGCACAAAGCACACTTGGTGGTTTCACACCTGTAGATATTTTCGTAATCCAGCATACATGTTATGTCAGCTTTGACGACCTTTAGGAGGGGCCATTTGCCGGTCAAATTTAGTCCATTTCCTGTTTTTCTGATAGCACAAATAATTAAATGTTTAAAGTCTTTGTATTGTCTTTGAAAGATGTGGGGTTGTAAATTTTTTACCTATAAAATTCCCCTGAGACTAATAATGAAACATCAGGTGATGAAGAATTTCTCTCTATGACTAAATTAAACCAAATTTGAATATCTCAGTATCAATTTGGCTGTTTTGTCTGTCATACTACAGGGTCATGAGAAAAACGATATTGTTCATGACACCTTGTGTCCATAATAACACAGCTAATTTTTTTTAAGTGACTTGGATCACAATTAAACAATAAAACAATCTGGTGAAAGTTGCAAAAGGGGAAGGCAGCTTGATTATCTCTATACACAGCGAAAATACATTTTAATATTTAATGAATGCCATGGTCTTTTTCTATCCAAGTAATAACCTTAAAGCAACTGCAGATCACAGACTAGCTGCGAACCTACAGAGAATTATCACCAGTCCCACTTCTTCTCAGCTAAAGCAGCTTGTAGCTCATTGTTTTGACTTCCAGTCCACGGCTTCATAGTTTTGATTCTCACTCACCTCTTTCATAGTGTTATTTTCATCAGGCAGTCATTTTCAGTAAAACCTACATGGAAAAATCTATTAAACCAGACCACTGTACTAGCAGCTGGTGAAGACAGAGGAGCATTCAGCTATAAAGGAGACAGATATTTCTCTCAGAAACTGGTGGAGACTAAAAACAGAGGTAAAAGAGTGTGAATTTTGACTACTGAATATTGTAGGATCTGTCTCTCTATAAAACAAAGACATATTACATGTAAATCAACTTGTGTTAAATGAATGTGATATTTCAGACGTTGTATCCAGCAACAAATTATTTCCCTCATGAGGAAGGCAAAGTGATGTGAATAGGCTGATGATGCACTTTTGATCTTTATGGATACATGGAAGTCGTGGCTGAGAGCATTAAGCAAATGGTGGTCGGAAGAGAGACTCATTTTATAAAGTAAAGTCTCTTTCTCTCTCTTGCTCTCGCATTTGACTTTGGGCTTTACAGGACAGAAGCCCACATCCCTGTAGAGAAACCACGATGCTCACTGACTAAGAGGTAAAATAATGGTGCCTCACAGTTTCTCCATCTCAGCAGTTCTTAAGTCTTGACTTGAAGTGAAGATGAGTCAGATTGAGAACCATACACATAACTATTTTCTCATCACCCATACAGTTGTCTGTGAAAGTCAGGTCTTTTTATGCCCTGGATCACCTCACTAGAGCCCAAAAAAATGGCACCAGCCATACACAGTCATTTCAGATGTTTGTTAAACACCGCAGCTGCTCTATTTGAGCAATATCGCCCACACATTCTGCACCTTGGATCCTCCAATAATTGCATGTTGGAGAGAGTGTTAGAGAGAAATGGTTGTGTTAGTGTAAAGGGTTCTGGACCAGATGTTTGGGATTAAAGGCTTGTTATGAAAATACAATATAGTTACTCAGGCAGTTTGGTATTCAGCTCTGTCATGCACATGGCATGTAACACTATTTAAATAGGTTTGAAGATGAGATTGGGAAAGGATTCAATTGAATATAGTGCAACATGTTGGCATGTTGTATAATAGACAGTCCTAGCATTTGGTTGGTGAAAGAGGTCCATGTTTTTAAAATCAGCACCATAGCAACCAAGCTGTGGAACATGTTTTGCCAATATACAGTAAATGTAACTTCACAATATATTTTAGTGGCTTATTCCTCACTTTGTCATTTCTGTAATAGTCGCATAATTATCAAACACAAAACATTAGGAAACATTCAGCATGAACATTATTGTGTGTATCCTTCTGGGGTCAGCGCAAATGAAAGTGTGTGCACTTGATCTGTCCTTAACCTTTATGTTCACTTATTCCAATACACAATATTCCAATGTAAACTATAGAGATATGTGTAAATCTACTCATATTTTCTTCCTATGTAGTATAAATACAGAATTGTATGAAGCTCTAGCCAAGACTAATAAACTCTAATGGCTGATTTTTTTTTTTCTGTATCCATTTATCTGTGAAGATTTGTCATATTTTTAGCGGCCTTTTTTTCTAGTAAAACATGACAAACGTGAATTCTGTCTGTACTAACTCAAAGGACATTAGAGTGAGGACAAGATTGTCTTGTTTAGACACTGTGAGCTCTATTGTGTCTGACACATGATATGTGATACTTACGCATTTTTTTCTTTTATCAATTACAGTGTTTACGTACCTGCAGAATCCAGAGTGCTTTGTGCATGATTGCAATTTTCATATTTCACATTCTATAAATCACTCCATCTTTAAACCCTCTCACTCCCTATTTATGTCTGTGTGACAAACTTTTTCTTTCTTCCCAAGGGACATTTATTTTTGTAGTTGCATCTGCATTCATTAGAATCAAATACACCAGAATATTTCCTTGAGTTTTCTCCTTCTCTGTCTCTCCTCTAAGTAATAATATTTTCTATCACTCCAAAGTGTTTTCAATCAGCCTCCCTGGTTTAAAAAAATTGACTTAAAAAGCTTGAAGCAGGGGAAAATGTGGATTGAATTCTAACTTGGGATTCAATTTAAAGCATCATCCTCGGCTACATGATGCAGAGAGAGAGATCCAAGTTCTGCCACACAAACCCTGATGAGGGCCATAATGTGTGGGTTTTACAAATAAATATTTGTTCCCAGTTAAAAGCATTTTACTTTTTTCTGAATATTACCAATGAACTCTAAATATTGTCAGTACAGTAGGTGAAGATTTGAAGCGATGAGCTGTCTGGCCATTGAGATGGGCAGCAGGTGTTAAGGCTGCAGTGCTGTACCTGGCTGTGAGATAGGTCAGATGTTCATGTGCAGTGTGGCTCAGAAAAGTTTTGAGAGACTTCAGTGTCTTTAAGTTAGCAAGAGAAACAGGAAACACTGAATATTTGCTACCACTGCACAATTATTTATAGTGGCTGAGGTGAGATGAGCATGGCTGCAGTGACAATGCTAACATGCTGATGTTTAGGAGGTATTATTGTTTGGTGCTCATAGACCAAAGTATTAGAAAAATAGTACATATAATGGTGGTGATATAGAAAAAGAATCAGCAGATCAGAATTGGGATTTATCCTCCAGACACCATGAATGTGTGTACAAAATTGCATGGCAATCTATCCAGCAGCTGTCAACATGTTTCACTAAAAGCCACAAATGTCAAAAATGTCAACACGCTGTGCTTGAGGAGAAGTCAGTGGGTCACAGAAGTCCTTGGTGGACTCTTATTGTTCATACAGAATTTTACTGCGATCCTTCCAATTGATATATTTCAGTCTGGACCAAAGCGGTGGACCAACTGACTGAAAGACGGACATTGCCATGTCCAGAGTCATGCTGTTTGCTTGGCTAAAAATGCAAGCAGCATTTTTAGAACTTTCTCTCTGCTCCAGTCCCAAGACTGTAAAACTCTAGCGTGGACAGCCTTAAAACAATCCCTCAATGAAAATACACCACAACATTACTTTTAAAAAATGAATAAACAACAGCACCACTTATAACCACTAATAAATGATAACATTTTCTATTTCTTTTCAACCTCTGTTGCTGCAGTTGAAAAAAAATGTAAACAGATGATAAACCAACTTACTAATCGAATGGGAAAGTTTCATTTGAAACATAAATTCATATTACAAACACTGCAGTTCAATCATTCATTAGTAACTTTAATTCCATTTGTTAACCATGAGATAGTAATGATTCAAATCCTGTTTTCTTCTCACACCCACATACATGCAGCTCCTGGCCTCTTCTTTCTCTGCTTGTCAGCCTCAGATAATAAACCCAGGAGAACATTCAGGAAAAGGCATTTTTTAATACATTTCTTTTAAAATGGATTATCAAATTAATGGAAACTGCTCAATAACTGCTGCAGTGAGGAATGCTTCCCACCTAATTGAATTAGGGTTTTCATTTCTGTGATTTCTGTTTGTTTTTGGCAGCTGCCATCTGTTTGCCTGGGATCAGCTCTATTAATAAGCTATTCAGATTGAGATGGGGCTTTATTCCAGCAACTGTTTCTCACCTCCTTTCTCTCTCTCTCTCTCTCTCCCTCTCTCCCCTTTTCTCGCTTCCTCGCTCACTCAAATGATTGTCATGGAAATCATCAGAGGTGCCAAACCACAGACAAAAGAAAGAGCTTTAACATATACCTGAGCCAAAAAGAACAGAACTGTAGTCTAATTATGATGGGAACAATTAAGACTGTGCATATTTATTGACAGGGGACTTCACACTGGAGCATATGCTCATGAATACCAAAAATGAAGACAGGATAGAGGGGTTTGGTGGTGTTGGATCAGAACGTCTATATGATGGTGCTGTTATGGGGAAAAAAAGTGTTTTTTACTCCAGATAGCATGAGCAGCAAAGAAAATGTGTGGTTTCAATTTGACAAAGCAAATGTGTTTGGAACAATTTACTATTCAACAATTGTATTACGCACTCATTTTGTGCAATGTTTTGATTTAACACCTTTCTGAGAGCAATGTGGCTAATCTTCATTATCCCAAAAAACGACAAAAAAAAAAATAAATCTACGTTTGCTTGTCATCACCAGCAGAGAATATTAACCCCCATTCTCACTTGTTGTTGTTGACAGCTACAGTCTCTCTTTCAATGCTCTAAGAACAAGGAATTCCAATCTGGGTTCTGTTCAATATTCTGATCACACACCTCTTTCCTCCAGTAATACAAGTCTACTTTAAAATTCATAACTACATTTGGAAAGAATAAAAGGGTGCCCTGATGGAATATTTCCAAGGAGCTTACTTGAGCGAAAATACAATTCGCTTTGGCATATTTAATAACCCTAACCTGGTCGTTAAGACATACTGTAGTAATAACAATATTTTAAGAAAAAGTGGTGACTAAAAAAAAAGAAATCCAAGCTATGCCTTACCATGAAATGAGTACCTATAATTCCTGCCTCTAGGAGGAGGATGCAAGCATGATGGAGTGAAAGAGAGAAAAATGGGGGAAAATGAAGGAGACAAGCAATGGAGAGAAGCCTTGTCAAAGTTAGAAAGAGTCAGCTCGGTTCATGTCTCATTTTCTGCTTTTTTCTCCTCTCTTCTTCTGCCTCGGAGGCAGTTTGAATTGAATCAAACAACCTAGATTGATTAAGCGTGGATGAATGACTTTCCAATGACACAGGCTCACAGTTTTAGCCTCACCCCATCCCTCTGTACATATTTGACATGGTTATTGAGGAGTTGATGTGAAAGTGATTGCGTAGTTGTTTCCTTTGGATTGTGTGCAAGGTTGAAACGTTCTACCTACACTAATTGTTGTCAACATTGTTCAGTTCCTTGAAAGTCCTGTTTGAGTCCTCCTTTGATTCAAATGCCTCTCAGGAAGAAGCACAATGAATGAGTGTGAGAAAATAGATAAAATGCTCTTCCAATTGGAATATGAATTGCTCTGCTCAAGCCTTAGCATTAATCTCTTGGCCTCTCTCCTCTCTCTAGTCCTTTTGTGGTAAGAGGGAAAAAAGATAGGGGAGAGAGAGAGAAAACAAGAAATAGAGTATCGAATATTGTGGGATGTCCTGTTCTGAATTAGGTCAGGACCAATTAAAGCTTTAATGCTCTCTCTCTTTCTCTCCCCCCACTGTGCACCAATGTACCTTTCATGATTTTTCTGTATGGAGAGACAGAGACCCCTACTGTCTCCGACAGTACACAAAAAACTGCAGGATCCTACATTGTCTCTCCCTTTTAATACTCCACTGCCATCTGTCTGCTGTGACACACACTGCACAACATATCGCAAACAAGGACCTTATGAATCTCTATTTCTGCATGTTTACATAATGTACAATAATTCTAAATAGATAATTAAAGCTGCGGTATGTACCTTTTTATAATATTATTTTAGTAGAAATATGCTCTAAAGCTTATCTGTGGAGAGGTGCTGTCAAGGGCTGACCCGGACTCAAGAGTGCAGAGATATTCACTTTCTGAATAAGCTTTCTGAGAAAACCATGGCCTTCTAACCAATCAGAGGCGGTCAATAATTACTGCTTGATTGGTAAGTTTTGTAGCGTTCTGATATTTTTAAAAACTTTATAAGACTAGTAACTGAAGGGCTGGGCAGAGTGGATCAGCGCATAGTGTAGCAGGGAGAGGGGAGGCTGATAGAGTGGACTGATTTTGAGTCTCTTGTTACTGCTTGCTTTATTCCCTAAAGTTGCACGTAGTAGCTTTAAAGACAAGACAATAAACAGTGTTAAAACGAATACTGATCCAGTGAAATCCTATATGTAAAACATATCTGGAAGGTAAACTAACAGTTGATATTGTATATCGATGTATAGTATAGTATGCAAGTTTAAAGATATATAAGTGCATCATTTTGTGGATATTAGCACAGTTTTCCAAATTAAAATCAAATAAACCATATTATTATTTGAAAGTCCATGCATTACTGTGTTGGAATAATTTTGGCTTATTAAACTGTGACTGATTAAAATCATATTTAACATAATTCATTTTATTTCACATAATTCATCATTTTCTTCATTTAAGTCTGTAATGGTTTAACTATTACAGTTTTAATAACTATCACATAATTAGTTTCTATACATTCAAGATAAATTCAGTTCAGTAGAAGTCTTGAACTAGACTTGCTCTTTTAATGCTAGTAAAAATAGTATAAATCTCAGGTGCACACACAAGAGTTTGGTGAATGGCATTTTAGATATTAAACAATTTTCCTCTGAGATTAATAAAGTTTTTGAACCTTGAATCTGGAATGTTTCAGTTTGGTGAGATCATGTACACTCACAGCCACACCTGATCTTTTGGAGTACACCGACTGATCTGTGATGATTCAATCAGACCCCAGGATAAGATTCACAGCTTAAGGATGATCATAAGAGTGATTATTTCTGATTGATTTATGCAGGAAGTGATGATACAATAAGCACAATGAGGACTGTAAGAAGAGGCGCTAGTGATCTTGATCATCACCACCAGTAGTTCTTGGCCATTTTACAGAAGTGATTCTCACTTGATGAAGCTCTTATGGAGTAATAAAGTGTAAAAATGATGCCAAATGGACGAGCTGGGGCTGTGCCATGTCAGGGTGTAGCCTATGCAGTTTTTAGGACATTTGTTATTTAAGCATATTGACTGTGATGTAGTCCTGTAAGACAAAACTATTCATCATTGTCTATTCATCATTTACACATTTACATTACACAAAAAATAATGCAATAGACACAATACAAATTATTATAAATGAAGAAAATGACCATTAAAATGTTATGTTAAATATGATTTTAATCAGTCACAGTTTAATAAGCCAAAGTTATTTCAACACAGTAATGCATGGACTTTCAAATAATAATATGGTTTATTTGATTTTAATTTGGAAAACTGTGCTAATATTCACAAAATGATGCACTTACTTCTTGTAGAATCCAATTATGTTTTGTTTTTCCTAACAGATACAGCTCCAGAAACAGGCTCAGCTCCCAAAATGTCTGTATATAACACATTTTTCGCCTCTTTGTGCTACCCAAAGCATGTTGCTGTGTTTTCCTACATATGTAGGTGTTGTGTTTTCCCTATGCATTGTGTTTTGACAGTAGTAGACAATGATTTCCATGAGCCTTTCAACAGAGAAAACATTCATTGTTTTACATTTTACAATATAAAACATCTGCACATAACATAGTTTGAGAAAAATAACCAAATAAAGGAAGACATTTCCATAATGTGTTTGCCTGTTTTGAACAGAATCATCATGAGAGACAAGAAGCCTTATCTCTTGTCTCTGGCCTTTTCTTTAATGTCAACATTTACACAATACTCCTTGTTATTGTGAAAATTCAAACAAAGACCATAATGCTTGATTGGCAAAATGTTGAAGTGCTTATTTAGAGTCAATATTCCTTCTCTTTGTTTGCCATAATGTTTGCTTTCCGGGCTTCAACACAAAGAAAGGATCGCAGTGTATTCTATCTAGTAACATTTTCCCTCAGCCCTTTCCCTTACTAACATCATATTTTCTGACAATTTTCTCTCCTATCCTCTCCCTCCTAAGTGCCCTTCCATTTTAGTTAATCAAAATATATTCACACAATCTCCTCCTCCTCTCCAGTGGATCTGAGAGGCTGATTGGCAATTTCAGCAGCAAAAACCATAGTTCAGAGGAAGAGATGGACACAGCCAATCAGAGCGTTCCCTGTCGTTACCATGGCAACATCTCAACAAGAGGGGCTAGGGCTGAAAGGAGAGGGAGGGGAGAAAGAGGGGTAAGATATGATCAAATGTGAACACTCTATTCTGATTTGATAGGCTGATATACAACTCAGTTTATTGCTAGTTTCTCCCGGTCCCATTTGTTGTGCAGGAACACACATGCAACGCACAAGCATATGCACACACACACACAGACTCGTGCTTTTCACAGTAACAAGCAGCATCTGCGCCTCACTGATAACACTGCCTCATGGCTGTAAAAGCATATAAGAGGGAACTGTTTGCTTGTTCCTTTTACAATGCCTAGCAGCAGGCCTAACTGTCTCCATCGCAGACCCCGCTGACTTAAGCATCTCATCATCATCATCCTTGCTTGGCCCCATTTTACAGATCTATTCGGACTTTATAAAACTGTCAGAACACCAACTGGGGCTGTTAAATAAAGACCATGTGAAGGCTACAGCTGCTGTCTCAAACTGCTCAGTGGAACAGCTTGTCAAAGACAATGAGATATGATATTAAAACTTGCAGCTGGATATGAAGTGTATTAAGGCTGACTTAAAAGGACTTTACAAGACTGGCAGAGTTTAAGACGCAGATAGTTAAATATACTGTATAAGAAGCATGTCTATACGTTCTCATTCACAGACATCAATCTTCTTTTCACTAGAAATTAGGGTCACAACATGTAATTTCACTCCTTTTAATGCATGTCTTTTCCATTTGCAGAATAAATGAGCAGTGAAGGAGTTTAAATAAGGTAAAACTATCATTTGAGAGTGTGCTTGACTGAGAGATATCACCTAACCTTGAAAACCTTTTACCAATTTCGCTGATTTTCATTTCTCCAGATGAAAAGATGCCGGCACACAGAAAATCCAAACTGAACTTCAACAATCCTCCAGAAACCAACTTCCTGACGTAACCACCACTTTGTTTTAAGATTCTTTACAGTGTATAGTTTTACATCAAACCTTTAAAGCTGAATGAGTGATTCTTGTCCACTTGGAGGCTGTGGATCAAGCTGAAAACCCAACACTGATGACATTGTTGGTAAAGTTGATGCGATAACAAGCCTATTCACACATCCAACAAACAGAAAACTCATTTGGATTAGTTTTTCTGTGTCTGATTAATTTAAATGCAGAAGTCACTCTCATTTTATTTATTTTCTACCAACTCCTGAAAGAAAAATTGGGCTCTTAAATTGGCAAAATGCTGCTCACCAGCACCATGTTTACTTGTCGACTAATGCTGAACAGGCAGCGCACAGTGGGTTGTTACTTTTTCATTGAAATCATCTGCCTGCCTTGGTTTGAAAATTTGTTTTTCAACAAAAACAATTAGCTGAAGAGTGTTGGGAACTGCAGAGTCAGGTGGAATTTATCAGTTGGTGTATACAGTATGCATTAATATACAATTAATAGACATTTTATATAGCATATAAAATATATACTCATGCAGTTTTAACTATTAAAACTATGAGTATCTAAAACACTTCTTAGAATTTGTTATGCTTGTTCATGTTAACGCATGCAATGAGTTAATTTGGCAAAGGGTTTATTTCGCAGACCAAGCATAAAGATGATCTTCATTTTCAGCAAAGTGAAGAAATAAAATGTTAGGACTGAAGGTTATACTGTGTCAATAAAGTGCATTCAAAGTAAAAAATAAAAGTTAGCAAAGTTTATTACATGTTTATATACAAACAACCCTTCAAGGCACACCTTTGTTTAATTAAGAATATACAATACATTTTATGCTTGAAAGCAACAAGTTTTAGTTTTGAAATATATATTAATGCTAGTTTATTTAGTGTTGAACATAGAGAAGGTCCCAATATGTGGATGTTCAGTTTACACAAATAATAAAGAAAAACACTTTATGATGTAAAACAACTTATCATTGTTCATCTGGTATTTGAATTAACATAATTAAATGTTGACATAAAATAACAGTCTATGTCCTATGGTGTTTGTCTTCTCTGGTCATTAAATTAGAAACAAAAACAGTTGTATTATACTTGTTTTACAGGTATCTTACCTGAACCAGCAAACTGCTTGTCGTCTATCAAGAAATGATGATGTGACAACCTCTGTCAATAATTTCTTTTGAATTCACATGGGCTGAAATTAAATATAACTGCAGAGTCATACTGTCTGACTAAGTGATTTTTATTTGGAAATTTGTTAGAAAGTGTTTTTAAAAATCTCATTTAGAAGCTAAGCAAAACACAATAAAAATCTTTTGTAATATCATACTCTGTTAATCCTTTCTTAATTATGAGCACACTGAAAGAACAGAGAGTCAGAGAGGAAATAAAGTCATTCATCTCCAATGAAAAATATATTTGATTTAACATTTGGACATCGTCTTAAAAAGTGAAGCTTCATATATGAAAACAAGTGAACGTAAAAACAATATACTCCACCATTATAGCTGTGTTCTGGACTTTGTTCAGTACAGACTAGTGATCAATCACGTCATCCTGTCACTCCATTGAAGAAGCCTTTATAAATGAAGTGTTTGTCCAACATCAATCAGGACATTTATGAAATAACGTTTGCAATGATTGCGCACAGCACATAAAGCCAAGATTGAAAGATGAAAAGATGTTCATGACAAAGGCTTTCTGTGACTCATGAAACAAAACAAAACAATGGGGGGAAAATATAATGGCTGGGACTTCAAGCTTAGAAACATAAAGCTGCAGGCTGTCATAATCGCACAGTTTGACATCTAAAAGTGTCCTACTGTGAGAAATTTGACATACGTCAGATAAGTCAAAACCTCTCTTTACCTTACAAATACGAGTTCAATAAAGGTCCATCGGTGTTGCAGTTTTTGATTTATTCCACGAGAATAACCAGCAGGTGCCTGACCAGATATGATAATTTTAGAGGCCTAGGAAGGCTGAAAACGAGGGGCTATTCAGCATTTTTTCCTGGGCTCCATCCTCTCAGAGTCATCTGGGCTGTTAATTTTATTCAGTATTCCTATTGCTGATGGTCTGGATGGCTGACCATTATCATGCCAGGAGGCCAAGTCGCTTAACTTTAGCAGAAAGGAAAGAGTGGATGATGAACACTATGGTCTTAGGGCAACAGTGGAGGTCCAGTTGCTGAAAGGAGAGAGAACAGAAGAGAGAGAATAGAAAAGAGAAGAAACGTCAGAAGAAAGAATATTAGTTTTATATCACACTGTGGATGCATGGCATTTCTATATATCAGTAACTTGTATCAGCAATTGTGACTGTGATTAACTGACGTTCATTCTGAAATATAGTTTGAAAAGAAAATACTAAATCTGGCACACTGAGAAAACTCTTCTGAAGAAGACTATAACAGAGCTGCTTCCCACTACAGGAAGTCTCCAGCCTGTAACGTGGAGCTTCACATAATCTGAACCTGTAGGGCAAAGGCGGTTGGTTCTGCTTTGCTTTTCCACTGAAGTTTACTCAACAGCTCAAATTTATGAGCTTTTAAAATTTAAAAAGCTGAAAAAAAATATTGTACTGAGGGAGACAAATAGAACACAGCAACTTACAATTTCAGCCTCTGGACCCCCAAAGTCAAGGAACATCATGCGAACTCCATCATCTGAGGACATTCTTAGGCGCTCAAATGGTTGCTGGAGTAGAATACTTTTCCTGACACCCATCTCTTCTGTGAATAGCGTGAAACCATCATCGATGTGCACTCCCAGGGTACACTCCTTCCCATTCCAACTGCAGGCTGCCAGGATTGCAAAAAAAAGAGAGATTTATACTATATATTTCTTATGTGAGCTCAGTGTTATAGTATTGATACAGAGCCCAGAATTCTTGGCTGCATCTTATCAATGTCATATCTTAATGAAATGATATTTTTAATGAAAAAAAATAAATAAAAAATCTATTAATGCTTATTGACAACAGATCTAAATGTTACCAAAATACAACACTCATAATTCTGATGCCAAGATTAAACCACTTATAACTATTGCTAAATGTTTTTGCACCACCTCACAGCACCAGCAGAGGGCAATATGTACGTATAATAATACATAGCACTCTATATGAACTGGTGGCTGTCTCACAAAGCAAGATTATTAAGGTTTCTGAAGTAAAACAACTAGGGTTGTTGTGGGATTTACTAGGTGCACACATGCACTTGTAAGACAACACACAGCTGTACTTAAAACACAAAAATATGTTTTGTCTCCTCCCAAGTGTTTCTTTAAAAAAATTACACAAAACTATAAAAAACCCAGTAAAAGACTTTTATAAACATAAAGCCGGAATAAATCTGCAGAGATTGAGGACATTTTGCAAAAGAGTACAGTCACTAAATCATTGTTTAAAGAACAATAAATCTTAAGTCCTATCCTGTGCTACAACACAGGCCCCTATTCTGCATTGAAATGTTTGTTTGTGTCTATAGAATAGAAACCACTGGCTAAAGCAATGACTGTTCAGATGTAAATAATCTGAGGTATATTCATGGACATGACTATAGAGAAACCAACATCTTGCAGTTCTCATTTGATAATATAGGCATTTTGTACTGCATTACTTTTGAAAACAACAAACAAACCTTCAACAACGCCAAAAAAATATTGACAACTATGATTTACTTGTCTAGCATTTGTTAGTGTAAAAGGCCTGTCAATCAATTTGAGAGTGGAACAGGTCTGCACTGCATTCTTAGTGGGACTAATCTCCATTCATATTTAGATCATGGCTTTTCCCTTAACAGATAAAATTTGGGTTATATAAAAATGTTTTTGGTAGCATTCTCTTTTGGATGAATTGTATAAGGAGTATAAGGAAAGAATGATGTGCCTACATAACATTTAGCTAGTTAAAATGTGCTGTTAGTGCAGGAATGCGAGACATTTTTTAGTTACTACAGATTAATTGAACATTATGTACTTCAATTAGGGGTTTACTCTGAACTACAATTAGAAGTAGCCACAATAACATGAATTTGCATAGCTTGCATCCAAGAATCCTCTTGTGCACTATAACATACAACACAATTGGGATTATAAAACATTTACTGAATTCATCAAAAACACCTTGCAGAACCATGAACAAGTACATTTTTTCATGGGGTGACCCTAGTGGGAGTAAAACCTTGAAGTGAATTGGTTGTGCCATCTTCATCAACAACAACAACAACAACAACAACAACATCCACTAACATTATTTCTGGCCAATCCCTTGGGCCCTCTGGTACTTCAGAACAAAATCTGAATTTTCTACTGTAGGTGGAGGACGTGCGCCGCAAGCATTAAAAGAGAAATGGAAGTTATACAATCTCTGTATCTGTACCCGTGGTGACCTCCTTGATGAGCTCAGCAGCATTGTGGCATCCCTCCACCAGCAGATGAGTCCAGGTAGACAGTTCCTTGGCAGAATCCACTCTGAACACATGGGTCTCCACGCCTTGCTTGGTGCCTGAACGCAGGCCAAATGACAGCTCAGAATCGAGGAGAGGAGAAGTTTTTCCTGGGCCAGAGTGAACCAGTCTAAAGGCGAGGGGAAGTATGACAAGAACATGGCTGAGCAAAAAGGTAATTAAGATTCATAGAAAAGAACGGAGCTAGAACAGTGAGTGAGGAAGTATGCATGTTTGTGTTACACAGAGGTGAAAAGTGAGATGTGAAGTGCACATGACAGAGAGAAGGGAGACAAAACACATCACTCATAAATTCTGGTTTCACTAAAGTTAATGTGATGGTATGTGGCATAATGTCCAATAGTCCAGCTATAGCGAGAGTGAACATGCGCTCACTGACTGGGCCAAAATAAGCCACAGGAATAGCTGTCAACTCAAAACTTGGCTGCTCAGGGTGGAGGACACATCTTTTACCGTAATTTCACGAAATGCCAAATGTATGTGTTAAATTAGGTGAATGTGTCTTTGTAAAAGAGAGAAAACAGAGAGAGTGCATGTAAAGACATTTAAGTTCATATGAACCTGGTAGTGATGAGTGGGTGACTCTTAATGGGATTGCTGAGGCTCTCTTTGCTTTCAGGCAAGGACGAATACAAGAGCAGGTCTCTGTCAGTCAATACCGCCAGCACTGGCTTCTCTGGCCCATGAGACACCTGCAGATCACAAAAGCATGTGGTATGTACAACTGAACAAATCACAACAGAACCCCATCAAAACACCAAAAACACAATTTAAAAAGACAAAACACTAAACTCTGTGATCTGGAAGTTGAGTCGTGACAACTGGACTTCCTTCTTGTTAGGTCGAAACGTTTCACTATTCATCCAAGTAGCTTCATCCGATGAAGCTAGTTGAACCAGCTGCTATGACTCAACTTCCAGATTACTCCGCCTGGTTGACTGAGAATCTTCATAGACACTAAACTCTGTAGAGGTGGTCTTTTCTATATTCTATATCTATATCTACAATCTATATTTACCATGTAAAGTATGTCTGTTTTCTCGCATACCTGCTCTGTAATCCAGCCCAGATGTTTGACCTCCATGCCAGGCTGCATGCTCTTCATCTCCTCCTTCACTCGGGGTAAAAGGCTTGTTGCCCCAGCCTGTATGGCGTTGTACCAGGACTGGGCCATGGCTGGATCTTTTGCTCGCAGGAACACAGAGTTCTTTCTGTTGGATGAAATCACTTCGAAATACCTGGCAGTAGATATGAGAGAAAGCGAGACAGGAGCAAGCAGACAGACAACAAGGAAGAGGGAAAAAAGGCCAGTTAAAGAAATAAAAGACACATCACAACAAAAGATGAGCTTGAGGGTGAAGAGGAAGTTTCACATATTAACAAAGAGAATATGTGAGCAAGATAGGTTCTTAGAATATTCTCTCTAAACCATTTTGTAATTTTCAGCCTGGGATCTGTCAGATTTTTTGTCATCAAAACTGAAAAACTGTCAGTGCAGTACCTGTTTTCTGTGTCTGGGGGGCACTGTTTTCGTGACACCTGACACATCTTCAGCGGAATACTGCGGGGCTCCTTCACCTCAGCAGGGGAGAGCTCAGTGCCCCTCTGAGGTGTGGAGGGGGGAGAATCCCACGGGAGGGCGGCCCCAGGGGACCCCGAGCTCTTAAAGAAGGCTGACATCTCCTTGATGTACTTCACTGAAGCAGAGTGAGAGAGTGTGAGAATTAGTGCAGATAAAAAGCAAAGGCAGACAAGAGGACAGAGCAGGAAAAGACAAGTGACAAGTGTATATAATATAAACCATTCCTGAATATGTGGATTCAGGAATGGGTGTCACAGCACTTAAGAGCTGCTTCAAAAAGAAGAAGCAAAAATCCACTTGTAAGGAATTCTGTCACTTAGCTGATTTCTCAGTTACTATAAAGAAGCTATCTCATGCACTCGTGAAGCAAAAACGTTTTCTATCATGGCAAATATAACCACTTGAATTACGTATTCTATCAATATGAAAAAGTAAATATTCAGGCAATATGATATACTAAAATAACAATGAAAAAATATAGCTCACTTATAATTTAGTTAACAATAAGAGTTTTTTCTTTATTTTTGCTGCCTATCATGAGCACCAGCTGGAGGCAGAGAGTGGATGTGATTTTCTCCAACAACAACACTGTGCCATGGGTGACCAAGCACAGCTGGAGTTGGGCAACTCATGACCCAAATTCTAAACTTTAAAAAAAACATTACTTAGAATTTTTCATTTTTATTTAGAATCTACATATTATAAACATACAATTTTGTTTTAGCTTGTATACTTCTGCCCTGTATTCATGTGATGTGTTTATGTGCTTCATTGAGCTTGAATTTGGTGCTTTGGGGTAAAACATGATTAACTGATTTGACTTGGCTCATTTTCACCAGTAATGAACATTGCTCAATAGTAGTATCTGTACCTGTATCTGTAATTACAGCAAACAGGAGCATTAACAGCACATAACTACACTATAGGTATCACATAAAACCTTTACTCTACAAATCACACTATTTTTCTAGTTACACCATGTTTCCTATGGGATATTTTTGTCCTCCATTGTGGGTACATGATTTTGTATCCTTGTAATTTACAAAATAATTGTTAACTGTTAACTTTCTGTGCTTTTTGGTTTGTTTCCACATAACTATACTCATTATTTTATGATTAGTATGTAATTCAACAATAATGTTACCAAGTACTTCGCATTTATAAAATTCCTGCCTCTTAAGTTCATGACTCCATCTCTATACTATATCTGGTATCCAAGTGGCCCCTAATTAAAATAAACTGTGATATTTGCAGGCTTTATTATACTGTACAGCAACATTAGAAAGATATGATGGAAATGAGGGAGAGAGATGGGCAACAAAGGTCCCTGTCCAGAATCAAAACAAGGAAGCTGTGGCCAATGTTCTAACCCTCAAGCCATGAGGCCCCCCATAATTATGTTGTAATTATGTCTTTTGGCTATAATCTCCAAACTGTTAGAAAATTAATTGTGATTATAGCCTGTTCTGTGTCCACCTCTTTTTTAAAGCAGTTTTACCACTCACACACCTACATAAGTACACACACCTACACACACACCCACCCACACACATAAACACATGGCCTCAGCTCCAGTCCAGTAGGCTGTGGTATGGATTTGGCAGAGCTATCCACTGCTGGAGTAAAAATAGCCCAGAGGACATGGCAAGGCATGAGGCTGAAGGCTGAAGGCAGAGCTCTGGTTTCACTGGGGGAGTGTGAAGTGCTCCTCTTGCACAGTACAAGAGGTGTGTAGTTAGAGGGCAAGTAGAAGGGTCACAGCACAGGACAACAGGAGTGAGAGGGGGGTTCCAACATTCCCAAAGTGGAGCCCCAGCCAGCAAGTCAGTCATACAGTTAATTTGTTAACACAATAAAGTAAGGTGTCTCTTTCTATTGTATTTCAGTACAGTGCACTTGCAATTCAGATTTTTATTCTTCAGTGACTTTCTGATATAACAGAGGGTCAAAAGTTACAGAAGGGTCAGTCTGAAATATCTTTGAGCAGAAACACTGAGCACATCTCATTCACTGTAAAGCTGCTGTCAGACATTTCATCTGGAACACTTAAAACCAGTTTAAGTAGCAACCGTTCACACATCCGTAAATGTCTTTGTGGAAAGGTTTCATGTTGACTTTGTTCAGGACACTGCTACAGATGCAGTGCTCACACGACTGGCAACTAACACATGAGAAGAAGCATGTTCCAGTGCTATATGCAGAAATATCATAAGATCATAAAAGTGTTTGTTTTTAATCAAGCAATGCTCAAAATGAAGAAATGTCATGTGTTCCAAGCAAACTGCGAGAAAAAAAACATTTATGGAGAAAAATGTTTCAGGCTATTTTCAAAATATGATTACAACATTTAAAAGTGTTTAGGGATTACAGTAAATGTGGGGTTTAGGTTGCTGTGGAAAAGGGCATGATGTCAATGCTGAAAACTATAAACATACAGTACAGCATCTCTCTCTGTTCAACTCTTATTCTTTCCCAATAGTATAATCTTGGATTTCTTTTATTCCTTAAATAATTCTCTCCCTCTTTTCAGAAATGAGGTCAATTCCTTTTCAGTTTCAGGAAGTGGATTGTTTTAGTATTTTAAAACTAAAATTCTCTCATCATCAAAGGGTTTTCGCTCAAATCTATAAAGAAACATTGAAGACAATGACCCTTTTTTTCCCCAATTTTGAATCAAGACAGTTGAAACTGCCTAGCTCGCATAGGGCCTCTCTCTCTCTTCATGTATCGCTCTCGCACACACTTTCTATCTTTGCTGGTCCTTTTCATGTATGGTCTATTGGGACTGTTTTCTGGGACGCACATTTACGAGTCTTGGTTTAATGTAAACACACAAAGTAATGGGTCCAAAAACATTTTAGCTGCAGAATCCCAACAGCTGGGTATCAAACTACAGTACAGTTACTGACTTGGTATCAGCACAGAAAAATGCAATTCTGTTCTCTTTTACTTATGGTTCTTGATTTTTATTTATTTATGAAAAATGAAATTAAGGCTAAAATAACAGGTGGACAATTTAGCTTGTTTTCGTAGCAAGTCAAAGGTATCATATTGGTACTGGCATTGAAATTTTTACCCAGCTCAGACCTTTAACACGTAGCTGGAATATTAGTTAAGTGTTAAAGACCTGGATATAAAACTGCTTCATTGAATCGGCAACTGTTTCTATTGCTCAGTTCTCCCCCAATTTTTATTGTGTATCTCTGAAATTGTTGAAATATACATTCATAGCCACCTGAATCTAAAGGGTCTGTAAAAGTTTATGTCTCCTGTTTCTACACTTTCACTCATCTTCTTGCCTGATTTGCACTATTCTAAATGAGCACACTGTACCAAGAAAAAAAAGTAGTATCTGTAGATACAAACCAGATGAACTTAGAATGTGTAGACTGGGAACACGAATCAAGCACTGAGCAACTAATATGTACCAGCTACAGCTTTGAAGCTGTTATCAACTTGCATATGTAATGTTTCATGGAAATTAGCTTCTGTCCATTTGTTCCTGTGCCAAACCACTGATGTTTGTACCATGGGGTAGCCAACTGCTTCCTTGTTGCTGGACCAAAGCCATTCAAAATTGATGTGGTCAATCTCAATATGGCAGGCTAGGCCACAACACTGGGAATGAAAATGGGATTGCCAACATTACTGTTTGAAATGGCAGCTCTTATAGAAGACGATCTCCTGAACCCTGCAAGGATGCAAATTTTAAGCAGTTACCTTAATTACCGGTCGGTCAACCATCAATAATTGGTTAATGAGGTAATAATTTGTTATAAATAGTGATATACATTGCAAAGTACAGTAGTAATTTAAAGAACAGATTAAATAAACACCAAATCAGTTGAATTATAAATTACACAAGAATAAACAAAGACTTTCAATAGATGGTTTCAATAGATGCATCATTAAAGCTGGACACATGTAACAATCAAAACATACTGTAGTCTGACAGATTTTACAGCTGCTGGAAACAGCTGCTCAGCTTGGACAAATGTCCCAGAGATGCTCAAATACTGTTATGCCAATTTTACCCATCAAGGACATTTTTCAGCATTTACTGCGACCTACTGCTGCAAGGAATCTATACACAAAGCATGGAGTGCGACTTGTAGGTTTAATCGCTTTTGTACTACTTGCCCTCAATGTTAGCATTACACTTACAGCAATGCTCTCTGCTCACTGACATTCAGCTCCCAACCTGTGCTAATAAAGCCTCAGAGAGCTAGCTAAATCGGACAGCTACCAGACTATATCTCCATGGCATTTTTACAGCTTTATGCTGCAGACTTCATCAACACGGTTACCACAGTGAGCACTGTGTTGCCACTTACTTATTTCTTGGATGGTAATAATTTGTGCTTAGGTTTTGTCTCTTAGTTAACATACCTGTTGCATCCCTGTGGTTAATTAACTTGAGGAAGCCAATACACATTTGTTTTCTTCTTGTTGTTGTCCTTTAATCCAATCCCTGGTCTCCCTTCATGTCCTACGCATTAAACAGCAGTTTCTAAACTTCCTGTCAGTGTTTTCCACAGCAGCTGCATCACTGACTCTAGACAGATTAGCCACGAACTAAACATTAGCGTTACCCAGCAACCCCCAAAATATATTCATAATTATTTTAATAAATTAAATTATTAATGTCAATTAATCTATAATTGATAAATAATAGACATCCCTACCTACGCTTAATTACTGTGATGGTTGTGTTTATGTCATAAGGCTACCGTAGTCATGCAAGTAGTGTTACACTTTGTGGAATAGATTTCTTATAAACTTTGTCAGAGAAAGTCAGGAGAAAGAGCACAAGTATGGGCATGTGAACAAAAGTTCTATTCTTAGTGATCATTACTCTTCAAGACAAAGAGTTTATGTCTGTGTTTCATGCAGCACAAACTACAGTACAGTTATAATCAGTGAGAGAACAACGATTACAACATGCATAACAACATTTCGCTTTGTTAAAAGGCATTACTATTCTCCAAAAAGCAATGTAAAAATGACTGCATTAATCTTTCCCAGATTAAAAATACCAGGCATTAGCTGTGGCCTCACACAACAAATTGAATGAGATAGCTTTCAAAGTGAGTGGTGAATGAAAAGGAGAGGAGAAAAAGAGACAGAGAGAGAGAGAGAAAGAGAGAGATGGAAAATGGAAGGAGGAGGCGGAAAGATATCATAAAAGGAGAGTGAATGGAAGAAAATGAAAATGAAGATTGGGAGTAAGAAAAGAGGAGAAAAAGTGAGACAGGCAATACAGAAAGGCCGAAATACGGCAAAACTCAGCCAGAAATGTTGCCATGAATACCAGTGGCAGCACATTTAATACAGAGCATAATTTAGCTGAGATGGCACTGTTATTACTTTAGCTTCTCTGGCAGCTAGTAAAACTACTTTTGTAGTGTGTGCATGCGTGTGTATGAGGAGTTTCTTTGCTTCTTCTGCACAATCCACTAAGCTTTTCCTGCTAAAGTCTTTACACTGAACCTCACAAATCCTGACTAGGCATTTTCAGTCAGTGGTTAGATTTTTTTTTCCCCTTTTCCAGTTCCCATTACGTTGATCATCTAATATGCTGTGTAGACCCATACAACATCTATCCAACCCTTTGCCTTAATCCATGCACAGACTCTCTAGAACCACTTTTCAAAATCTTTAAACCATCAGTTATACAAGCAGAAAAATAGCAGGTTGTTGTCTTTGGTCAAAAAATGGTTGTTGACTTGTCGGAGACTACACAGCGCTCTAAAAGCTAAATGCCAGCCCCTCCTCCCTCCACCACTGGTTACTGTGGGAGCAGTTGGAATGTCACTGGCCAGTCAGCAACCTCTGAAGCATGCTGCTGCCTCTGTAAACCATGTCAGGCAAAGAATGTCCCAGTGTTGCACCACCAATCATAAAAGATGTCTTTGGCCTAAGCAACATCATAAATAACTGTGTAAAATACGAAGAACACTTGTTGTTTCCATTCAGTACAATTAGGTCAAGAGAGGTAAAAATGGAAAAAAAAGTTACAGAGACCACTTAATCAGATTTAAGTCTGTCAATTGTAAATCAGACAAAGTGGACTTGTTTCACAAAAGCTGGGATGTAGATTGTGTATAAGATGTAAGTAAATATTAGAAAGATGCCAGTTCTGTTTTACAGTTTTCATTGCAAACAGCATTGTGTTGGCAGATAAATGACAATAATATGTGTTCAGATTAGTTTTGAAACTGTCTCCATTGGTTTGTCCAGCAAAAAGAAATAGATATGTTTATGTTTCAACTGTAAAATTCCCTGCTATGTATCTAATATCTATTAATATATCTAATAATCTATTTTGATTTTTTTGCCCATTAAAGCTATCATAACAAGCTGTAACCATGTCAGATGTATTAACAATTGCCTGTGCGCACATCCAGCAGACATGTAGCAACCTTAGCATTCACTCGATAAATGTGCATTTATTATCCACTCTCCACGTAGCTCTACTTTGGTCTCCACCAATCCTTGAAATGTGTGGCCTTTAAGCTGTTACACACACAAACTATGTTCACTAATCAGTTCCTAACTTGTGCGGTTTGATATTAGGCAGAACCCACAAGTGGTGTTTGTTCCTGTTTTGTACTGAATGCACTCATGCAAACAAACGTATGTGCGTGCTTCCATTTAGTGACCTCTGTCAGCTCATACATGATAAATAAATGTTGGGTTTATGTATCCCCAGTGATTCACTTATTAATGTGTGTCCAGCAGCATCAGTCAGCTGAAGAAGATTTCCCCCTGTTCTGATAAGATAAGTTCAACACTCATGCAGTACAACTTATTAAAACCATGGAGGAACGCCAACCTTGGGGTGGAAGGTGTGAGAGAGGCTAAGGGAAAGAGAGAGAGGCCAGAGCCCAGCACACTGAATCAGACTTCACTTTTTACTAATTCACATAGTGCCAAAGCACAGATTTGATTACTTTGCATAGTGTGTCAAGAGAGTTAATTATCCTGATTCAACAAAGTGAAAGTGAAGGAAACTTTTAACAGGATCTGGCAGGGGACAAGAGCAGAGTGAAATGGAGATTTGGCTACAGACATTTCAACTTTACTTCCCAGTTTCTTTTTCTTTTTTTGTGTTTGGAGATCTGTTTCCTCCCTGAAATGCATAGAAACTTGCTGTTAAGAGTTTTGAACCTGATTTATAGTTTGTCAAAAAATAAACACACTATATGTATGACTCACAGTTTTAAATAGCAGTGGGCTTTTAAGGAAATCGGGATTTAATGTGAAATGGTACATAATATACAAATAAGATAAGTAACCATTCTGGAAGTTCAGTGGGAAAAGTAAACAGAAAAGCTGAAAAACTCATTAACTCATTTTTTTTTTTTTTTTGTATATTTATGTAAATATGTATTAACTAATTTATTCTGAACAATGGCTGCACACACACCCTCCAGTACCTATTACATCCATCCCTCTTCCCTCAACATGCAGATTCTGCACAATACTATGAAATGGTTCAGTGGAGTCGAAGCCTGTAATAACGAGAGAAAGAGGCACAAAGACTAGGCCGCCACTTTTTCGGCGGCACCCTTTTTCAGATCAGAGCTCTGGGGTTCAGTGGCGGCTGTTAAGCAACATAACGCAACAGAGAGAGAAAGAGCCTGAGGGAGAGTTGTGATTTAATAAAGCTATGCTATTTTGTGGGTTAATCCATTCTCGCTGCCAGTCTAAGCACAATGTCCTTACAGGCCAGTAGCTTTGAAGGAAAAGTAACCAAGCTTTGTGTCCAGAGAAATAGAGGTTTCACAGCAGGGATTCAGGAGAGCCACAGGACAAAAACAGCTATAGTACAACACACACACTCACACTACTGTAGGAGACACTTTGTTGGGACGGTAATTATCTGATTGCATCCAAATATTAATACATGCACTATAAAGAGATTTTGTTGCTCCCTTCCAGCTGTTTCTATGCACAGATTTTTAAGAGACTAAAGCACAGTTTAATGAAAACAAGGCCTGTATTTCCGCATTTATGTTATTGCGATAATATTCAGTGTTACATTTATCATACATAAGGACAGTCACTAGAAGGGAGGAAGAATATCCACGGATGGTATACACTTATAGCGTAAATGTGCCATAACTATGGATTTTTCCAAAGCACAATAAGTCTGCAGCAAGAAATAAAAAGTTGTGATTGTTTATAGAGATGGAGCTCCAGATGGGAAGGGGTGGGAGGTATTTCTCAGTGCCGGATACATTGTCAATAAAAGCACACACCTTCTTGTGTCCTGTCCCACACATAAACAAACTAAACCACATTAAAACTCAACAACTTGACCCAGATTTGGGATATATGTAGGGATCCTAGTTTTTTTTATTTATTAGGAAACTTGACTACATCAAGTTACTGTGTATCTCGTAAAGTATATAACCACAAATTCTAATGTTGCTCCCATCAGTAGAAATGTATTCTTTCACAAAGTTTTCATAATATGAAGAAGTTGACAAGCTAAATCGAATTTTCATGTCCAATTGTGTGTGTTGGCATCAAACATGCAGTGGTGAAATGTAAGCAGAGAAAAATTGGCAAGGCAATTTCCTGTCTGCCACTGCACACTGGAAAATGTACAGGCAGCTAAATTACTGCATTTCTTTCCACACTACATTCCAGGAATGAATGACTGTTCATAACTGCTCACTCTTTCCTTGATTTCACAAACAACTTCACTCATCTCACACGAAAGAAAAATATAAGAAGAAAGATGTTTTATCTCTAAATGATATTACCCTGGATCACTGAACTGAATTTCGTGTTGTCCCTCAATTAACTCTACTACACGGACTATACAACACAGCACTGTACAAAACAATTCAAAGCCTCGACAACTGTACATCTCAAATGCACCTCTTAAGTGTTAAAAACACATTTGAGATGTTTTTAAATTGAGGCTATCAGAGCAGAGGATAAGAGGGCAAAGTGAGCACTGAGAACAAAGACCTAATAGGTAGCAAGAAAGTAGAGAGATGTAGGGTGAGGGATTCATTCAGGCTACAGGGGAAAAGTTTATTTTTAAAGTAATAATTATTCTGTCACATGAGCAGGAGCCAGAAGGTTTTAATTAGGTGATGAAGTACATTCATGTCTTTGGCACAACTGTAGATAAGTGTAGGCAGTTATGATGTGATTCAGCTTGCTTAAAGGTTCCTCAAATCATCCATACAGCTCCGCTTTGAACACTGGTTGAGTCTAGGCATCAATAACTTCACTAACACATCTCACAAAGTATGAATTTTAAAAAATCCACTTGAGAAACTGATGTGTGTTTTAATTTTGCAAAGGCTCATAAGTAAACCATCCCTATCTGATTTCACACAGTCCACACTGGAATATTGCCACATGCAGATTTTCTCAAGTTGGCAATTAAATTTGACAGGCAGGTCAAATTCCAAACCCGGACTTTAAAAGTGGTCTTCTTCTTATGAGAGAAGTAGTTTTATCTGCCACAGATAACACAGCATTGTCAAAGAGATACGGCAATGCACATGTTTTCATAAGACATTTCATTACAATGAATGTCCGCAAGACAAGGAATGGGGCAAAGACAAGGCTAAGCCGCTGTGGCAAAGGACACACTAGTGATTCTAACAATCCACCGTGACGAGCTGTCGGGGCGATCTTTGGACACGAACAGTAAGAAAAATGCATTAATCCCAAAAATCTGATTCAGAAGAGACCGACAACAGTATCTTACAGAAGGAGATATTCACTGATTAGGACAAAGACCAACAGTAGATTTATTAAATATTCCAAAAATTATACAACTCCCATCTCTCCCAGTAAAACGTATCTTCAGAGATTTTCAGGGGGGCATGCTTTCCTGGAAAGTGTGATAAAACATAGACAAACTAAAATGGCTACTTGAAAGAACACTCTAAACCACAGGACCATGATGTTGATGCTGCTGCTGCCGCCACCTGCCAGATGAATAATTAGCTAAAATACAGAAACACCAACTCTCACATCTCCGACTGGGCACCCACCTGAGAATTTGCAGATGGAAACTGTGAATTAAGAAAATCTCACCTGTTTCCCTGACTGCCATCCTCTGGATCAGCAGGACAGGTAGAAGTGGTATGCATGTGTGCAAATGTATGTGCAAGTGCATCTGCTTGTTTATGACCTCAGTCTATTTACAGATTATATTATGTATGAACAGCCAAAAGAACTAGAAGCCAATAGAAATAGAATATGTCCTTGAGGAGGCTGATTTGTAGATAGAAAATAAGTTTTAGCCCTCAAAGCAAAATGTAACTCAAGCTGCAAGTCTGCACTCTTCAGCCTTCTGGAGCGCTGCACTGTTCGCCCTTTTATTAATAGTATTTGTTTTACTATTATGATGATCGTCAATGACTACCTACCGCATATAACCAAAAGTACAAGTATCTATGCAGTCAGGAGGTTTTGATTCAGGGAGAACCATGAATTGTGTGTGTGCGTGTGTGCGTGTGTCAGAGAGGGAGAGAGTCAGAGAGATTACGTTTGGGGTTAGCTCTTGATGAGAATGCTGACAAAGCATCCTTCAGCTAACACTCACCACAGGCACAAATGAACCTCTTCAAATCTAAGCTCATCCCAGACACTCCTGAAACACAGCCCTGCTTGTGCATACTGAATATTCTCATTCCAACTGTTTTAAAGCAAGAATTAATGCATTTATTTCTAGAGGAAATTCTACTATATATTTATTAATATATAGAAAAGTCGATCACTGTGTTCACTGGGACCTCATATTAGCAGATGTAATGAAACCCTGATGAAAATATAACCTACATTAAAAGAATGATCTAAGCAGTATGGCAACACGTGACTCATAGTTTTCCTCTCATGTTTATCTATTGGTCCCTGGAATGTGATATTGTGGAACCAGAGTGACAAAAAAAGATCAAATCTTTGCTCTTGATGAGGCACTTCTGTGTTTGAACACATATTGCTTTGTTTCAGATAAAAAAGAAACCCTACAATGTCTTCAAAGTGACAAATCAATGAGCAAATCAACATAACACAGAAGCAGATCAGGTAGAGAGGCTCAATTAATTGCCCAACAAGGCTTTCAGTGACGTCCACATTCTAGGCATCAGAAAAGTATAAAGTCACAGATTAAAATCATTAAGAAAAAAAAAGAAACATTCTGATTAAGGAAGAGCTTCTGGACACATGTCTTTGCTGAACTGCCTCTCTATGTACTCTGTATCTACGTCTGTGTCTCCTACCCTCTTTGATTTGCATCACCTGTTATTTGTCATGGAAAGGAGGCAAAATGTGAAGTGTTGATTTACATAAATAAGGTTTTTATCAAGCAGCACATTGTGAACAGAAGAGTTTGTGTGTGCAATTTGTGAGCAGATTCAACATTTTATTTCACTGTTTTGCAAACTGCTATCGACCTAAAATTGTATCCCATATCCCAGGGAAATTTAACATTTACTGTCAGCAAATTAATACTTTTATTCATCACATTTGATGATTTGACAGATTTGTTACTATTTGCATAGTTTTACTAATCTGCCTGAGAGAACAACACGTTAACATTGACACACAATGAAACAAACAAAATGAATCAGTATCTCATGCTTAAACATTGGCCAGCAGCCCAATGGGGATGACACAAATCAGGAGACTTGGTACAGCGAACAGCACATGTCCAAAAGACGTACTTTCCCTGCTCAAAAAGTTTTAGACAAGGGAAAGACAGGAACCATACAGCTTCCATAACTAAGCCCCCTTAATCCATGTGTGTGTGCACTGGGCCTGAGCACAACTACCTTAATGAAAAAGACAGGGCAGACAGAACCAGCAGTGTTCAGAAATGTCTTGGCAGAGCACAGTGTCCTTCCCTCTCTCTGTCCCTCATTCTCTCTTGTGCACACACACATTCCCATGGACACTGACATTGTGTCCCTCTGGATATTCAAGTAAATTCTGCTGAAATTCTAGATGACAAACTAACACCACCGCCAAGTATAAAAATGGATATGACCACACAGAACAAGACCTTCAAACCAAGACTGTTCACAGTATGGAATAATAATAAATCAAATGTTTTATGATGTCTAATATTATTTCAGAAATTTAAGGTCAGCAATCAGTACAATTTACAGGTACTGTGCAGATTAGATCAATTGCGAATCAATGTTCCACCTTCATTAATGTACAAAGGAAACATCATAGTATTTTTTTTCATTATTCTACACTGTTAATGCCAGTAACAGTTTACATCAGACATTCCTTCTTAAGCTCCTGGTCAGCATTGCAATTCAGATTTCTTAAAAACTGTAACAACTCTAACTTGAGCCTACAGATGTGGTCAGATGGTGATCAAAACTAGTTTACTGCAAACACACCATAGCTTAAGCCACAAAATCTGAAGTTCAAGTATGCCACCAGTAATCCTGACTGGTACACTAATGAAGTAGTTGTACAACAGCGTTTACACAGTCATTTGTTAAAATCACGCGTGTCAAAATAGGCCTCACTTGCTCCATTTGACCTTTCCATCACTGAGTGTGTGCTGACAGTGGATCACACTGACGGTGGTGGAGTTGGTGGAAGTAGTATACATAGCTAATATGTAAAGTTTACCACTTATCACCTCACACTGACTCCTAGGATACATCATACACATCACACATTCACATACACTGACAAACCTGTCTGTCCTCTGTGAACACACACACACACTTTATCTGCATCCCCACATTTACACTTGCCTCTGTGCCCTGACATGTCCTCTGCAGCCCATTTATCCTTCTTTACACATTGTGTGTGTTTTCATATAAGTGTGTGTAGAATGTGGGTGAATACTTACTTTGTGTATGTATGTTTTTCTGTCAGGCCACGGTTGCCCAGGGAACAGCTTTACCATTGAACTAGCTTTACCCCCAACTCTTTATTTCCTGCACACACACGCACACACACACACACACACACACGGTTTCCTAGCTCCATGGTTTCTTCATACAGTGATGTGCTCTTTCTTGCAAGTGTTAAAGATTGATGCTTTTTGGATGAATCCACATTAAAATGGGCTAGAAGGCAATGGGACAGTTCAGAGACCCGTGTTATATTGTTCATCCAGTCCCTTCATAGTCTCTTTTTATTGTGTCCTAATTTCTTACTTATTTCATTTGTACTAATTTCCACTCAATAAAGCCAACTGTTTCATGATATGCTCACACTTCACATTTAACAGGACTGACACATAAATCTCCCCATTTATCGTGACAGAAACTCAATAATTCCATTATAAAGGCCCATTGAGGTGTGATAATAAGACGTGTGAAAATTTGATGCTGACCTATGCACCTCTTTTCTTCATCCTCTTCCCTTCTCTTTTCACATATACACACATAAACACTCACACACTTGAAGATGCAGCACATGCAGCTTTCTATTAAAACACACACACGCTTATGGACACATCACGTGTGATTGCACACCCCTACGCAAACACACACACAGTCAGGCTGTAAATGTCGCTGGAAGGAAATAAAGGCAGCTGTGGTTTTATGGTTTCATCTGGTCTATTATATTTATCTGACCCTCTCATGTGTTTACTGTTCCTTTCTCACACACACTTTGATTATTCCATCACCATTTTGATCTAAGGTATGACAGAGGGCATCCCACTGGGGACATATGGTAAGTCTATGGTTGTTTGTCTTTTGATAACACAAATTCTTATTTATGGTGAGTTTTATTTTTTAAAATATACATTCACATTCGCACCTGGGAGCTGCCCAGTCCAGCCCCTTCCCTCTGCCGATGGCTGCTAAGCAACTACGTGGGACATTAAAACCATTTTTTATTAAAAATCTATAAAGTGAACAACAGAAAAACAGTTTCTAGCTGTGCCACTTGCACACACAGACTCTCAACCCTTATTTAAGACAATCTGATAAACACAATTCTTGTTTTAATCTCATTTAAGACAATTTTGAAGACAACCTTTTAGTTAGTACACACACACTGAAAGAAATCTATAGTTTAGATGAAAATATTTGTGATTATACTGCTATAGGTATGAGGCAGAGCTCAGCGTTAATACCTTGCATGTGCTGCAGCAACAATCAAATTTGAATTAATATAACTGAGCAGATATCTGTTTATTATAAGCTATTGAAAATATTTGCTCACTTGACTTCCAAATGAGACAGAAAAAATCCTGCTACAAGCACAGAATGCTAACCAGGCTTGAAATGTAGCTCCCTTACATGTTGTGAAAATACTTATCTGACAGATTCAAGTGCTACTGTTCACATATTTCAGATATTTTAATGTGATGGGAGGCAGTTTCTCCTTGATCTCAGTCAAGGCCGTCTGTGTTATGAATTTCACAGAGTGATGAAAACTGCCTTGAGCACAACAGTGGTGGCTTGTTTGTTGCTGTGCACATCTGAGAAAGACTGTTACCCTGACCTTTAACATCATAGTGGTGCCAGGAAGGAGTCTGTTTCTGACTTTGTTTCTCGGTATCTTGATAAAATGCCAAAACTGAAATAAACATTGTATTTGAACTTCATGTCATATGTATTCACAAGTATTTTTATGATGCAAAAATCATATTGAAAAAAATTCAGAATCTGAGAAACTGCAGCTGGAGAACTCAAAGCCCTCAATAGTTGAACAAAAACCTTCATTCTTTATTTTCTCTATTCCGTCAAAATGCTCCAGAGCTTCTTGCTACTGATATGCATCCCGCAGTCTTGCCATCTCCAGGTCAGACAGACATCCACACACAAACACAAGCAAAGGAATGGCAGCACATCAAAAAATACACAGTCGCATGAATACACGCACACACGTACACACACCTCTCCCCTCAGTGAACCTTCAAGCCTCTTTCGTCTCTTCACTCTTCTATCAAGTCCTCAGGGGCGGGGATGGGGGTAGAGGGGGGAACCCATGAAATGATTCCTGACATGACGGATCACAGAGCAGCGCTGGTTGAGACGTCTGATGGCAACACTTTTCTGCCTGACTGTGGACAAGTAAGGCAGGGGGGATTTGCAATGATTTCCCCCGGCTGTAGCTCTAGCTGGATCTGCTCCGCTGACTGAAGTTACTGACGCTAGCTCACTGTGATAGTTTACCCAAACAAATTCTGTCACATGGAAAACTGACAACTCTGACTTTTGTTAAAGTTTGTGTAATGTTTCGTGTCCAAATGCTTGTTTCATACAGCTTACTGAACAAATTTACAGCCAATCGTCTGGAATCATACTATAATAGCACCTAGGTCTTCAAATCACATCACTGAACATAACTTCTAGCTTCTATTTGGACTTCTATTTGTGGGT
This sequence comes from Sandelia bainsii, assembly GCA_032362345.1. Taxonomy (NCBI): domain Eukaryota; kingdom Metazoa; phylum Chordata; class Actinopteri; order Anabantiformes; family Anabantidae; genus Sandelia; species Sandelia bainsii. Next base: position 18,724,887 of record JAUMHL010000025.1, read on the forward strand.
AAGCTCTCTTTCAAAACAGACTTTGACACACAGAGACAATACAGATCAATACAAAGTTTTACAGTTTCTGATGAAAACACATCCAGTATAAAACATCACCCAACCATTGCCTTCTGACACTCTGGGCTTGTTGTACCAAATAGATTTACAAAGTCAGCTTGGTGGGATATTTTTTGTGCAGAATTTATGTGATGCAATCAGTTAGCAAGAGGAAAGATGTTTTTAATAAGTTTCCTCTATCCTGAAGATCAAATCTTACATTCACCACGTTGTTTCACACTTGCCGGTGGCAATATTCATATGTAGCCTATGCACAAACACAACCAACAAACAACTGCTAGAATGAAACAGAAAAGGACAGAGAGACACAGTACATTAGCTCCGACAGTTAATGTGAATGAGTTAGAGCAAGAGGAAAGAAACACCTGCAAACACCTGCTGGCTGCACTGCAAGCCATCCTCCGCACAGCAGGTCTTACCCCAGAAGCTCTCTACAGTTCTCAGTTCTGACATGAACCTTAAAGAGTCCATCAGTGTAAGAAGTGTTTGAACACAGTTCATTAGCATGCTGAGATGCTCAGGGGTGTGAGACAGAACAATATTCTTGAATTCTGAGTCTTTGGTTTTCTTTCACTCTTTCAGCTCAGCTCATTATTTGAATGAAGGAAGTCTGTTCAAAGTTTTGATTTCCTCTCTCAGCTCATCATATAAGGCTCTTTGAGGAAAAAATAACCAAAAGCGCTGGAGACATGTATCAAACTATATCAAGGTATCAAACCTTCCCGTCATTTCCATCCACAGTATGTATCTACTGGAGCTGCTGAGTATAGCTGGAAGTATTCAAGAATACGATTTGTATTCTTTCCTACTCTGAGGATTATACTGTTATGAAATATGTATGAAGTGCTTCTTTGTCATACCACAGAGACACAGTAGTTATGGCATATTTTGCAACTGTGTCTAGCAGTCTCACGCCACTCTACAGAACTTCTTAACAGCAAAACTGAGGCAAAATGAAAGGAAGGCAATGAAGGAAAGACTGCAGCAAAAAAAGAAGAAAAAAAACAACAGGGTTGGTTTTAGGTAATTCTTTTCCTGAATGAAAAATATCTTACCTTCGAGGATGACTTCTTTGCCAGTTTTCTTCAGAGCTTGCACAGCCTCATCGTGTGTGGCTTCCCGTAAGTCATAACCATTGACAGACAGTATGGCATCACCAACATAAAGTGCCTCAGTCTGGTCAGCAGCCAGACCCTTAAAAATCTTGGAGATGAGAATTGGCATTTTGTTCTCCTTCCCACCTGCAGGACAAAAATGACATTTTATATGTAAACTTTCAAATTGTTGCATGTTACTGCTACACCCATTTTGATTCCAACCACTGTACTCCTCATATTGGAGCATTTAAGCCAACTTCAGTTACCCGGAATAAAGTGAAAAGAGCATATTATGAGGATAGACACAGACGGCAGTGACTATCATGATGTACTAACTTTCCTATCTCTTCCACTCCCTCCTTTTCTTGCACGCGTTAAATGAAGGTCAGCTAAAAAGCTGATGGATCTGCCTCTTGCTATGGGCTCCCACTCTTCATGAGAAATATCGTCATTAACGTCAGCTGGCAGCTGGACTCTGGCCTTCAGGCTAGTGAGAAATTATCTAAAAGAGGATTACATTAATTTAATTTTAAATACATCTTTCAAAGGTTGTTTCCTTTGGGTGATTCCTTGGGATTTATCTCATGTATCTTCCTTTCCACATCCTAGTGCTATTAACAAAAAAGCACCAGGGTTGAGCAGCTTTTATTATGATTTAAACCACTGTGCCAATCAAGGTTTAGAAAGAGGGATTTACCAGCTACTTGACCGCTCGATGGCATCAGATAGATGTTTACTGCATGACTGAGTATTAGTGAAGCAATGCCCTGCACTAACTCAGTTTCTGAATCATGATGTGTTGACAGAACTTTCAGTGGAGATTAGGTGAAGACCCTTCAACAATTATGGTGGTCAATGTATATCTTCAACAGCATTTTAATCACTGAGAATATCTATGATCATTGTGAGCTTGTTTTAAACCTTTAATATAATGAATATGTTTTGAAATGGGATGCAGGAATTTAAGGACAATTTGCAGACGTTCCCTTCCGTAAGACCATATAAGGTTCTGTACATGCAATTCAATATTTTATAGTAATGTGTGATAATGTGTCACAATATACATGCAGCTGTGAGGTAAAGTGGAACTGTGACTGAATAAAACTAACCAGTCATGTTGACCAAGAGTTAAAAGAAACCTGTGGGGTTCTGGCCTCTAATAGCTCTATGAACCAGTTTTTTATGACTGTGTCCTTGTGCTGTCATGCACAGGAGGACGCACATGCACAAACATGTGCACGCAGGAGACAAACTATACAGGCCTAACAATGCATGTGACACTGCACTGATTCTGCTGATATATTGAAGTGAGAGTATTGAATTTAAATATAACTTTTTTTTGTTTGCAAGAAAGTAAGAAATTCACCTTCACATATCCTAAACAGAAGGGAGCTCATATACAGGTTTACAGGATTCTCAAAAGATGTCACAGTTTCTTTTCACTGTTTTTGCATAGATGTACTCACAGAAGGACCAAACACATATGACCAGGGTGTTGGCCACAACGCTGCAAGCCAAGACTATGAACAAATGTCCTAGGTGTGTCTTGTATGATTCAATTCATGTCTCAACTGAGAAAGGAGCTGAAGAACCACCAAGTTTCCACTCAGGACCCTGGTTACTGAAAGCCATGTTATCAAACTATTCTATCCCCACTCCTAGAAGACCAAAGCTAAAACACTATTTGCTTACCATTGTTTATATTTTAAGTTTGAGACTATTTTCAGTTCTGCAAAAGAAATGTTTTGTTATGGTTTTATTTTCATGACTTTTATTCTGTTGATGTTGTCTCGAAGTCTTAAGTTAAGCATTAGAAATTATCCTTTATATCAGCTGCGAAGGTAAAGTTGTCTTGTGTCAGTTCATAACATTTTTGAAAAATTGATTTTTAATCCAGTACTTTGCAACAAATATTGCTGTGTTGAGTTGAGTTTAGTATAGCCGTTCTATGCAAGTCATTGATCACTAACACAAAAACATATTGCAGTAATGCATATCATGCATTATGGTAATATGTAAGGCGTGTCTTGCTCATTCAGCCCCCATCCAAACTTTCCCAGCTGGTTTGAGGATTACATTTGAATACCTTCCAGTCACAAGTTGCTTCTCTGACCTTCAGGTTACCTTTCCTCCCAATCTGCACCACCATAAAAACTGTGGCAAATTACGTCACTCTGTAATCTCCACTCTCTGCACAAACACTCACACAATGCTACTAACAATATACAGACTGCAGACTTACAATTTGTATCATCTGTACTGTATGAAGGGTTTAAAGCTTTGACACCTGGCATCTGGCAGTTGTTGACAAGTCTGTCTGAGTCTTTGGGACAGATAACTCTACCTGATTTCAAGTATCAACTAAATATACTTTAAAATTAAAATAAATAAATGCATTCTGAACTGCATTAAAGTGAACATTTTAACCTTTAAAAAACTGATGGAAAACTATGCTGAAAAACTAGAATGCTAACTGCCGTACATATCACACTACTGCTGGATGGTTGATCCAAAAACAAAATAATCTGAACTGAAGACTCACTGATGCAGGGTTGATGTTAGATCTTGCAGACTTCAACATGACAGCCAGGGCAAGATATGGTCAGTGACCTTTCAGCTTCATTAAACCTGACATGCTAATATCTCAAGTACAAAACCCATCTAATAGAGTAGCGTTCTCCTACAGGACGGTGGTGACAGTGGTGCCATAATGACTTGGATCATCACCAAAAGATGTAGGAACATTTGCACAGTAGCCATCTGAATCGATAAGAAGACAAAATAACTCGATGTAGGGCAAAGTTAAAAAGATTTTTTTCACCTTCTACTTTGAACAACTACAGACTTGAGTCTGACCTTTGTGAGCCAAAGGAAGTAATAGTCAGCAACAGTGGCAAACATTTCCCATCTTTTTGTCATTTCAATTGCTCTCCCTCTTTCCACATAGATTTATTTCCAGTCTCAAATACTCCTCATGATGACTGCTGAATAAACATCCTTGACATGCTGTCGGAAAAATACTGTCAATATGTCTGCCACTCCTACCCCTCCTAACCCTTAATCCTCCCCACCTTTCTTCCTGCAACTTTTCATGCCAAACACAGTTTAGCACCCTCCAGCTGGCAGCCTGTCACTCAGCTGACAGGTGGGTGGCAGTGCTGGAGGTGGGGTGGAGCCACTAGAGCTACCCGTGACAGGTAAATTAATGTTATTGGTTCACACAAAAGTGACATGTACCTAATTAGGTCATTTTTCCACTAACAGTGTGTTTGCTGTGATAATGCAACTTTCAAAGAATTCAGCATGATCAGCACTTCATCAAACTTCAGATGCAATGCTGATGAGCAATGAAGCAAACAACAGAAAACAGATTTAGCACAACACTTCAAAATAATGTGGTTACATATTCCTGCTGAACAGAGCAGAGTCACATAAGGAGAGAATAATTGATTTTAGTCATAGATTTGTTACATAATACTGCATCCAAGACTAGATGACTGACAAAAATATAGTCTATGTGAGAATCTGAGCTGGTCTGTGACAAAACAATCATATCTATATTGATTATGAGTTCAATATAAGTGGGATAAACCACACGGGGACTAAAAGAAAAAAACATCGCTGCAACATTTTTCATCATTTGCTCTCAAACGCTAAATTAGCATCACTTCTATTGCAGCAAACCCACCAAGCTCAAACCCATGTAGCTGCTTGACTGCAGAAGCCACACCCCCCCACCCCTCCGACCAGTGGGCCTGTCTACAGACGTGGAGCCTGGCCTCCTAGCCTCCCCTCTTAAATTTAGACATGTGAGAGTAAAGGTTGGCTGCCTCCATGCTTTTCTACAAGCTGGGGGAGGGCTCCCTAAAATTAACACTAGTGGAGTACTCCACTCCCAGCCACATAGCTTTCATCTCTGGCCAATGACAACTGCCTACTGTGGGCTGCTCCTCTCAGCTGTTGACAATGTGGTGTCAGTTAGCTCACAACAACCTTTCCCTGATCTTTCATTTGCTTCAGATTGTTTCTTCTTGACACTTTCTTATTCATTTCTTTCTGTTTACCATTTTATTTTTTCTGCTTCTTTGACCTCTTTTGCCCTGTTTCATCTATGGTTTGCTCTTTGTGCCTTTGTCTTTCTGTCCCTCTGCTAAACCCTTCTTCCTCTCTCTCTCCTTTGCTGTTATTGAACAACCATCATCACAACAATGTCAAGCCAGCAGGGTGCTAACTATGATTCTGTTTTGTTAATAACATGCTGTCCGATTTCCAAAGCATCCATTTCCACTGAGATGGACATTACATTTATGTCATTAAGCACTGGCTTTGTTGGTGGTGGTGTTGACAACAGTCGCAGTCAGCAGTTATAATGATGAGGCATCTTTACAACAGGACAATGGTGCAAGGCGCAGCTATCCATCAAATCAGCCCTATGGATCAGCCAGTGGTCAAGTGACAACCTGTCAATAGAGGAAGTCAGGAGGTGATTTTACTCACATGCAATTAAGTTCAAACAAACTGCTCACACACATAGATATCAGAATCCAGGTCCATTAAATGTTATTGTTGCTGTGATTTGCATCAATCCCAAAGACAATTTCACCGTCATGTACCATCGAGTCATGTGGACCACAGGAAGATTAATATGAAATTGCAAAGTGATATAAAGATACAAAAAGGCATCATCAGGCAGCAAGCATTATAAAAACAGATGTTTGAATCTATCTTTGGCTATGATATTTTACTTCAACATAACTTTAACCACTGTTAGTCACCTCCAGGACATAAAATCAAAACATAGTTGAAACTGCATTATCCTGCACTATTAATTTCATGTTTTGTATTTACATAGTTGCCAAATGCTCAACTCACTCAGTCCACATCACTTTGAGATCGCCACTGAGATAGCAGCTTGTTGCCGCAAGTCGAGGAAACAGGACTAGGAAAAGGTTATCAGTACACAGTTCAGGTATGTAAACCTGTCTGGAAAGATAAAGAGAGGCCACAACCTTGTTCCCATTGAAAAGTTATAGGAGTAACACTGGTGTTACCTTGCTTTTGTTCCTTTAATGACATAGTTAATCGGTAAACAAAAAGGATAATTTAGCCAACTAAAGCAGTTTATATTGCATGAGAACAGTTATGGATTCACTCCTGTGCCTTTTCTTTCACCTGTATAGTACTTCATTAGTCCACACAGTGATACCTTCCACTCACATGACGACTCTTTTTCTAATCTTTCAAATACATGGCTCACAATTAAAAAGCAAAACACAACAACTGCTAAGTTTATAATACTTTATATGTTTTTGTGTTGGTTTATAACATGTAGGTTTACTCACTTTGACAGGTTTCTCTGGCTTTAGTGTGAAAACACATCATACAAAAAAAAAACACCTTGTGAAGAAAGACATTTTGTAAACATATCCAGGAAACTTTTTTTTTTTTTTTTTTAACCCAAAATGACTATAATATGATCACACACGGCATTAAGCTCCTCTTATGAGAACACAGTGTCACATTGTTACACGATGTGAACTAATTGCCATCTTTGGTGACTGAGGGGCAGTGAAATGGTTCCCGTCGAGCTCATGCAAAGCTTGGAGATAATCACAGCTGTCAGTTGTTGTTTTTTTCTGTGCTAACAACTTCGCTAAAAATGTTAACTGTGAATTAAATGCGAATAAGAGAGTGTCTTGACAACACGCAGTGGGAAAAGTGAATTTCATCGCACGTTAGTGGGATTTTTGGTTCAGTTTGAAGTTCGTCAAGTTAAGTGACAAGTCGACGGTTGTTTTCTCGGCGTCGTTGACAGAAGCTGCTCTCAAACTCTTACTGAAAACTTGTGTTAATGGACTCGCCGTTTATGAACTTGCCTGTCTGTTTCTTTGACTTGAAAACGTCTTACCTTTGATACTGATTCCGAGTCCTCCAACATCTTGCTTGGTAACTCGCACGGTGCGCTTCACGTTGGTGATGGTTTCCGGGACCGGGGACGAGCTGAGGTTCGGGGGGTCTCCGTTGATAGCACCGGCGGGAGCGGGGTTGGGCTTTGCGGGCTCTTCGGCACTCTCCCCGGGATTTACTGTGAGCGTGTCCTCGGTAAGCGTGGCCAACACCCGGATCCAACGGTCCACGGTCACTCGAAGTTCTAGCAGTCCCGTTTTCTGCGCCTTCATCGCGGCAGCCATGTTCAACGCATTCCTGGAATAACTCTAGACGGGCTGGCAGTCCTGTAAAGAGATAGGGGGTGGAGGGCTGGAGTAGGGGGCACACACACACTGCTCTCTCTCTCTCCCTTGACTTTGTCCGCTCTCAAAGAGGTTTATCCAGTAGTATGAAGCGTAGTTAATTGAGGCTGGTGTGATGCCAGTGGCGTTGACACACACGCACTGAAAGTTCAAAGAGCTTCATGTGGAGTCCCTCCATTAATGAACTACGTTCGGTTGAGTCACACATAATTTTGATTCATTTATATATTTATTTCTAGTGCATTGAACCCCTCCGGCTTAAAGCACAGATCTAATTTGCAAAGTGCCCGACAGACACAAAAATCACTGCAAGTATATACACATGAAGAAAATTCATCAATAGGGCCCCCCACCAACTTCAGAAATACAGCTCATATCAAGCATGAAATCCATAAACCGCCTTCAGCTTTAACCCTGACAGAAAATATACTTACAATGGATGTGATATTAACAACTGAGTTAAGAAGTCTATTTATGTTGTTCTGAAACCTGTCATCTTAAAAAAAAACATAATCCAGATTTAGTTTTCCTCCAAAATAAGAAATAAAGAAACATCCAGGCTAATTTTATCTTTAATGACAATTTTGGGTAGTAGGAACAACTTAAACAGCTTGTGGATAATAAACCCTCTGATCAATAAGCAGCAAGATATTTTAGTAAAAAAATAAAAAGGGTGATTAGCCAGAGATTCCCTCCAGTAGGCATTAAATGACTTATCACAGTATAAGCTATTGATAAAGCAGAATAAGTATAGACACCAATCAAACCACCTGTCAACTTGATGCACCGGACTGGAAATTCCAAAGGTGATGGGAAAGACTTAAAGAGAAAACACATGTGTAATTATTGCTAAAAGGTCCTGTTGGTTCTTTTCAATATTCCAGACATACATTCACTCAGGGTGCGTTGGTTTGGGGAAAAAAGTGCTTCAAATGGCATGTACCCTGTGGTAAAGATGGGAAAACTATTTTTTCATCATTTTCAATCCACAAAACTACATTTTTAATAACTTCCTTTCTGAACCAACTGTATTTTTGAACAGATTACCTCTGATCTACAGTATCAAGCAACCTAATTACTCTACATTGTCTTTATTCTTAATTACAGTAATATGGAAACCATTGAAATGTTGTCTGGTACTTGTTCAGAACTGATCTGTAATTTGATGACCAAGCCATTTGGTCTTAACTTCAACTCAACATGGATAAGTACTGCACTGACTTCATGAGTCAGCAGAGGTGCACTTAATTGTGCAGAGTAGACATCAAGAACATGCATGAGTCACTGAAACAAGCTGATGAAGCACTCCACATTTCTATTGCATCTGCAAGTAATCTGCCAGCCCTTCAGCTGTGTGTGGCAGCTTGTGTTGCATCTGCTTCGCAGCAGGTGAAATAGCAAAGAAGCACTAAATTTTAGAAAACATGTCTCTGGGTGGGCCGGTGAGGGGCAATTACTCCCTTAATGAAAACAAGTTTGAGACATTCACTTAAAATTGCTCTCAACCCAAACTTTTGGTTCAAAGATGCTCATCTGTTAATAAAACCTCCATATATAACATAAAAATAGCTACGCAAAGATTACCTATACTTAAAGTGCTGTACTAATTTATGATTAGGTCATGTTTTACATTGGTATATTCTGATCATTGTGCTCATTGTCCATAACTGAATTTCATGCATTCCCTGAATATAATGTACAGACTGAAAACTGTTTCCTCTGCTCAGAACAAACTTCTTTGGTTCTCAATCATCTGTCTCCCTCTAGTGATTTAATGGCTTCATTACAAGACAGCCATAAATTTAAATAGCTAAGTGCAAGGCAAGGGCATGAATGTAGTGTTGACACTTAGTAAGGTAACATATTCAATATTCTCAACCTTCATTTGAAATACAATTAGGAACATCATTGGACTGTTGTGTTATATCAGAAAGATCAATAGACAAAATAAATAAATTAATAAAATCAAGTTGATGTTGACTGAATTTAATAATTTAAAACATTTAATTTAACTTTTTGCCCATGTTAAGGTACACATCTTTTTCATACATTTAAAATAATATATAATTGTGCTTGAACGTTTGTGAACCATGTATCTATGTTTTTTAGGTTTCTGCATACATATGATGTAAAATGTGTTCCAATTTTCATGTAAGTCCTAAAACTAGATAAAGGCAACCCAGGTAAACAGATGAATGATTTAATTATTTATTGTGAAAATTACCCAGTTTAAAATACTTGATGCAAAACTATGTGAGGGGCAATTCTTTTAAAGGGGAAATTAGAGTCTTGTGTTTGTGTCAACGGGATGACAGTGAGGTGTGAGTCTGAGAGGCTCTGCTTTATTTCAAGAGGAGAAGTTTTTACTATCAAAATCTGATCTTGCCAACACTGGTTTGTAAAAGTGTGTCATTGTTGAAACAAAGGACATTACCAAAGAGTTATTGATGCTCACCAGCCTGGAAAGGGTTACAAAAGAATTTCTAAAGAGTTTGGACTCAACCAGTCAACAGGCAAATGGAGAGCATTCAACACCACTGTCACGCTCCACAGTACTGACAAAGATCACAACAAGAACTTGTTGTTCTGAACTTGAACAAAAAGTTCAGAAGGTCCCAGGAAAGTCTACCATCATCTAGGAAACTAGAAGTCTCTCTAGGAGAACCCTAAACATCAGAGGTGTGCATGACAGAGCTGCAAAAACAAAGCCAATACTCAAAAATACAAATACAAAAAGGACTTTGCTGCCCTAAGTCAGAGGGTTGGAAGAATATTCTGTGGATGAATAAGAAAAATGGATAACATTTTGGCTTGAAAGAGGAGCATTACATCTGCCATTGACCAAACCTTATCCAGTCTGTGAAAAATGGTGGTGGCAGTATCATGATTTGGACCTGTCTTGAGTGAAAAGCTGATTGAGGTCATATTCAGCAGAAATACAGAAAATGGTTCACAAACTTTCAAGCACAACTGTAAATAAATGAATCTGTTGAGCATAAGATTAATGTCTGTGTCATCAACTAACATTACACCACAATCTGTAATGTTAGTTGATGCCAAAGGATTAAATGCACCACAGTTATTAAGTTCATATCCAACCATATGTCCATGCATTAAATATGGAGTATGAGCAGCTCTGCACTGTATAGATTTGGTATATATTTCAGGTCCATGTCTGTTTGTTGTGGAGTTTTAAACTGAATGTTTAAAACATGCAAGATTGTGTGAGATTGTGATGAACACTTGATACATTTATTTGTTTAAACAAACAATTTATATGAATGTCTCCCTTTGAACTTTTACCTATTCGTACTGTTGTACAGCTTTTTGTCCAGACAAAACACTTAATGCATGTACTATTTAGCACATGCATTGAATAACACATAAATAAAAAAGCCCAGTAACAATGAATGGGTGCTTCAACAACAGTGCTTGACTTAAGCAGTGCATCTACCTAATGATGTTTAGCATTATAACAGTGTTGGACCATCTGACCTCCCGTCTATACATCTGTCAGTCTTTTCCTTTGTGATGTGAGTGGCAGGTGGACAGCCAATCTTTCACAGTGCCAGGCCTTCATATAATGTCAGCGCTTCATTGAGTGGAACAATGGGATTTGTAAGGATCACTCACACAAAGAATAGACGTCCTCTCATAAAAAAAAAAAAGAAAAACAGATTTGGAGTTGATGTAGTCAAGTATAGGCGTATGGATGCAAATGTACAGTGATGACCTTAAGTATTTAATCTGTGATTTTTTTTCTTTTCTATCCTTCTTTTTTTGCTTTACTCAAGTACAATTGGTGTAGAAACATAATGACTTTTGACTTGTAACCCTTCATATACCAATGTCTCTTATGTCCTACTGACCCAATGTGGGAATGGATATCCTCGACTGCAGTAAAGCTCAGATGTTCAGGATGTTAACCTCATAGTCATTGTTTCATGCCAGACCTAACTGTGCTGTGTGGTACAGAGCCAAAAAATGTCACTGTTCAGATGTTTATCATTTTCAGTATGATAAAACAAGGTATTGCACACTACCAGGTGATAGTAAATGTAAAGGCGGTATGCAGTTATGTTGTGCTTTGTATGCAAGAATGAATAATTACAAAAACCCACTAGTGGAAAGTAAAAAAGTACACTTAAGTGCATTCAAAAAAGAGGTGTGCTTACATTTTCCATCACTAAAAAATGCTATGACTGAATTAAGTAAAAGTAAACATAAAATATTCCAACACAGGCAAAAAATGTAAAGCATAAGATAAAATATTGGTCACATTTTACATACTGTAGCTGTTTAATTTATGTTGTGTTTTTTTTCTTAGTATTAAAAACATATTTTCATTATTTGTTGTAATTACAGTAAATACTTATTTAGGATGTATGGGACATACATGACTAAACACCCACTATCCCCACAGCCCTTGTTCATTCAGCTACATGAATGCATGTCTCAACTCCCCAAAGACAGTGGACAGTTGGGGTGGCCTGCTGATTAATTTCAACCTTCCCCCACTTCCCTCTGCTTCCTCCCACTCTCGCCATCCTCCAGTCATCCCTGCATCCTCCATCTATCCCTCCCCTACTCTGCTAAGGGCAACAGCTCCAGAGGTCTACCATATGGGCCAGTGTCTGAGTGGCTGACTGCCTGCCTCCCTGCAGCTTGCATGTGTGTGTTTGTGTGTGTCAAGCCTACGCTGACTGTTACCCTGCTCCACCTGTTCCTCTGTAACAACAGACCAGACCTCTCACTGTCCAGAGCAGGCTGGTGGATAGATAGATGAACTGATCCCAGACAAAAAGACAAACAGATTGAGAGGAAGATGAGGATACATGTGCAGATGTAGCTGTGGGGTTTTGAAAAGATTTCAATCAAAAGTGCCAATCAGATGGGTGATGAATGTGGAGTTTTAATATATCAGAGCAATTGTAAATGATGTTATTCATAAATGCTATTTTATTCATGCTAAGTCATTGTCAAAATGTTAGATTAAGTGGTCAAACTGTGCAGAAAGGAGATGAAATTGTAAAAGACTGAACACAAATAGATAAAGCACAAAAGAGGTAACCAGATGAGCAGACAATAATAGATCAAAAATATGAAATAATTTATGTTGAAAATATTAATCAGACTATGCAACAAACAGACTGAGGTAGACAGACACGCCACATTGCTCCCTAAACGCCTGAGGACAGAATAATAATAAATTAGAACTTGGGGGTGATAATGAGAGGTCAAACAGAAGAATAAGTCTCAGGCTTGTACACCTGTGGCCCACCTTCTGCTGTCTAAACCACCCAGCAACCACTTTTTGTAACCCCCACAACATCAGTTGCTCTTATTCTAACCTACTGAATAATGTAAAGGTATATATGCATGAGGGATACAAACACAGGAGAGGAGACAGGGATGAGGGATAGAAGGATCTAAATAATAGGGTATCTCTCTCTCCATCTGGTCATATGTTTATAATCTTCCCCTCCTCCTTCCTAATGCTGATCTATCTGTTTGTCTGGGAGACCCTCCCTCATCAACCCCCTCCCAACAATTTTGCCCTGTTTGATAATATCATGCTCTATAGTCTGCACTGTCTTCTTTTGTGCATGTGTATCTGTGTGAAAGCAACTGTATTCGTCTCTATCTGTGCATTTCGGAGTCCGTTTGTATGAGCTGATGCGAGCACTTTGCAGCCTCAGGAGAATTAACCAGGCGTCTGCCACCTGACCCTGTTGACTCTGACCATCCTGGGATCAGCTGATACGCGTGCCGTGTGGCCGTGACATGAGGAGGACAAAAAAAAGCAGGAGGAGTGAAAGGAGGCTGAGGACAGAAGGACCAGCAGGCAATGAATGATTATGTTGACTAGGGCCATCCTGCTGGCCTAAACCACCCACCCCCAACCCAGCCCAACCAAAACCCTGGCCTTGGCCCTGGATCCCACATGGAGGCTGAACTGACTCAGGTCGGCGTGGGTGAAGTGTCACCACCAGGCACGGTCTGGCTTGTCAGCTGTTGGGGATGACAGGAGGAGAGGGGAGGTGTTCATAACAGGAGAGATGTACTGTGGGTGAAGAGAGAGAACTCATGAAAAGATAATTGGTTAAGATAGTGAAATCATGAAAAGACAGCAGAGGGAATAAGAAGGTATGCACACGGGACAGAAAGACAGTTTTGGAAGGAGCAGACTGAAACAAAGGATAAAAGCGAACAGGTTTTGTGGAGGTGTCATATCTGCCAGGCCTTATGCAACCTGCAGAGCTCATGCAGATGGCAAGACTGCGGAGAAAGCAGGGTAAACAGTCCCAGCTAATGACGTGCCTCCCTCTTGACTCAGTACAGTGAAGTGAAAGAGCAAATAATTGGGGTACACATTCCCTCTTGGGGATTCAAAATTTGTCATGTCAACCACTGTACAGTGCGGCGGGTAGGTCAGCCGGGTTGCAAAGGGTAAATGTGTGGGCTCATGTATTTATGGCATCTTTTCAATGTGCTGTTGGCACTGTCAGATCACTCCAAGGCACTAATTACTTAACTACTGAACTGAACAGACTGAGCAGAAAGAAGGGGCAGCCAGGTCCTCTTAAGCCTGTAAAGTCTTCATGTAGTGTCAGGATGGAAAGATTTATAGTTTCTACATGAATTAAGAAAAAACACAATAGAGAAAAGAAACGCAAGGAAGGTTTTATATTGATTATCTTTCTAAATGTGAGAAGTTCAGTTTTTTCCCCTATATAACACGTTGCCCTGTCAAATGGCACAGAAAAGACTATCAAGCCAGTATGAGCGACTGACATCCAAAGACCTTTTTATACACTAATTAGAAATGTCAAAATGGTCGTACATTCATTTGCACAGTGAGGATTCTTCCTGAGTTAATGTTAATGAGGAGAGAGTTACATGCTGTAAAAACTTTGCTACAGTTCAGCAGGTTGTATGTTCAGACAGTCACTCAGTCAGCCAGTAGGTCAGGTCAGCTGATTTGCTGTGTAACTGTCCTGCTGGTGTGATTAAAGGCGCTCTGACAAAGACGCTGAAAGGCGATGAAGGGGGGCAATGGCCAGCTGTCACACAGAGCAACCATAATGGCCACGGCAAATCCCACCCAGTCTGAGCCTGTTTCTTCTTTGACTTCAGCCTCCTGCTAACTGACAAGGCATCTCTTTGTTAACCTGTCACAGAGCTGGTTGACAAGACGCGTTAGACAGGACATTGTTGTCACAATCAAAGGTTGAGTCTAGATTGATTCATTAAATGGACAAGTCACTGAATACATACTGGATTTAGATTACACTGGAGGATGGATTAAATGTTGAAATAATAAAAGGTCATGCTGTGATAAAATAAGAAACATGTACCTGTAACACCTTTGGTAGTTCATGCACTCACCAAAGTTAAAACAAACTTTTTTTTAACACCAATAAGACAAAAAACAAACAATATGGTTTACATAGGAGGATGTGGATTTTTTAAATAATTGCTCAATAATGGATTATGTTTTTAAGTCATTTTTAAGCATGAATCCGTTAATGTGTTGTTGTAACTCACTGTGAAAACAGCACAGTCAGCAGCACGTGACTCGCTCCTGACACTGACACAGCAAGTGGTGCCTCTTGGCTTCTGTGTCCCTAAACTGTAGCAACCCCTGATCCTCTGCTCCACAACAGAATAATTAGTGGCCCTTGGCCCCCCACTTTTCACACAAAGGGGGAAACCTGTGTTCCCCATACACACGCTCGGCTCTTCCATAGCAGGAGCAGTAGGTAATGACTCCTGCCTGCCACGGTGGACCTTAATTTGTTATTGTAGCAGAGCAGCTGTGCAGCATGCTGCAGAGAGCAGGTGGCAGCCTGGCAGGAGTGGAAGATGGGGGAGCTGGAGGGGAGGGGGAGGAGAGGAGCGTGTGGCATATGTGGGTGGTGTGTGTGCGCGCGCGTGGGTTGGGGGTGGTATAACTCAAAGCCTTCTCAGCCAGCATCCAAATATTGTGCTTGTAAAGAAGAATAAAATGTGAGACCCTGGATGAAGTCCAGATCCAGTCCGACTGTGTAGGTGTTTGTTCTCTATTTTAGTGTCATGATGCTCAACTGATAAAGCATCTAAACAGCTTTTGCTTTTTAACTTTATGCACCGATATATTGTTCAACATTTTTAATTACAACACTAAATCACAACCTTAGGTTATTATCAAATACAGTCCATCATTTCTGTTTCATCATATCTAATCTTGCTTGTTTCAATGACATGTTTGTGGAGGCATTCCCGGCTGTTCGATGTAGGTAATGAAAAACTAAATCAATACACCAACAAGCCGAGGACATAAACGACTTTGCTCAAGGCAATGGACGTATGTCTGCTGTGAGGATTATGTGAGCTGATCTCTGGTGTCCTATTGTTGCGGCTCGGAGTTAATCATTAGTGAGACACGTTTCCCCACTGTAACAGAGCGCTGTTGGCTTTCTGGTTCAATGCTTACAAACAGCACCACCCACTCGAATACTGTGCGTCGCGCGAGAGGATAGATAACCCACTTGCTACCTGCGGGATCGATGCCCGCTGCTGCAGACTGTGTTCCGCTCTATTTCTGCCGAGTGCTGTGAATGTGTTTTTAGCCAAGTTGAGACTCTGTCAGAGAGAGACTGAAGGACTTGAAAAAAAGACTAGTCGCGCCAGCCATCACCCTGTCAAGAGGGCGAAAATTCTAAAATACGAGCAGCATGGTCGGAATGCCGAGTGTTTTAAACAGTAAGTAGATTTTCAAGTGTGTCTTGTATGCTGAGCAAAATGAGTTACCTTTAATCCACATAGTCTATTTATCCAGCTGAGCTGCCTAGTTGCATCTACATACTGTGAGGCACTATACAGAGCTATAAGAAGTTCCTCACGTCTCTTCAGGACCAGTAGCTCAGCTAAAATGCTTTATTTACTTCTTAATGAAAATAAAGCAGCGTCTTCATAAAGTGTAAACACACACAAAAAAAAAAACAACAACTTCTCCGCTCGATTATTTTCAGATTCTTCTCCCACAGAGAGTGCTAAACCTTCATAAAGGACCTGAATGCATTGCTTCAGATCGCATCAAATCATTATAATGACCAAACAAAAACTCAGCAATCTCTTTGTCTGCTGAGATCTTACGCTCATTAGGATCAATTAAAGAGTGAGAATAAACTATGCATAACACATAGTCTATTGGATGTATTATGCCTTATATAGCCCCCCACAAGACAGCTATTATGCTCCTATTTGATTGAATAGCCTTCAGTCTAAGTGTCTTTTCAGTGGAGGATTTGGAGCCCTTAATCCACCAGGCAAAGTTTTTTTCTCTCTCTTTCCACCATCTGGAGTTTACAGCTTTTCAAGACAAAAACACCAGGCGGTGTGAAAGCAAGCTGGAGCTGCTGCTTGATGCCAGGAGGTTTTTCCCTCTTTCCCTGTGGTTTCTTCCTAATTTACGTCAGAGGTCAATAGTACAGTCCTGCAATGCAAGTGGGGTCAACAGTGCCTGAGGGCTTGACTGTAGATCCCATGTGTCGCTGGGACGTCCCTGAGTACTCCAATCGTTTGCAAAACGCATGACAAAGACATAACTGTAATGCTGATGATGATTATGATGAGGACAGAACTACAGTGGCCACCAGGGAGCAGCAGAGTGTGTACTGTAATGTGAAGCTATAAACATGATGGATGCAGGATTTGAAAACAATTCCTGTTCTCGAAAATTTGGTTCCAGCTATAACCCCAAAAATATATATTTTTTTAAAGTGTATTCCTCTGTTTTACCGTAATTGTTGTTTAGTTTGAGTAATTTGATGTTATACAGAAAGCTAAATGGCCCTCTGGGAAGCAGGGATGCTGTGTGTACACATGGGAGAAAATGTGTTTAAGATCATGTAGATTCGACTTCGCTCACACTAGTCAATCATTTCCATTCTCCCTTGATTCAATTAGCTCTACTCGAAAACATGTGGATAATTTGGAAGCCCCGATAATTTTTCCTTTTGCCTTTCCCCTTCTTTTCTTTGGGGTGGGTTACAGAGTCAGATTCCAATCCTCTGACATTAAAAGGGGAAATAAACGACAAAGGGGCCCTGCAGGTTTGCATTAGAGACCTAATTGGTTTTGGCTTGAATGGGCTGCTAGCATTGCCAGACGTGGGCCCTTTGTGTTTTGCCATGTGGGAGAATTTGCCTGCGCTGGAGGTAGAACGAGGGGCTTGCAGCTCTTTTCTAAGTCACCCCTGCACTGTATGTGTGTGTGTCTGTGTTGATAATGTTTTTATATGAGGGAGATGTGTCTTTGCGGGTACAGTATGTACATTGAAAATGTTGTCGCATTTGTAAATGCATGTGCTTATGTGTGTGTCAGGCTGTGAGCCGAGTATCCTTCTCATTCCCTCTGGTCTCTGCGTGGGTCTTTTCCACCAGCACTACCACCTGTTAGTGTTTTACTCAGGCCCCAGGGCTACAATAACTGCAGAACCTTCCAGATTTGCTCATCAGGCTGATTGGATCAGTTCGCTTACCTCAAATCTGGCTCCCATTTCCTATTGCAGAATCAATGTGAGCTGGATTCCCCGGCACAGTTTAGCTGAGTCAAGATGGTGTGCAGGGGAACTGGTTTGATTTGAGCTGAGTTTGATTAATAACTCATGCGCAATAACATTATATTCCATGTGCTTCACTGCTGGATCACACTGAAGTGTTTGCTAAGTGTGGTTTTAGTGGGAAACGCAATATTTAGAGACTGGATTTATTGGGTCACTTTGTTGCCCAAAGCTCCGCAAGTGAGAACCACAACAAAGAATCTGACTTCTTCTGTTTGAGTGACAAAATGACAATTTAAACAGAATTTAATTACAGCTGTCATATATCTAATGTTACAGATCTCATGCTGTGAAAATTGGAGCCTGAGATTTAGATGAACCCTAATTGTAATGAAGCACTTACTACCCAGTGACAGGAAATGAAAATATATAATCTCTGCAGCCGATTATCAAGTTCCCTTGTGTTGAATCCCAAACCACTGCAAACAGCACCATCAGTCTTTCAGACAGATTTTTCAGAGGGATTTGTCATGTATTGTGTTTCGTGAGACATCTGAGCTTTCTGTGCTGTTGCCTGGTTCCAATTCAGCACACTGTGTTCCCCTGTCTATTACTTCAGACAGTGTGGCAACCTGAAGCAAAACTTAAAAAAAAGAGAACGAGAGGAGTGCCTAAACAGTTAAAGGAAGGAAAAACAGTAAGAGAATGAGAGTAGAAAGGGATTAACTGTCAGGGAGAATGTGAGGCTAATTGAATCCAGTTTAGCACAGCTGTTTCTTGTTGCTGTGCGGCACTACACGGAGCGGCTGGGACAATAGGATCCAGATGTGATCTTGCGCCGAGGATCACCCGCCAATAACAATCCTCAGAAATACCAGCCGAACAGGAGACGAGGGCTGTTGGAGTTGTCTGTGCTCACCTACCACCTGACAAATTATCACTTCTCTGCCTCTGAAAGATAATCTAGCTCCGCGCTTTGCACTCTTGATTGCGGGTCTCAGTCTGGCTCCTGAGCATGGTTAACACTGTCATTTTGTTATACTGCCAGTCACCACAATGACCTCTGCATTCAGGTGTCAGCAGGTAGCGTAAACATTGCTTTGACACATTTGACTATTCCAAAAAGGCTGCTCGCAGGGTTGGAGAGTGGTTTTGCATATTTGTCATATGGCTTTTGAAACATTCAGCCAAAAGGGATTAAGGCCTCTTTTGTGTGTTCTCCTGTTAAAAGTGCTTTATTCAAATCATCATGGAAAAAAACATGTATCCTTAATCGGGATCGTGGGATTCAGGTCCCATGATTTTGTGCAGGCATTTATTCGCTCTTCTAGTTTAAGTAGACGGACATTGGATGGGAACAAAAGGGTGTGATCACTTAGGATAACTTAGGTTAAGAAAAAAAAGGCAAGTGAAAAGAACTTATCACTACATTATGCTCTTTTAATGCCCTTGTCTCTCTATTCCCACTCCTCATACCTTTCACCCCCCTTCCACCATCTTCCACTTGGCTCAGACAAAGAGGAGTTAGCATTGGTTCCACCTTTTCTCCACGCTTTCCAGGGTTACTCCATCGCTCCTTCTCACCTCCTGTTTCTGTCTCCCTCCAGCCATCCCTCTTTGTTTCCTCTTTTTCCTTCCCTCTATTTCACACTGTCCCCATTTCTTTTCCATCTCCACTTAACTGACCTCATCCCTCGCTCCATCGCCACTCATCTGTCTTGGACACCACGCAGAGTCCAACTGCAGCTGGCCTGTCATC
Source organism: Sandelia bainsii (assembly GCA_032362345.1). Taxonomy (NCBI): domain Eukaryota; kingdom Metazoa; phylum Chordata; class Actinopteri; order Anabantiformes; family Anabantidae; genus Sandelia; species Sandelia bainsii. Next base: position 18,744,600 of record JAUMHL010000025.1, read on the forward strand.
ACCCAGGGGAAAGCTGACATCCAGCTGTGTATTAGTTTTTATTGAAGACTCCCAGTTTGTGGTTTGACAAGATGTAGGCAATATCACGCCATTTTTAAACTATCCTTTTTTAACCTCTTTCCACATAGTTAGTAATATCTGTGTATATTTAACAAGCCAAAATAATAATTATCAGCTGAAACACATGTAATGTGTAAAGTGTATGCAACAAATATTTTCAACAAGGTCTCTGACCCAGATCATTACTGTTTCACGCTCTGATAAACAATATAGAAGATGATGTGTGGCCTTGGCCTAGTCTCACTTTATCAGACAGACAAACACAGACACATGCAGTGAGTTTGACGCAGGATCTCAGCCTAAGCCAATATCACTCCCAAGCTCTTCTCCCCACATGTCAATTGTGAGTTTTATGACTTTTGTCAAGTTTGACTCATGTGTCCGGTCTCTGATTTCACTCCTGCTGGGCATTGTGCTGTCACAGAGCAGGACCTGCTCTTCTGCTACACACACATAAACTTGCACTGCACTCTGTCTGCTCTTGCTCCCAGGATGGAATGTGTTCTGAGTGCCGTTGTTTATGTGTCTTGTCCTCAGCTGGTGTCTCTGCTTGTTGTCTTTACTTATTTGTCCTAGCAGAGTGGTGTAGCGAGATGTCATGCCCATGCTGTATCTGCAAAGCAACAACAAAGCAAGTGCTGCCACAGCTCTCTGTTGTTATGTTGGGTAATATTTGAATGGTTTGCACTGCAAATCTAAGCAGGAACAATAAGGTTTAGTTTGGTTTGTTATGTCTTGAAATGAAAAAGAATCAGAACAAAAAACTGTAAATACACCCCCTCTCTATTACACATACATATTAAGGATTGCACTTCAACATTGTCAAGTCCAAACATCCCTGAGGCTTAACCTTGGGAAATGCCAACACATGCCTTTGAATGTGTGTTTGTGTGGGTGTCTGCGAGCAAAGCCAGCCGTTATCTTCCCCCAGCTTTAATTGAGCCCTTCAGAAATCCCTGAAAGTACTACTACACACACACACACACACACACACACACACAGAGTAAAGCCTGGAGGCTGTATCTCTGCCTGGCCAGGTGTTCCTGGCTTCGCTGCCAGATGAACCACCTGCAGATCACAGGTGTGGACATCGCCAGGGAAGAGAACAACACAGCTGCTCCAGCAGCCTCTGGGAGAGAAAAAAAGAGATGGAAGGTTTATATAGAACCAACAGCCAGTAAGAAGCTTCACACACATCAGGCAAAAATACAGAGTATAACGTTTTACAGTAGCATATTGTGAAGTGAACAATATACTATATATTTTTTCTAAAATATAACCTGTTGCATTGAGAGGTATTTCCAGTGCGTAGTTACTCACTGTCTGTGTGTGGGCTTGTCCACATCTTAGCAAGCACACTGTCTTTTAACACATGACTTATCCCAAACATGGAGTTGTTTATGAGAACTATTCATGTTTATGTGCAGACAACTGGGTGAGGCTGGCAGCAAGGAGCAAGTTCTGATTTGTGGTATCATTTCCAATTTTCCAATTAGCAAAAGTGCTGCATTTAAAGATTTAACAGGGAGTGCCATAGATGAATATCCCTGACAGCAAATCTGGTATATAAGTTAAACAAGAGAGTGTCTGGAGAAATGTTGAATAGTGAGTGGTTGTTGAATATCATTTAAGGGGAGTTATTGGTGAGAAGGGTTTGGCGTCTGGCTACACACTTGGCTTCTCTGTGTGGAAACTTTAGGAAGATGCAGCCAAGTGAGCGTGTGACCCACCACTCATAAATTTTACGCACACATGCAGCCACTCTCTCTGCCTCTCTCATAACAACACTCAAACACTTTCCCAACCACTTTCCCTCTCACTCGCACACGCTTTTACATGTATTTCTCTCTCTCCCCATAACAGCACGTGTTATATTTACCCATGTCTTTTTGTCTGTCTTCTATTTACACACATAATTTTGCACCCGAAAAGCAGCCGTGTGTCTCCCCTCTGTGTGCTGAGTGTAATAGGAGATCTGAGGGTTTTCCGTGGGTGAGTAGGCGGGTCAGGCCTTACTTAAACTAATGGCTCCCAGCAGTGTTGAATAGCCAGACACACTGGAGCCGAGGGCTGAGGTTTTGGAATGCCACTGCCGGCTCAATGCCTGCTTTTCATCGGCACCGAGTGAAGGAGAGAAAGAGAGAGAGAGAAAATAAGAGGGAGGAGGAAAATACGGGACCCATTTGTTATGGGTGATATGAGGATGGCTGAAAAGGGGGGTACAATGGAAGGACAGAGGGGGGCAAGGGGGGTGTTGTGGACTGTGGGGAGAGAGGGGAGGGTAAAGGCATGTTTGGGCTAGTGGGATGTCAGGAGGGGGTAAAGTACCAGTCAGTGATTGTTTTGTGTCAGAGCACCATGGGACCCCTCTGACCAGTCACTCATTTGTATTTAATGTCTTTGGCCATATTCACATGTATGTTTCCCCACATTAAAATAAAGCAAATGACTACTTTAATGATGGTGTGTTTCGTGTACCAATGACACAATAAAATACTGTTCGGGTGTCTCAAATACAAACAAACAGTGGTTTGTAATACTCACAGACAAGATACAGACAAGTATGGGAAGTTATCCCAGTACAGTATCCCCATCCACAGTATTATGTTTGGTCATAATGACCAACAGTGTTCACTGGGAATGTATGCTTGCATGTATGTGATTTGCCAACGCAGCACTGTGCTATATGACATCACGCTGACCTACAGAATAAGAGTCAGATTCAAATTTGTTTTCACTTGACTGCATCTTCTTGATGAAGCCACCTGTGTTGCCAGTCCTCACTGCTTAAATGCACCTGCTCATTCAAATGAATGAGAAGGACTGCATTTTTTCATGCTAAAATTTAATGCTAATGCTAAAATGAGTTTGATCGCAGCCTTAGGGATGACTATTGAACAACCCCTTTGGGACTGCAGATTAATGCAGATCATTTATCACACACACCTTTGATTCTATTTTTGTCCAAACTATCCATCAATCCAAACTACTGTTAGCATTTTTGACTTTCGTGAACACTCTCTATTGGTGACAGAACTAACGTTAGTGGTACCTTGTTAAGTTTTTGGTCATTAGTCGACTGTAGAGAAACACTTGACACTGCCCATGAAGATAAAAATGTAGTTGGTGGCAGTAATGCATCAGAAGGTATAGCATTAAACTTCAAAGACAGAGAACAAGAAAAGTATACTTAGCTTAGCATATTTTACCCCAAATTTGTACATGACACAAGACATCAGCAACACCTATTGTCTTCTAAAGCCTAAGTTTGTTCCGTTCACACTAACTCCAACCTCAATTTAACCAGAACTACACTAGAAATTTAAATTACCAAAATAACTTTCAAAAAAGCTCTGAAAAGGGAGATGTGTACAGAAAGAAGGCAATTGTTTTCTATTGAATAATGTATTATCAGTAAATTATTAAACAGTTGTCATTAATAGTCACTTGTTAAGGATCACAGCATAGAGATGCAAGATTTGTTTGGCTACCTAATATCTGTGTTTATTTTAATGTTATCATCGTAAAGCTTAAAAAGTAAGTAAAAAAATTAAACTTGTGAAAAAGTGTAATGTTGTGCAGGCATCTGAAATTAGAAACAGATATCTTGATACAACACATGGTAGTTTTGAACCACATTCTAAGTAATAACAGAAAGAAGCACAGAATCAGAGTCTTTGCCCTGAAACCTAAGCCTGTGTCATCAGGCGTGTTTGTGAAATGGTTTGTCCGTTCAGCCACACTACTTACCAGAACCAATTTGGTGGTTTGCCAACTGTCATTTAACTAAAATTGGAAGCAGAATAATATATGTAACTGAGTTTTTTATTTCTTTGGTGTTTAAGGATGTTAAAGTAGAAGTAAAAATGTTTGTAAATACATGTGTGGATAGGATAGGTAATGTTGTGGAAGTCTCATCCTTTTCCCGTAGCATCCTCTGATGCTAAATTTCACTGTCCAGAACAACTCATGTATCAGTTTTTTTGTATGACATTTATTTGACCCTGTGGACAGAGAGAAAATAGCCATCCGTTTAGCCTTGATTCCTACTGCTGAGAAGCGTCTTGTTCTGAGAAGATCTGTGTTTTTTTTCTCCTCCAGACATGGACCTGGACAATGACGTGACCCTATTAGATAAATGTAGAAGATGTAATAGAAAATGTGGCCATTGGAGATCAGACAGGGAAATCTAAGGCTGCATCACATTAGGCAGCATCAGGAGTCTGAACTGTTAAGAGATTGAGGAAAATAGGGGAGGAACAGAGGGAGGGGGACCATGCCGGTAAGATGATTAGAGACAGGGCAGGGCAGAAATGCTGGGGTTTGGTGGGAAAAACAAAACAACATGAAGGACTAACTGAAAGAGACATTTTTATCACATATCCAGAAACAAAGGGAGCGATTAGAGAAGAAGATAGTAAGAGGGCCCTGACACACTAAACCAATGTTCTTTAGCCATTGTTGAATACGTGTAGCTGCTGGTAGTCAGCAGTTTTTACTCACTGTCTGTTACTATTGACTCTAGTCAGCTCATATTGGCAGCAATTGGTTGTTTCGATTAGTAAATCAGTAATTTAACTCATTTGTTTTGGTCTTTGCTTTTTCTTGTCTTCTTCCACATGAAAATGATGATGAGCCAAAAGCAATACAAAACAAACTTTTACAGTGCCAGTTGCAATTTTTAATCATCGTGCTGTTCTCATGAACATTGTAGTTTGTTTCATTTATCTTTTGTCTTTGCCTGATTTGTTTATTCCGTCACTTGTCCTGGTCTGGAGTTCCTGGTCGAGGTTACTGGCAACTGGGCGGTAGAATGAACTGTTCTGGCTCACATCACAGACACATCCACTGCATGCACACAAAATCTCAAGACTGACTTAATACAGTTTGAAGTGAGAAAGCGTATGACTATATATAAACTATGGCTGGGAAAAGAATACAAAGTGACTTTTTTTTTTACTTATGAAAATCTCTGTCATCATTTCACACTGATTTGGCATCAACTCTCCCAGTGAAATCCCATCACTCAGAGTATCCTTTCAAACTCCTCAGTGAATGCTGGGAACAAAATGCTCTCACCATGTGTGAGTTGTATTGCCTTATAAAAACAAATGTGAGTCCAGTTGTACAGTGAGTATTTGACGCAGTCTTCATTTTTCCCAGCAGTGTTGATGAGGCCTGTTGCCCAAGGGATCGTGTTCCATCAGAGGATATCTCACATTTCCCATCTTTCCTTTTGACATTAGCTACAGTAGAAGCCTGTTGGTGAAAATATCAATCACTGACTGGGCTGTTCTAATGAAATCAGGGTGACTTATTCCTGGTCCCCTTTTCTGCATCCTGGTGTTCCCGCAGATCTGTGGTCAACTGATGGAAGAGGATTTGTGTATTCTATTGTGGTTGTTAAACCCCAGCTACTGTATGTAGAGATAGCCTTGTAAAATGGAGTTTAGCTATCAGTCCCCTTATGCAGTCAGATGCAGTCTCCCATTCTCACCACACAGACCTCTTCTGTTTGCCATTCATGTAGCCATAGGCATGCTGCATCAGCATCTATTGTGATGGTAATTAGACTTTTAGAAAGCACCGTTTTCACTAGAAACACATGTGCATCCAGTGAGGATGTCAGGAGTGTAAAGACTGTGTTAAGGTGAATGGCTGGAGTTTGTCGTCAGTTACAAATTTGTTTTATTGGTGTGTGAAATATCATACGGCCACTGTATTTTTAATATAAAAAACTGTGAGTAGTATTGAGCAATATTTAAATATGTCTTAAACTATACCTTAAACAAATTAATGAATATTTGAATAAAGCAAAGAAAGGTACAGTACATTAAATCTTTATTTCTTTTTTTCACCCTTATGTGATTTTTAATGTACAAAAACATGTTACATGTGATTTTAGTGATGCCTATCTTATTTACACAATCACCAATCCCCTAATCCCACTTCTCCTCCTCTCATTTCTTCTGTTCTCTCTCTCAAAAAAAAGAAGCTGTTTACTTTTTCTAAAAGAGGAAGTTTGGCGAGGGAGCGTGTGAACAGAAACAGATGCTGCATACCCTCTTGTTCTGTCATTCTCTCCCTCACTTTTTATCTCACATACTTGCACACAATGGCAAACAGCTGCATGATGCTTGAGTACAGTTGATACAGTTCGCATACATACAGCATACTGACTCTTTGGCACACCGATTACTTCTGCTATAATCCCCCTGAAATAAATTAAATAGTCTTCCCTTCAAGAGGAAATGTTTTAAAAAGCTTATACATACAGTACATATTTGATGTTTCCACATGTTGGATGTCAAAATTGTACAATTTTGTTTAGTGTGCTTGGTGGTAGTAATAAATCATTGGAATTACATTTTCTTTTGAGTCAAACATGAACCCAGTGTTCAAGTCATTGTGGTTTTGTCATTTAGTCCTGAAATGAGTAATAAGTAAAAGTCAGTTAGTGGCAGTTTTCATTAGCAATGACTTGTTACATCTTCTCAAATGTCAATCTTCTGTTCTAACCATTGTTAAACATGTCAGTTTGGTGTTTGGGCACTGGAAACTTTTGTTGGGCATTTGCTGTAATTTTTTGGCATTATTTAAACTACACAAATGAATTATTCAAAAGATTTATTGATATAAACTAAATAATAATGCAAGTAATTATTAGTGGCAGTCCAGGTCTTTGATCATTCACCTGTATTGTTTCAAGCATAACATACTGTACATGGTTTGTTTATTATATGGCCTTCTATACTGAGATAACAATATGATTAATATTGTTTTGTTGTGATTTTGCCTCTACTCTTTAGAAACCCTACATTTCCTGAAAACCTTTATGAGAAAAAGTAAAAGAGGGAAAAAAGTTAGACCTCACCCATCTTAACAGTGGTGTGGTAACCTAGGTGAAATCAATTTTTAGCCTATAAGGAAAATTAGCAGCCACCTGCCAGTCTGTACACTGAGTGTAAATCTATGTTTGCTAATAGTCTTTGTCCATCAGCAGTGTCAGCTGCAACTCATATGTTCCACAGTAGCATGTGGATTGCAGTATATAGCTTCATCTTTCCACCCCCTCCCTCCCTGATTCTCACAGCCACCTGGCCTTGCCTGTGAGCCTGCTGGCTGACCAGATGCACCCTGAATAGAGCAGGCCTACAAGGAGAGAGGATGGGAGAAAGAGGTTATTTTTGGTGATTACTCAGTCAAATGTATTTTATGCAAACCCCTGGCAACATAATAACCCACAAAAAACCATAACATTGATAAAAACAAACAGCTTTAATTACTCATTAGTGTGAATTCACCTTTTTCTACAAGGGCATAAATAACATTAGCCATTTTCATAGGATTACATAAGTCACCCAGTGCTGTTGAGGACTATTTATTTGTGTATCACACACTGATTGAGTTCTCTCAATTGTCTGTTGTCTAATTAAAAACAAATTGACTTCTCATTTACCTCAGTCTTAGATTTAGCTTAACACTGTCCTCTGTAGCTTCTAGAAGCAAATAGGCAGTGGGAATAATAGGTAGCAGTGAATAAAGCATGCCGACTGCCCAGTCTCAGCCAGGCTCCATTATCTTAACCTGCATTGTCTCTTTAGCACCACTTGTGCACGAGGCTGGGCATAAATCAGACAGTGATTTAAGTTTAACTCAGTGAAGATGGAGCACAGTGGATAAGAGAGTAGAAGAGGAGAGTAGAATAACTCATTCATGTTCCTCAAGTGTCCCCCAATGGGTTGGCGGGCAAGCCAGAGCTGAGGAGCTGAGGCGGTTGCATTAAGGAGCTGAGACAAAAGAGGGCATCAATGAAAAAGGCTAGAAGGGGGTCGGTTAGTATAAAAACATTTTAAATGGAGATCCCCACTTCTCTTGAAGGGGCTGAGGAGAGGGAGAGGGGTTGGACACGGGGGGGGGGGGGGGGGGGGGGGGGGGG
>JAUMHL010000025.1:18752608-18775883 GCA_032362345.1 Sandelia bainsii
CCCCCCCCCCCCCCCCCACACACACACACACACACACACACACACACACACACACACACATACATATACACACACACATATGCAGATGAACACACACTTTTGTCTCTTGGCATGGCCCCTTGTTTAGCCTTTAGGTGCCAAAGCAATTAGTTATGTTAATTGCAGAGTCCATTGACGGTGAATGCAGGTTGAATAGAGCCAGTCAGCAGTGGATTATTGGCTAGGATCCATGGGGGAATGGGTGGGGAGAGGGGCTTGGGAGGATTGGGGAAAAGGGTTTGTGACGTTGCAGGAGCTCCGGGCCCATGAAAACAGAAGAGAGGCCAATGTGTGGGAAAATAGAGGAGGAGCTACAGCCCAAAGACCGAGATTGAGAGGGTGGGAGGCTCAGAGCCTGAGAGAGCGAGCATGAGAGAGGAAACAAATTCAATGAGAGAAAGAGAGCGTTAAACGAAATAAGTGCAACAGCAGATGAAAACAGAGTAAAGGCGATAGTAAGGGAGATAGACAGCTTCACATGAGAGAAAGCCAAAGAGCAAAGATAGAAAAAGAAAGTAAGAGACAGTGTATGTAGTGCAGTGTTGCACTGGTCTGCTCGGTTATCTATCTCCATCTGGGTGCCATCTGTGTCTCTGGCGCTGGCCTTCGCCACACTGGAGCTCACATATGTGGGAATGCAAACACATGCCTGACATATGAAGGCGTGGAGTCAGAGAAAGAGACAAAAAGGAAAGGATAAGAAATCCAAATTCTGCCACTGCAGCTGGCTTTTTCAAAGGACTAAACAGTGGACTCTACTAGAGTGGAGGTAAGAGAGAAAAGTGGCAGTTTCACTCTGGAATGTGCATTTGTGTATTTGTGGGTGTAATTTTAGTGAATATTGCAATTATGTGCATAGTGCATGTGCGTGTGTCCCATTCTAATTCCCAGAGCTGCTCTGTACTGTACAGATGGTGCCTCATCCTTTCCTCTTTATCTCTTCATCCTTTTCTAATGATGTAGGGGGAGAAGAGCGATGAATTTTTATGCCTACTTACTTTACCTGTGCACAGAAAACGTCTGTTGCCATATGGACAAAATACTGATGTAGAAAATTCAACATGATACACAGCCTTACTGTTGTAGTGTAGACGTATATGGCAATTTCCTTGTGTGTTATTGAGAAGTTGTTTGGTTTCAAGGAACTCCACGTGCAGTATAAATGCTCCTCAGCCATTAAATACTTTTGAAACTTTTCATGTTTGGCATCATGTGTGAACACTGGTAGAAAGAGTTATTTTTGAATTACATGTTTAGGAAAGTTAATGTCTCAGAATGCAGTAAGATATGAAGATTTTATCTGAGAATAAAAGCAGTGACATTCCTAGGTCTAGCATCTAAAACATGAAGCTATTTGTTGCTTGTTTCAGCTTGCTATTGATCTCTCCATTTTCTTCCACATGAGGCAACTCTGAGAAAAGTCTAATCTAGCTGGAATTGTTATGTGTGGGACCAGATTCTCCTTTTTTTGTTTTATAATATAATAAAATGCTACCTGAACTGGATAAATAAACCCAACAATATGTTTGGCTCCATGTGTGAAAGGGGTTTAAGTCTCTCAGCTGCCATTTATTCAGAGAGTAATCAGTTCTCCTACATGGCAAGCAGAACAGAAGAAAGTAGGTAAAGAAGACTTGTGCATCTGTTGTACAGTATCTCAGGCATATGGCAAGAGGAGGGAAACTGTCAGTGTCTGTATTTCATGCTGTGCCTACATGTTACACAGTGCAAATGTCACATTGTGACTCCGGTTTCAATACTGGAACCCCTTTTTTCTGATATGGGTATATACCGTGTTTTTGTGCATGGAGGAGGTGTGTGAGGGAGAAGCAAACAGAGAAGCAGACAGAGAGAGACCTGGCTAGTGTCACACCAAGCCAGGCCAGTCCATCAGGGAGATAGGAGCGACTAACTGTCGGCTGCACAGCCTCAAACCAGAGACACCTGTCTGGTCTGCTGGACACTGTCATACTCTTGAGAGCAGGCACTGTTCTGTGTCTACATGCATGTGTGTGTGTATGTGTGTTTCTTTCTACATGTTGATGATTTATTTTACCCCCATTCATTCCTGATGGGCAGTTGCTGTTTTTCTCTGCACATTACATACACAGAACTTTACAGTTTTGTCTTAACTAATGGCTGTTAAGAGTGTGTGCATGTATCTACCAGGTGTCTTGTAGAGATTTTGTCTACTGAAGAACAAGGCTGCTTGCCTTGAAGTTTTTTGTTGTTTTTTCTTTCTGACCTCAATCCCAGCTGTGACTTTCTCTACTGACAGTGTAGTAATAAATGGAGAAGCAGACAACCATGACCCTGTGCTAATATCTGAAGAATTCGTCTACTTAAGACCTCTTTTTTTATCAACACACAGAATAGAGCAGCTGCATGAAGAGTTTCATGCAGGAAACACTCGAAAAGGTGCAGTGGCGAGAACTGTGATATCTGGCCCCAGGGGCTCTGAGATTGTGTTTGAATGCATGCATTTGCTTATGTGTGTGTGTGGACATGAAAGGGTTAGGTCATTTACTCAACAGAAACGGCTCAGTCACCACAGATCGCACTCTGAAAGATTGTCTCATCGCAGTCAATGTCTCCTGACTGTGTAAATGGCTTTGTGTGTGTGTGTGCAGATAGGAATCTATCTGTCAGTCTAATCACCTGCACTTCCATCTCTCTCCTATTGCAACCCAACTGACATTGTATGAGAGTCCTTCTCATTGTGCAAAGTGCAGGAGTCAGAGGTCTTCTAACCCTTTACTGACCTGAGAGTCAAGCTCAGTGACCCAAGCTCAGTGACTAACCCCAGTGGTCTAGTGTTTTCTGAGAGGGAAAGAGCATCAGCACACGTTTAAAAGGCTGTAAAATGACCCCAATTGAATTCATCAACTGCATCTATTCAGGTTCTGAAGATTTGATTTGAGTTTTATTGGCTGCGTAAATAAAGGAATATTTAATTACATGAATTCTCTCTTCTATTGTACTGAGGGCATACAGGAAAAAAGCTTGCAAGCGGTACTAATCACTTTGTAACTAAACGAGTCCACAACAATCTTCAGTGAAACACAGCTGCTAACATGTTAGAAAGTAACAGCATGGGCATCTTACTGGTATCATTTATAGGAACAGCATATTAATGCTGAGAGAAACACCTGTCTTTAGCTTGTTAGTTAGTTTAACTTTTTTTATTTGTTTAATTCAGTATTTGAGATTACTGCAAGAACTGAGATGTAACTTACAACTTGCATGTAGATCATGGAATACAACAACTAGCTAAGCAAAGCTGCCGTGTGTTGATTGTCAGTTTGTTCGGCAGCACTCATTTTATTCATTATTTATTCATAGTTATTATGCTTGTGTTATTGTTTTAGATTTAGTCATTTGGCCGGTGCTTTTATCAAAATCTACTCACAAGTGAGAGACACAAACACAGGAGCAACCTAGGATTCGGTGTCTTGCGCAAGGACACTTTGACACGTGAAGCAGAGACGCTAGGGATTGAACCCTACATTTGGTGGATAAGCTGTTTTATCCCCTGAGCCACATTTTATGACAAATGTTATGAAAGCTAAATTTTCGAATATTTAAGCAGTGAGGCACAGATAGACAGAGGAAACACAGATATTTAGCGAATCCCAGCAAAAAATGGGCAGCATTTAAACTTGAGTAACTTTCCTGGAAAGCTAACTTTCCAACGTAAAACAATAAAGGAAAGGAGCAATAAATATTGAATTTACTTGTGTTACTTGGTGTGTGGGTGGACAAGAAATGGGTGGTACTGCCTCTCCCTATGAATTGTCTCTCTTAGTCATTATTTTCTCTCTTTCCCTTCTGTCTCCTTCTGAGAAAGTGCATTTCCACTAACAAAAGAAAATAAATTATTTCTGCCTCTTATCATGACTCTTGACTGAGACAAAAAAAAAAAAAGTTGTGTTCTTGAACATATGTGCACTCAAACTCGTACAGTACAAATATGCGTCTGCCCGCACATTCACAAACACAGACTCATCCTCGACAGCTATCTCTGTCTCATTCTTCTCATTGTTTTGAGCACAGCTGGCTTCTTTGTTTGTGCTTATCTGTCTCTCTCAGCAGCTGTTGAGCTCTGGTCTTTTATACATCTGGGCTAAGCTTGCCCACAGCTCTGTTTATAGAATCTGTCGACCATTCCTACTACATGGCTTTAATTTACTGCATCCTCAAATCCTCAGGGTAACAGATCATTATTCTGTATAGCAGAGAAAGGACATGTCTTTATTGGGGTGGAAAGTGGCCCAGTTTGTACAGCAGTTGTCAACAAACCCGAGGGTGAGAGGTTCGATTCCCAGTCCCGCCAGGCTACATGTTGAGGTGTCCTTGGACAAAACACCAAAGCCGCGTAGTAGCACTGACATTTGCTGTCTGGCAGCTGTCCAAACAACTATTTCCCCAAAGGAATCAATAAAGTATGTCATTATTATTATTTACTACAAAACACTAAGTAGGCCTAAGTAGAGTTGTTATTAGTAGTTTTTCCTGAGGCTTGCCTATGAGCTTATTGACACGACATGTAACGTGTTCGGCTGAAAATATATTTTTTAACTGATCTGATCTGAGGAACATGAAGGAGGCTAAGGACTGAACCAAAAAATGCATGTAAAATGCCAAAAAAGTATGAGTAAACGTCTTGAGATTAGCCTAATGCTACACTCTGAGTCATTGCACCAAATCTTTCAGTCTGGGTCAAGAAAAGCTCTGTAAATGTCTTCAGCAGGGCCTGAGTTGATAGCAACATCTGGTTGGACCTCAGCCGAGGCCATTTGGCTGTTGAGGCCGCTGACACCTGGTCTGAAACAGGCCGGTCTTAATGTTCTCTTTGTTTTCCCATGTCTAAGGCTTGTATTTTGTTTTATGGACTTCTGTAACTCACTATTTCAGAGTTTGTGTCTGCACATGAACGTCATCCAAAGTACGGAGTTGAGGAAAAACAGTATTTTGCCTGGCTGCAGTTTGAGTTTAAAATGTATAGGAGCCATCATCTTAATCCTCCAGACACAATGATATACATCTTCACTGTGTGCCAGGAAACCTCTGTAAATCTTTTTAGCCATAATGTGATTTTTTGTTCACCCTGAAATGTGCAGGATTAAAAAGAAAATAGAAACAACTAATTAATAATTGTAATTGTAATGAGCATACATTAATGAATGCTTTAGCTGATTAGTTTTCACTTGTTGGTTTTGGCTTCAAATAATGAGTCTCGTCATGATTGATGGGCAGGCTAATCAATTAGTTATGGAGAGGTGAGAAGGTTGTAACCAGAGAGGCAGATAATCTCTTGGCTTCAGAGAAGGGTAGCTCTTGTCGAGAGGGTTTGTGTATATGTGATATGTGGCCATATATGTCTAAGTGTCACGGCTTTTCTGGTTTTAAGGCCTGATTGACAGATTCAAATTGTTCCTGTTATGTCACAGTTGTTATTTGTGTGGGTGTGTGTACATCTGCCTCAGGCAAGCCATTTCACAGGTGTGCATATGTTACTTCAGAGATAATGCTGACAGCCAGTCACAAATTCAACACCTGGTAAATGGGGCCAACACACAGATGTTGACACACTTACAGCACTAGCTCCATGGCCCAGGTGTGTGATCTGTATCTTTGTCAAATACATAAAATTTACTACATTTACTTGGTCCCCAGACATGGGACTTCTTGCTTGTTGTATATTTTCGTGGGAAATAAGGACTGTATATTTATAGATTTGACTACAGGATCTAGAAGTAATAATACCACATAGTTGGAAGCTTCCACAGTATTTGAAAATGTTCTTTTACTAGTAACATCAGTGTTACTCAACATGAAGACATGGGAGGTATATGATACAGGTCCTTATCAAAGAACCAGCTATTTTTCAATGCAGTTTCTCTTTTTCCTCAGCTTCTGCTGTGACTGTTGTATCCCCATCCAGTGCTTGGAAGAGCTTTAAATGCTTTTCATTTTGTCTGTTCACAAAATTTAAAGTTGCCTATTCACAAAGTAACAAAACGTCTCATCCCACTTTGCTACTCTATAAGGCAGGGGTGTCACATTAAGTTTCAGATGATATAGTGATAGGGTTTGGGGAAGTTGCAATGAAACATAAAACATGCTAGGATGAATCTCTTACTGCAGCGTTCTGGAGTGTTTACAAGGTCACCAACTTCAAACCCCGTCCAACTGCTCTCTCCCTGTAGTCTGACCTCATGTACACGTGGACATAATGGTCCATTCTTGCTATCCACCCTCTGCCAAACCTCCTCTCCCTCTTCTGCTTCCAGCATCACATCACTGTGCCTCTTTTTACTGCTCATTCTTAGCTTTTATGGACAATGTCTGTCTGACTTGCCGTCCCCTCTTGCGACTTTTCTCTCACTTTGCCACTAAGTACATTTCCATCCCTGGGTCAATTTTTTCACTATGTGGCATAACAGCAGTGTTTTTGTAATTATCTCACTGAGTGACGAGGTTATGTGAGGGCTTCTCTTTTCACTCGAGGAGCACATCTGTGCTTCACATATGTGCCTTGAAGTCATGCACATGTTTTCTATCCATTCCCTTACCTCAATTTTTCTACCTCTAAAGTTGCCTCCCTTTTTCTCCACCTTTTCCTCTGTGTATATGCATACATATTTCTCTTGCTTTCCCCCTTACTGTCAACCTTGCCACCTCCTCATCTCTCCCCTCCCTCGCAGAGTGAGGAGCAGAGTGTTGACATTGGGTTTTGTCCAAATATGTAGTCTACGGGAATGGAAGGTGGTAATGAGAGCCAAGAAAAACAGCCTGGCTCTGAGTCTGACAACCAAGCTTGTCTTTCTGATGAAACCAAATGAAAACAGTATTTTCTGTCCTTGTTACCCTCCCCCACCCCCTCCATCCTTCTCTCCCTGCTTACATTCCCTCTTCTTCACCTCAGGCGCCTCAAATTTGCAGACTAATTTCATTTTTGGATTGTCTGTAAACATATTACTGTGATAATACACAGACAACATTTTGGTCATAGTATGAAGACAAATGATAAAGTCAATTTTGCTGTAATTGGAAATATAATCATTTTCATTAATATGTGCAAACTTTTTTCAAATTAACACAGTGACAAAAATTTAATTCCTAAAATGAACAGTTTCATTTAAGAACTTAACATGAAAATAAAGAAATGACTGTAAATAACTGTATAAAAATAGTTTTGCAATGTGTAGCTTGTTGTCGTATTGTAAACAAGTATATTGTAAAGTCAGTGGTAAAAAGACTGTGTTGACTACTAATGTGGAAGTAACTGTATCAGGCTGTTATCAATTGAAGAGGTGTCAGCCCCAAGAGAGCAATAATATGAATTAAGTTGATCGAAGTAAACAGAAAGCACACGTGTCTCTTGATTTTCAGAAATTTTACACTCTGCATCCCCTCTCTACAATACTTGTCCTAAGCACTAATATTAAGTCCTTAAACTCATTGTCTAGTTGTGAGGTTTAAAACAATAACCTGACACTGAGAGAGACTGTGCACTGTTGAATTATCTGTTTTATAAGTGGATGTGGTTGTACTGGTGCATGCACCCTTGTCTTTGCAGTGTGTTTGTGAGTGTGTGTGCGTGGGTGGAGGTCAGGAGGGAGTGCAGGATAGAGGAACAGATGTGTGCTGTATTGTGGTGGTGTGCATGGACGGACGGGGACCAGGTGCAGCCTTTGTCTCCCTGGCATTTAAGTCCACTCGCTTGCATTCAGTTGTCTCGTGCCTCCCCTCCCCTCCCCTCCTCTCCCCTCCTCTCCCCTCCTCTCCCCTCCACATCTCCCTCCTCCTTTCTCCTCTTCTTGGAGGGAAGGCAGAGATGTGTGTGGAGGAGGGGGCTGCCTTGGCTTAGTGGAGGAGGCTCCAGCAGTCCCTTCTGCACCTCCCCCCCCCACCCCCACCCCCACCCCCCCACAGGTGACTGTTGGAGGTCCCAGCTGGCCAGCTCTTGGCCGATTAGATCCATATGGCACAGGAGGAGAAGGAGGAGGAGAGAGAAGTGCCCCTCAGTTGCCTGGGTGCAAAGGGGGCAGTTACAGTAGCTTGCCCCTTTTTTTTTACCATGAGGTTCAAGACAATTCTTCTGTTTTTACACTTTTTAACTATTTTGCCTTGCTGTTTGTCTGGGGATTTTTATTATTTCACCTGGTGATCAGTTGCTGTTGTCTCTGTTTTTTGTCAAAATGTTTTTGTTGCATATCTTATGGGGAAAAGAATGTTCTTTTTGTCTCAAATGATGTGCATGGTTGACGGTGATTATAGATTTAGCACTTTCAATAAATATACTGATTCTTTGGAAAATACACTTGTGCACTGTTTAACTGAAATATAGGAAGTTCAGTTTAATTTCTGTACACTCACAGATCAGTATATGTTTAGTATTAGCTTTTCACAAAGAGTAGAAATGTGTGTGAAAAGCTAATCATCTCCAAAAAGAGAAAAAATGTTTTTTCTTATTAAATGTGTAATAAACATTGCTCCAGTATATTTAGTATAGCTCAGCAAAGGACTCAGCTAAACATGCCCATACCATTATCTTCTTGTGTAACTCTTGTTAAGACAAGACAATGTCAATTCACAAAATCAGTATTTCTTTGACAAGCTGTTTTAAGGTTTGATTTAGTTAGCAGTGTTGCATGTTTATGTGTGTGTCCGGGACTGTTACCATGCCTCTGTTCTGAGCTCACATATTTGTAGCATTGCACAAGCTGTGAATTGTATTTTTGCTCACTGATAAATTAGTGAGGCCTGTGTTACATCTTCTCTCACCTCATCCACAATGACAGGACACTGATACCAACACAGTTTGCGTGCACACACAACGTCACATCACCACACACACTTGCACATACATGCTAAACAGCTGCCGATCTCTCACAGAGAGATTAAACTTCTGAGTTTAACCATGAGCTGAATAATCCTTAACACTGAACACATTTATTTAAACATCACATCAAGTGTGATTTATTTGTACTGAGTCAAAGTAGGCTATCCATTCTCACTTTTTCCTAAAGAGCTATGTTCTCTGCACTTCATTTGCTTGTTGTTTCCGATTTAATTATTTAATGGATTGCTTCCAGTGGCTCAGTGCAAATGTCCCTGTTCTGTTTTTCTCTCTCTCTCTCTCTCTCTCTCTTTCTGTGACTCTGCATCCCTTTCTCTCTCATTTCGAGCCTTATTCTGAATCACCTGCAGAGGCAGAGGCAATTAAAGACAAGTGAATGTTTTAATGCAGACGAGTGTCACCTGAGCTGAACAAACAAGGAACACCTGGCTAGCAACAACAGTCATCACCACATATGCACATTGCTTTTCCATCCCTGCTACAACAACTGATGTGGAAAGCAAATAAGTCAGCGCCGGCTACAAACAAGACTATAAAAATGTATATGTACCATCATCTGTTTGAGAAGAGCAGCAGCACAGAACGGTATGATCAGAATTTAGAATTATATCAGAAATGTCAAAGTTTTATAATCAGCATGCAATGGGCCGTTCACAGCGTTATCCCCTTTGCTTCAAAGTGTTGTCTATGCATCATGGTATTTTCATGCAATCCTGTTGATGTGTGGTGAGGAGCTTTGTGTACCTTGCCTTTTTTCCATTAGACCAAAGATGACAGGTGGCATTTAGACCAGACAAACATGACACATCCTCCTCTAAGCCAATATTCACCTGAGTTAACATTTGACCACTTTATGCACTTTGTTTGTGTGTGTTTTGTGGCCGCTGTGACAGCTGCCTCCCCTGACAGTCCCTGAGACTATATATGGTGGACTCAGGTGCTCGCAAGCCAGATGAAGTCATCCAGCTATGTACCCTGTCTAATTGACAAGCGGAGGCAATTCTCTATGGGCTGTCAGCACTACATGCACACACACACACCTGATGTCTCCTGTTTTGGTCATTACCTCTGGCTCGACCTCTAACGACAGACCAATCAGCATCTTAAGATTGTGTGAACACAGCTGCAACCTAATTTCTGAGTTCTATGCTTAAATGGATGCACAGCAAGACGTGCACGTAGCGGGCAGTTTATTAGGAACACCAAGCTAAAAATAAAGTAGCCTAATACAACGGCTCTGCAATTAACCTTCCCTTCATGAAGGTGATCATTTTTTGTTTGAACTGTTTCAAAGAGGTGTTCATTCAACTGTGTGATCACTTGGAGGCTGTAGTTTCTGCTGTTGAACTCCACTGCATTGTACAGTGATGTTTCTCTTCTGTGCCTCACTAATAGACATGTGACAGACATTCTGATGTTAGTTTAATGTAATACGATTCAACAGCTGCACAAACTACATCTCCCAAACAATCATGCAGCTGAATCAGCAAGTTTCTTATTTGTGTACATGTCTCTGTCTGTGTTGCTTGTTTATGGCCTCATTATTCTATGGCCTGTCAGTGAAACAAAGCTTTACAATGATGACAGTTAATTTGGAAACAAAACTACTTTTTACTGCCAGTAGAGAACTGTTGTGATTTGTTATCATGTCAATAAAGGACTTGTGAATATATTTTCATAAATTTTTACAACACTACAATGTAGCACAAGAAGAATGCCCAAATCTTATCTATGTGTGTACATATATGAAGTTGTTTACATGGTAGCGGTGTTGACACTAAGGCCATATGCCCCGTTGATTCTGTTATTGAGATGTCAGTCTAATTTCCTGGCCATACGGACAGAGTGTGCAGAGCTTTGGAACCGGTGTGTGTGCATGCTGCAGGCTGCTTCCTGGGGTGCACTGGCAGACTGAGTGTGTGGTGGGTATGACAGTCCAAATGTCTGCATAGATCCCTTCTTCCTGCCCCCTATGTGGGTGAACAGGTGGAGAGATGGCAGGCAGGCCACAGGGCTGAGAAAGAATGAGAGGGAAGGAGGCAGAGGGAGAGAAAGAGAGGGTGAAAAGGACTGGAAAAACAGAAGGACAAACAGTCAAGGCTGTATAGCTGTATAAAGAGTTGCAGACATGACAGATGAGTTGCATGGGGTATATTTAGAAAGCGTACAGAACAAGGGACTCGAAGAAAGGAAAACAGGGTTGAGAGCTTTGTCAAGACTGATGCAAACTAAAAGATCAGTGAGATCTATTGTGTATACACATACAGTATATCTACATTTAGTAAATTACCTTCTCTGAATGCTCGTATGCTATGCTATGTATTAATTTCCATATGATTCTACATATTTTTGTAATAATAAAATCCTAAATATTTCTAAAAATCATTCAATAGTCTCTGTACTACTTTTAAGTTCTTTTGAGTCACATACTAATGGCTTATATGTTCCAACTTAAGCCTTTATAAACTGGGACCCTGTGACTCAAGGCCATGCAGAGTTCATAGCTGTGAAAAAGATATAAAGGATGCAATTGAAGCCAAAGCTCTAAAACCATGAAACCACATTTAAAAAGCTGCTCTCTGCTGACCCATGACCTGTGAGCCCATGCTTGTCTATTAATCGTCCATTCTTGAAGCAGTTAGAAAAGTCTGATCCACTCTAAATGGAGACGGGACCAAGCCTTCATGGGTTTCCAGGAACACAAAGGCAGCTTCTGATCCCACATCTCCCCACCACCA
The DNA here is from genome assembly GCA_032362345.1 of Sandelia bainsii. Classification (NCBI taxonomy): domain Eukaryota; kingdom Metazoa; phylum Chordata; class Actinopteri; order Anabantiformes; family Anabantidae; genus Sandelia; species Sandelia bainsii. The sequence continues at coordinate 18,764,252 of JAUMHL010000025.1, forward strand.
CATTCCCCATTACACTTTCTTCAAGCCCCTTATCTGGTGGTCTCATTCAGAGGCAATAGCATATTGAGAAGTTGCGTTTAACATTCAAAAGCTTTGCCGATCTTGTTAGTAAAGCGTGAAATAGCCCGTCCCTTCACTCTTTGTCCCTCCACCACATTTTTATTGGGTAGCTCAATGAGGGGGCTTTCTTCTCCCTCACAATGGGCTTCTTCAGCATCTCTTCAGTTATTGATCTGAATGGTTGGGAGTGAAGGTCTAAACTTTAGACATCTGGCCCTTTGATGGGGGTGGGGTATCTGATTCCCTGGCAGTATGTGTTGTATGATTTGAAGTGGGTTGGAGGGTGGGCATTTTTGTTTTCTTTTTTTACTATAGAGCTGAAGCTTTTCCATTTAATTTTGCCACACAGCTGAGGAAAACCCTTTCTATTTATGTATTTGTGCTTTAGTGAATTAAATTCCCTCATTTCATTTTATTGTTTTCAAGTAAGCAATGTGCTGACCTCACTTCTCCCTTTCTCTGCAGACAGTAGAGAGAAGAAGAGCCCTGCCATGCCCGGTTCTCCTGTGGATGCTAAGACTCATTCCAGATCGGCCACCAGCAGCAGCGCCAGCTCCACTATGCCACCCCTGCCTTCTGTCAACCCCAGTGGCCCTCGTCCGGCCTCTTTTTCCACCACAGCATGTAAGCGACATTCTTAAATTCTTTTTTTGTCCATACATCATTTGACTGCTTCCACCACAGTCTATCCATTCATAAGCTAAAACTGTAAAATGTGTTTTTAGTGCATCTACTCCTAGTCTGAATTGATCAAATCCACTAAGGTGGAATTATTAGTCATAAAACAGAGTCAAAAACATCATATATTTTCTCCTCTTCATCTTGCCTTTCCACCCCAGTGACCAATGGGAATCATCATTCCCCACCAACCCTGAATGCAGTGCCATCTCCACCGCAGAGATACAGCAACGGACCATCCTCTTCCTTTTCCTCATCGCTGGCTAACCAACAGCTGCCAGCCACCTGTGGGGCTCGACAGCTGAGCAAGCTGAAACGTTTCCTGACCACGCTGCAGCAGTTTGGCAATGACATCTCTCCTGAGATTGGAGACAGTGTCCGAAGCTTAGTCCTGGCTCTTGTGGTAAGTCCTTAGTTTTCATGTTAAAGAAGAAAAAAAGCAGTGTCATGTAGAAATGCATTTCATCCTCTGTTTATGGCTTTAAATACTGTTTTAACATTTCTGTTGCACAGTGATTCGATTGATTTGTGGTTTCTTAAACTTCACATTCTCTGTCTTCTAGAATTCAACTGTTACCATTGAGGAGTTTCACTCACGCCTTCAGGAGGCCACCAACTTCCCACTACGACCCTTTGTTATTCCTTTTCTCAAGGTAAATACATCTTCCTCCTCCTCCTCCATCTTCCTACAGTATAGTTGCTTTTCATTATTGTGTTGGGTCACTTTCTTTTTTTCTTTGCAGCAGTATTTTGCTTCCTAATCTGACATAAGTAATAAAACTTAGGCCCTATGGTTAGCTTGTTGGCCTGTCAGCATTGTCGGGCCTCATCGAGCCTTGCTAAAGTCATCACCCTTCTCAGCCCAGCCACTTATCTTGGCTCTGGCTGTCAGACATGACACATTGTTAACCACAGAATAACAAGTGATAACAATAGGTCCTTGACATCAACATAACTCTAATTCAGATTGATCTGAATAATCTGTGAGCAGTCACATTGCAGTTTGTGACTCATGATGATGGAAAAGTAATAGATTCATCACACTTTATGACAGTTTCTCCAGGACACAATGCAATAGGCTATAAATAGACCTCTGTGTAGGTTTTCTAATTGAATAAACAGCTTCTGAGCAGTTTAAAGCAACTATCAATATTTGCGTGTTGACTTGACAAGCAGCAGATGACGATGTGCATTAAACAGCCTCTTGAGCCCTTTTCTAACCAGGGGACTGCAAGAGTGTACTTTTTAGGAGCTTTCCTCCCCTCCCCTCCACTACAGAAACACATAAATCTTCAGTCAGTGGTACGGCTGTAACTTCAAGCAGTTGAAATCTGCTCATTTTCCACATTTACCTCTTACTTACCTTTGGAGCCCCTCCATCTGTCTGAGAGTGCTGAGACAAGAAGCCTCTGTTCCCCTGCTTCTACAAACTTATTGCCAAGGGGTGGGGTCCCCACAACTTAATTCCAACTCCTTCAGAGCAGTCTCTCCTAAGAAAGAAATAATGAGAGAAAGAAATAGACAGATGGGAGAAAGTCAGGGGGAGAGAAAGTTTCATATAGAGAGAAGTGGGTGAGGAGGAGAGAGGGAAAAGTGGGGACTCGGAAGTGTGAAACATGCCTATGAAGTGTTCCCTTCCCTTTTTTTATGGGTTTCAGTGCACCATATGGAGCTGCTGTCCCGTTAAAAGAGCATTCAGCTGCTAAGGCGCTGCCAATCTAGCATCCGCCCAAATGAACGCTAGAGAGCCCTCTGCTCAACTGACACACAGCACATGTGTCTGCTAGCTGGGGCCCCAGGGAAAGAAGGGACGCAGAGGAGCATGGGAGACGTACAAAAGAGAGCACAAGGGCACTATAGAGAATAGACCATACAGAAGTATCAGCATCTTTACGTGAAAGTGTGATTTGATTTGAAAAGGATGTTGGTTTGTAGAATCTGCGAAATGATGGCTGAAAATGCTACATGAGAAATAGTTCACAACTAGAACAGTTATTTAGTTGGTTTCTCAAGAAGAGGGAGTGAGGAAGTGGCGTAATTGCAAACACACCATAGTCTGTTCCTAATTAGGGAAATACAGGGAACAAAAGCAAGATGGAAAGAGACGATAAAGACAGATAGATAAATATTAAAAAAACAAGAGGCGGTAAGGAATGAGGGAGAAGTGGAGCCTGTGTATCATTTGTTTTCAAAGTTTATAAGCCTCTGTATGATGCATATTTTTGCTGTGACCAGTGAGCGCATTGGGCTCAGCATTGAGGGGGTTAGTAACCAACTTCAGAAGCAGTTTAGAAAACTCCATTTTCATTTGAGTGAGGGAAGCCACAGCCACTATGTAGGCACCCACAAAACGGCACCCAGACCCAGATTCAGCATTACAGACAGACCTCAAGGAGTCAGCTCCCAACCCCATCATCCCTTAAAACCCTCTTACTCCCAGGCAGGCATTTTATACAGGTCGTCGATCTGTACTCTATCTCTTAGCTTTTTTATATTGCGATAGTTGTTGGTTTAAGGTAGTTCTAGTCTGTTTGCCCCAGATGTCCCCTCCTCCAAAACTGTCTATGGGCTGAGCCACATTTAACTGGTTCATACAAATATGAGCATTTTTAAACTTTCCTGTTTACCAACTGATTTATTTCTTGCCAGGCAAACCTACCCCTGCTGCAGAGGGAGCTGCTCCACTGTGCACGGGCAGCCAAGCAGACCCCAGCCCAATACTTGTCCCAGCATGAGCACCTCCTGCTAAGCACCACTCTGGCCTCGTCTCCAGACTCCTCTGAGCTGCTGATGGAGCCCCCTGATGCTGGGACCAAGAGGCACAGCCCCAGCAGGTCAGATAAAAACCCCAAAACTGCTACTATTAAGATGTGTTGGTAAAAATATACTTAAATGCAGCTTTGATTTGAGAAATAAGTGAAGATCTGTCTGTTTTTCAGGGCAAAAGAGAATGGTTTCCATGAACGTCCCCCCATAGCCATGGAGCCCCCTGCAAAACGAATTTGCACCATTAGCCCTGCTCCTCGACATAGCCCGGCCCACCCACTTCCCCTCAATGCCCAGCTTCACCCAACACCTCCACCCTTGCAGCACTATGCCTTGGATGACATTGCAGCACCACACATCCTACACCGCGAGCACAGCCAACGCATGCTGGAGATCCGCGAACTCAAAGACAGGACCAGACTCCCCGGTACATGATGCAAACCCATAATTATGCTCATTAAGTTATTTTCTGGCCAGGTTTCTTAGAAGTCACTTTTTCAAGATTTTTTTGTGATGATGAGACATTGACTCTTTTTAAATTTTAAATTTAGTAAAACAAACAGCATCAGATAGTAGTCTAGCATCTGCTAATTTTGTAGCTGTAGGTATAAATGGTAGTTCCAGACTGCTACACATCCTTCTGGGCATTAAATCAGTAACCGTAACTTTCTGCAAACCTCATAAACACTGAAAACCTTCACCTCATTTTGGTTCTGTGAAGTATTGTAATTGCAAGTGGCCAATAAACACATTTAGAATTTAACTTGCATAAAAACAGCCACATGTGCACTTCATATTCTGTGTGTGATAACGGGTGGTCTGTGTGTTTGTGTAGCCGTCCCCGTATGTCTCTAGAGTCCACGTGTGTGTGTATAAACAGAACCCTACTGTCCAGGGATATCTGGTGTATATCTTCCTTTCATTTGAGTCTTGTCAGCACACAGTGGAAACAGCAGTAGCTCATAGACACAGTCACACACACATGCAGACACACACCTTGATATGTTCATGGTAGAGGTGCTGTGTTTATAAGGCCTTAGTCCCTTGTCTGACAGCCTCCCGCCCGCCTGCCGCCACTTAACTCAAGGCACACACACACACACACACACACACACACACATAAACACATCAGTCCACACACTCATGGCTTTGAACACTGATGAGAACCAGGAGTAGAGGAGAGGTCGAGGGGAAGGCTAGTGAGTGTGCATCTGAGGATGAATCATTATTTTTTTCAGAAGGCCTAGTGTGCATGTGGCTTCTTGTTTCTTGTTCTTGTTTCTTACTCAATTTTAAGAGAATGCATCATTGTAGTCAGTGTGTGTTTGTTTTTGTGTGAGTTAATGCATTGTCTGTGTCAGTGGATATGGATCAAGAACACAAGTTTTGTGTGCAAACTATTATTACTGTTAAAAGTGCAATTAGATAATGCTTAAGTCATAGTGTTTTGTAATAGCTAAATTGAAATCAGATTGTGTGTGTGTGTGTGTGTGTGTGTATAAATGGTTGTAATTGTCCACAGTCAGTGTCAGAGCGGCTGGTTGTGTTTAGAAGTGGAGCCACTCCACTCAGCCTGAGTGTCTCCCTACTGGAATGCTCTGAGCTCCAGGAGGGGAGGTGCTAAGGGAGCAGCTTGGAGAGAGAACGAGAGTGTGTGTGTGCGTGTCTGTGTGTGTGGCTGACAGCTGACTTCCAGATGTGTTCAGACTGTGGGTGCTGGGAGTCTGTTTTGCATCACATGCTTCCCTTTCCCCCTTCACCCCATCTTTCTCACTCGTTAGTCCCTCAGTCCATCTCACATCTTTTATCTTTTATTTTACTTTACTTTACCCCATTCCTGTCATTCTTAATTTGGTGCTGACTTTGACTAATGTCCGCACACAGAGTTGATTTTGAGCTCTAACAACTGTCCATAATTTATCTTGTAGTGAAATGATGAAACTGTATCAAATGTTGAAGTAAAATTCACCTTTCACTCACTTACTGTCACTTGTGTATTCTCTTACATTAAGAAGAATGTTAATCACAGTGCCCTGTGGTCTGTCTCGTGTGTGTTTTAATCAGGCACTAATGGGGGCTACCGCGAGGAGCCAGTGGACCACAGACTGACAGACAGAGAGTGGGCTGATGAATGGAGGCATCTGGACCATGTAAGTCTGCTGACAAGCACCACTATTGCCAATAGGTTGGGATCTCGAAAAAACATAAACTGTAATTTGTTTTTGTGTTCCTTAGTAAAACAGTGTTATCAGAACCTTCAGACCTATACTTCATACGGACGTTAATATTTTTCTACTTATCGGGAATATTGATTTATAATAAAATTCTTTGCTATAGTTTTTATGTAGCATTTATGTAGATAAGTTGTTCATTGATTCATAGCATGATCACAGCTGTGTCACCTTATATTAATTCAATTTAAAGATTTGTATATTACTATTTGGTAAACATCTAAAAGTAGACTTGGTAACTTAAATTTTATGTCTTCAGGTGTTGAACTGCATTGTGGACATGGTGGAAAAGACACGGAGGTCAGTGAGCGTGCTCAGGCGATGCCAGGAGTCAGACCGTGAGGAGCTCAACTACTGGAGACGGCGCTTGAGTGAGCAGGAGGACCCACGCAAAGGAGGCTCAGGCATCACTCCCTTATCTAAGACAAACAGCCCCCACTCTGCAGAGTCGGGTGGGTATAGCAATTTTCAACTGAATTATGTTAGTATGCCACAGAAACCAATAATGATGCTGGCATTTCTGTGACTGGCGCCTCATAATGAGGGTGTGAAGTCAAAGCAGTGAAAAAGAGTTATTTGTTGTACTTAATAGGTCAGCTCACTCAAATAAAAAAAAAGTATTTATCCTGATAGTATTAACTACTCATGGAGAGTTACTTGTCCAGATTGTGAGATATTTATTCCTAAACTTCTTCCAGAAAAATATGAGAATGAATAGAAATGTGTTTGTGTGCTGCAAAAATGAAGTTTTATACACTTGCAAGTGCTTTTGAGCACCTGTAATACATATTCATTCTCACCAGCTTAAATTGGGGACAATGTCAGAGATCTCATACACATATTAGTCAAATAAGTGTAAACGACAAAACATTTTTTGTTAAGTAGCAATGAGAATCATCAGTCTCAAAACAGAGCTATTGGCAGCTCTCTAAGGGATGCTGATGGCAGATAAACATTAGAAGTAGGTGTGCTGTTAACACTCAGGTCTGTTAAAAACCTAAGTGGCTTCTGAATGATTTCCTAAATGTATAACACACCATAATGATTTCCTAAAGTTAACAAATCAGCAAGGGCAAGTTCACTTCTGCTCCTACTCATTACACCAGCTAGTGGTCATTGAAAAACACTGCAGTTAAGTCACATGTCGGGTTAGTGAGTCCTTTTACAGTTAGTCCCTCAGTCTGCTGTGTACTGGCAGTGTTCTCTCGGAGTGCCAGCCTTGACGTCCCCCTGCTGGTCCATAGTCACAGACAGGTGCCAGGACTGGCCTTGGCCATATCGGCCACAGAAGGGCTGTCCTGCCGTCCTGCAGGCTCAGAAACCCAGAGCTGGCTGACATGCCAGAGCACCATCTGGGCCCCCGAGCGGGTAGCCTGCCTGCCTGGGCTTGGGATGAGGAAGACTGAAGCTGGGTGGAGGGTGGTTGTATAACAATTGTGTATGTAGTTTTAGTGGAAGAGGGAGGAAGATGATGTGAGCCAGGCGACAGTGTTGGAGAGGCAGAACCCAGTAGCGACACAGAAATGAACTGAGATGCGGGAAGAGAAAGATTTGAGGGAACAGACAGAATGTTGACACAGCTTGTTGGTCTGCAATTCCCTCCAAGCCAAACACATTCCTTTCTAAAGCTGTCAGATCTCAGATCAGTCCAAGACTCTGATAAACAGCAATTATGCTGGTTGTGTGGCCTAGATATGCAGACTTGTTTGCGCTGACGAGAAAATACATAAAAGACAAGATGACAGAGATAATATCACTGCCTGTGTGTGTGGCCTTTCTTTGTTAGCACCTGTTACCTTGATTGAGCTGTTGGTCACCAAGTCTTTTATAATTTAAACCATTATTTCAACAATTAATTATCTTAATATCTTTATAAGCCCTGGCAGGTGCTAATCCCTTCTGTCTCTGCTTTCCTGCAGAATCCCAGCGTGACTTTGCTCCACGGCCAGGCTCAGCATACGTTACAGATGAGATCTGGAGGAAAGCTGGTAAGAACATCATAAAAAATGAATTTTAATTACTGAAAAAAGCTAGTAAGTTCTGGTAGACACAAGGATAATTGTAAGTCAATTTACGTAATCAAAGATTAAGAATTCAGAGAACAATGATGCCAATAATTTAGGTAGAAGGTAGAATACGCATAACACACATAACCGTGTGGTTATCTGTGTCCTTTTACTGATGCAGCTGTGCAGATTTTAAGCTTAACTTGAAACGCTTGTCTGCCCTGACATATAGAAGAAGCGGTGAATGAAGTGAAGCGTCAGGCCATGGATGAGGTTCAGAAAGCAGTAGCAGAAGCCGAGCAGAAGGCCTTTGAGATGATTTCTGCCGAGAGGGCTAAGATGGAAAAGACTCTGGTTGAGGCAAAGAGGAAGGCTCAAGAAGATGCCATCATGGTCATCAATGAACAGGAGGATTCCAGTGAGGTGAGCTGAGATGTAGATTATGGAGCTAACACACTATGAATGGACTTCTGCCCGAAGAGGGATTCCAAGCACACAATATAGACTTTTTTTTTTTAATTTTCCACTGGGTGATTCCACATTAAGGTGCTAAAGAGCCAGATATCTCACTTAGGTGTTAGTGGACATCAAAAAGAGATCTAGAAGTAGAGTGAATATTAAAGTTATTCATCAGATGGACAGAGATATTACTCTAAATAAGAGCTAATGTTGCCACACATCTCCTGGATGTGTAAAAGGGCATCTGTTGGTTAACAAGCTCGCTCTGCTTTTAAATGGTGGCTGTGTTTCAGTGTTATGTTTACAGCTTGTTTTCACTGCCCCCAACAGGCCAAAAATATTAAATGCAGGTTTTATGGAATTTTATGCTGGGGATGGCTCTCTCATATTCAGTCAACATACAGGTCTGCACAAGACACTTTCCTGACCTTAAATTGTTGGGAAAACTAACAGTTGTCCCTTCTTTTCTCTGCAGTGTTGCTGGAATTGCGGCCGCAAAGCTAGTGAGACGTGCAGTGGCTGCAATGCTGCCCGCTACTGTGGCTCCTTCTGCCAGCACAAAGACTGGGAGAGGCATCACCTCATCTGTAGTCCAGGACTTCAGGCTCAGCCCAAATCAGTTTCTGCCATCACTTCAGGCAGGGTTGCTTCCGTGACGACAGCGGCGGCAGCAGCAGCTGGGGTGTCTCCTGTCGGTCTGTCAGGCGTCAAGGGTCCCGACAGCATGCCTTCAGTCTCCAGTCCAGGTGGAGAGAAGGCTTCAGTCGCTTCTCGGTCCTCCACTCCCTCCACACCTGCCTCAGTTCCTGAGACCAATGGACACTAGGAGATGAAGGACTTTATTTGTTAACGTGTCACCCATCCCCTTCCTTAACAGGGAAGAATCGAAGGGAACTATTTGAGGGTTAAGTTAGGATAACAGATTTTTCATCATAATATTTGGCAGATAAAAAAAGGGCAGATTATGGATGACTGTTTGAGTGATATGGCAACTGGGACTTTGGCTTTAGCAAAGAACAGAAGGACTCGTCTCGAATGCATTCATTGGATGAACAGATCTCCCTAACAGATGGAAACGTGTTTGTCTTCATCCAAAACCCCAATTCTTGGATCTGCAAGGGGGTGGGGAAAAAAAACTGCTGATTGATCTCAGTTTATCTCTGGCTGCAGGGTGGAAGTTATGAAAGGAAGGCATATGAGAAAAAACAGAGGAGATTATAAAACATCGAGGTATAAAGATGCCTTCCATCGACTGATATTCTCACTTTGTAAATTTAAGCTAGGGAGGTGGTGGTAAATGTAAACAGTGTAATAGTACCAGCCATAAAGCATCTGTCTTTGTCCTGTAGGAAAAATCTGACAGTAGACCACACAAGATTTATCTTTACAGCTCTCCTGTATACATAAATATTTGCTTGCCAAATTCTTGTCAGGTTTTCATATGTGTGAATGCGTGTGTCAAACGGTCGTGCCCGTGTCAGTGAATATTGTAAAGCATATGATTACTTTTGACAAAGCAATATAAAAATGAAATGTTCAGCTACTTCAAGCTGTTTGTGCATCACCAAAGTTTTCAGTCACTAAAGAGAGAAACACTGTCAATGCCTGTAAATGTCCTTGTGAACAAGAGATAAATATACACTAACCCTCACATGACGTACTTTTTATAATGCTTAGCCAGGAAATCTGGTCCCTGTTTTTCTTTCTGACCTCCAGACATAAAATAACAGAGATAAAGATGATGGTGATAGGATCGAGTACAGCCAGGAAGATTCAGTTATGACTTTTATTTTCTAGTTGCAGTTTCATTTTGGCACTTGTTCACATTAGCAGTTTTTTATGACAGGGTAAGATTCTCCAGATTTTCCACCATTGCAATGTTTTCATTAGAAAAGACCAATTTTTAATACAGCTTTTCAACGATTAAGGCATGAAAATGCTTGTTGCTGTGGTGCTGGTTTAGAGCAGTGACCGTTCCACGGAGAATCTCAGGAGCTAATCTGTATTTGTTTGTACAGATCATTCTGTTCTTTTGTTCTTATGTCACAGTTAGATTAAAGTCAGATGTTTAATGAGAAACATTGATTTATCCTACTCTGCTGTTACAACTGTTCTTGTTCTGTTCACAATGTTCAACATTGTTCTTGTTTTTGTTCACTGTAAGATGACTTTGTAAAGAATATTATGAGAGAATGCTTTTATTTTGTGAGCCACAATTTCCCTTTGTTCTTTAAACACATTCTTTTGTTATGAGGCATAACTTCATATGAAAAAAGATATGACATGAAGTATGAAATAAAGAATTACTTCAATGTGTTTTTAATCTGTTATTGATTTTTTTTCACTGAGCATATGTGATGAGGTGAAGCTAAACTGAATCATTTCAGATCATAAATCACAGTTTTGGGAACAGAGTATGAAGTAAGACACTGGTCCACTGGCATATCCTTCAATTCACAAACTTTATATATACTGTATTTAAACACTGTGTTACACTGAATTCAAATACATGTCTCAAAGTGACGCTAATTATTGCATGTATTAAGTGATAGCTGAGAACATTTTCTAATCCTTCAATATGAAATGCATTATTGCTTTAATTTTGTGCTATTTTCAAAAGGGCTCTGAGAAATTTCAGATATTTGGTTTTGTTCTTTGCTGTCCAACTTGGCTCCAAACGTTTTCTGGATTTAATGAGTGCAGAGCAGAGCAAACATCCCTTTGATATTCATTACAGAACCACAGAAAATATTCTTCCACAAGCAATAAATTACTTGTGGAAAATAAACTATAATTTAGCATGAATTAATCACTAACCATGGTTAAAATCTTATTAAATTTAAAACAATAGCTTGTTCAATACATATTTTACTGCATAGTTTGTGGGATAGTGGTTATTCTCAAAATCCACACAAGGCACAACGATTTCTGCATCCTCTTTGTCTTCTTAATGCTGTAAATCATTCAGCAACTCCTGATAAAATATGCAGGGAGCTTCTTTGAATTCAGGTATGAAGTAATGAGGAGGCTCTTGATGAGACTGAATTATTCTGAAGTGGGCGGAAAGTCTGTCATGTATAATGTATAATGTTTTCCACCTCTGAAATAAATATTCTATTCAGTTCATATCTTCATCAAAGAACAATGGATGTAAGAAAGGATTGACTTCTACAGTTACTTTTGTCATTGTTGTGTTTTACAACAAAGAAGCAAAATATTAGCCATCTATCCATTTATTATCTTAGCTGATTTTCCTGTTACAAGCCATAGGGAGCAAAATATTGATTAAATCAAAAGGCAACAGGCACTAGAAGGCTGTAATGTCATATATAGCCACGGGGTGGCAGTATAAAATGTACAGCTCTGGAAAAAATTAAGAGACCACTGCATGAAAGCTGTGATTGCAAATCAGGGTTATTCCACCAAATATTG
>JAUMHL010000025.1:18775983-18788303 GCA_032362345.1 Sandelia bainsii
AATTTTACTCAAACATATACCTTTAAATAGCAAAATCAGAGAAACTGATAATTTTGCAGTGGTCTCTTAATTTTTGCCAGAGCTGTATTTTGAGAAGTTAAGGTTGTTTCTTTTATCCCTGTAAAGTAAGAAAAAAAATCTAAATATGTGTGACTTGTTGCAACAGTTTGCAAAGCAGTTAATTATCAGGGTGTCTGCAGGTCAAATTTCTCATATAATAAATTGTTTATTCCACACCACTATCCAAAAACCATTTTGCCTTCAATCATCTGTACTGTAGAAACTGTAACTCAGTTACTAGCAGCTAAATATACTTAAGTTTTACAGAAGTAGTTTAATAGTAGTTTTCAAATATAAAAATACTCATTATGAGTCATTGCATGTGTCACCTGTCATGTGTTAACCTGTTTATTTGCAAGATAGCCAGAACCTAAAATGGAAAAAGAAAGTTTACTGAAAATATCCAAGAAGTAAAAGTGCTGATAATTCAGAAAATGTTATGATTTCATATATTGTTGGGTTAATGTGTAAGTAGCATTTCACTGTTACAGTTGGTCAAAGTGGGAAAAAAAAATCTTTTATTACAATCCAGGTTATTCTGTTGGAGGACAAGCTCCAGAAGATGCAGGAAGATGCCTCCACAACCTCCCGAATCACTGACTACGTGACAGACAAACCACAGTTTGTGTGACTACAGTGATCAGCAGAACTCCAGGGGACCATCTTCCCATCTTCACCATATCCATTCTGGAAGAGAAAGTAGAGGTGGTGGAGGGAAACAAATACCTTGGAGTCCACCTAAACATCAGATTCAACTGGAAAAAACACAGAGGCTCTCTACAAGAGGGACAGAGCAGACCTTTGAGGATACCTAGGCTATTTAATGTATGCAGCACGATGTCTGTTATAGCTGATATTCTTTTCTGCTGTCAGAGGCAGTGACACCAACAAACTGAACAACCTGACCAGGAAGGCTGGCTCTGTGCTGGGGTCCTCTCTGGACACTTTGGCATTGGTTGTGGAGAGGACGATGCTGCACAAACTGCTGGATATCAAAGAGAACAGCTCGCATCCTCTGCACGACCTGCAAGTCGACCAGCAGAGCCAGCACCTTCTGCTCCACTGCAACAAAGAACGCTACACAACTCCTGTGATATCAGCAGCCACATCACTCTGTACAGCAACTCTCCTCTGTGTCGGGAGAAAGATCTCCTCTGACAGTATATTTTTATTTTGCAACAGAAAGACTGCTCACCTGGGCAGTATACATTTTCACTCATACATCACATCTCTTGGACTTTCTGAATTGGCTGGCACTCCACCAGCTAAATGTACATAGTTAATTCAACCTCTCCGGGCATAGACAGAGTTCTCATTTGTTGATAATAAATCTTAACAAAAACAGCAAAGCTGACTTCTTTGCTAAGCCTTGAGATTTTTAAGGACATCTACAAAAGACTGTGATTATATAGTGTGTTTACTGATCATTAGTTGATCTAAAAATGAAACATGACTCATCTGTTGTCTAAATGAAATCGCATGTGTCAGGATGTGAGCCAGAACCAGTGCTGTTGTTTATTTCAGTGCCTGTCTAGTAGCAGAGTCGTGATGTTTGTTTGTGATAATAAACTGAGTGGTTTCATGCTGTAGATCAGATGTTACATGACCACAGGCGCATGTGTTCATATAACAAATTACAGCTTTCAGGTTTTCTCTTAGGGTATAATGGATTTGCTTTTACTGTACACTGTATACTGATTTTTATACTTTAGGCTTATACAGGCTTAGGTGTAATATTATTTATTGTGGACTTTCAGCTTTTGTTCTGTTAGAGGAAAAAGTTTCTAAAAAATATATTTTTAGGATTTTGTAGTTGCACTGGACTGTGTCTTCTCAAAGGAAAGGCAGAGTCAACAAAAACCTTTGTTCTGTTTGTATATTTGTCAGTCTGCATTTGTTAGGGACACAGAGGCATCATAGTACTCCTACTTGTTTCTTGGCAAAACTGCTACAGCACTATGTTGTAAAGATTGTAGAGAAAGGGCTTTAATTATGTGTCTGGTTTCTGTCCCAATTTCTTGCTGGTGGCAGAGTAATGGAAGTCACTTTAAATTCTGCCCTTGTTTCCACAGCTCCTCTCATGATGCCTAAATTGTAGTAACAGTATGCAAAGCAGTGATACAGAAAACACATTTCTCTTTCCCTTATATCATCTACTTTGGTTTCTCATAAAATGTCACTCATTCTAACAACAAACACTACATTATCAGCTTTGTATCATCTGTGTGATCTGCTGATAAACTGTTTTTCTAAATTCTTGAATCATACGTCTCCTATACAGTATAGGCTACATGCATTTATTCGTTTATTTATTTATGGCACAAGGAATGTAAACTTAATTCGACTCTCCGAAAAGGAAGCACATTATCCTAAAAATGTAAAGAAAAGGTCATAACACTAACGATAACATAATCAAATATTGATATTACATACATACATACATCAGATGCAGTAGAACATGGGAACTCAGATTACTTGTGAATTACTTAAAGATATGGTTAATGAATAGTACACCTGTAGCTGTATAGCTGTTCCACCAAAGTTAACAATAATTCATTCCATGGGAAACACTGACATCTGCACCAGATTAATCAATCAAACTGTTGTCAAGCCTCGTTAAAAGGTAAAATGTTCTGTTGAACATGTATGTCTGTACCAAATAGCACTGTTAACCATCTAGGATTTAATCAGATATTTTAGTCTGGATTAAAGTTGTGGACCAACTGACCAAATAGAATTCAAACACTGTCATAGAGCTACTAGTACGGACCTATAATTTCAAATTACTGATCACGTTGTTTGAGAAAACAGGAAACACTGGGACCACACAAGTATAAAAAAAATATAAATGGCACAGAGCACCAGTGATGACAACACATTAAGGCAAGAATGTAGAATTAAAATCTACATTACAAAGACTGTCTAGTGAACAGTGGAACTTATCATTGTGTCTCCCACCTATGCTCAGCATGATGTGTCACAGTTCATCATCACAGAGAAGCAAAGAGGACATTGGAGCGATATGTTGTCTGGTAATAGTCCCGTGCTAGACGACATAAAATACTGTACCCCCATCTGTCTTTGTCACATCTTCACACCTCTTCTTATAGACACTCTCCTTTCTTCCTGATCTCTCTGCAGTAAAATGAGCAAATTCCAGCATTCTGTGAAAATGTCATATTCTTTAAGTTCAGGTGTCATTTACAGCAACTGATACTGAGATAATTTTTCCTGTACACTACTGCTGCTGTGCTGAATATAACAGCAGGAGCACAGCTCAGCATTAAATATGGCTTCCAAACAACACTTACATACAGGAAATTAATTTGCAAAAACTATTGTGTATAAACTATTGATTGTAATAATAAACTGTAGCAGTATATGGCAAAACTCAAGTTATTGTGAGGTTTCTTTAAGTCAGTGAGGACAAATGACTCAGGCTGTCACAGGTTGGACAGCCTCTGAACATGTTGCCTCCCACACAATCATGTTTCCAAGGTGAAAGAAATGAAGAAACTGAGGTATCAAATCAAACAACAGCTGCTGCTTTTCCACCTTTGGCTCAAGAGATAAGTTACGCTTGAACATGTCAGAGACACACACACAAAATGTATCTAATGCTGTATTAAATTGTTTTCTCTTTTTATTTGTTGTATGTTGATTCATCTGCTTCCTGAACTAAATACTATTTTAATATTGTATTCCCAAAATGTGGGATGCTGTGTTAAGTGTAAATAAAAACAAAATGTAATGATTTGCAAATCATTTAAAACCCACACGGATCAGCCACAAGATTAACACCGCTCGGCTGCTTTAGTGTTGAAACTGAGGAATGTGATTATATCAGGTATGATATACTGTACTACTTCTCTGACTCTGACATCGTATATGTTAACATTTTGTGTGTAAAGCTTTTGTTTTAAATATCTGATACAGTCACCTTACATATGTGTGTTCGTCAAGATTTTCTGCCATCCTCTATATCTACCTTTATTATTTTTACATTTATTCTTTGAGTAAAAACACAGAGGTGACACAGGCTTTGACTTTGGATGCCATCTGTGCTTCTCCTTCTGCACAGTAAAATAGCCAAGGTAAAGGAAATGGCAACAGGGAGGAATGAAACAGAACAGATGTCGCCTGGTCACCTAAGCCCTGACCCATGGCTCTCTGAAGTGATGAGCTGTGTTTGCACACATCAGAGCCAAGGTCAACTGCCTGAAAGCGAATAAAAAAGGCCTCTACTTTTTCCCTCATCCTAAAGGAGAGGTACAAAGAGAGGAGTCAGTGTTATTCAGAAAAACACATCATTTGAACTGAATGTTCAAGGTTTGGTCCTTGTCTTTCTCTAGGCATCAGTATCCCACATCCTTTTCAAGCCCAGAAAAGCATGTTTGACAATCAGGCAATACATAATAGAAAAATTGTATGTGCCAGGGGTATCAAACTTTTTTTAAATTCAAACTCATGTAATGCATGATAGCTCACCTGAGACATCCTTCCAATAAAAAAGTAATAGAGTCAAAGAAGTTGACTGGTGCTTTTGTTGTTTCATTACAATATATAATATAACTGCACCACAGACTCTTCTGTGACTTTGTGCATTTTTGAGTGAATAATGCATTCCATAGTGCTTTCAGGATACACATTTCTCATCTGGCGGCAGCACAGTCTACAAAAATGGAACAGAGACTGGGTGAGTTAATCCCTGTTGTATTGCCAATATGTACAATAAATCAAGAAAAGTGGTAGAACACTGTATACACACTCAGAGAGCATCAGTTATAGCAGGAGGTGAAATCATATTTTTTGTTTCATTTTTGATAATACACAGGGTCTGCAATTTCTCCAGCAAGAGCCAGTCAGTGTATTAACATTAATTAATTAGTGGTAGGGTACACCATTCCTGCACTTCAAATTACCTCCTGCCTACCTTTGTACATAGAGGATTCACAGGAAGACTGACTCAGCTTGAGAGAACAGATCTGGGAGTGGTATCAGTCTTCAAAACAACTCTCCACCAGAAACTGAATTCTTTAATATCAGAAGAATAGATCTAAGTGAAGGTATCAATACGTTTTATAGCCACATTATTGGTCAAAGCTAGAAACAAATCATCTTTTGTTTTCAAAATTTGTAAATTTCCAATGAGCTGTTTATGTTTAGAAATGTCATCTAATCTGCCTGTGATATCTGGTATTATCACAGCAACAGGCTTTTTTGCTGCCTAAGACTTAGTGTAAATTAGTCACTTCTTTCTAGTGTTTGCAACATAGTAGATGCAGAGGTGACACTTGCCCCTCAGCATTTCAAGGAACGGATAAAGAAAAGGAGGTGTGGATACACGTCTTCACAGCCTCATCTACATGGCTGACCTGATGGCCACTACATGTTTATTCTCCCTTATGAGCAGATAGTCTGCCTGACAGGACACTAAAGATGAAAGGGCTTCAATTTGCCAGTATCAACCATGCAATCAAATATTACAGCCCCGGCAATCAGTGTAGTAATATGCCAGCCCTAGTACCTGTGCACGCATGTGTACATGTGTGCATTTGCAAATTTGGCACAAACTGTTTCAGCAATTATGCGTTCCTGTCATTACAAGATATTGGCTGCAAAGAGAGGTCTGGACTTTTCATTGTTATTCAGAGCTTGTAACGCACCAACATGAAATTATTCTCATTGCAAAAGGAAAAGGAAACTACACATAGAAGCCAACAGAGATTTCTGTTACTGTTTCTATGCATAGCTATAGTTTATATCATCTATAACTTCCTCCCCAAGTCCAATAAACATGCTGCTGTTACATTTGTGCTGCATTATTGAAGAAACAACAGACTGAATTTGTTGATGTAATGCACCGGCTCCCAGCCTGGAACACTTGGCACTTGAAAAGAAAATAATTAATAAAAGAAAATACAAGTAAAATTGGTAAATGTAACTTATATTTGACATATTCCCCTGTATTCTGCTTTTAGTAGTTGTATAATCTTGGTCAGAGAGGTGTCTTGTTTGATTCATAGCAATCCAAGAAATTCATAACTCACAAAAGACTGACAATATAATAACAAAATATGACAAAAAATACATGTGGGAGTCAACCTTGAGATTTCAACATTTTTACTCTAAAAAAGTTTAAACATGTCTGGTAAATATCAACAACTGAGATCCAGTGGTGAAGCTGTATGATTCAGTGTTTTTCAATTACCATTAAATCACTCATAACTATGTGTAATGTGAAAGTGGGTGTTTGTGATTAATCCACAGAAAATCATCACCCAACTCGACCACTGTACTGACCTTTTTACATATTGTAAACAGTGGCGGCTGGTGAAATGATTTTTTGGGGGGGTGCGCACTTTTTCAAGTCAGATTTAAGTTGTGCTCTAACCACACATCACCACTTGTATAAACCAAAGCACCATTCTTATGCATCGCACGACTTTAAAAGATTAAATTAACGTAAAAATACACAGTCTGTGTTTTCAGTCATTTACTATTTATAAGTAAATTTCACCCGTCTCTCTTTCAACGGAGAACATGCAGTCATGTAGCTCATTCTGCACCGTCTTAGATGTCCCCTCACACACAGCAAGTCTGCAGGTGCTGCTGCATCCAGGGATCCTAAAAAGTCCACCAGAGTGTTCACTTCCATCATGACCACGCAACGTGAGCTCAAACACACCACAGAATTTAATGCAGTCTATGATCTATGACAAAATGTGTCGGGTTTTGTCTCCCTCCTCATTATGTCATCTCATTATACTCTATCCTGTAGCCTTCATTAAGCTGCGTAGAGATATTCACATTGCCAAACATAACATGACACATAGCATTTTCCATGTAGCTCCTACTCTGTTCATGCTTTCTCACTTTTTCAGGAAAATGTATTAAATCTGTATTACCTGTCTGAATCCAGACTCGTTCTGATCCTGGCAACTGACAGAGAAGGCAGGTGAAACGAAACAAAGTTTCGGTCTCAGGACAGACAGTTAACCAGGACTTCTTCTCAGACCAGTTTCTGGAGAAAGACCGAGTGTAATTTCTCCCCCTGTGTTAGTTGTTTGATTTTAATGTCCGGCTGCTCGGGTCCAGAATCTTTAATCTTTAATTTCCTGTGTGGTTCTTCTGTGGAACAGTTCAGTTTTTAGCAACTGAATTTGTTTTCTCCATGACAAAAAACCTCCTCAGACTGTGAACAAAACATTTCCGTTTGAATTTCCTGGTCTCGAGCTGAGACGTCAGTCTTGTGGGCGGGCTTTGGTCGCAAAATTTTGCGCCCCAAGGTTCTCCTATACTTTGTATTGGAGGGGGTTCCAGTGCGCATGCACCAGTTATAGAGTGGGTCTATGGTAAAGATTTTTGCGCCCCAAAGGAACAGGAAATACGTCACACGACCGTTCAGTCGCGGTAAACGAGTGAGAGAACATTTTTAAACTACACTTGAATGCAGATAATACACAGTACTCACGGATGTATAATGTATAGATCGTTTATTTAAATTTTTATGTTTTTTAAAAATTATTTTATGTGATTCCTATCTTCTTCTTCTGCATCTGAGACAGGTGGGGCGGCGCCCCAGCGCCCTCTATTGACGGGCCGCCACTGACGATGACCTCAACACAAAATGGTTTAGAAAGAAGTATATCTTGAACTCCAGCAGATACGGATCAACATTATTATTCACTTTGAGTACTGTTTCTGGCCACCTTGTGAATGTACTGTAAGTCCAAAATTTGATCTCATTTAGCACTGTTTTTTGATCTCCACTAATGTCAAAACTGGATATTCAAGTCAAGCAGGAGCTTTAACAATTTTATTAAAGATTTTTGTTTGTTTGTTTGCAATTATTGTTGTTCATTACCAAACCAAAGCACAACAGAAATATGAATATGTGAGTTCCATATGTACAGAAGAAATAAACTACCATGATCAAAATAAATACATCATACATTAAATATATTTTTCTCTTCATAACATGATACAATGAGCTCTCCTCACAAAGTGTTTATTCCCTTAGATGTGCACATTTTTTAAAGATGCTTTTACATTTGAGACAGAGAATGTGACTGAAGACTAAAGAGAACTAATTGAAATAACTGACCACTACTGTATATCTAGCAATAGATAGATGTTAGGGCATGTGTAGCTTTTATGACAATAGCTTTTCAGCATTCTGTGCACATGACAGTAAGGTATCTATATTAAAGAAAAACAGTGCTACAATATCATACAGCATATACAGACAGGATTTGTTCATTCAACTGTTCTTGAAAGCTCTTAGTTAAAGTCATCAGCATGCATTTTTAAGCTGTAATATCCCTTCATCTCTTCATCCTCTCTGCATTTTATCCTATTTAATTTTATCTATTAGTAAATAACTCATCAAAACCACAAAACACATAGTAATTTGGCATAGTAATTTTCATTTTCATTCGTACGATACTTGCTCTAGTCTATATACTTTTTGGTTCTTCTTCACTGGAATGACATCAGACAAACACTGCAAGGTAAAGGAGAACATAGCACAAGTGAGGGACAAGGCTATGGGAAAAGTTGGGCTTTGCATTGCAGAGAATCAGTCACTTTCAAGCCTATAAATTGGCTATAGGTTGTAGCTATCCCTTTTGATATAAGTGGCACAATAATGAGCAGTCGCAGACAGAGGAACATTAAAAGATGCTGCTGGATGACGCCATTGTCTCTGTCCCCTGTTGCTTTCAAACACATGGATGCCTTTTGATTTTCTTCTGTGTGTGTAATTGTAGGTATGTGTGTGTGTGTGTGTGTGTGTGTGTGTGTGTTTGAGTAAGCGTGTTCATGCGGATGGGTACGTTGATGCACCAGTGTGTTTCTGTCCGTGTGACAGTGTAGGCAGTAGATGTGACATTCTGGATTCAGTTGTTAGTTATTAGTCATAATCCACCAGGAAGCTGAGGAAACACACATACAGAGGAAGAGTTAGGTCACCTCACACATATCTCAGTAGTTAGTTAGTAAGCAGTTTATGATTTCCTAGGGAAACATCAAAGTACATTTAACATTAATTACATTAATCAGATTTTGATTTCACTAAGCTTTATTTTTTAAACTTTTTTCAAAATAGCTTTATACAGTAGAACAGAAGGTTGTGTGCACAATGCTCTGCTGTTTCAAACTCAGACTGTACAATGTCCTTTTTACTTTAAAGTCAATGTCTAACAAACACAGGGCAGTTACAAGGCAAATAAGTCACTACTGTAGCGTATGGTGTATGGATTTTACTTAATCTGTGAACAGCTTATTGCGGTAATCAAAATTTGACAAATGAACCATGTCTTTAAAACATCTGTGTCCTAGTGATAGTCAGTGGCACGCATTGCAGCCTCACATGCACCCTCAGCAGCCAAACATATCTGACTCAGGGCAAAGTAACCTACTAATGATGTCTTCTTTTTAGAAAAACAGGGAAGGTCTCATTACAAACAGATGAGGTATGAGAAGCAACTTAACTGCTATTTTACTAAGAACAACGCATAGGGGGAAAAGCTCTAAAGTAATTGAAACACAGCGTGCAGGTAAAAAGAGGGCTTTTATCATGGTTACGGAGTACAGTACTGTCTCCTTACTTGTTGTGAACAATCAGACCTTTTCAAACAAACCTCATTTTGTGGTCATGATTTTATTTGAAGTTTAGTTAGTTTAATTTGAATAGTGACATACGCATTGTAATTTTCTAGGCTTATTTTAATTAGTCTTTATTAGTCTGTTATTATATTTCAGCCTTGTTTTACATTAATTTTATCCACCCACTCTCTCTCACACACACAATGAATTTGTGCAATTTTCTTTGTGACGCACTTGCCAACTGTGTCCAACTCTGACACTGTTTTCCATTATCAGATTTTTCTGCACAGCTTGTTTATACCTGCTTTTGAAAGTGACCCACATCTGATTCCTGTGTTTACACAAGAAGTGCTTATGTCCACAACAGTCAGCATGCACACATGTGAGTGACAGATGTAGAAGTAAACAGCCACATACAGTAACCTAGCAACAATCACAACCCATGCAGCCCACATAGTTCATTCACCATGTGTAATGGATGCAAAGAGGCAGAAATTATAATTAAAGCTATTGCTTGCCTGCAACAAATTAATCAAATGTCAAGGCTAGACAGAGTCATGAAAGAGTCATGATTGTAGCCTGGGCTGGAGTGGTGGTGATTCATGCCACTCTGCCATGTGTTCATCATGAATGACATGATGATGAGGAAATAATAGATGTGCGTCAGATAAGTCATGTTACCAAGAATAAGGTTTCTATTTTGCTTATTTTCACATGAAAAAATGAAATATTTGATATCAGGTGTTTTTGCTTTGTTATTGCCATATTTCTTTACATACAGAGGCTATCTGATCACACATACTGAGAAAAGCACCAGCTATTTTTTAATAGGCAGTATAAACATTACCCTACATATTTTAAAAGAATATATAAATAGTCTAACTTTATTTCTATGTATTTACAAACATGATATTTACTCAAGTCCAGTAAATGCCTTAGCAATCCAAGTTATTGTCAAGAAGCCCAGAAATTCTGGACAAACGCCTGATTTCCATAGAAGAAGTAGATCTGAATACATTGCCATAGGTCCTAATGCATTTAAGAGCTGAATGTATCACAGAGAGCAGTTACCACATTGACTAATTTCACCTTCCAGCTGGTCAGCAGCACTAACAGAGGATCCAGTTTTAAAAAGGCTGTGACATTAGGCCAACATTACAATCTACAGTCTGGCTGTGTCCTGATTCCATAATTCTAAATAATTCCTGTGGAAGTTTTAAAAAAAAGTATATTTGTCAAATTTTGTTTGCACATGTTGAATAAATACTGTTGTCTATATAATGCTATAATGCAATACAAAAACAAAATTAAGTCTCAGCTGCAAAGATTGTGACAAAAACAACAAAAATGTATGTGTGTAAAAATGCATAATTTCCCATTAGCAAATGCTGTTTTACTGCAAAAACAGTATCACATTAAGCATGCAGTACTTGCAGTATACAATTAACATATCAATATGGAACCAGAATACAGCATACAGCATTTTACTGTGGTTACTGATAGTAGGCTCTGGGCAAGCAGATAAACAGTCAGCAGCATGATGTACGATAGACTAAATAACAAGTCATTAGCCTATTTAAACGCCATGCAGTGTGTGTCTCAGTGTGACTGTGAGCAGATCCCTGGTATGGACACTTGTTGCAAATACTGTTTTCAATTCTGCTATCTAGACAGGCTATAAGCCATTCTTCAAAAAACTAGAAACTGCTGTTGACATGGAGAAACAGCAAGGATCTGTTTGAGTGACCTGACAAAATATGTTTAGAAAACAGAAACCAGCAGAAAAAACGAGAGATCCCAGAGGTATTGAGCAACTGGGCAGACGGAAAGAATTGCTAGAATCAACACATCACACATGAGTTTGGGTAGAATGTGCAGTCACTTTAGGAGAGCCTTATATCCTAAGACTGGACACATGAGTGATGTATGAACATGTGGTAAGCAAATCAAAAATGTCATGATGTCTATAGCCCTCATTGCTTACAGACAAGAATCAAGATATTTCTCCAGACAGACGTTTACACATGTTAAGGATATTCAAAGTGACAACATCCTAAATTATACAAAACTATCTGCCTGAAAGTAAATGTCACATCTATTTCATGGTGCAACTACATCTCACTGAATGTCAGCATATGCAAATAATTTGGAAAATTTTGAAGGATTTTGTTGATCTATCACCAAGCAGGGATTTCAAGACCTAGGTTTTCTAGGGCACTGTCATTTGTGATATTTAAAGTGCACTAATGACTATAGACACATGTGAATGTACTCACTGACACACGTATACAGACCTGGGAGCAACATAGTAGAAACTACTTCAGCTTCCTTCAACATGTCAATGGTGCAGCGCTGGAAATCTTTACTGATGTTTGACTGCAGATAGCTATAGAGACAGAGGACAAAGGAGCAAATTAAGTAGTAAAATGTAAAAAAAAGAATAAGAAAAATAAAATTAGAAAATAATCTCCAAAATAAATCTGTCCATTACTGTATTTCTGCTGAAATACAGAGGAAAGAATATGAAATTTGAATATTGAAAATGAAATATTCTGCATTTTTTTACTATTCTGGATGTATGTACACTACCAGTCAAAAGTTTGGACACACATAGAAATGACCATGTTTGTGAAAGAAAAGCAGATTTCATA